>CM076575.1:1933515062-1934184650 GCA_034641835.2 Pinus albicaulis
TCAGAGCTGAGCTGCTGCCTTTCGATGAAATCCTCTTTGCAATATTCTTGCCAATTATGCTCCCACACATTATTACAAACTACTAATCTGACATTCTCTTCTCCAAAACAGGGTTTTAGAGAAGAGTCATCCTTGATTATTAATAATGATAAAACTCTCGAAATAAGAAATTTATTGAACCTTGGTGAGTTTGCCTCTGACAGTAGACTGACAAGACGGAGTCTAACATTGGCTCCAATTGGGATGGCAGCTTCCGCTTCTTGGAGGTGCCAAGAACCGCAGAGCTTTGGGAGAGCAGATAGTGCCTCCATCCATTGGGCTATGGAATCATGATCAAATTATTAACTGAAAACTGACTGAAATGATTTGAAAAACTAACTTGGCAAACCTCAAACTAGAACTGCAATAAACTGGAACAAAATGTTGCCCTTTGGACTGCTTATTTATTTACAAAATCTACCCTACTCTGCTGCAAAAACAATAGATCAGGTAATACTGAAATGCCAGATTAACCATTCAAGTAAACCTGAGAATGATGCCGCTTGAGAATGCTTCCACCAGGTCACAGATACAATTGCTGGGAGCCCTTCATGCACGTACTGAGCCTGGTCACGGAAAATACAGCCTGATCTATCAATCAAACTGAAAAATGTGTCCATGTATGCCACAATAGGATCACGGAAGCTGGACTCTGTTGGTTGCCCCAACTCTGTGATGAATACTTCCAGCTGCACACTGTCAATGTAAACAACTGTAGGCCATTCTATGATATCTTGTTTCGAATGAGGAAGGATTTCCAAGAACTTTTTAGGGTCTTGGAAATCATATGACTGAATCTGCTCATCTAAACATTGAATCTCCTTTTCAAGTTTTTCAACAACTAACTCACAGAAACCTGTTTTAGTTTCAAGAGGGAACTTTGGAGATTTCAAACATTGAAACAAGACACTTAAAAATTCTTCATTAATTTCAATATCTGCTAACCAATTTCTAGCATCTTCTACAGCTTCAGAAAGTGCAGGGTTTGCCACATACCCTACCATTGCATGAGTGGATCAGCGAGCATTGGAATCTCTGGATCGAGCTGGAGTCTCCAGGTGAAAGTTTTAGCCTTCATATGTGTCTGACTGTTGTCCACCATCAGCATCAGATCTGCAACTTTGTTATCCTTTACCGGGGAAAGATCTTCCCCAGTATGGTCGCCACTATGTTAGCACTCGAATCTGCCACAAGCTAAAAGAGGCGAGGCTCGAGGCAACATCAAACCAACCTCAGCCTCGTAGCTAGCCCTACGAGGACAGCCCTTGTTTTGTTTAAGTTTTGAATTTTGAACTTGGACTCTTTTTGAGTTGCGGAGGGAATACACACAGCTAACGCTACCTCACCGCGCGACCAGAAGTTGCGGAGCTAACAAGGCGGTGCGGAAGCACTTGATAACTGAAGATGGAATGGAAAGAGGCATGGAGTGAAAGAGATACGCAAAGAACAGAAGTAGAACATGATATCGAAGAGAAGCCTGAAAAGCCGTAGCAAAAGACGCGAGAAATCGACCAGATGTGCGGTGAATAAAAGGCAGGGTCCCTACGTAAGGGGGAGATTGGTTGATCTATTGTCGCCATGATGATTGAATGCAGGAGCAGCCGCGGAGGAATTAGACTTGTTCTCGCAATTGGTTTCTACTCTCTATGTTTTGTATTCTCTGTTCTTAGATCCATCTGTATCTGATATATGGGTTATCAGAGAAGGAAGCTGTGTAATCTTGTATTTTGGCCGAAGACTAATGAAAAGAAGGATTGCTGTCTTTATGTTTATGTGTTATGATGTGTTTACCATGCTTTAAAATTTTTAAGTTGCGACTGTCAATATATTTGATTGGTGATCTCGCATGAATATTCTGGTATATGTAATGGATTCTCTTTCTTTCTATGGTTGCGGGTTTATTCCTCGTCTGTGATTTCTTCCCCTTTCCCATGTGGTCGCGGCACGCCTCGGGTGAGATGCTCTGTTCTTCCCGAACAGGGTGAAAATGCCGGCGTGTTACTAGACTACACCGGACCCTTGTTGGCCACAACCCTGTGAACCTGGGTCTTGCCCGCGAGACCTTATTTTTCGCCAACAAATGGTTCCGTTGCCGGGACCCGCATGTTCCGAGGGGATCTAGATCATGGTCTCGAGGATCTTTGAAGGAGCAATACGGCGATGGTGGGATGATCATCTCGACCATTTTATTACTCAGCAGGCGGAGCTGATCAAGAAAAAGGAGGAGGTGGTCAGAGAGCTTGTTCTTTTCTCTGACTCAGCTAGCGATACGTACGAAATTTTCTGGGGAAGGTTTCCCACGGATCTTTACAACTGGTTGTGGAGGTTACGAACGAAGGCGGACCAAGAAGGCTTGCGGGAGATAAACCGCAGGTGGGCGCATGAAGACTTGGTAGCGCTACACCGGGAAGATACTGAACTAACCCGCGCAGTGGAATTTTGGGTCAAGACTACGTTGGAAGGATATGTTGTGGAGTTTGCCGCTGAGTGTTACCAATCTTTCTCAAAGGCTGAGGCTGTGTTTCACTCAGGGCTGAGGGGAAAACTGCAGAAGGAAATTCCGCTGTGGATCAAAGCCCTAATGGTGGACGAAGGGTTGATCGAATTCCACAAAACGAGTATGGAAGCGTAAACCAACCGTACTGGGGGAAGGATTGAAGGGACCGATGCTGTGTAGACTGTAGGAGTAGGGAACGGGGGATGGACGTGGAGACCGCATGCAAGTTGCGGGAGTTACGTGCACATCGGCGGGCACAAATCGCCGATAGGGGGCGAAGAAGGGTAATGAGAGATTTGAAGAGAAGGGAGATTGAGAAGAAGAACTAGAAGGAGGCGCCTCAGAGGACAGGAACCATGGGATTGGATACCCGGACAGGGGATGGGACAGCAGCAGACGTACAGCGGGTGCATGGGAGCCCGAGGATGCGAGAAAGAGCAGTAACGATTAACACGGATAAGGAAAAGACGCAGCCCGAAGAAAGTTCCGATGATGAATGGTACGACGTGATGCAGCAGATGTTTCAGGATCAGACGGCAACCACCCCTCCAGGCAGCCCTACGTCCCACCTTCCGCATGGCCAGGATCCCGACCTTCCCCTGGTACTTTATCAACCTTTAAAAAATATTTTTGTTCAGTTACAAGCTTTAAGTCAGTTATCTAGAAGTTCAGCGGCGCCGGTAACGCCCAGTAGCAGCAGCGTTACGAGTAGTAATTTTTTCCCTAGCGGGACCGTTACGCAACCAGGACCTGGAGGTTTTATCTTGGTTAATTCACTGCCAGTATACATGGCTGGATCTTTCACCCGGTACCCAAAGTTCTCTGGCCGGGGAAACGACGATGTAGAACAACACTGGTATCTGTGCGAAGCCATCTGGAGGGCTCGACAGACACCAGATGCAGGGAAGTTGATAGAGTTTCAAACCACGCTCAGAGAGAGAGCTCTGCGGTGGTTCATCAAGTGGTCTGAAGCGCACCCTAATCCTGTAATTGCGGACGTAAAGCGGGATTTTGTCCGAGAATTCAAGCTTCCCCAGACGGACCAGCAGGGTCTGTCCGAGCTATGGGAAATTAAGCAGAAGGAAGGCGAGACCGCATGGGAGTTGATGCGGCAATTCAAGGACGCGATCGGGAAACTGAGCTACCCGATCGATCCAAACCACCAGAGGGACTGGTTCATCAAGGCTCTACTTCCCTTGACGCGAACCCCTCTCACTCAGCAGAAGATTGATAATCTGCAGGATGCTCTGGAGCAGGCCATGAAGATTGAAGCCATGGCGGGATACCCCCAGGAATACAGGGGGGGGCTGGCTCCGCAAGACCCTTTGCTGATAGGGTTGCAACATCAGATCGCTAGTTTAACTGAAAAGCTCAAAGAAATTCAGCCAACAAGACCAGCGCGACCGAATGTTTGGTGTACTCATTGCCTGGTCGAGGGGCACGTCGCAACCGAATGTCCTCGGTTGCGCGGCGCGCGAGTTGGACCCTCAGTTGCGGCTATCCAGGGGGGGCCACCACCAGGGGGAGGCACGGCAATGAATCCGCAGGGGGTATACCAGACGCAACAGGCCTTTGCGGGGTTTTCACCGCAACCAGGGTCCTCCACCCCAGAATACTGTGAAATCTGCCGAACGATCGGACATCCTCCTCGGATGTGCCCGATATTACAAAAGTACTCCACGGTGCCGAATAATGTATACTTCGAATTTTGTGTGTCCACTACGCACAACACAGAGCAGTGCAGGGCGCTAGACGCACTTGCGGATCGACTGGATCGGCCCTCGTACCGGGTCAACGAGGCCGCGAGGGGCAAAGGTGGCGGCATGCGGGGAGGCCGAGCGGGAGGACGCGGGCCGGTAAAATGCTACAACTGTGACCAGGAGGGTCATGTGGCTCGAGAATGTCCTCTTCCGCGACGACCCTGGTGCTCCCAGTGCCGGGTCAACGCCCACGCCACCGAAGACTGCCCAGAACTCATCAAAAAGTGGGAAGAGCGGGCGCGGCAGAGGGCCACGAATCTGATTGGCTCAGAACCGCGAGGGGTCGCAACCCCTGACATGCAGAATGTTGCGATAATAACGCGAGGCGGAAAGAAGACTGGTGAGGATGGCCACGAGAAGGAGCCAGTACGAGTGGTGAGGCCGGCATCCCCGAAGAAGTTGATTCGGCCCGAGGTGCAGAAGAAGTACTTTCAGGAGGCGATTGAGGCATTCGCCCAGCTGCGAAAGGAAGGAGGGCTGGAGGAGCCTCAGCGGCCGAAAACCGGGGATGAGAACGCCGCAGATGCTGTAGTTGCGGACTGGCTCCGGCTGTTTCTCAAGATTGTTGATGACACCATGCTGCGGCAGCAGCTCAGACAGGTATTGGACGGAGCGTTGCAGGACCGGGCAGAACCCAGAAACTTGGTGGACACTACGCCTCAATACGTACAGCGTGTCAAGCGAAACAAGCAGCGAACGGGCAAAGAATTTCGACTTAACACACAGATCGCAGGATTCCAAATCAGCGATACAATGTTGGACCTGGGGTCCGACGTCAACATATTGCCGCGAAAGACATGGGAGGCTCTTGGAAAGCCCCGGCTCGCTTATTCCCCGATCCAACTCAGAATGGAGAACCAGTACTGTATTTTGCCAATCGGCCGACTCGAGGGTGTCGAGGTTGATGTTGCGGGGGTAAAGACCTATGCCGACTTCGAAGTTATTGATATCATGGGCGATAAGGACCCCTATCCTGCTTTACTTGGCATTGATTGGGCTTTCGAGAACTATGCGATCATCGATCTCAAGAATGAGCTGATGATTTTCAAGGATGGGGAAGTATGGGTGACTCAGCCTCTCGACCCGTATCAGGGACCGCAATACACAGAACCGGTGGATAGTCGGGAGGACGCTCAGATGATGGACCACCTCTATCAGATGACCGCCGGAAGGCGGGAAGATTATATTAACCCGACCGCAACAGGATCTATCAGTTGGCGGAGTGTGCAGAGCTCGGAACTCGGATCCGAGCTTGCGTGGGAAGATTGGCAGCAAGGGGGATACGAGACCACCACGCGGCGATGTGCCGCCATCGCGCAGGTCTGGTGGGTGGGGACCGAGATCCGCGGGTACCCCACTTTGTCAAACATGCAAGCAGTGAATACTTTTATCCTCAAGGTGGAGGACCGGGTCCCAGAAGAATGCCGGATACCCCTGATGAACGTGGCTCTGAAGTCAACGTCAGGACGATGGTGGAACAATCACCGCAACACTCTGTTGCGATGGGAGCTGGTGGCGGATGCCTTGCGGGCACGCTTCAAGGAGGATGAAGGGCCCTGTATTACACTTAAGCACCATGGCGACTCAGACCCACGACAGCACTTGCGGGCGTGCGAGGAACAGTGGCGCAACGCCAGGTACCCCGAGGAGTTATGGGTCCACAGATTTATACACTCCCTGGGTACAATCCCCCAGGCCTGGTACCTAGCAGAAGAGCGGAGACGGGGAACCCGCTCTTGGCAAGCAGTTGCGGAGAAGTTCGCCCAGAGTTTCTCATTCGAAGGGGAGACGGCACAGGAATCTCAGGCCCTACAAGCCGTTAAGGAGGTTCTATTTTTCCGCCAGCCCGAGCCCAATGAGGGACCGGTGGCGTCACGCTCAGGGGTGAAGAGCGAGTTGGTTTGCCAACGGGTTGACGGCGAACCAGGGGACGACAGTTTGGAGGACCTGAGGCATCTCCATTTTGATGAAAAGGAGGGCGAGCGGAGTGTCCGCGACGAGCCAACGACAGAAGGAGTCCATTTGCAGCCCCTAAAGACAAAGAAGCCGAACATAGGAACGGAGGAGAAACCGAAACTGGCAACAGTGGGAGATTACTGGGACGCGGAGATGACCAGGGAAATTTTCAGCCTCCTTCGGGAGTATGAAGACCTATTCCCATCTTCAGTTGCGGACCTGAAGGGGATCAAAGGGGATTTGGGTGAGATGCGCATCACACTGAAACTAGGAGCCAGGCCGGTCAAGCACCGACCCTACCGATTAAATCCACGCATCAAAGAGAAGGTAAAGATGGAGATCGATAAAATGCTGGCTGCAGGTCTCATCTTTCCGGTAGAGGAAGCGGAGTGGGTAAGTCCCATTGTCATCCAGAACAAGAAGGATAAAGCAGAGATTCGGGTCTGCGTAGATTATCGAAGTTTGAACAATGCTTGTATTCACGATCCGTTTCCCACTCCCTTCAGCGACGAAGTACTAGATCATGTCGCGGGAAACGAAGCTTACTCTTTCATGGATGGGTTCTCGGGCTACCATCAGGTGCGCATCGCTGAAGAGGACAAGGCAAAGACAACATTCACAACCGAGTGGGGATCATTCGCATACCATGTCATGCCGTTTGGACTAAAGAACGCACCAGCTGTGTTTTCCCGGATTGTTATTGCTGCTTTCCAGGAGTATATTCACAAATTCCTGGAAGTCTATATGGATGATTGGACCGTTTACAGCTTGCTGAAGAAACACACCTCCCTGTTGCGTGTTATGTTCGATCGGTGTCGCCAGCTGCAGATTTCCTTGAATTTGAAGAAATGTATTTTTGCAGTACCATTCGGCACCCTCTTGGGTCACGTGGTGTGTAAGCAAGGGGTCTGTGTTGATCCCGCCAAGGTCGCCGTTATTGTCCACATGGAGGCCCCCGAGAACGTGAAGCAGTTGCGGGCATTACTCGGGCACACTGGATACTACAGGCGTTTTATCCGCAACTACGCCAAAATCACGGCCCCTCTGGAGAAACTGTTGCGGAAGTCAGAATATTTTGAATGGACAGTAGAGTGCAGGAAGGCACTGGACACATTGAAAGAGAAATTGGCGACGACACCCATTCTCGTTCATCCAAACTGGGATAAGCAGTTCCATGTGCACATTGATGCGTCCGGGATTGCACTTGGCGCCGTATTAGCGCAACCCGGGGAGACTACAGTTGACCACCCGGTATATTTCGCCAGCCGACGCCTATCTAATGCGGAGAAGAATTATACTACGACCGAGCGGGAGGCGCTGGCAATGGTGTACTCTCTCCAGAAGTTCCGTCACTACCTCCTGGGCGGGAAGTTTACATTTTTTACGGACCATTCGGCCTTAAAATATTTGGTCAATAAACCTGTGTTGGAGGGAAGGATTTTCCGGTGGCTTCTCCTTTTTCAGGAGTTTACGTTCGATGTAATTGTCAAACCGGGCCGGCTAAATGTCGGGCCTGATCATTTATCCAGACTAGAGTCGGGGGAAAACGATGGTCCGTTGGATGATCAGCTTCCGGATGCTGATCTGTTTCGCGTTGAAGCGGTTCCAGACTATCTGGCTGACATTGCCACATATCTGACCACAGGATAGTGCCCCGAGGATTACACGCCGCTTCAGAAACGCCACTTGGTCGTCCGAGCGGCCGACTATCAATTGATCGCAGGGCAGCTGTACAAGCTGGGCCTGGATGAGGTGTTGCGCAGGTGTGTTCTTGACCATGAACGGGAAGCGGTGATGTGGGAATGTCACAGCGGAGTTGCGAGAGGACACATGGGGGCTAAACCCACCGCAAGGAAGGTACTTCAAGCTGGTCTATGGTGGCCGACGGTGCATGCAGATTGTAAGGCCTACGTGAAACGTTGCGATATTTGTCAGAGGACGGGACGGCCTTCACACAGAGATGAGCTTCCGCTACACCCCGTGCATGTGTTGCGGCCATTTGAGAAGTGGGCTGTCGATTTTGTAGGGCCCATTGCACCAATTGCTCGCCATTCCAAAGCTCGGTACATCATTACGGCGACTGATTATCTCACGCGATGGGCGGAAGCAGCAGCGGTACGCGACTGCTCCGCTGAGACCGCGGCTCGGTTCATCTTTGAAAACATCATCAGCCGCTTTGGCTGCCCACGCAGCCTGACCAGTGATCAAGGCACGCATTTCATTAATGCCACGGTCAAATCGCTCCTGGAGACATTTATGATACAACATCATAAGAGCAGTCCATACCACCCGCAGGCTAATGGCACGGTGGAAGCCTTCAACAAGATTCTGGAGAAGGGTTTGACGAAAATCTGCAACGCTCAGCGGGACGATTGGGATGAGCGGATACCAGCGACATTATGGGCTTACCGGACCACGGTAAAACGGTTGACAAACCAGACGCCGTTCCAGCTGGTGTACGGCCGGGAAGCTGTGATTCCCGTCGAGTTCACCGTCCCCAGCCTTCTGATCGCAACGTCCCTTCACTTTTCAGAGGATGCGTCGCTGCAGGAACGACTCCACGAGCTGCAGGAGCTGGACGAAGCTCGGTTTCTTGCGGAATTCCATCAGAAGGTTCAAAAGGCCAGACAGAAAGCATGGCATGACCGCCACATCAAGGTTAAAACTTTCCAAGTTGGCGGCAAGGTTCTTTTGTACGACAGCCGGTTCCAGAAGTTTCCAGGCAAGCTCCAGACGCATTGGCTGGGACCGTACTTTGTTATCGAGATCCGCGACTCAGGAGCCGTTCGATTGGCACAATTGGACGGTTCAGTTCTTCCAGGATGGGTGAATGGCGCACGCTTGAAGCCCTACCAGGAGTAGGTACCTTCTCTCTTTCCATCAATAACTCTCGCAACCGAGAGCACCCGTAGCGTAGCGTAGTTGAATAACTCTCCCGCAACCGGGATGAGCATAGTTAGTCATTTCCATTCCTTTACAGTCAGTCAAATAAACCGTCAGTTGCGGAATCCATCCCACAACAGACGCAACGCCAGTCCAGCGTGGCGGCGCGCCATCCTAGTAGGACGCCGCTCCCAGTCCAGCGTGTCCTGCACAAAGGATATGTCCTCGTGCCAGCGTCAGTCCAGGTCATAACCGTCAGTCCTTTTGTCAGTCCGTAGGATAGCTCAGATTTTGGTCATAAATTCCCTTAATGGACAGTAATCATCCCGTAATCATTCCCCATCAGCCGCAGTTCTCTCCGCCGTCGGGTACGCCCATCGTCCAATGCCGCCGTCAGCAACTGTCAGTTTACACACAGGCCTGCGATTGATCACACGATGATCGCAGGCAAGCGTAATAGCAAAAATTAAATGCCGTTATGGAGTCTCATCAACCCCGCGCGTGCCAGCGGATGGCCCAATTTGCATGAAGGCTATCGGCGCCGGGATGACAGACCAATTCAATTTAGAAACTTCAGCGACTCCCGAGCACTTGCAGCTTCAGAAAACTCAGAACTTAGCAGGGAACTCCAGACGAATCGTCCAGGTCTATCAGAGACGAGCAAAGATGCCGAGAGCTGTTCTCTCCGTCCCGGAACCGGTGCTGGATCACAGAATTCACAGGCTCGAACTATCACTGGTCGGCAAGTACGACAATGCGCTCTGCATGGATGCTAACCTGTCCGACCCGGCTGAGTTTCCCCATCTGCATTGGCAAACGTTCATGGAGCACCGCTACACACCGGGGAGCAGCTCTAACAGTCGGATGAAGGACGAATTCCGGGGTCTCCAGCAGTCGACGTTGATGAATTTACGCAGTCTCCCTGTCTTCGGCACCACCGGACCAGTTCTGCAATGCACCCGGTTCCTCCTCAGTCGGGTGCAGAACGGGTCCCTATGGTTGAACGAGGAGATTCCAATCCATGCAGCAGATATTAGTCGGCTTACGGGGCTATGTCAATTTGGGGCAGATGTTTCCTCTGCGGGGCAGACGGCCTCCAAACGCGCCCGGAAATCGGCCGAGGCGGACCTGTACACCAAATACGGTACTCGCAGAGGTGGCAAGGGTGCCAAGATCGATTTGATCAATGTACCAGAAATCCGGTTTGCTTGCTATCTGATAGCGAGCAAGACCATGCGCCATTACACCAAGGGCGAGTGCACCTTGGACACAATTTCTATTGCGGAGCACTGCGTCAAAGGGGCCCGCTTGAATTGGAGCGCGTTCGTGCTGAAGGAACTCTTCGCGGCCTGCGAAGACAATTACAGGCGAACCACCAGTTTTATCTACGGCTACTTGCTCCTCGCCTTCGCCATGTGGAAATGGCATATTCCTCCGATACGGACACCAGTGGAACTCAGCGGGGGCCAACCGTTCGCGATGCGATACTCCCCCTGGCAGGTGTCCACGGCCCCCAGCAGCAAGCAGGTGAACGCGGAGGCGTTCCGCGAATGGTACGGGATGATGGTCGCTGTGGTGGCCTCTACGCAGCGGGTACCCCGGAACCTGCTGGATGTATACAGCGAACAAGTGTGGTTTGGCGTCAGCCACAATCACACCTTCATCCGGCCGGCTTGTGTCCCGCACCACACATTTCACATGGCGCCCTCGCGGTTTCAGCTGACCGACAGTATCTTCCACAGAGAGGTTCTATCATGGCCAGGGGTCGTTCGGCACGTTCAGGATGGAGTCATCCGATATAACTTTGATGGGATGCGGGCTGCCCAGCAGCCTGCCGCGACCAGTGCAGGCGGATCTTCCACAGTTGCGGTAGCGACAACCACAGAGACGGCCGGGAGTGCAGCGACCCTGCCCGAAGCGCTGGTCCCCATTGTGGCGCATATGAATGACCAGGTCCGAAGACTCAACGTGGCCACCCAGGTTGTCTCTAGTACCGCCCCTATATTTCCTTCGTTTAATGAATTTCTTCTTAACCGGTCACTTGGTCTCTCCCACACTGCTTCCCTCACTTCCCCAATTCCCACTTCCCTGTTCACTTCTGCCACCCCCATAATCACGACAATGGGTGAACCGGGGCCCGAACCCGATTCCTCTGGGCCACCCCCTCCCAAGCGGGCCCGTATTGCAGATCCCGTGGTGGACCTTACGGAGGATGATCCGCCAGTCACGCCGCCCACAGCTACCTTGATCCCGGAGGAACCGCTGATTGACCTGGCGGATTTCCTCAACCTTCGTTTCCCTCCCTCCTCGGTCACTCCATCCACCGCCCCCTCCACCAGCAGACCACACGCCACTTCCTCCAATCCGTCCACTTCCTCAGCCACTGTGTCCGATTCCTTGATCCGGGACCTCTTCGGCGGTGACCACGGGGCGGAGGTCACCTCCAGTACTGCCGCGGTGGTACCTTCGGTCGACCCCGTGGCCACGTCCCAGGAGCCCATTGCCACTACTTTTGTTCAGCCAGATAGAGTTGGGGTTGATTCCATCAGCCCTTCCACAGCGCCGACCACACAGCAGGACCGGCCAGAGCCTGATATGGCCACTTCGGTACAACAACAGACGCCGTTCCACCTTCCAGAGACTGCAGGCCGAGCAGCGGCCGAAGGACCGTTGTTACAGGAACCAACGCCTCAGCAGGATGCCCCGCGCACAACGACTGCAGCACAACTGAGTCCAGCATAGTTGTTTTTGCTCATTCAGCGGGCGGCCGGCCAGGCCGAGCAGATTCATGCAGAGCTACAGCGGCGATGCACTGAGCAGGGGAACCAAATCACGGCGCTTACTGAACAGCGAAATCAGCTAGTGCAGGAGAAGACCTACCTCCAGGAACAGGCCGACATTGTTAATCAGGCGCTTTCCAGCGTATGGCCGGAGGCACGGGCTCACCATGCTCCACTCCCTGCTCACATCGAACAGGACAGCATAGCCTTACAGGCTCGCCAGCTCGGGGATATCTTCACCACCATTTGCAGAGAGAACCAGGAACTACAAGCGGCGTTGGCCACACGGCCTACCCTACCAGATCCACCCGTTGATTATTCAGGACCGGTCACTGCCAAACAGGCACAGGCAGTCGATCTACAAGGGACTCTCCATTCCACGACAGCAGCGGCTTCGGCCCTTCTACGAAGCTTGCAGGAGTGCTCCCTCACACTGACAGTCAAAACGCAGCCCATTGCTGCTCAACTGCAACAACTCGCCACCCAGATTCGGGCGACCACGGACCAGGCCAGATTGGACCAGCTCTACGCTCAGACGGACGAGTTGGAACTTCAAATGCAGACGACAGAGGCCGCATCAGCCGCAACTAAGCACATCATCCGGGAGATGCAGCCGCCCCTTCGCAACCATGCCGAGGCAATGCATCAGCTGGATGCCACTGCCGAGTCCCAACTCACCACACTGTTTGGGGATGCACCGACGCCCATGGACGAAGCTACCGCCAACCGAATTGTTCAAGACGCTGACCTGCTTCTGCAGAAATGGGAGCAAGCAGTTGCCACTTTCACCGAGCTTCGAGATGCAGCACTCCGCCGGGTCCCGGAGTTGGGGCCCTTGTTTGAATCAGCAGGTGGCGGAGTACAACAGGAAAGGGCAGAAGAAGAAAGAGCAGCAGAGCAGGGCACAGAGGCCGGTGAAGGTATGGAGGTAGAGACTGTCATTTGCGATTGACTCGCGGACGAGTCAAAGGATTGTGGTCGGGGCCTGTTGGGGCCCTTGTTTTGTTTAAGTTTTGAATTTTGAACTTGGACTCTTTTTGAGTTGCGGAGGGAATACACACAGCTAACGCGACCTCACCGCGCGACCAGAAGTTGCAGAGCTAACAAGGCGGTGCGGAAGCACTTGATAACTGAAGATGGAACAGAAAGAAGTACAGATGAAAGAGATACAGCAGCAAACAGGAAGTAGAACATGCAGATATCAGAAGAGAAGTCGGGAAAAGCCAGAGCAAAGACGCAGAGAAGCCGCCAGTCGCGGCAAGCTGGTGAATAAAAGGCAATCACCCGGCTGCAGAAGACAGAGATTGGTTGATCGGTTGCTGTTGCGGGATGATTGAATGCAGGAGCAGCCGCGGAGGAATTAGACTTGTTCTCGCAATTGGTTTCTACTCTCTATGTTTTGTATTCTCTGTTCTTAGATCCATCTGTATCTGATATATGGGTTATCAGAGAAGGAAGCTGTGTAATCTTGTATTTGGCTGAAGACTAATGAAAAGAAGGATTGCTGTCTTTATGTTTATGTGTTATGATGCGTTTACCATGCTTTAAAATTTCTAAGTTGCGACTGTCAATATATTTGATTGGTGATCTCGCATGAATATTCTGGTATATGTAACGGATTCTCTTTCTTTCTATGGTTGCGGGTTTATTCCTCGTCTCATTTCTTCCCTTTCCCATGTGGTCGCGCACGCCCCGGTGAGATGCTCTGTTCTTCCCGAACAGGGTGAAAATGTTAGTTCCCAAATCCACCCTAGGCTGAAGTAAGGCAGAAAAAGGACAACACCAAACCATGCTCAACCTCGTAGCTAGCCCTACGAGGACAGGAGAGGGCTCTCTCCGGGTCAATCTCGTCAAAAGATGTCCAATAGGGCCTGAGATGACCTGTAATGAATATTGATTTTAGGCTAGTAAATAAATAGGAAAGAGGTATTTTGATGAATGACTGGGTTTCAAGGATGTATGGGACAAAGAACAGCATGAGCTGAGAAATTAAATCAAAGACACAGAGTGTTTCATGAGGCAAGATAGGCAGGAAGTTTAGCAATCAAATTTGAAATAATATGGAGTGGAAAGACTGTTGAGAGGTTGAAAAGGGCATATATAATGAATCCTTTTCAACAGAAGAAGACATACAGAAACATGAATGCTTTCCCGAGGCAGAGCAATAAACTGGATTCTACCTTTCTTACTTAAAACCATTCAACTAGAAATGATTATGAATGAACGGTAAAACATAATGAGATACATATGAAACAGAAAGAAAATACATATGCTAAACTCACACCACATGAATCTCATAGATCAGAGCTGCATCCTTTCATTAATTCTCTGTCAAAACTGTACATTCAAATGCTGAGTTATTCTTCCACACTTTTCCCAGAACTCAGACCCCCCCTTACAAAATGATTTTCAATACAATAAATAAACTCAACTATGAAAAAAAAAATTGACCAAAAATAAGGGATTGTTTAATCATCATTAACAAACAAAAGCTGAAGAGCCAATCATTTGTTCTTAAAGGGAGCAGCGTACAATATGAAATCTGTTTGATGATCAATGAGTAGGCAGAACCTGTAGTGTAGACCTTCTGAATCGTAACTGAAGACAAAAATAAACCATCCAATCCTATTTCTCCACTACGGTGGATGTCTTTGTTTTAAATTTAGGCTTTCGGTCTTTGATTGCCACTTTCCCTTTTGCCGTTTGAATAAGAACTAACTTTTAATAAAGATGGGCTTTGAACGAAGATTTCGCCTTTAATGACGGGAAACAGAGTTCCGCCAATTCCAGCTACAATTTCTCCTTTAACACCAGCGAACACATATCCAACAAGATTCGCAACACTTCCATTATCCTGGATGCCCAAGGTTGCAAAACTAAAGAAGTCTTCAATCACTTCACACAATGCCTCGGTGAATTTTCTGTACGAGGATCCTGATCTAGATATCGTTGTAAATATGACAGATCTTGCATATTGGTGTAGAATTGGGAAACGAGCTCTCCATAACTCTCAATAAAATCCATCTCAGACAATACGTTAATGTGTAGCAGCTCTAGATGTAACATGGTTGTCAAAGACAGCAACAGAACTCACTAGTCACGTTTCAAGAATTTCCCCTTCTACCTGCAGTGCCTTGGAATTTTCCAGGTCAGTGTCTGCAATCTCTTCTGTTGGAAAGTCATGGACTGAAAATGTTTCCAATCTGCCAGCATTAACCTCAAATCTTGAAGCTTGTTTCTCAGTTCATAGCAGCAATTTTCACACATGGTGCAAACCTTGTGTGAAATCTTCACAAAATCCACCAAAATAAGATGTGTCCAAGGACCTCAACTTCAATCCTTTTCCGCTTATAGAATCTTCATATTTAATATTATTTAGCACATCTTGATTATACTTTCCAGGATACAATTCTCGTGACATGTACCAATACCTGTAGAATTCTACTGTCTGGTTATTTGATTTTACATAGTTAAATCCCCCATTGGCGCTGTTCTTCAAATCTGTAGGGCTGCCAGTGAAATGGTCACAAACAATTTGAAAATTTGCATCTGTGAAAACAAAGTTATATCCCATTGCTAGCACAGTCCGCAGAAAATCAATTATCCTCCACATCATCTTTGAATAATCATATGTCATGAAAATCTTCTCACCAGCGAAGTCAACTCCATAAGTCTTGAATAATTTTATTTTCACGTATTCACATCGCTGAAATCGCTGGTTTTTGTAGCGATCTCCACAAGGGCAATACTCAGGTGTGCACTCTGTAGTTATCAATAAATTTAGGTACCTTTCTCCACACAAACTCTCTGGATCATCATGTACATATTTGCATACAATAATGTCCTCCTCCTTCTGCTTCTTGCTCCAAGGAAGCTGAAATTACTTTATGAACCCAGTTAGAAATTATAACTTCTGTATCAGCACTGTCATACAGTGCATTGATATTTCTCGCTACTCCATATTGCAGTGTGCGTATTCTCAACCTCCGTGAATGCTTTGGCTCGTCTTGACAATTTCTCTAGGCGGTACAATGATTGTATATTGAAATGCAAATTGCAAAACAGGGGAAGCATCTGAGTTCCTGCTAAAGCCATTGTTGTTCTCGAACTCAAAATCATAGGCATAAGTGGCATACGTATCACAACAGATGATATGTTGCACATTCTCATACTGTAGATCTGGGTAAAAGTGACCATGTGAACGACTAGGTCTGAATTCGAGTGGTTTTCTGAGCCTCAATACACAAGCAAAAGCATATGGGTGACTCAACATTTGATATAAATCCTGGGGAAGTGTTGAATCATCAGCGTTTGAATATAAAAACAACGAAAAAACTTGAGTGAAGCCAAGGCTGTGTATTCATTCATAACAAAAAATATATCAATGCAGACACCTGCTTGAAAAGCCACGTCAGCCAGATCCTTGTAAAATGGAGTCTATTCTGGAAGCAACGCACGGTCTGCATCTTCACCCTTACTAATGCAAATGTAGTTCCATACTCTAATCCTGATTAACTGATAAGAGCGTCCGTTGCAACATTTTGGGCACTTTCATTTTGATGTAGCAACCTTTCAGACATGTCATTTCGCTCATATAAAGAACATCGCGGAACATATTCCATACGCCACCTTGTTCTCACCAATTCTGGAAGCATTTTCTCAATATTTCCTCCTCTACAGCATAGAACGCTATCACAAAACCTCACAACATCTCCAGCTGCGGTCATTAAGGATCCATCGATAACTTTTCACCAACACGGAGCGAGAAGAGCTGAGTGATTTGAAATTTCGTAGAGCAACGATAAAATTTTTCATTTTCGGCCCTGTGCGCCGCGTGCAAGCCCAACGCGCCGCGTTGGCTTTGTGCGCCGCGGCAGAGCAAATTTGCATTGAGAAAATTGATTCTATGCGCCGCGCGCAGCCGGTGCGCTGCGCAGGCAAACTCAAGCATATTTTTGCCCAGTTTTACCTCTAATCACTGATTTTGCCCAGGATTCATTTGTCTCCGCAATTACCTTAAGTACATACTCCTTATTTTCTGGCTTATCACCAAGCTCAGACTTATTAGCATGTTTTCGATCTGGAATCTTGTAATCCCTAAACCAGTTTCGAATTGTAGTTAATGTGCCTGGAAGGCCCGGAAAATGCTTCTCAACGTCGTTGACATTATTGACAAGTAGCGCCCTTGGATCATCAACAGAAATAGCAACGATTTTCCAATCTAATTCACCTTCATCAATCATTGCTAAAGCAGCTAATGGCTTCACTTTAAGTACTTCTCCAATTTTAGCCTGCCTTTCCCCAATCTCAACCACATCAACTGGATCATTGTCACCAAATGCTCCTTCAATTTCTGCATTTGCAAGAGATGGGTCTTCCCATGTTTGTGGAAGCAATCCATAGTTCCAATTTATGTTATAAGGGTAATATCGAAGCTTGTCCTTTTTAGTGTCCTGCTTGATTGGAGTGTATGGCTCTTCAGTTGCAACTTCCATTTTTGCACTTGTTTCTTTTGGTATTTCAGCCACAAATATCAAAACCCCGTCTCCTAATTGCAATGGAATATCATGCCAAGGTGATATCTTCTTCCCAGATTTTTCAAAGAAGAAAACTCTGTAATCCAGAGTTTGTGGCTTATTCTCCTCTTTAGTCTCGATCTCTGGCCTGTATTATAGCATGCCCCCTAACGGAATGCAAATAAATGAAATTAATGAAACACCTAAACATGAAATGCAATAAGAGAAATGATCTCTGATGGAGGGATAACCAGACCGACTCTAACATTGTCTTCCCATAGATAAGCATCATTCTGAAAACCACGAGACTGCGCCCCAAGAAATCCAGAACAAGATGGTGCTCCACATAGACATCGAACCTTGGCACCACCATACCACTCAAACTCATAATCATATGATAACTCTGTTCCACAAGGGATGTCCCGCTCTGCAAAAATTCCAACCCGACTTTCTCCAAACACTGTCCACTTCCGAGTTTCACAATTTGGTTCACAAGAATGGTTAATGAATCAAGCAATGCTACCCTTTCTAGTGGTATTAATTAATTTAGACTTATAAAGAGATATGATAAATGCATTTTTCAACCCTGCAGCTTCATAAGCCTGAGATCGTCTCCTAGCTTCTTCTCTAGAAATGACTTCCCCACAGTATTCAATAAAAAACTGGCCAGTCTTGATATCTTGGTTTGCGAACAGACCCCATCCACATCCATCTGTCTTGAATAATTTTGTTTTCATGTATTCACCTCACTGAAATCGTTGGTTTTTGCAAGCGATCTCCACAAGGGCAATACTCAGGTGTGCACTCTGTAGTTATCAATAAATTTAGGTACCTTTCTCCACACAAACTCTCTGGATCATCATGTACATATTTGCATACAATAATGTCCTCCTCCTTCTGCTTCTTGCTCCAAGGAAGCTGAAATTACTTTATGAACCCAGTTAGAAATTATAACTTCTGTATCAGCACTGTCATACAGTGCATTGATATTTCTCGCTACTCCATATTGCAGTGTGCGTATTCTCAACCTCCGTGAATGCTTTGGCTCGTCTTGACAATTTCTCTAGGCGGTACAATGATTGTATATTGAAATGCAAATTGCAAAACAGGGGAAGCATCTGAGTTCCTGCTAAAGCCATTGTTGTTCTCGAACTCAAAATCATAGGCATAAGTGGCATACGTATCACAACAGATGATATGTTGCACATTCTCATACTGTAGATCTGGGTAAAAGTGACCATGTGAACGACTAGGTCTGAATTCGAGTGGTTTTCTGAGCCTCAATACACAAGCAAAAGCATATGGGTGACTCAACATTTGATATAAATCCTGGGGAAGTGTTGAATCATCAGCGTTTGAATATAAAAACAACGAAAAAACTTGAGTGAAGCCAAGGCTGTGTATTCATTCATAACAAAAAATATATCAATGCAGACACCTGCTTGAAAAGCCACGTCAGCCAGATCCTTGTAAAATGGAGTCTATTCTGGAAGCAACGCACGGTCTGCATCTTCACCCTTACTAATGCAAATGTAGTTCCATACTCTAATCCTGATTAACTGATAAGAGCGTCCGTTGCAACATTTTGGGCACTTTCATTTTGATGTAGCAACCTTTCAGACATGTCATTTCGCTCATATAAAGAACATCGCGGAACATATTCCATACGCCACCTTGTTCTCACCAATTCTGGAAGCATTTTCTCAATATTTCCTCCTCTACAGCATAGAACGCTATCACAAAACCTCACAACATCTCCAGCTGCGGTCATTAAGGATCCATCGATAACTTTTCACCAACACGGAGCGAGAAGAGCTGAGTGATTTGAAATTTCGTAGAGCAACGATAAAATTTTTCATTTTCGGCCCTGTGCGCCGCGTGCAAGCCCAACGCGCCGCGTTGGCTTTGTGCGCCGCGGCAGAGCAAATTTGCATTGAGAAAATTGATTCTATGCGCCGCGCGCAGCCGGTGCGCTGCGCAGGCAAACTCAAGCATATTTTTGCCCAGTTTTACCTCTAATCACTGATTTTGCCCAGGATTCATTTGTCTCCGCAATTACCTTAAGTACATACTCCTTATTTTCTGGCTTATCACCAAGCTCAGACTTATTAGCATGTTTTCGATCTGGAATCTTGTAATCCCTAAACCAGTTTCGAATTGTAGTTAATGTGCCTGGAAGGCCCGGAAAATGCTTCTCAACGTCGTTGACATTATTGACAAGTAGCGCCCTTGGATCATCAACAGAAATAGCAACGATTTTCCAATCTAATTCACCTTCATCAATCATTGCTAAAGCAGCTAATGGCTTCACTTTAAGTACTTCTCCAATTTTAGCCTGCCTTTCCCCAATCTCAACCACATCAACTGGATCATTGTCACCAAATGCTCCTTCAATTTCTGCATTTGCAAGAGATGGGTCTTCCCATGTTTGTGGAAGCAATCCATAGTTCCAATTTATGTTATAAGGGTAATATCGAAGCTTGTCCTTTTTAGTGTCCTGCTTGATTGGAGTGTATGGCTCTTCAGTTGCAACTTCCATTTTTGCACTTGTTTCTTTTGGTATTTCAGCCACAAATATCAAAACCCCGTCTCCTAATTGCAATGGAATATCATGCCAAGGTGATATCTTCTTCCCAGATTTTTCAAAGAAGAAAACTCTGTAATCCAGAGTTTGTGGCTTATTCTCCTCTTTAGTCTCGATCTCTGGCCTGTATTATAGCATGCCCCCTAACGGAATGCAAATAAATGAAATTAATGAAACACCTAAACATGAAATGCAATAAGAGAAATGATCTCTGATGGAGGGATAACCAGACCGACTCTAAAAATTTCAATAAATTGTTTTGTTTAATGAAATATATATGTGTATTTTTAAATTTTTGAAAATATAACATACATAATTTTATTAACAAATCAATTATAAAATAAAAAATAAAAATAAAATAAAAATAAAAAATTTAAATTGTTTTGTTTAATAAAATATATATGTATATTTTTTAATTTTTGAAAAAATATATATAATTTTAATAACAAATCATTATTGAAAAAAAAAAAAAAAAACTAAAGCACACAACCATTTATAACACAACAACAAATATAAAACATAAAAATAAATAAAAATAAATAAAAAAATAAAAAATTAACATAATAAAACGAAACACCAACGCAATGGCCATGGCCTTTGAAAAAAATTTAACAATAAAACAATAGCCAAAGAGGCCCATGCATATGCGTGAGGCCAGCCTTTGGCTTGGCCTTGCACATATGCGCAGGCCTCCGAGCCATTAAGCCACATAGCCACAAACCTAGCTATCTCCTCTGGAAAAATTTGATTTGAATATTCAAATCTAATCAGTTTCTATAAATCCCATTTCTGGTGAAAGTTTTTTTTTTTCATCAGCTTCCACAGATTCTTGTTTGAGTGACTTTTATTTGAAGATTGTTGCAGATCAAAGGCCAATCCCAAAGATCTATCCAAGTGAAATTATGATGAATCCAGTATTGAACAGGGCATGTGAAAAGACAGTGAGATTATCATTTACCCTCACGCAATATTTAGGGATCCATTCTGCAGGGAAAAGAACATCTTGGTGATTTGTGATGTATACACTCGAGCTAGAGAACTTATCAATAAACGATCAAATGCTGCAAAGATATTCCACAGAGTAAAACAATGGGTAGATCCATTTTTTGAGGGAGGTAAACGAATTTGATTTGGATTAGTTGTCTCGGTGGAATTTATCAAAATGACACATACAAATTTGATAATCAAACCTGTTTTACTAGCGAAAAACGTAACTGCTATTGACATATGATTTTGCCGCAACAAATAAATTTTTCAAAAAAAAACACAACTGCTATTGACACGTGATTTTCAAACACGTTTTTTGGTTGATTAATGATGAATTTCAAAAAACGGAGACATGGGTTTTTCTCAGAACAGGGTCAATTAAATAACTTGAAAATGGTTTTGTGAATTTCGCAACCGTTAGAGAGAATTTTGCGGTTCTTCAGAGTCCTATTTTGCTATCTGTGTGAGAAAAAAAATATGTTTTTTTAATGCAATAGTTACGGTTGGATAAGATTCGATTTTTGATTTCACCCATGATTCAGTTTTCTTGATTTCCAGGAATTAGAATTAGAATAAAAAATGAATTCTATTGATTTGATTCAATCCACCTGTACGTGGCAATCAGATGAATGAAATCAAGAGCCGTAATATGTAATTTGATGAAAGTCTACGCTTGGGTTTCTTCCATGCCGATCCATATTTTGATAATCTCGTGGCTATTAGAGAAGGGTCCTTTGCACACCTTGAATTTGATATAATGATAAATATTCCACGACATTATTGAGTAGGCCTCATTCAAATGCTTGTGCACTTTGTTAAATGTGACTCTTTGGGTTTGGCAAATGACTTTATTTTACTTGGTTTTCTTCCTGAGGGGACGAAGACAAAGACTTTGGATCCTTATCTTTTAATATGCGGGCTGTTGCTGCAGCAGTAGATTTGTTTGATTTTATTTTCTCAGGGAAAGCAGAAAGAATCTGAATTCAATTAGTTTAGGATATTGTTAAAACACTAGATGCTTTTCTTCAGCAAGATTTAAAAAAAAAAAATGAAAATTTTGCATCAATAAAACAAGTAGGGTATTGTTCATTTTCCTTGAGAAGGTATTGATTGATTTAAATTTCAAGACTGATTATTTTCATAGGCCTGGCTACTTAACTTTGTTTTTATGATTTTAGCTACGGAACGATGCACATTTTGCAGCTAAACATCAATTCTGCAGCTGAAAAACTTCATTGTTTCACCTAAATTTTAAACTAGCCTAACTTTCTCATCCAACATCATATTTTGACGATTCAAGCGTCGTTGGAAATATTTCGACGAGATATACATAATGAGAAAACTATCATTAAATTTTGAAACAATAAAGACTAAAGAAATTTCTGAAAAGACACAACAGGTAACTTGAGGCACTAATTTCGAAATAGGTATAAATTCCTTTGGTTTTCCTTCATGAACTTGTTTTATTATATTAGTAACAATTCTCAGTTTTTTTGTGTAAATATCATAACCAGAGAGATTGATCACCTCTCTCTTTTGATAATCTTACATTCCATTGCAGAAGAAGTACTAGTTTTATTTTGCAGGTTCCAGGATGAAGGACAAATGACTACAAGCGAATAGTGTCTCTCTCAGAGACTACATTTATTTTACAAGAATGTGATCAGAAAAAAAAGAAAGAAATATCAATGCATGAGCACATGCTAATGCAAATCAGATCCAACCCTTGAAAGCCTTTTAGATGTCAGTATCTCCATTGCATCCATGCCTCCTAAGTCAATAAAACATTCACCTCATTTCCCTTTACATTCGCCATTGCATTTCTACTTAGTCATTCAATAAAATCCTCATCTCATTTTCCCTCACTGCTCATTTTATTTTCCCTAGTCATTATATTTTCTTTCCATGCCATTCAGCTCCTCTACAAAGCTGATTCATTTCATTTCCATTTTCATTTTGTCAAATAAACCTTGATCCACTGAAAAATTTTCATCCTAGTCCTTAAAAAATTATTCTTTCATGCTCGCGTTAGTTGATGGAGGATTCCTTAAGGCCTTCCTTCTAACAAGTCTTGGCCTATCGACATCAGCACATTATCTAGGTCCAAGACTAGAGTCCTTAATAGTACCTTGAGGCTTGTATGCATTAATGAAAATTTCTCTCACTGACAATCATGGTAATACATCAATGTCCCTTGATCGTCAAATATTGCAAGTTGCTCGACATCAGCCCATTTATTCGCACTTTGCAATATGTACTTAGGTACCTTGGCACTCATTGACATTAATGGTGAGTTTTCCTCGCATTGGTTAACGACATTCATCAATGGTCGGTAAACCAGTGACTTCTCTTCATGTTCGACATCAACACATTTATTCGCATGACTAGAATTGTACCATCGGATTTTGTAACGATTGAAGACTACATCATTTCAGCATTTTGCAGTAGGAATCAATTTGTATTAGCAGCAATAAAGATCCCAATCTTGCCATCAACATAAAGAGAACAAAGAGAACAAAGAAGCAGATCAAATTCATTTTTTTACATAGTTCATGATCTAACAACATCAACAACCACACTCTTTAGTATACACAACTCATCCATATTTAAGGTAAGTGAAGGTATGTGGTTTTCTAATTTTTAGTCATGTAATTCAATAGAATGCTAAAATTGTAACTTTGGAAAAATTCCTCACTCCCTTTTTCACATTGTCATATCTTTAGTTTAGGGGGCAGGGACATCATTTCATATCCACATGTCATACACTATCACACATTTTTATTTCATTCCACCCGCATATACTTCCCAACCAACTCTTGTTGCAACATGATCCAAAATATTATATGCCTTGAAAATGATCAATTCATTGATGAAGTAATTGATTCTAAAATGTTTTCATGAACTTTGATGCAACAAAGAAAATAAAGCATTGTTACACAAGAACCATTGCTCAAAAAAATTGGTTGTCACACAAGAACCAACCATTAAAAAAAATGTTACAATCAAATGTATTATACTTTGCCAAAAATTAAATATCAAGAAGCAAAGTTTGGAACGAATCTATATGAGTCAAAACTCATAAAATATCAACTCATGGATAAATGAATCATTTCAATAGTTGCATGAGGACATGCAACAACTTCAGTTGGGGGGTATGTTGAGTCTCAAAAGTGTTTTCCATATTCTTACATATTTCCATTATGCCATAACCATTCAGCTCTTATTTCATAGCCATCTGACCTAAAACCCTACATCAAGTAACCATTTTCATAAATATATGGGTTAGGATCCTTTTCTTCCAAAGTTATTTATTTTATGTATTTAAAGTGAATTTATGATTAGAAACTAGAAAATTAACATAGTTTCATATATCTATATATGTGTTATGAGTTTTGTGACATGTGTAGGTCAAAAGGAAGCTTCTAAAATACCTTTATGTGGCCTCCCAAAACCAAATTCGAATTTGAGTGGAGAAGATCATGGGATCATGAGGACATGTGTCTCATTTCCTTTTTGTATTGAAACTCTAAGAATATATGTGTCTCATTTCTTATTTGTGTTGAAACTCTAAAAAGGCATGTGTCTTATCATTTCCTATTTTTATTGTAACTCTAGAGATAGAGGGAGAGATTCATGGATTCCCATTAATGAGATAACTTCTCATATTTTGTATAAATAGGAGAGGCTTTCTCCTATCATGGATAGTGAAAAATAGGAGAAGAAGAGAAAGGGTTAGAGAGTGTTTTGTAACAAAGCTTAAGATGGAATGGGATGTAGATTTGTGAGTTTATCAATAAAGAAGTTTAGTTCTTTTATGTTGTTTTGATTACAAATTTAAGGTGCTGAATAATTTCACCAAATTGGTAGCAGAGGGCCCCTGTTATTCAAGGAGGTTTTACATGTTTTCTAGATAAGTCATTTTCAATTCTGTTTTGTCATATTTCCTTACTTAGATTGCTTTCTGAAATAATAGATTTTAGCATTATTTTTCATGTCATTTTCTTAGATAAAGGATCCTCATGATATTGTAGTTAGTCTCTTTCTCAAGCTCTTCCAATACATCTCTAATAAATGAATGGGATTCAATTGTGATATTCTGAGTTATTATCATTTCATTTTCTGTTATTTAGTTAAAAAGAAGATCCTCATTATACTGCAGTTAGTCTCTTTCAAAATCTTTTCCAATAAACCCCTAATTCACGAATGAGACTAAGTTGTAATATTTCGAGTATTTGATTGTTTTGCTTTATAGAATATCCTTATCACATTATGATTAATCTCTTTCAAAAAGCTCTTACAATAAACCTCTAACTCATGAATGAGATTTAGTTGTAATTTTATAAGTTGTTTCAACATTTCCTTTTATATTTTAGGAGATCTTCATTGCATTAGAATTAATCCTTTTCACAAGATCTTCCAACAAATCTCTAACTAAATGAATCAGATTAAGCTGTAGTGTTTTGAGTTACTTTTCGTTTCATGAATGCTCATTTAGAAGCTGTAATATCCATGGATCAGGACTCTCTGTTTTCATCATTTTCTAATTAGGAACAGAACTTGCAAATAAATTCTGTTTTAATTCATTTATTAACATTTCATTTTCTCCCTTGTTGACATAAATCTAACTTCATATTTTTTAGCATAGAGTAGCATACTAAGAATCAAACATAAAAACCCCAAAACATCAATAAAACACTAAAAACAATTAAGTAAGGAAAAGGGATACTTAGGCACATATAGTGCATCACACTTTATCAGTTTACTAGCCCTGGTTGATAATTTATGTTAGCAATTTAGGACACTAAATTGACTAGACAACAGCCTGTGCACCTTGAAAATCCAATATTTCATCTGAAGAAGGAGATACTCTTACTGATAGAGAGAATAGGTATCACAAAATAATACACCGGAAGTTTTATTATACAAATGATAAAGAAGACAAGGGTAAAACCCATTTATCAGGAATAGAAGATGAAGAAAAGGTGTTCTCCAATATCCTTCTTAGAGCCATGCAAGGAATTGCTAGAGAAATAAGGGAGATGAGAATGGATAGATACAAGGAATCCCCTAAAGGATTTCAACATACTTCGACATTTCTCATCACTAGAGTGATCAACCAGTGTAGCAACAAGAAGTTTCCCAACGCTCTACAATGCCTACATTCTTAGCAGTGAGAAATGAAGGGTTTCAAGAACAAGAATCCCTTGAAGACTATTTCATGGAGTATGAGTCTCAATCTCATAGATTCAAATACCACTTGATTTTTCAAGAATTTTTTCAAATCAAGGACAATAGGAGACCCAGGCATCATAATAGAGGTGGAGGATTCATTCAGAATCATGATCTACACCACACTATGGGCAGAAATTTCTTACCCAAATTTGATGGGTCATCTAAATGAAATGAAAAATCATGGGTAGAGAAGATTGACATATACTTCGATATGAACAAAGTACCGGAGATGGAGGCCATTAAGATAGCTGTGTTGTACCTTTAGGGTGAAGCACATGATTGGTGGTTCCACGGCTTGTCTACATTGGGTCATGCCAATGTGATTGCATATTTAGAGTTCACAAGGAGGTTGGTGGAGAGGTTTGATAGAAGTGATCTTGAGGCACCATTAAAAGGGCTTGAAAATCTCAAAAGATTAGGTAATCTAGAAACTTATATATCTGAGTTTTTAAAACTTTCTGTTATGGTTCCTGATTTATCTGCATCAAGAAGGGTCTATATGTTCATTGATGGGTTAGATGAACCTATTCATGGGTTGGTTAAGTCTAAAAAGCCCACTACCCTTCAATATGCCATTGAAAGGGCTAGAGATATTCAAGATGCCTTGCCAAAAGCAAAGGCAACATTTCAGCACAAGCCCTCTTTTCCATCAAAGGGAAAAGATGAGAAGGCTCCTCTTTCAAAGGAGAGCCAAAATAAAAAACCTCTTGATGATGATGTCCAAAGATATTTGAGGAGAAGGAATATTTTCTTCACATGCCAAGAATCATGGGCACTCAGACACAAATGTGCAACAGGAAAGGCACACTACATAGAGGTCTTCTCATATGATGACGAGGAAGAATAAGATGAACCAAGAAGAGGTCACAGCCAGGAGATGAACCAACACCTTTAGGAGATGGGAATGGGGAATTTTATCCAATTGGAGGGGCTCTTGCACCATTGATAGGAGTACCTAAGTACTTGACCTTGAGTGTTTGAGGTTCCATATTAGATCAGAGGTTTTCTGTTTTGATTGACAGTGGGGCTACCCACAATTTTATTGATGCCCAAATAGTGCAAAGGAGGGAAATACTCATTGATGATTTTGAGGGATTTTCTGTTTTGGTCCTAGGAGATAGAACTATGCAATGCATGAACTATGTTACATCCTTATCTGTCACCATGGGGACATATACATTGATTTATCACTTCTTTGTGGTTGACATACCTAACACCAATGTGATATCGGGTGTGCAGTGGTTGATTACTTTGGGGAAGGTCACCACAAATTGGGAGACTTTGTAGATGGAATGGGTGGATAGAAAGAGTGGAAAAACTAAAATGATTAAAGGCATGCACACACATCCCTCACATACAAATTCCACATATAAATCAGAGATGGATTTGCATATTGGAAGCAAGGACCTAACAATCCCATCTATTATGCACATGACTTTGGCTCATGTGACATTATTATTTTGTGGCAAACCACTTGGGAGGCCATTTGATCTAGATTTGGTGAGACATATATCACATCATGATGCACTATTCATATATCTAGGAGGAATGGGAGCATTAGGAGGCCATGATACAACGCTGAGAGTCTTGGGTGGAATCAAGGAGGAGGGAGACATTCTCCCAACATCATCATTACCCACTCTCATTTCAGATTTTGCGTTGTAGGAGGAGAAGCATGGGAAGGATATAAACCTTCCAACATATACCTTTTGCATGGGAGATGTCAAGGAGAAGGGCATCCATATGACATATGTTCTTTGTATTAGATTATCAACACTATCACTATGGAGGATAGATCCATATTGGGAATCCAAATTGTTGGTGGATTATTCAAAGGATATTTTCACATGTATGATACTTGATGACCAACTACATGAGGAGGGGTATTCAGTCCAAGATGAGGTCATTTATTATCATGTTAGGATCTTCTTATCTAGAGCCTCCAAGATCAAGGAGAAGTTGCTACAAAGATCATATGAAGAATTCCTTTTTAGCCATACTTATTCCATGAGAGATTATAACACCATCATGGAGAGCTACACTTGGGAAGGCTTTGAAGAGTAACTATATCAGCATTTTCAAATATGCATGAACCATATGGAGATGGGAGAGATATATAACTCAATGAAGGATTTATCACACCCACCTCTTTCCTATTTTGGAATGAGAGGGGATCTATCTATGGACCACTCAATTTGTATGAGAAGAAATTTTGGTAAGGGACAAGCTTATGTACATGATATTTCATTTGATGATTATTTTCATTCCTTTACCATGAATATGCAGGCCATAGCTCCAAGGATCAACATTCTTCCATATAAACGTCATGTCCAACTTTGTGCCATAAACATTTCTAAACATGGCCACTCCCTTGGATGATATAGGGAGATGTTGTATCATTGTGGGTGCACTCCAAAAGCACCAAACATATCTCACATTTTTAGCCATTGTGAGAAGACTTGGAAAACAAGTAAGTGGTGGGGAAACCACTTAATATATCACTATCGGATGTATTTATGAGATCTACTACGTTGGTTCCACATTTGGGACTATGACCCACCTCCATTTTTACATATTTATGTTTATATGTACTTCATTTTGATCCCATACATTGATGATGTGATTAGTATTTTTATGGGAATGATTGGAGGGAGGATGGGAGGATTTTATGTGCCCTTTGGGAGAGATATTCTCCATGTTCATTATGATACATGTTTCAAGGAGAAAATTGGGAAAACCATGTATGTTTCATTGGATCTATTGCTTCCTTGTGGGATGGATCATTTGCATCTCATGAGAAATTTGTAGGAGCATTTCATGGAGGGATGGATTGGGAGACACTTAGCTTATGAGGGAAGCTTATCACATGATGGTGTCACCAATGATGGAGGAGATGAGTTGCAGCACTCACCTTGTCATTTGCTTGAAGGCAAAAAGCATTTGGAAAGGTAGGACTGTAATATTCCCAATTAGCCATGAGCTAGTTGGAATATTACATTTTGTTTTGTTGCTTTGTTTTATGAATAAGAGGACAATGGAGGTCCATAATTCTCCTTAATAATGAATAAATCAATGATAATGTAAAAGGAAAACATCTTAGCAGCTTAATTAGGCACCCTTAGGTGTGAAAAGGGGCTGGAACATCTTGACTGGGTCAACTTTGACCAAATCAATAGTGTTGTCATGGAGGAGTGGCAATCAATGAGGGACAACACAGTTTTAGATGGAGACACCTTGCATGGAAGTAGGGTCATAAATGAATGAGGCTTAGGGTTTGGAAGCTCATATATTATAAAAGGAAGAGGATGGTAGCCATATTCATTATGTATTGGTATATGATATTTTTGAATATATGGTTTGTTTAGACATATAGCTTTCTTTGGTTGTTTAGCCAAGATTGAAAATGTTGTTTAGCATTGTGTGTTCCAGATAGAGAATCCAACCTCTTCCATTGAGTATATCTTGGAGGAGTCTTGTACTTCACTTCCACTATCAGGGATTTGGCTAAAGCTTCATCTTATATCTACAACACAAATCATATTGAGGGTTGAGTTGTTTGCAGGTTGTAGCAGTGGAGACCATATTTGGGTCACATCAGTACTTATTTTCAGTGGAGAAGGGTTCCTTTCCATTGGGAAGATAGTAAGGAAGGCCCTTGTGCATATTTTTAGATCTTGGAATTGGGCCACATATTTATTTGCCCCTACAACGCAATTTCTTTCCAAATCTATGTTATTTTGAGGGAAGAGTTGCAGGATGGTTTTGGCACACCTTTTGGTGAGGATATTTGCTAGTGAAGGGGATATTCTTTTCATCTAGGAGATTTATTGGAGGAGGATTCATTATTTCTTATATCAGATCAGACACACTTTCCAGATCTATATGTTGTAGTGGATCTTCAGCCCTAGGGCTTAGATTCCCATCTTGTACATGGTGTTTTGCTAAAAAACCTTGAGGGGTTCTTCATTGGAGGTTGTATAGTACCTAGATCTGTATTAGATCTATCTATTGAGGCATATATCAGCCCATGTTATTTTGTATCTTCATTTGTTGTAGTAGTGCCTTTTAAACAGTGTTGTAGCAGTCTTCCGACATTTTTATATATAGTAGCAACACCTCTTTTGAGGTTTTTGTCCATTGGAGGTTTGTTTTATCATATTTTACATCTTATGGCCCATTTATTATTCATATTTTGATGTTGTTATTATGATTAGAAGGTCTCCATATTGGTCTCTTACTTTCATGTAATGTTTTACACTACTATTCCATGGTTTTGCACTATATTCCTGCTTCTCCCATTTTTTAATATTACAAGTTCTCCCAAAAAAATCGTTTAGGGCACCAAAACCTCTCTGAAATTTTAGGATCCAAAAAATTGCAAAATATATTAAATTGTGCTACAATTAAGGAAACTAAAAGACTGAAAGAAACAATGGTGGGGGTACATGTGGAATAGGTTGGTGGACACCAATATCCACCTGGATCAATCAGCCACCCTTAGGAAGTTATGGTCCCCATTGCGTATCCTACATGAGATGAGGAAAATTCTACTAAACTTGGTCCATGGTGAGCCACTTGCCTTGGTGCAAGAGTTGGCCAGATTTGACAACCAAGTGTAGCTAGATCTTCTACGTGTGATTGTTATTGATCTACATGTCTATGATTTGATTATTTGTGGCATGTTCCATGCAGTCGAGGTTTATTTTGGTTGGTGAAATTTTTTCTACAATGTCTAATGTGTCCAGTAATGGTGGAAAGTAGGGTCGAAGCAGTCCACATTGAACACTGGGTGTATACCAAGGAATGGCGAAATACTGAGCTCGAAGGAATTTTCCCCAACACCCTTGATGATGGTGTAAGGCCCATATCGGAGAGGGTGAAGTTTATGGTGGGGTCCAGTGAGGCACACCTTCTCCAAATGTAGGAAAACTTTGTCGCCCACTTGGAACTTGTGTGGAAACCAATGTTAATCATGGAACTGCTTATACTTAGCAATGTCTCTGTTCAAAATTTCATGGACCTGCTGGAGGATGTGTTGAATGTTCTCAATTAAGTTTATGCCTTGTCAAATTCAGACTAGACATGAGTTGAATCTTCCTGAGTAGCTACAAATGGTATGGCCACATCAATGGGAAATAGTGGCTGGAATCCCAAGCCCACTTGAAAGAGGTTGTGGCCAGTTGAGATGTGGAAAGATCGGTTATATTTGTGTTGGAGATAGGGGATGATTTCATCCCATGATGTGTCAATTATTCGAGATGTACATATGTAGAATGTGTACAATATTCTTGTTTACAACCTATGTTTAGCCATTATTTTTGGGGTAGAAATTTGTGGACTTAGAGAGCTTGGTGTTCAGAATTGACTACAGACTTGACAAAAATGTACTGAGGAACCTGTTGTCCCGATATGAGATAATTGACTGTGGGATCCCAAAGTGTACCCACTCTCATTCAAAGAAGAATTTAGTAGTGGCTTCTGTTGTGATATTCTTCTTGTAGGCCATCATAATGGCCATCTTAGAGAATTTGTCGAAGACCACAAAAATGTAGTTGTTGCCATGGTTGGTAGAAGGAAGTATTGACATGTAATCCATCAAGATGGATTCCTAAGTTTTACTAGATTTAGGAAGCAGAGTATATAGGCCTTGCTTCTTGATGGTTGATTTGGAAATGATGTAGGCAGTGCAGGATCTGATGTATTTCCCGACATCCTATAGAAAGGTTCGTCCAATAGAAATACTTATGTAGTACTTCCACTCTTTTCTCGACCCCAAAATATCTAGCGACCCAACTATAGTGTGCTTCCCACATGAAATTTTAACACTCGCTTGAAGGAAAATAGAGATGTCCCATCTGGCATAAGACTGCATCTTGGAGGTGAAAATCTAGAACTTTCTTCCCTTTCAAGAGCATTTGGCATGTGTTGCGGAATTCTGGATTGCTTTTATATAGATGCGTCCAACCCAAAGTCTCCTGCGCATAAGAGTTAGGCACAGTGGTTAGAACGACGATCGGTGGTTGATTGGACATGAGTTGAATATTCCTAAGTAGCTATAAATGGTATGGCCACATTAATGGGAAATAGTGGCTAGAATTCCAAGCCCACTTGAAAGAGGTTATGGCTAGTTAAGATGTGGAGAGCTCGGTTATAGTTATGTTGGACATAATGGATGCTTTCATCCCATGATGTGTCAATTCTTTGAGTTGTACATATGAAAAATGTGTACAATAATCTTGTCTACAACCTATGTTTGGCCATCATTTTGGGGGTGGAAAGTTGTGGACTTAGTGAGCTCGATGTCCAGAATTGACCAGAGACTTGACAAAAATGTACTGAGGAACCTGTTGTCCCGATATGAGATAATGGACTATGGGATCCCAAATTTTACCCACACTCATTCAAAGAAGAATTTGGCAGTGGCTTCTGTTGTGATATTCTTCTTGTAGGCCATCATAATGGTCATCTTAGAGAATTTTTCAAAGACCAAAAAAATGTAGTCATTTCCATGCTTGGTAGAAGGAAGTCCCGACATGTAATCCATCAAGATGGATTCCTAAGTTTTACTAGAGGTAGGAAGTGGAGTATATAGGCCTTGCTTCTTGATGGTCGGTTTGGAAATGACGCAGGCAATGTAGGATCTGATGTATTTCCCGACATCCTGTAGAAAGTTTCGTCCAATAGAAATACTTTTGCAGTACTTCCACCCTTTTCTCGATCTTGAAACCTCCAGTGACCCAACTGTAGTTTGCTTCCCAAATCAACCTTTAACGCTCACTTGAAGGAAAACAGAGGTGTCCCATGTGGCATAAAAGTGCATCCTGGAGGTGAAAAGATGGAACTTCCTTCCCTTTCAAGAGCGTCTAGTATGTGTTGCGGAATTCTGGATCGCTTTTGTATAGATGCGGCCAACCCAAAGTCTCATGCCCACTAGATCCAGGCACACTGGTTAGAACCACTATTGACGATTAACTGAGGTATTCTACAACATTATTGGTGCTTCCCTTCTTATAATTGATGTTAAAATGGAGTTTTTGCAGGTATAGGGGTTGTTTCTCATGGAAATCATTCTACAACTTCCAATGTGTCTGTATGAATTGCAGGGTTTGGTGATTTGTGTGGATGATCGTTTCCTTCCCCAAAATGTAATGATTCCATTATTAGCAGGCCTTTATAATGGAATACATATATTTTTCATAGGTGAGATACTTCTAGACTATGTATGAAAGTTTCTAACTGTGATATGCCATTATAGCATAGTCAGACGTATTTGTCTCTATCTCAAATGGTTGTTTCAATTTTGGTAATGTGAGCACTCATGCAGAGTAGAGGTGATGCTTCAAATCTATGAACGCCTTCTATTATGATTTGGACCAAAAGAATTTTTATTTTTACCCACCCTTGGTGACTTTAATCGAAAGGCCAAGTTATATGTGAGAACCCCAATACAAACTGGTGTTAGAAATTTTCAAGACCCATAAATTTGTGGAGCTCTATTAGAGTGGTTGTGGGTGGCCAATCCCAAATGACCTAGATATTGTATGGGTCCATATGCACCCCCTGCTCATCAATGATGCATCCCAGTTATTGAACACGGGTCATTCCAAAAGTTCATTTCTCCAAATTGGAATACAACTTGTGTTTCCACAATGTTTGGGGGACCTGTGGAATGTGATGGAGGTGCTCTTCCTAACTCTAGCTTAAGATCATGATATCATCCAAATAAACCACCACAAATGAGTTGGTGAATGGTTGAAATATGTCATCCATAAGCCTTATGAAGGCTACAAGATCATTCATTAACCTGAAAGGCATGACTAGCCATTCAAAGAGGCCCTCCTTGGATTTGAAGGCAATATTCCACACATAGGAAGGTTCGATTAGTACCTAGTGATACCCAAAATTCAAGTCAATATTGTTGAAATATTTGGCCGACCTGAGTTGTTCTAGAAGATCATCAATATTTGGGCTCAAATACCTATTTTGGAAAGTGATCTTATTTAGAGCAGAATAGTCAATACAAATTATCCAAGTCCTATCCTTCTTCGGCACCAAGATGATCGAGCTCCCACAAGGCAATGAACTCGATCGAATGTGACCTTTCTATAGCAGCTCCTAAATCTGCCTCTTGATTTCTTCGTTCTCCATAACATAACACCAATATATTATTTTTTTGGGTAGAAGTGCACCTAGGGTCATATCAATGGAATTCTTGACCTGACAGTACAGAGGGATCCCTTCAGGTGAGGTGAAGATGTCCCCGTACTCCTCCACGACCTTTTCCATTTGTTATTTCCATGTGGAGGAGACCTATTTAGAGGTCATGGCCAAAATATTCTTCTTACACCAAGGGTAGATCATAAGGAAAAAAGATCTCCTGGTTTGGGAAATGATCTTATTGCATTTCTTTGCAGTGATTAAAGCGATGGCAATAGGTGGTGCTACCTTAGGTATCATGTACAAATTATTACCCAAAGTAATAATAACAATGTGATCCCTAGACTCATATGCAACATGTCACTTCCAAAAGTATGGTTTTCTTAATAATACATCACAAAATGTAAGAGGATAAGCATCACGTAATACCTCATATGTGAAGGACTTGATGTTCTAGGGGAGGTGGAATTGTTGACTGATGCAGAGATCCCATCATTGGTGAATCCACCCAATGGTATATGGTTATGGTTGTGTTGTGGTCGGTAGGACCATCCACTTCACGATCTCTGCTAAAATGAGTTTCTTTTGGCTCTCATTGTCGAAAATGAATTGTCGTGGGGAACCCTTCACCCACATCTGCAAATGGAAGAGGCACTCCCCCTCCTCTGGGTCTTCGAGTTCCTCTTTCTATATCTTAGTGGTGGAAACGATGGCACTAGGCTCCACTTGATAATATGCTTCCCTTTTTCATTACCCTTGCTAGGTTATGAGTTAGAGTCGGAACATGCATCTAATTCAGAAGCCTTCATCTCAGCCACCAGTGACTACTTGGCCCGACACTCACGTGTGTTGTGAGTGGAGGCCTTATGGAACTCAAACCACTTTCCCATGAATTTATTTGGTTTCGTGGTGTTTTTATTCACTTGTGACTTTGGGGGGTTGTCCTAGGCCACCCTTCCTTGGCTTGGTCCTTTGTTATATGGTTTGGGGGTGCCTTTCCCTAACTTCTGATTCGTAGATCCAAAATCTCGCTTCTTCTGTTTGAATTTCTGCTCAATATTGGCAGCATACTAGTATGTTGCACAAAGTGAGGATATGTTGAGCAACTAAATTTCCTCTTAGATGTGTATCTATGCAGACAATTTCGGTACTTAGGCACCAAATTTTTCTCTGAATCTTTCATACCCAACTTTGTGCACAAGGTATGGAATAGATTCATCATCTCATGCACATCTTGATCCCTTCGTTGCGGCATCATAGTATATTGTATGTACTTGTCCTTATAGATCCCCACAGGGTAAAATTGTTACTTGATTTCATATCATAAATAATTCCAAGTGGGTGTAGCTGAGAACAGGGAGGATTCCCTCTCTTCTGTTTGCCCACAATAGGTTTCCCACTAGTCTTTGACATGGGGGGCGGCTTTGAAAATTCATGAAATGAAAAATATCCTTATAATAGATTAAACCATCTATCTAATACATATACATCTATTTGGCTCTCAAATATGGGAATGTCCAAGCTAACTTGTACCTTAAAAGGAGTGGTGCCTCTAGAGTGGCTATCGGATGAAGATGCGTCTCCGATGGGTAGTCGTCGAAGGATTTGGGAAAATTTATCCGTCATTGCATTTCGTTGTTTTTTGAGGGTCTCCTTGAGCAATATTTTGATAGGATCTCCTAATACCTTGTCTTTATCTTCTTCTTCCATGGGAGGTCGTCGGATTTTGCAAGGCTAATCTTGTAAAGGTTCAACGAAATAAATCCCTAACTCCTTATACCTTGATCTCATTGGGGACATGCAAACAAAGAATGACAAAGAGAAGTATTTCTCTGATATCACTGATCCAAATTTATGTAGTAACATAATAAAATACATAAATAAACATAAACACAGAGATGCAGTAGAAATAAAACTTCATTTCATTAATATCAAATAACTGAAATATGCTTACAAACATAATGAAAATAAACTAGCTCGGGGAATGGTAGCTTATCTCTGAGAAGATATGTGGAATCTAAATGCCTCTGAACTATGTTAAAATGAGGCTTGAAGGATTATTTATTATTTATAAACAATGGAAAACCCTAAACATCCAAAAACCTAACCTTAGGATATGAAGCGCCAAAACTATGGGCCTTGTTTACGTAAATTGATACATCAAATTCACGGGGTTGTAAATTTGGCATACGAGCTCCGTTTGACATGTAAAATACCTCGTTAGAAATATATCTGAGGAAAAAAACTTTTGGTTTATATAAATTATAGACACAGGTTTCCCAAATAATGTCGTTTAGTGCCTCAAAACGACTTCATAACTTAAGGACCTGAAAAACTGCCAAAATAGTGAATTTTGCTACAATTGAGGAAATTTTAAAAGTGAAAGAAAAAATGGTTGGGGTACAAGTGGAATAGTTGGGTGGCAACCAATATCCACCTAGATCAATCCTCCCCCCTTAGGAGGCAATGGTCCCATTGCGTTGAGTTCCTCTATGAGATGAGGAAACTTTTGTTGAAATTGGTCCGTAGTGAGCCACTTGCCTTGGTGCAGGAGTTGGCCAACTTTAACAACCTGATACAGCTAGATATTTTGCATGAAATTGTTCTTGATTTACATGTCCATTATCCAATTAGTTTTGGCATGTTCCGTGTCATTAGGGTTTAGCTCTGTTGGTGTGATTTGTTCTGCAATATTTGATGTGTCCAGTAATGGTGGAAAGTAGGGTCGAAGGCGGTCCACATTGAACATTGGGTGTAGACCAAGTAATGGTGGAATACTAAGATCTTAGGAATTATCCCCTATAGCCTTGGTTATGGTGTATGGCCCATATCAGAGCGGGTGAATCTTGTGGTGGGGTCCAGATAGGCATGCCTTCTGCAAATGTATCCAAACTTTGTCACCCACGTAGAACTTGTGTGGCACTTGATGTTGATCATGTAGGTACTTTTAATTAGAATTGGATCTTTACAATATGTCATGGACCTATTGGAAAATGTGTTTAATGCGCTCAATGAATTTTTTTTCTTTGTTAGCTTCAAACTGGACATGAGCCGAATATGTCTCAGTAGCTGCTAAATCATATGAACACACCAATGGGACATAAAAACTGGAATCCCAAGCCCACCTGAAAGGGTTTGTGGCTAGTTATGTTGTGGAGAGCCCAGTTATAGTTCTGTTGGACATAGGGGAGCCTTTCCTCCCATGTGTAATATCCCAAAATTGAGACTGTTAGTAAGGCATGCCTGAAAAACACATTTTTCAGGAATGTATGCTACAGGATTGGAAACTAGAACTTGAGTCCCTTATATCTAACCATATATGACCTGAAATCCAAGAGGGATTAAAAAAAAAATCCTCCTAGGTGGGTTAAACAGGTCTCCCCACACCTAGTGCAGCCAGAAAATGCCCAAAGAGGGGACTGCAGCAATACAAAAACAACACTGCTGGAAAATAACGTAGTTTAGACCAATACTTGCAGGATATCAGTATGGAAACTCATATTTCAGTTATACATCAGAAAAATAGTTCTACACATCAGCTTAAACAATGTATAATAGAAAGGAGAGGGATTTACAAGAAGAAACCCTCAGAAATGAGGTGCTATAACCACAAGAAATGTCTGAATAAGCTTGAAAAAATTATTTTCATTGGCTGAAGCAGTCGTATGTTACAAATAAGACCTAGATCATATTTTTATATAAAATGATAGATCTATTTTTGATCTGTATACAAGAAATGCTCCTTTATACATTCGCCTTGGGGATCTCAACAAAACATGAAAGTCCAAGAGTAGATCTGAGATCTAAGTTACAGATTTGTAGTAATATTCAAAAAATTATGAAGTAGATGATGTACAGTAGATAATATCTAAAACAAACATGGATTGGATGGCCAATCCATGGATCACCACAGTGAAAGGAAGGATCCAATCACTAGAGATCTCTCCTTCAAAATGATGCCAAAACTCCCTGCAATTCTGCTCCTCCAAATAACGTAGTACTACAAAAGGGACTGAGCTGTAGATTTTGAGTATTCTTTGGACTGATGCCAAGATCTGGATCTGAAGCTCCCAAGGTCTAGAACACTCTTGTCAAAGGGATAGATGACTTTCCTAGTGAAAATGGGTGCTAGATATGCATAGATTTGAAGAGATCTATTCTCCACTTGCTACAAATCACAAGGAAAACCCAATCCTAAATAGGATCAATGTTGTAGGTGCAAGATGAAGCTTGCCCAAATGCCAGATAGTGGACAAGAAAAACAAGGCTCCTCCAAGAGCTTCTCTAGGAAGGAGGTGGGATACCAACTCAGGAACACCCAATTCTAAACAACATTATTTTCAGCTAAACAGCTAGAGAATGATATATGTCTAACCAGAAAATATATGTAGAAAAATTATTATCATCAAAAACCTTCTCATGCTGCTCTCCTCTTCCTTTTATAGGATAAAAGCCTTGTCAAACCCTAAACCACTTCAATGAGTTAGCTCCTTTCACATGTGGAGCCTCCATTTAGAACTGCGCTGTGCATCCATGAGGTACATTGCATCTAGACTGTGATGTGGATTTGGTCAAGGTTGACCCAGTCTCATAGTTAAAACCCATTCACACCTGAAAGTGTTTATTTTGCATGGCCCAGATTTGTCTTTGTTCACATAGGCATGGATTTATTCATTATTTTTAAGAGTTTTACATGTCCTCCTTGATTCATTTATTCAATCAACAGAAAATGAAACAAAATTGTATATTCCTCTTAGCTTGGGCTAAGTAGGATTATTACAGTCCTCCACTCCCAAATGTTGCTTGTCCTCAAGCAACTGCAAGGATAGAACTGAAATTCATTGGGAAAACATCTTTCCCCAAGCAATAATCCATACAGAATGGGTCACCTTCCAACATGGCAACTCTAGAAAAATTTTCCTCCACCTTGAGTTCATGCAATGTAGGTGGGCTAAAAAACTGAGCATGGTAGACATAGGTTCCTACCCCACGCTATCCCCCTATCCACTTAAGATAAGTGTGTAGTGTTTTATGATCCTGGGCTGCAATAATGTTGCCTTCAAGAGGTAAGATGAAGAATAGATCTCTAAAGATATCCTCTCCAACACTGTGAATCAAGCAGGCCCAAACCATCCCATATGTGATGGATGGGAAATCATCACCATATGGAATCTGATCAAAGTCATGGCCCACCTCATAAAGAAATAAGTTCTTGGTTTTGGTGGCCATATCTCCTCTCATGTTCCTTTTACAACATGAAATGCAAAAAATGTGGGAATCCTCTTCTCAAAAGAACACATCTAAACAATGTGTTTCCTCTCCAATCATGCTCCCCACAAAAGAAATATCAACATCAGTAATTGGAACCATGATTAGAATCAAGAAGAAGGAGACACTGAAGACTTCATATGGTGCAGGAGTGTACCAACAGTCTCCCATGAAGTTACAACTCAGTTTTTCCAATTGCAGCTTCAAAAAATTACAAGGCAAGTGGTTGCTGGATACATGCTGGTCTATGTATGTTATTCCATTTACCAATGAATAGTAGATGGTTGTATACAACATATGAACATACATGAAGTAATACAACACGTGCCCATGGCCATATAAGAGATGGTTGTCTCCATCATACATTCTGGCCCATTGTTGATCATGGAGCTCAATGAAAAGCTTTCCCTCTTGTGGAGCACTGTACTACATAGAAATGGTAAGAGTATGCAGATCACTAAATGCAACAACAAGATCCTTAACATGTACTAAAAGTAATATCATGATAGGATTCATGAAAAAACTCTCCATGATGATATGACATACTCTCATGAAGAGAAATGAATCATGTGCTGCATGAAGATCCTTCCTCATGTACTTGGAAATCCAAGCCAAGAAGAACACATTACAACAATAGATGTCTCCATCCATTACTTCATCTTTCTCACCTCCTCCTTGTCCATCAAGTGCACCAAGAGTGGAATGATCCTGGGGACACTCCATCCATAAGTTCATGCTCTAGAGTGACAGTACTATTGGCCTATGCAAATAGGCTCCTGCCAATACATAGCTCCATTCTTTGACATGTTCATTGTCAAAGACATCTTTCATAATGTTTCTACCAACAAGAAGCTCCTTCCAGAGTGGAAGTACTTCTAGATCATCCAAGCTAAGGAGATAGTGCCATCTCCTACTTCTACAACATCATGCAAAGTGTGAGAGTAGATCTTCTCTTGCTCTCCCAAGAACATCCAAAGCAACAAAAAATTTTGCTGCCCCCCATACCTCCATCATATAAATCATGTGGTAAAAACATGGTGATTGATATGAAGAATGTCATATGAACACAATGTGTCCATACTCCTTGCTGCTCAATGATGCAAGTATCCTACCACACATATTTCCTCCACATACCCTTAGAAAGAGGATGATGGCCAAACTCTTTCAAAAGTAACCAGCATAGCCAGGCCTCCTGCTTCCCGGTATCATAGATCTACAAGTAACTTTACAAATTCTTGCTCACCATCCACATCCATTCATCCACTGGTGGATCATTGACCTCATTATGCAAACATTTGGCATCCTCCCATTGTAGGAAACCAAACTTCTCAAATATTTGAAGAACTTTGCACTTCATGGAATGTTGAAGTGCACCTTCCATGGAATCTCTTGATGAGACCTCCTCCTCATGCATGGCCTTCCAAAACTAGTGGGGTCTTGGATCGATTGTAAGTAGAAGTCTCTTCTTGAGTTGTGGCATGCTCATTGAGAAAGTGTCATCTAGAGAGGAGAAAATATTTCTCATCTCAAGATGCCTACCCCTTGTATTCATTGCTTCCAGGATGAAGTTGACATCTGATTTCCCCCATGAGGAATGGCTCCTCCTTTCTTCACTACTGCTCTTGGACAGTGTAGTGCAACTTTGCTACTCTAGATTAGCAATAAGTGATGATTCTGGGTCATGCAACATCAGGTTTCCACAACCCTCTAAAATATTTGTTGCAATAATAGAAGGCGGAAACTTAATCATACCTTGATCATGGGCTTTGGGAACATCTTGTATGGCTGCAAGAGTTCCTTCTTCTACCATGTTGGCTCCCTCAACTGTTGGTGTTGAAGGCTGATCCTCCAAGGCTGTCATAGTGCTGGTACAAACCTCCTCAAGAGATAGTGAGGACTTCTCTTCCTTGGATTTTTCTTTATCAAATCTCTTGATAACCCTTTGAGTGAAATCTGCAAAAGAAGATAATTTTTCATGTCTCACATGGCTGAACCACCAATTGCTTGCTTCACCCTTCAGGTGCAGTGCTGAAACCTCCACTGCTTCTTTCTCTACCACTGGATGTAGTAGGAAGAATGCACTGAGTCTTCTTGCCCAAGCTTTGGTAGCAAATGTCCCATCAAAAGTGTACAATAGAAACCTATTACCCTTGATTTTTCCCTTGCTGTAGTGTCTCCTCCCTTCCTTCAGTTGAATGAAATGTGGGAAGGCTAGAGTTTCCTTGAAAGCTCTAGGTTGAGACTTGTACTCAACAAGGTACTCACTCAGGATCTGATGATCCAAGTGTCCTTCATGCTTCTCATCTTCTTCTTTTTGAGAGTAGGAAGTGCATGGTCCTTCCTCTTCTCCTTTTTCTATCTTCTTAACCTCCTTGGAGAGGTCCTTTATGGATCCGAATACTGATGAGAGAAAGCTCATTCTTTTCATAATCTTTATCTCTATCTTGAGACTCACAGGATGAGCCAAGAAATATGCTCCGATACCACTATAATATCTCAAAATCGGGACTGCTAGCAAGGCATGCCTGAAAAACTCATTTTTAAGGAATGTATGCTATAGGATTGGAAAAAAACACTTGGATCCCTTAGATATGAGAATCTAAGACATGAATATAAGAAGGATTCAAAAAAAAATCCTCCTAGGTGGGTTAAATAGGTCTCCCCACACCTAGTACAACTAGAAAATGCTCAAAGAGGGGACTGCAGCAATACAAAAACAACACTGCTAGAAAATAATGCATTTCAACCCAATAATTGTATGAGATTAGTATGGAAACTCATATTTCATCTATACATCAGTAAAATAGTTCTACACAGTATCTTAAACAATGTATAACAGAAAGGAGAGGGATTTACAAGAAGAGACCCTAAAAAATGAGGTGCTACAACCACAAGAAATGTCTGAATAAGCTTGACAGCGTTATTTTCATTGGATGAAGTAGAAGTATGTTACAACTCAGATCTAGAGTAGATATGTATACAAAATGATAGATTTACTTTAGATATATATACAAGAAAGGCTCCTTTATACATTCCCCTTGGGAATCTCAGCAAAACATGAAAGTCCAAGAGTAGATCTGAGATCTAAGTTACAGATCTGCAGTAATATTCAAAATTTTTTGAAGTAGATGATGTAAAATTGATCAGATCTAAAAAAAACATGGATTGGATGGCCAATCCATGGATCACCACAATGAAAGGAAGGATCCAATCACTAGAGATATCTCCTCCAAAATGATGCCAAAACTCCCTGCAATTCTGCTCCTCCAAATAATGCAGTACTGCAAAAGGGACTGTGCTATAGATTCTGAGTATGCTTTGGCTTGATTCCAAGATCTGGATCTGAAGCTCCCAAGGTCTAGAACACTCTTTTGAAAGGGATAGATGACTTTCCCAGTGAAAAGGGGTGCTAGATATGCATAGATCTGAAGAGATCTATCCTACACTTGCTGCAGCTCACAAGGACAACCCAATCCTAAACAAGATCAACACTGTAGGTGCAAGATGAATCTTGGCCAAATGCCAAATAGTGGATAAGAAAAACAAGGTTCCTTGTAATGTTCCCACTTAGCCTTAGCTAAGAGGAACATTCAATTTTGTTTTAATTTCTGTTGCATGAAAATATGAATATAGGAGGACATGTAAACTCCTGAAAAGTCTGAATAAATCAATGCCCATGTGAACAAAGACAAATCAGAGCCATGCAAATAATCACTTGTAGGTGTGAAAGAGGTTTGAGCTAAATACCGGGTCAACCTTGACCAAATCAACAACGCTGTCTAGGTTCATTGAATCTCCAAAAGGGACAGCGCAGTTCTAGAAGGAAGCCTCTCATGTGAAAAGGGCTAACTCATCAAGGTGGCTTAGGGTTTGCAAAGGCTTTCTCATATTATAAAAGGAAAGGGAAGGCCGCAAGAGAAGGTTTTTATTGATCATATTTCTGAGTATTTGTCTGCTTAGACAAATACCATTCTCTACTGTTTAGTGGAGGATTGTATTTGAAATTCCTATGTAGGGATTTGACCTCTTACTTTGAGGATTCTTGGAGGAGTGTTTTTCTAAATTGATCCACTATTAGGCTTGATGCCAAGCTCTACTTACATTAGCAACGTTGATCCATTGAGGATTTTGTTCTCTGTAAGCTGCAGCAAGTGGGAGTCTAGATCTGCAGAGTTCTAGTGTATTTTGGAAGCCTCTTCTCATGGAGTGTGTATTTTAACCACCTGGAAGAGTGTCTCTTCTCCTTTTACTTCAGATCTGAAATTTTAAAGTGGTTATCTATGAAATTTGAGCTACAATTCTATTTTCATGAGTAGACTGCATTATTTTTGTATGAGGTTCTTCATGGTGTTTGGCTCATAGTTTAGATCAGAGATCTCTAGTGATGGGCTTTGCCTTCCACTTGGTGATCCATGGATTAGCTTGCTGATCCATTTTATATTTAGATCTGATCCATTGTAATGAAATTTTGTATTCAAAAATTTCCTGCAGCATTTTACAGATCTGCAACTTGTTTATCAGATCTACTCTTATTTATACAAGCTTTTGCCAAAATTCTAAAGGGATCTTGAAGGGAAAACTATCTAGTTTCCAGATCTGAAATAGATCTGATGTTTTGTCCATAGATCTACCCTAGATCTGAGTTTTAACCTCCAACTTTTGAAGCTCTTTAAAAATAACGCTGTTGAGCCATTTCTGCAAATGTACATGTGTTATAGCTCTCTTTTTTGAAGATTTCTGTTGTATTGTCTCATGCATTCTACTGTATAGTAAAAGAGCTTCATCATAATGCTGATTTGCTGTTGTATTACTGAAATATAAACCTCCTTTCTGATATCCACTAAATATCTGATAAAACTGCACAATTCCTGAAGCAGTGTTTGGATTTGGCTGCAGCCCCCCTCTTTGGGTGCTTTTTAGCTAGTCTAGTTTTTGGGAGATCTGTTTAATGTATCTAAACTAATTTGTTTTAGATTAAATTCCATATATAAGTCCCATACAACATAAATAAGAGGAACCAATTCTTGATCTATGTTTCTTTTGTATATTTTTTCTTATACATCGTTTTCCTTGAGCATATTGTTGATATTCCTGAAAAAGGGATATTACAGTGGTATTAGAGCTCCTCTCTTGGCATAGCCTGTGCTTGCCTTGGAGCACCAGTCATGATGCATTCTAAAGAATATGTTCCTCTTATTGAGATGGAGAGGAGGTACCAGAATAGAAGTCATAAAAAGTATGACTACACCACTGATGACCCTGACAAGGGTCAAGACAAGGGGAAAGCCCCTAAAAATGTGAATGATAAGGAAGCAGAGGAGTTTGAAAAAACTCTCTTGGAGACCATGCAAGATCTTTTCAAGGAGATAAAAGAGATGAGGGTGGATAGAATGAGGGAATCTCTTAGGAGATTTCATCAAGAAGAAAGTTCTGACATGTCTCATTATGGGACTGGTCAACCTGTGAGCCTACCACAAGATCCACATGCCTCAAAACACTCTACTATTCCTACCTTCTTGGCTATAGAGAATGAAGGAATGCAAGATCAAACCTCGCTTGAAGGTTACTTTGTGGAGTATGACTCTCAGAGTCAGAGATTCAAGGATAACTTGAGTTTCCAAGACTTTTGCCATCTCAAGGACCAGAGGAAACCATGGCAGCAATATAGAGATGGTGGTTTCTTTCATGGGAGACACCACACTATGGGAAGATTCTTTTTGCCCAAGTTTGATGGATCATCCTCTTGTTCTGCCAAAGCATGGGTGGAAAAGCTGGATATCTATTTCCAGTTGAACAAAGTCCCTGAAGTTGAAGCCATCAAGATTGTAGTGCTGCACTTTGAGGGTGAAGCACACAATTGGTGGTTCCATGGGTTGTCTACATTGTGACACAAAAATGTGACTACCTATGCTAAGTTCACTAGAAGACTAGTGGAGAGATTTGACAGGAAGGATCCCGAAGCACCCTTCATAAGCCTTGCAAAGCTAAAGCAGACAGGAGATGCAGAGGCTTATATCTCTGAGTTCTTGAGATTATTTGTCATGGTCCCTGATCTATCTATATAAAGGAGAGTCTACATGTTCATTGATGGCCTGGAGGAACCATTGCATGGGTTGGTTAAGTCTACCAAGCCCATCACTTTGCATGATGACATTGAGAGAGCTAGAGATATCCAAGATGCCTTTCCAAAAGAAAAGGCAACTTTTAAAAGAAATTCCCCTCACTATTCTAAGGGGAAAGAAGGGAAAGCTACTCCTCCCAAGGAGAGCTCACTGAAGAAACCTCTTGACATTGATCTCTAGAGGTAGTTGAGGAAAAAGAGATTGTGTTTCACTTGCCAAGAGCCATGGGTATCGGGACATAGATGTGTTGCTGGGAGGGCACACTATATAGAAGTCTTCTCAGATTTTGAGGAGGAAGATGGGAATGATGGACCTAGGAGGGGTCACAGCGCTGGTGATGATAAGGAGGAAGATCAAACACCATCCAGAGATGAAGAGGGAGCCTTTTCTCCAACAAGTGGGACTCTTGCCTCTTTCAGAGGAGTGCCTAAGTACTTGACCCTAAGAGTACAAGGCTCAGTTATGAACCAGAGAGTGTCTATTTTGATTGACAGTGGGGCAAACCACAAATTTATTGATGCTCACCTTGTGCAAAGGAGAGGAATCCCCACTGACACTTTTGATGGGTTTTCTGTTTTGGTCCTAGGAGATAGAACCATGCAATGCATGCAATATGTCCCATCACTTTCTGTCACTATGGGATCCTACATTTTGGTGGATCACTTCTTTGTAGTTGACATACCAGACACCAATATAATCTTGGGTGTCCAATGGTTGATTACCTTTGGGAAGGTTACCACTGATTAGAAAGCCTTGCAGATGGAGTGGGTGGACTTGAAGAGTGGGAAACCACAAATAATTCAAGGCATGCACACTTATCCTGCACCTAATGTTTCCACACAAACAAGAGAGATGGATTTGCGCAGTGGAAGCAAGGATCTCACAGTTCCTTCTCTCATGTTTATGAGAATGATGCAAGAGACATTCCTACCTCATGGCAAGCCACTTGGAATGTCATTAGATTCTGATCCTATGGGGAAAGCCTCACAAAGTGCTGCTCCAAATATAGATCCAACAAGGATTGGAGCAATGAAAGAGCAAGCTACAGCGCTGTGGGAGGAAGGAAAGGGGAGGATCAGCGTTCCAACAAACAATTTTGGTATGTGTAATGTCAAAGAAGCAATCAGCAACAAGGCAAGCACTCCCATAGATGTATCAGCAACATTGTCATTGTTGAGTTGTGTGGATCCATATTGGAGATATCAACTCCTTGTGGAGTACTCCAAAGATATTCACACCGGGATGATACTAGATGGCATGAAGCAAGATGGAGGCTATTTGGTCCATGAAGGGGTCATATATCATCTTGGTAGATTATTATTGTCTAAAGCCTCGAAGCTTAAGCAAGAGATACTACAAAGGGCACATAAAGAGTTCCTTTCTAGCTATATGCAGTCAACAAAGATCTACACCCTCATCATGGGGAGTTTTGATTGGGAGAGTATGAAGGAGGAACTACATCAGCACTATGATTGGGAGGAACTACATCAACACTTTCAAGAGTGCAAGAGTTATGAGGAGTGGGGATAGCCAAAGGAATCTATGTAGGGGTCATTTCATCCTTCTCTTCCTCCTCTTGATAGAGGAGAAATATCCATGCCCAACTCCACATGTGTGGGAGACTTGTATGGTAAAGAATCTGATCTTATGGAGCATGTTTATTTTTTTGATTTGACATATTCTCTTACCATATGTATGCAGGCCATGGCTCCTATAGGGAGTGATATGACATGTATATCTCATGGCATTGGTAATTCCAATAAAAATTCTAAATCTGATCACTCCCTTGAGGTGCAAAGGGAGATTCTTTTTCATGATGGGTGCTTCCCAAAAACACCTAACTTATGTATCACTTTCAGCCATGCCAAAGTGACTCATGCAGAAAAGGTGTTGTGGGAATACCACTTACCACACTTAGATCTAATAAATACAAGGAGTGCATTGCACTGGCATCTTATGTGGGATTGTGACCCACCTCCTCAAGTGCAAATTTCAGTTTGCATATATGTGATTTTGCTTCCATACATAGATGATATATTGGTATTGTTCATGGGTTTGTATGGTCAAAGAATGGGCAGTGTATATGTACCACATAGGATGGAACTTCAACTTGTACTTCATGATACATGTTTTATATGTAGCATTGCTCCACCCATATTTATTTCTGTTGAGTTCTACACTCCTAAAGGGATGGACTATGCCCCTATTTTGTTGGCATTGGAGGAGCAATTTTTTGATGTATTGGCTTAATCAGCACTTGATCCATGATGAAAAATTGATCCTTGATGGTGCCATCAATGGAGAAGGAGAAGAACTACAACTCTTACCCTATCAGTTGCTTGAGGACAAGCAACATTTTGGAGGGGCGGACTATAATGTTCCCACTTAGCCTTAGCTAAGAGGAACATTCAATTTTGTTTTAATTTCTGTTGCATGAATAAATGAATAAAGGAGGACATGTAAAACTCCTGAAAATTTTGAATAAATCAATGCCCATGTGAACAAAGACAAATCAAGGCCATGTAAATAATCACTTGCAGGTGTGAAAGAGGTTTGAGCTAAAGACTGGGTCAACCTTGACCAAATCAATAGCGCTCTCTAGGTTCATTACATCTCCAAAAGGGACAACGCAGTTCTAGAAGGAAGCCTCTCATGTGAAAAGGGCTAACTCATCAAGGTGGTTTGGGGTTTGCAAAGGCTTTCTCATATTATAAAAGGAAAGGGAGGGCAACAAGAGAAGGTTGTTGATTGATCATATTTCTGAGTATTTGTCTGCTTAGACAAATACCATTCTCTGTTGTTTAGTGGAGGATTGTATTTGGAATTCCTATGCAGGGATTTCATCTCTTCCTTTAAGGATTATTGGAGGAGTGTTTTGATGAATTGATCCACTATTAGGCTTGAGGCCAAGCTCTAATTACATTAGAAGCGCTGATCCATTGAGGGTTTTGTTGTCTCTGTAAGCTACAACAAGTGGGAGTCTAGATCCACAGAGATCTAGTGTATCTTGGGAGCCTCTTCTCATTGAGTGTGTATTTTAACCTCCTGGAAGAGTTTCTCTTCTCCTTGTACTTCAGATATGCAATTTTATAGTGGTTATCTATGAAATTTGAGCTACAACGTTGTTTTCATGAGTAGACTACATTATTTTTGTATGAGGTTCTTCATGGTGCTCATAGTTTAGATCAGAGATCTCTAGTGCTGGGCTTTGCCTTCCACTTGGTGATCCATGGATTAGCTTGCCGATCCATGTTTTGTTTAGATCTGATCCATTGTAATGAAATTTTGTATTCAGAAATTTAATACAGCAGTTTAAATATCTTCAACTTGTTTCTCAGATCTACTCTTATTTATCCATGCTTTTGCCAAAATTCCAAAGCGATCTTGAAGGAAAAACTATCTAGTTTCCAGATCTAAAATAGATCTGATTTTTTGTCCAAATATCTACCCTAGATCTGATTTATAACCTCCAGCTGCTGAAGCTCCTTAAAAATAACATTGTTGAGCCATTTCTGCAAATGTACATATGTTATAGCTCTATTTTTTGAAGATTTTTGTTGTATTGTCTCATGCATTCTACTGTATAGTGAAATAGCTTCAACATAATTCTGATTTTATGCTATATTACTGAAATATAAGCCTCCTTGCTGATATCCACTGAATATCTGATAAAACTGCACAATTCCTGAACCAGTGTTTGCATTTGGCTGCAGCCCCCCTCTTTGGGTGCTTTTTAGCTAGTCTAGTTTTTGGGAGATCTATTTAATGTTTCTAAACTAATTTTTTTTAGATGAAATTCCATATATAAGTCCCATAAAACATAAATAAGAGGAACCAAGTCCTGATCTACATTTCTGTTTCACATTTTTTCTTATACAACGTTTTCCTTGAGAATATTGTTGATATTCCTGAAAAAGGGATATTACACTCCTCCAAGAGCTGCTCTAGGAAGGAGGTGGGATTCCCACTCAAGAAAACCCAATGCTAAACAAAATTATTCTTAGCTAAATAGCTAGAGAATGATATATTTCTAACCAAACAATATATGCAGAAAAATGATTATCATCAACAACCTTCTCATGCTACTCTCCTCTTCCTTTTATAGGATAAAAGCCTTGCAAACCCTAAAACACTTCAATGAGTTAGCTCCTTTCACACGTGGAGCCTCCATCTAGAACTATGTTGTGCATCGATGAGGTACATTTCATCTAGACCATGCTATGGATTTGTTCAAGGTTGACCTAGTCTCATAGTTCAAACCCATTCACATCTGCAAGTGTTTATTTTACATGGCCCAGATTTGTCTTTGTTCACATAGGCATGGATTTATTCATTTTTTTAAGGAGTTTTACATGTCCTCCTTGATTCATTTATTCAATCAATAGAAAATGAAACAAAATTGTATATTCCTCTTAGCTTGGGCTAAGTAGGAATATTACATTCTCCCGTCTTTACTCATACCACATCAGGTTGTTTATGCATGTTACTAGAGTAATGATGCTGCATATACCATATTATCTCTACCGAAGAATTGATAAAATGTCTTACATAGTGCAAAAGAGAAACTATCCTTAGCAGATGCAAAGCCTTTTCCATCACTCACTTATCAAAATGGTTTTTATGCACCAACTACAGCAGAAAGGCATTCCATGGGAGACCTTCATTGCCAATGAGGTTTTTACTGCTCCACAAGGCCATCATCAAGAATATGTCCCCTCATCATCCAATCCTCCATAATCCATTCCTCCATCACTTCCTACTATTCACACATCTCCACTCACTCACTTTACTTCACCCCATGATGATCCTCCTTCACCACCTTCTCACAACCCTTCACCCTTATCTCATGACACAATATCAAACAGCGAAGAGAGAAGTGAGACAGATGACACTGAGATGGTTGAAATAGAGCCTTTTACTTTGACCTATAAAAGAGTTCATAGGTAGGTGTTTTCTCCAGAAATTGTGGAAGGGGCCCTGCCTTCTACATCAACAAAATAACTTGACAAAGGTAAGGAAAAGGTCATTGATGAAGAGGAGGAAGACAAGGATGAAACTAAACAAGAGTTTCAGCTAATTCACCTTGATTATGAAAATGAGGATGAGGAGAGGATCACAAACATGTTTCTCAAGAGCAAGGATGCACAGATTAGAGAGCTACAAACAAATCCTGGTAGGGCCAAAAATGTGATCAACTTCCTTGAGGTATAAAAACAACAGTTAGAGATAGAGAAATACATTAGTGAGGTCAGAGCTATTAGAGCTCGAAAAGAGGCTAGAAAGGCCAAGGCTAAGCTATATGAGGCCTTAGGAACTCTTGATGACATTGAGGATGAGGAAGAGAAGCTTCCTAGGAAGAGGCCAAGGACGATTGGGTTGAAGAAGGCCTTAGCCCAGGAAAGAGAGCAAGAGACAACATTGGCAGAGCAACTCACTCCAAGTGAGATGATTGCCATGGAGATGAGCTATGATAGAGAATATTGGCTAGAAAGAGCCAATGTGCACCTATAAGATCAGCTTGAGAAAGCAAAAAGAAACATTGACTTGCAGAAGAAGATGGAAAGGCATTATGCCTTAAGAAACAAGATTGCAAGGGAAAAACTCAAAAGAGCCCTTGCAAAGATTCAAGCCCTAAATGAGGAAAGGAGAAGGAAAACCTTGATATATTTGATGATGTATCCCTCCAAGCCTCCCAAACATGATCAGTAAAACAAAATCCAATTTTGGCACATTTTTGCAAATTTTGAGTTTTTGACTATTTGGCTAGCAAAAAAAAGGGCCAAATGCGTAGTGCCACTAGCGCTGTGCTTATTTTTGGTGCATAAAAATGAGGAATTGCTTACATTTAAATGTTTCTCATGCCTTTCATCTCATCCACAAAATATTTCAGCTAATTTGTAGCAAAACTGGCCCTCCAAAAGTACCAAACACCACCTAAAAAACACCTTTCTGCCCTATTTTCATCACTTGCGCTGTGCGCTGAGCAGTCTTGGGAGATTGGAGTTTTGAATAGGAAAATGGACACAATTCTGAAAACCAAATGCTTATTTTGAAACTAGACAGGACAGGATTTCCAATGAGCTATCATGGAGATGATTTGGACACTGGAAAGGCCTCCAAATATTAGCTGCAAAACAGGTGATTTTTCCAGATTTGGCGTTGCGCCCTTGCACCCTTGCCTGAAAGTCAAAAAAATACACAAGGAGTTAATGAAAAATATATTTTGAAGGCTTAATAGAAAAATATCTGTAAAATTAGCTGAGGAGTTATGTTAGATGTTATTTTTGTCATGAATGAGGTTGGGATATTTGTGCCTTGGGCCTTGCATGGTCTCAATGGTCAAATGCATTTATTATGTAATGAATGACTTCTAAAACCCTAGCTAGGGTTTTCTTCATCATTTGGAAGTTAAATACTGCATGTAAGCCTCATTTTGGTCGTTGGTTGATTTTTGAGCTCAATATCATAGACTTGGAGTTGTGAAGAAATTGGATTTGGAGTTGTGTGAATGTTTTGATTTGAATGGCAATGGAGCAAGCACATTTGTAGGATTCATGAACATGGTTAATGGTGATGTTGTTCTAATATAGTACTTGTATTCTTATGTTTTCCATATTGTGCATCTTTCTCTTGCAATAGAATAGAAAATTTAGCTTAAGATGTGTTGTTTGAGGCACCTTAAGTCTGTCTGCTTCTATTGCTCTAATGTTTTCCTCCGCTAGGTCAGATTAAAGAATTCTTAATTGCTCTCTAGTTTCACTTAGCTTGTTTTTCTGAAGAATTATTTAATGCAACCAAGCCAAAGAATTTTATGGTTAGCCTTGTCCTTTGGTATGGCTTAAAACATTTTTTTTGAGGTCTTTCTTTGAAGTATTTCTTATTAGGGTTTGGTTGAAGAAGTTTATGGTTTGCCCTGTCCTTTAGTCCATCTTGAATAGTCACTTTGAAGGTCTTTTATGGTTTGATTAAGGTTTTTAGGAGTTCACTGCTCTTTAATCATTTCTAATGTGTCATCTTGAATTTTTTCTAAGTCTAAAGGTAAATAAGTATAGAATTTAGGGTTTCCTTGCTCTCTAGAGTTTGTTGGATTGTTGTTTAAAGTTTAATTGACAAAGCTAGGGAAAAGAAGTTTATGGTGCGCCTTTTCCTTTGATTCTTTCTTGAAGCATAGTATTCTTTAAGGCTCTTATTGTTTTATTATATGTTAAAGGATTCTTAATTTCCCTTTAAACCTACTATGTTCACAAATTTAATGTTCATTTCACTCACATAAGCTATTAAGATCCATTTGGCTCTGTTAAATTTCCCTATGAAACACCCTTGACCTATTGTTGCACTTTTCAAGCTTTTCACAGACCCCATAACCCAATGGTTTTGAATTTCTCTTACTCTATCTATTATACTTGACAACCTACCCAACCAAACAAAACAAACAAACAAACCCTATCATTTTAACTAGCCTAAAATCAATACCTTAAAAGAAAAACAAGTCATATATTTTATCAAATATAGAGAGAGCCCTCTTTGAGTCCAGGAAGGCTAGGTCCTTGGACTCCAAAGTTTTTTGATGGTACCCTTGTCTATTTGGTCATTGCCAATCTACCAAATTATAGGGACATAACAAAGTCATTGTAAAAGCATCATTGTAAAATTTTTACAAGTGTCTATCTGCCAAGAATTGAAGAGGCAATGTCGGGAGGTCTAGGATCATCATCAGGTGGTTATGTCATAGTTTGGGTTATGGTCTAATGTGTCTTCTTCTTATACATCATTCTATATCATTGTAAATTGGACCATTTTCCCTGGAACGTGAGTCCATTATTATTTTATTCCTCTATAGGGTGGTAGGGTGGTGCTAGGATGGTGCATGAAGTCACCAACAAGTTCAAGCCTGTGAAAACTTCAAGGTGGTAGGGTGGTGCTAGGGTGAGTTTTAGCTCATTGGGTGTTGGGGAATCCATTCATTTGAATATTGAAGAATCTTGGGTGTTGGAGTGTCTATCCAATGGGAGATGGCGAAGAATCATTTTCTAGATTCTAAGAAGTTTTAGCTTTCTTTTCAATTGGAGTGTAATGTTCCAAATCTAGAACTTAGCAATGAATAAGATGTATAACGGTCCTGTTATGATGAATAAGCTTAAAATATACATAAGGAACATATATAAATTATTTTTAGCTACAACAGCAACTTGTAATTCGTTTCATGATCCGGAAAGTGGGGAAAAATGGTATTTTATGCCCTAAAAAGGTTTCTTTCAGAAATGAGCATAAAATTAAGCAAGGGAAATGGCTGGATAAGATATATTAGGTCATGATGGAGGTATTATCCGAATTTCAGCTCAAAATAATGCGTATAGCTATGTTAAAAAAATCCTCCTTTCTCGACTAGGCTAGAAAACCTTGATTTCCCATGACTTTGCTAAACATAAATTTATAAATACTGTAAGAGAATAATTCAAAAAAGGGTTTCTATATAAAATGATGGAATTATTCTGATATGAAGCTTATATTTTACAAATAACAGAGAAATGGAGGTTTAACCTCTTTTACATCAAGAAAAAGACACCCGGCAAGGGTTTCTGGCAATATACATGTACAAAAGGTAGGATTGCAGAAAATAACGCAGTATACAGAAAATATACATTAAAAATGACTGAATATGACATATCAAAGCTGAATAATACAGTAAATTTCCAAAGGACTCTCTAATGGGACTCCCGGAGGGAAATAAGCACCTCCTCCTCAAAGACTAGCACAAAATCAAAGGGTGCAACCCTGCTGCTGCTGCACCTACATAAAATACGCAATTTTCTGAAGGGAAATACATTGTGGCTGAATATGGAAGAATGGCCCAAATAAAAATACTAAAATGAAGCTCAAATCCTTCCCTCTTTATCCCTTAAGAAAGCTGATCCAAAGAGAGGATGGAATTCCCGCACAAGAATTCTTTGCACTATGCAATGCAGCAACTCTGGCTAAACAGCTGAAGCATGCAAATGGTATCAAAACCAAAATATCTGAATACATGAATGAATATAATTTGATTCTATGCCTTCCTTTTATCTTTGGTGAGCCTCCTCACCCCGGACCCCACACAATTTTGAGGTGACTTCTTCATGAAGCCTCCTCTTTCAAAACTGCGCTGCCCTAGCTTAATTTCTTCCTCTTGTGGCTGCACTGTTGACTTGGTCAAATAATCCATCTCCAATGCCTCTTTCACACTAAGGATATTCAATCTAGTTCACATATGTGTGTCTTATGCTAATCCTTGTTCACATTTAACTGGTTTACTTAGGTGATCTCTTCCTCCTCAAGAATGCATGTTGACTTAGTCAAACTTGACTATGTCCTCATCTATTTTTCCTCTGTTCACACTTGCAAGTGTAAATTTGAGCTCATGAAGTGATCCCCTTCATTATTAAGGTAGAAATTATTCATATTTTATTTTTCATGGGCTCCCTTACCCATTTATTCCTCTCCTAAGTGAAAGTAGCAAAATCTAATGTTCCAAATTGCTATGTGAAAATTTGGGAACATTACAATCCTCCCTTCCCAAATGTTGCTTGTCCTCAAGCAACTGCAAGGATAGGAATGAAGAGAATCCTCTCCTCCCCTATAGCACCCTTATAAGATGAAGTCTCCCAAGGATCAAGGTGTTGCATCATCAATATATCTCCAAGTTGCTCCTCCCAAGTGTGTAAGCCATCTTTTGGGAAGCATCCCAAATAGCTAACGTTATGTGATAGTGAAACAATCATTGAAGCAACAATGGGCTGTTTGAAGGTAATATTGAAGCATGAGGGCTGAGATAGAGTGGGATTCATCATCCCCATTTGAATCTCTCTTCTCCAAGCTATCAACAAAACAAAGTGAGTCGCCCTCCAGGATGGAAACACATGAAGAATCTCTTCCACCTTAAGCTCCTGCAAAGAAGGTGGGCTACATGGCTGACTGTTTGGAGTCAAAATGTACATATCTTGTTGCTTTCCTCTCCACCTATGATATATATGGGGCTTTTGCTGATATATGGCTGAAATATAATAGTCTCCAAGGAATACCCAAGCCACCTCATCAAATCCAACACCCATGAGGTGTCTCCCCAAAGAACTCAAACCTCCCAAATGAGTCCTCTCATTGGAAGGTAAGATGTATAGTATGGCAACCAAGGTTTGCCCATTGTTCTTTCTAAAATATACAGCCTTTGTAATGTGAAGAATTATATTTTCATTCGGCCTCTTCAACTCTTGTGCCCCTGTTAGTATGAATCTTTCGTCGTAAAAGATCACTTCAGCTACGCATAACAAATAGCCCTAACATCGATTATGGCTACAAAATATCTTTAAGTTTGCTGCACAAATTTAGATCTAAGCATAAAAGATATTAAGCAGATAAAATATAACATGGCTCCATGCATTCAATGGACAAGACAAGAAATAATGTTTTTAAAATAATTTTTTATTATATTAAAGAATGGGGCACCTGAGAGGAAAACAAGAAAGGTGCTTTCCGGTTCTCCTCAGTGGGATGGGTTCTTGGAAGTCCTCAGTGTTTCAGATCTAGCATTTCTCTCTCTTAGTAGTGTAGAAAAACAAACATAGAACTCAATGGGAGTTCACAAAGAAAAAATGGAAAATGGTGACCAAGAATAGATCCAGAGTGATGTAATGCAATGAAGGTGACTAATGAATGGGGAAAACCCTCCTATTTATAACAAAATATTAGGGTTATCTAGAACTCGGTGCATGAATAAAATATTATTAATTGAATTCTAGAAGCACCCTTTAGGAATATTTTATTATATTTGTTGGAGGGAAAAGGGTTCTTGACTTGGGTCAATTCCTTTATTTATAAGTAATAAATAAATAAATGATTTATTTATCATTTTAGGGAAATGATGGGAATATAATTAAATAAATAATGGTTTATTTAATTATTTATGGATGATTTAGTCAAATTTAACTAAGAATGTTATTTAAATAATGATTTAAATAACTTATTCTTAGGGAATAATTAAATAAATAAGGATTTATTTAATTAAGTTCCTTATTTTGGGTTAAATATGACCAGGAAATATAAACAAATAAGGTATTTTATGTGGTGAAAGCAATTTTACTTAGGGTAAAATTGGTCTTACATGGTGTACTTGGGTTCATCTAATAATAACAGGTTAGATGACCAAAAATTGGTGTAACAGATTGCCCCCCAACGTACGAGTGTTAGGAGCAAATCGTATGACCGAAGTACGTTGTAAGAACTCAATCACTAGGCATCAAGAGAGAGGTGAGAGAGAAATGTAAGAATGTCTGAGGTGTGAAAGGACTAGACCCTAAGGAGACGAGACTTACAGGTGCAACAAGTCTCTATGAAGTGGTACCTGTGCTAAAGGCAGTGGGGGAGGCATACCTATGCCCACCGAGACAAAGTACAAAGAATAAGGCACCCGGAAAACCACAGAACGCAATAAGTACAAATAATAAGGCGCCCGAAAAACCACGGAACGCAATAATGAAGCATGTGCTGGCCTAAACAAGAGCCAGATAAATAACATGATGAATCCCACATACATGCAATGCCTGGAATAATGGTCAGGGCTTATACAATAATATGGTAGTACATGAGATATAAATATACCCAAATGCCCCCTACACGCAGGGAAGTGCGCGCAAAAGCTAACGGATACGTGCAAATTGAAGAGGCGCTGCAAGCAGCTGAGGCCGATATCATCATATGAGAGGAGCGGCATCAAGGGCTGAAATGAAGGCATCCGGGCATGTGGGGGGCTACCTACAGGACCACCCCCTCATGAGGGTTGAGACATCTCACACATGCCCAGGAATCACCAATAGTTGTTGTTGCGTCACTAGACCATCAAGTGTATATATCATGATCATGCCAGGAAGAGCTCGAACCAAGGTACACTGCCCCCTAGACCTGGCTTCTGGAGGAAATGAGCTGATGTCGACAGAAGGAGGTCTACCTAAGGCGCGGGGGAACATAGTAGAGCGATGAACAAGTGGATACTACTGATGATGATGGAATGATGAAAGGGCCAAAGGGGACCCAAAAAACATGAGTATGAAATGGTATCTCATGACGGAAATCGACACAGACAAGAATAAAGATGGAGGCTAAGTGTTGCCCCAAGGAAAAGTGTTGTAAGTGAGGAAATCTGATTTGAAAAAGGAGGAAAGGAAGACTTCATGGACAACATGTGTCCTGGTGAAGTAGTGACTGATGAAAATAAACATATATTGGCTATCTACAAGAAAGTAATACATGCATTTCGAGCGGGAAATGCTAAGGGTAATACCTCTTGAGATAGAGTGCATTGCGAGGATTAGGAAGGGGGTGGCCTTCAAATTCCTCTAAAAGATATGCCCCCTTCCCAAGATCTTTACTGATGATGTAAGGACCTAGCCATAATGAGTCAAACTTCCCATGACCGAGGGTATCGTGGGCCTAGTCATATACTAGAACAAGGTCACCTTCATGAAAGGTGCGAGGATGCACTTTTCGGTCATACTGAGCTTTGGTGCGCTTTTTGGCCACTTCAAGAGTTTGTAATGCAACACGACGATCTTCAGAAGCGCACTCAAGCATGATAAGTCATTGTTCTAGAGGTTGGGTATCAGGGAGAAGTTCGATGGCCAAATGAAGGGAAGGGATTTCACATTCGATTGGTAAGACTGCCTCCTCGCCAAAGACAAGGTGGAAAGGAGTGAAACCGGTGGCGGTTTTAACAGAAGTACGATAAGCCCACAAAGCAAGGAAGAGCATGAGATGCCAATTGGTTTTGTGTTTATTCACCGTTCGTTGAAGCATGGTCTTAAGAATTTTGTTGACCGCTTCAACTTGGCCATTACCTTGGGGGTAATAGGAAGATGAATATTGGTGTTCAAAACCCAATAAGTAGGAGAGCTCATTCCAAATCTGATCTTCGAAATTTCGGCCATGGTCTGAGACTAATTGTTTTGGAACTCCGAATCGAGCAATGACATGGTTAAAGAAAAAGAGGGCTGCAGTGGTTGTCGTATTGTTGAACGTAGGCATAGCTTCGGCCCATTTAGTGAAGTAGTCAACCGCCACGATGATATATTTGTGGTTACCAGCAGATGGAGGTGGACATTCCATAAAGTCGAGGGCCCATTTACAAAAAGGACCAGTTGTGACGACGGGATGGAGAGGAGAGGGAGGAGCTCGCGCCTTGGGGGCGAAATGTTGGCAATTGGAACAGTGTTTGACTGCTTCAATGCAATCACTGAAGAGAGAAGGCCAAAAATACCCATCATGCGTGATTTTTTGGGTGGTGGCGAGTCTGAAGAGGTGGCCACCACAAGCGCCACTATGACAGGCATTTAGGACTTTCTCGGCTTCAGCGTGGGTGAGGAAACGACGAGGGACAGTATCTACGCCGCGACGATAAAGGTCATCACCGATTAGAAGGTAGCGAGAGGCTTGGTGTCGGATACGTCGTCGAGCATCACGATCAAGGTGAAGGGCAAACTTTTGGGTTCACAAGTAAGTAAGGATGTCACCGTACCAAGGGTCGTCAGTGGTGATGGCGAACAAATGTTCATCGGGAAGAGCGTCATTAATTGGAGTATCTTGCGTCCGGGTAGGTAAATCAGAAATGAGTTCAGCTAGGACTAAACCTTTCTTACTTTTTGGGGTGAAAAATTCAAGGTCGAATTCTGGGAGAATAACGACCCAACGGGCGTACTTCCCATTGAGGATGCAACGACTCAATAGAAAAGGCATGGGGTTGGAATTAGTCACAACCTTGGTGGAACGCATGAGGATATAATGACGCAATTTTTGGACTGAGAACACGACATCTAGTGCTAATTTTTCTTCATGCGAGTAGGACACAGGTGGACTAGCAAGGTTCTTACTGACATAATAGATCACATGTTCGACACCGTTATCATCCTCCTGGATAAGGACACCAGCAACCGAATATGTGGAAGCGGAGATGTATAGGATGAAATCTCGTTCAAAGTCAGGGGGACGGATCAAGGGAGCGGATGTGAGAGCATGCTTGAGGGCATCAAAAGACTCTTGAGCGTATGTATCCCAGACAAAAGGGGTGTGAGATCGTAGAAGTCTAAGGAAGCCGTGTGCGGTAGTGGCGTAGTCAAGAATGAATCGGTGAAGGAAATTAGCTTTGCCTTGGAGACTTTGCAGCTGGTGTATGGTACGAGGCATAGGGAGTTCAAGAATGGCTTGAACCTTCAAAGGGTCGAGAGTTATCCCGTCTTTAGACACGATGAAGCCGAGGAGGCGACCGGTGGGAACACAGAAGACACATTTCAAAGGGTTAAGGCGAATGTTATACTTACGGCATCAGAGAAAAATGGTACGCAGGTCATGAAGGTGGTGCGCCCGATGTTTAGAACGTGCAGTAAGGTCGTCTAAATAGGCAAGGATAATATGGGCTAAGTCATGCAAGCAATAATACATGGTGCGTTGAAAGGTGGCGCCGGCATTTTTGAGGCCAAATGGCATGACTCGGTATGCAAAAGTGCCCCACGGGCTAATGAACGAGGTTTTGAGTTGATCAGTACGACGGATAACAATTTGGTTGTATCCGAAGAAGCCATCCATAAAGGAGAGAATCCCGTGCCTCACACACTCATCGATGATTTGGTCAATAAATGGTGTGGGGAAGTTTTCTTTGGGACAAGCTTTGTTCAGATCGCGAAAGTCGGTGCAAACACGAATGGTGCCTTGTTTTTTGAGGACGAGAACTGGGTTAGACACCCAAGTGGTATATTCGATGGGGTAAATGAAACCAGCCTGCCGGAGTTTGTCGATTTCAGCTTTGATGGCTTCACATCTAGAAGGATGGATGGGTCTTAACTTTTGACGAACTGGAATGGCATCAGGACATGTGTCGATGTGATGTTCGACAATGGCAGGATCAAGTTCGGGCATTTCTGAGTATGACCAGGCGAAAATATCACGGAATTCTTTGAAGAGTTTGGTGTAGGCTTCAATTTCTTCCGGAGTGCATTGGGTGCCCATGGTGATATGTTCTTCAATACCTGGTTTGACAGAAATGTCTATTTTGATGGTGGGAGAGATATTAGCCATATTTCCTTCTTCGAAAGTGTCAGGTGCAGGGATGGGGTTTTTGAACCAATCAACTTTATCGGGAATGAAGTCTTTGGATTCGAGGGCATATTGGTCATGGGATTGATGTGGGAGGAAATATGCACAATGGTGCATATCGTCCCATGGAAAATCAGGGTTGGTCATGGCTTCCATGATGTCTTCATCGGACTGGAAGATGGGAAGAGAGGATGGAAGAGGTTGACCTGATGAGGTAGGGGGATGAGACTCTTGGTTGTGATGGGAAGGGTTCACAGGTGCGATGCCATGTGAGGTGACAGAGTGAGCAGTCGAATGATCAGGCGAAGCATCGGGGGAAGGTACTAAGGGGTTGGTAGCCGAGAACCGCGGGATGAGGAAAGGTAGGAAATGGTAGCTGAAGGTTCGGTCATTTCAGTATCAGGAGGAGAAAGGGTAATCGTGGTAGATAGGTGGTCTGGTGTGAGGGAAGAAGGATTACGGGTGAGGGCGGCCTCAAATTGGCGGTATGTGGCTAAAGAAGCATGATACTCGTCAAGGCGGGGGCAAAGGTGGGTATAGTGGCCATAGAAATTGCACAAAGAACAAGGGTGATTGGTGTGCAAGTTCTTAAGTTTCGGGGTAGAATCCGGTATGGTGACATGGACTTCTGGGATTTCTGATTCTGGAAACGTTTCATTAAGCATGGTCTTGAGAGGCGGTAATTCAGGACAGGTATGAGTGGCGTGACCAACAACATCACACAGAGCACATTGGATGGGATGCTTGGGAGGCTGAGGAGGGGCAGGGTTGGGCAGGGTAGGTTTGTCCTTTGATGCCCCCCTGCGAGCTTTGCCATTTTTACTCGAAGCGGTTGCAACAGGAGGCGGTGCTGGTTGAGGTGACTGAGGTACCAGCGTAGCAAGAGAAGTCGTGGGGATTGGTTGAACCGGGGTCAAAGTAATATATGGTTTAGGTTGACCTGGCGGAGTGGTGGCTGGAGGGTCAAGATACCAGAAGGGTATACCCAAGGTCAAGTTGGGGAGGGATAGGGTGGCCAAGGTAGGGACCGAATAATCTCCGGGAGGGGGAGCGAGGAAAGGGATCTGACCAACATGGAAATGGCCAGGAGGAATGGTGCCAAGGGGGTTGATTTCAGGTGAAATCGACCCATGAGGAGTGGTGGTAGAAGAATATTTAGAAGGAAGAAGGGTGGCTAACGGGGGTGAAGGGCTAGGAGCTGGTTGTGGTTGAGGTTGCTGACTAGCCAAAGTGGGTGAGGTAAGGTTAGCCCAAGATGATTGCATCATGCAAACGTTTGCCAAGTTAGGATCAGAGACGGGAGGGGAGTCGAAAAAGGTGCCAAGCAAGGAGGAGTCTTTGAAGACGTCGGGGGAAACACTGGTCAAAGAATCAACAGTTTGCTTGTTGGTGACAGTAGAGATGGTGGACTCAGGGGAGGTCTGAGATTTTGGTTCATGGTAATTCAACTGGTCAATGGTGACAATCTTGCCATTATGAGGGAAGAACATCTTGCGGTGGACTGCGGATGGGACAGAAGACATGGCATAGGTGTAACTACGCCCCAAAAGGATGTTGTAGTCAAGAGAGGCGTCGATAACTTCAAAATCGACACAAACGGTCTTGCCGGAAAGGGTGATAGGACAGTTACGGAATAGGCCAATGGGCTGGGAGGCATGGCCATCCCATGCACGAAGGGTGATGGTGGAAGGGGCCAGTTCAGGGGATCCAATTTTTTTCCAAACCGAAGCGGACATTACACAGGTAGATGCCCCCTCATCAATAATGCACCGAGCAACATTGGCATTTCGGATTTGGACTGGGATTTGGAAAGCAACTAAAGGAGGAAGAGGCGGATGGTCTGACTGACAGGCGTCGAAAACAATCAATTGATCATCAGCAGGATCTATAGCACCTACGACAGATAGTAGAGCCTTCTTGTGAGAAGGACATGACTGGAGGAGTTCCAGTGTTGAAATGGCAGCAGAAGATTGTGCCAGATCATCTACTATGCTATATGAATGGGCAGCCCGACCAGAGGTGGCATTTCGGCGTAATGGTCCCGTAGGAGTCTTGGGATGAACCTTGACTTTGGGTGGAGGGAGTTGCAAGGGACCATTGGGTGTCAATAGAGGCTCTATAGGACTTGACGATGGAGACTAGGAAACAGACTGAACAGGAGGGGTGGAATACTGACAGGACCGAGTTTGAAGGTTGAGGTCGACGGTGAGAGGTGGGTCAGAGGTCATCATGAGAATCTGGTAATCAGAGGAACCAAAAGAGGAAGGTTGAGTGGTTATCGGGGCATGAGGGGGTTGAGTGGCCACAAATCCTTGTTGAGGGAAAGGATCAGTAAACCCAGCGGGTTGAGAAGTAGTTGGGGGGGAAGGGGAGGGGAGGAGTGTTGTCCCCGCACGGTGGCCTGAGAATCCCACATCTATCACATTTTTGGTAATAATGGACAATCGTGGGTGTAGTGACCATAAACACTGCAACACGAACAGGGCTTATTGGTGCGAAGTGGCCTGTTCGGCTTGGGCTGAGAACCCTGTGGCTGGTTGGCAGTGTGAGGATCAATAATTGAAGGATTGGGTCCACGATTACCAGGGGCAGATAGATTGCCTTTCCTTTTTCGTTGAGAAGGAAGAATATTAGTTGCCCCCTGTTGCGCAAATACTTGCCCTGGAGGGGGTAGTAAGTGCGGTTGTAGGGGTGGAGAAGGCAAGGGAGTAGGAGGTCTAAATGCTGGGGGAGCTGGGACACCAGGATGTGGGTAAGGATAAGGGTTAGGGTGGGAAATATTGAGGTAAGCAGGAGTGGGGGCAAAAGGAGGAGGCATGCCATATCCTGGATACATGCTACCGGGAGGGGGAAAAGTGCCGGAGGTGCTGGCCCCTCCTGGAGGGAAACCATAGCCCCTAGTAGGTTGGGCAGAGATATGGGAAAGAGCTCCAATGATATCGTCGGCAGAGTGAGATGCCCTTGGGGCATTAGTGCCACCGGGCTTGGGGATGTCAGGAAGGACGGTATAAAAATAACCAGATTGAGCATAAATAAGGTCATATTTCAAGGCTATTTGGAGGGCGGCTTCTTCGGTTTGAGGGAAATGAGAGGGGACATCTTTGCCAATGGGAGGTAAGAGAGAGCAAAGGAACCAGTCCATATAAACCCGATCTTCAAAGGGAGGAGCGCGACATAGGCTTCTTCTTCACCTCCATTCCTGGACATGAGCGGAAAGGTGGGTGGAAGAGGATTGACGGAAGGAGGTTAAAAGCTCGGTACCAGTGTCATATCGGAGAGGGAGATGGAAATAGGATAAAAAGGCTTGGGCAATGGTCGCAAAAGTGGTATGGGAGGAGGTGGCATGTTTAACATACCATTTAGAAGCTTTGCCTATAAGCGTGCATTGGAACAATATAAGATGAATAGAGTCGTCGGTAATAGAATTGGAGGAATACCACATATGGAAGGATCGGATATGGTTGGAGGGATCCTCACTAGCAAGGCCTTCGAACTTGAGAATGTCAGAGGGGAGCTTGGTTGGCATAGCAGGCCAACTAACATCGTGGCGGATAGGGTCATTAATCAGTTGATTGAAGTCGGGGAGACTAAGGCTGGCCATATAGGGTAGCAATGGGGTAGTCGAGGTAGGTCCCGAGGTGGTTCCACTGGAAACAGACCCAGAAATAGTACTGGGGTTGCTGCTAGTAGTAGGCCCTGAAGTAGACATGGTGACAGTGACAGGGTGAGAACCAAGATTAGGGGGAGAACTCGAACAATCAGAGGAAGAGTCAGAGTGCGGACTCAGGGGAGAACTTAATTGATGATGACGGGAAGGAGGAAGTCGACCAAGCGGAAACTGAGGGTGAAGGCCAAGAAGTCTCCGGGAAAGGTGCCTTGGGGGCGCAATGATGACGGGAAGAAAAAAAACCGACAAGGGCAGGGAGGGACAGAATCAAGTGAGGTCAAGGGTAGAAAAGGTGCAGTGACAATTGATTTTAAAGTCTTTTCCAGGCGGTGTTAACCAGGCGCTTCTTCACTTAGGGTCAGTGTGTGGCATGCGTTAATTTTAATTGTTTAAACCCAGACGTTTTGAGAGTAAAAGAAAAAGTGTGCTGCATAACTGAAAATAAATCTGCAGTAAATAAGACTAAAATAACAGAAAATTAACAACTAACAAGGCAACAATCTAACCCAAGAAGGCGGGTCTCTCAAAACTAGTCGATGAGAGGGAAAAACTAGGCAAAGCACGCTAAAAAGAGACCGATAGATCAAATGTCGAGAGGGACTGGGATCTAAAGGAGAAATCTGCTGAAAAGTGGTGCAGAGAACAACAAATAAGCAGAGGCAAGGTTGCTGCTAAAAGGGAGGAGATCAGCTAAAATAGAAGAGACAAGGAAGTGGCCTTAGAAATGAACCCAAACAAAATGATAGGAGGTGTTTTGAGAGGGAGAAGAGCTGATCTAAAAGGATCTGAAACGGAGGTATCAGATCTGGGAAAAACAAGGCTGAAACTCTGAAAATTTAGACTTCTAAAATAGAAAAGGCTCTCACACAAAAGTGGAGGGTACTAGAGCCCTAAGGGGCAAGATTCCATCTTAGTTGAGTGAAGCATATCAGAAACAGGTCTAAACGGGAAGAGATGGAGGCTGGAAAACCCTGACAGAAGCTTCAGACAAACCCAGAAAAAGTGCTGGAAAAGTTGCAGAAAAAGCGCAGGTCGCAGGTTCTGACCTGTTTTCAGTCCAGGTCGCAAGTTTGGGGTGGAAAACTGTGTCCTCAAGCTTAGGTCACACTTTTTGGGCCGATAAGTGTGACCTGCAGATCCGGCTCTCTCGGCATCAGATTTCATAAAAAATTGTCGTCTTAGCTGCAGTTGATGTCTATCACCTGCGCAATAAGGCCGAAAACACACGGAAATTAAAAATATGACTATTTGAGGGTTTTAGAGGTGAAAAGCACCATAAAAATAGGAAAAACAGAAAATAGAAGAGAAACCCTAGGGCCTGAAACAGTTGGATATGCAGGAATATATAAAACGACAGTGGTCGCAAAAGAAAACCCATGTGGAGTCGCCAATTGTTAGTATGAATCTTTCGTTGTAAAATATCACTTCAGCTATGCATAACAAATATCCCTAACATCGATTATGGCTACAAAATATATTTAAGTTTGCTGCACAAATTCAGATCTAAGCATAAAAGATATTAAGCAGATAAAATATAACATGGCTCCATGCATTCAATGGACAAGACAAGAAACAATGTTTTTAAAAGAATTTTGTATTATATTAAAGAATGGGGCACCTGAGATGAAAACAAGAAAGGTGATTTCCAGTTCTCCTTAGTGGGATGGGTTATTGGAAGTCCTCAGTGTTTCAGATCTAGCATTTCTCTCTCTTATTAGTGTAGAAAAACAAACATAAAACTCAATGGGAGTTCACAAAGAAAAAATGGAAAATGGTGACCAAGAATAGATCCAGAGTGATCTAATGCAATGAAGGTGACTAATGAATGGGGAAAACCCTCCTATTTATAACAAAATGACAGGGTTATCTAGAACTTGGTGCATGAATAAAATATTATTAATTGAATTCTAGAAGCACCCTTTAGGAATATTTTATTATATTTATTTGGAGGGAAAAGGGTTCTTGACTTGGGTCAATTCCTTTATTTATAAGTAATAAATAAATAAATGATTTATTTGTCATTTTAGGGAAATGATGGGAATATAATTAAATAAATAATGATTTATTTAATTATTTATGGATGATTTAGTCAAATTTAACTAAGAATATTATTTAAATAATGATTTAAATAACTTATTCTTAGGAACTAATTAAATAAATAAGGATTAATTAAGTTCCTTATTTTGGGTTGAATATGACCAGGAAATATAAACAAATAAGGTATTTTATGTGGTGAAAGAAATTTTACTTAGGGTAAAATTGGTCTTACATGGTGTACTTGGGTTCATCTAATAATAATAGGTTAGATGACCAAAAATTGGTGTAACAAACCCTCCTCCAAAGGTGATTCCTACTATCAATGTTTTAGCAGCATAATATGGAAGCATAAACATATGAAAACAAGGAGATAGAACATAGTCCCGAACATGGAACCAACGCAGGGTATTATTTTCTTGCCTCAATACATAATGCAACAAGTGTCTTTTCAGCCACTTGTTTGCTGCCACGTTCATTTTACAAAATGAAATCATGAAAGCATAATTTGGTGCCAATGATGCACACCGAAAACCATGTGGCTTTCCCCCACAATCCACAAATGGAATGGCCATCATAAACGCTGCAAGTGGCCTCAAGTACATAAAAATATAATATGAAAAAAGGAAAGACCCTTCTTGGTATGATATGCTGCTCATATAGATAAGGAAGTGTAAAATACAAAGGAAAATTTTACCTCCTCCATCATGTACTCCGGTCATTGAGTTGAAATGGCTCAAGTGCAAATTCTCCCTTGCTGCAAGTGAGTAGGGAAGTGGTTGTGCCAACCTTTTCTTCATATTCTAGGCTATGCATCTCTCCATATGCTGATATAAATTTCATTGAATGCCCTCCCAAGTGAAATCCCCCATTAAGGGATGGTATGCATAAAAATGCATGGAAGGAAAGTCCACAAATGATGCATGTAGACCTTTCTCTTTGTGCTTGTGAACCCAAGCCAAGAAGGTCAAAAAATAGTAAGGGATGATTCCATCCATTACTTCGTCATTCCCATCTTCTACATGCTCCCATGGTGCATTAATTGTGAAGTGGTCTTGGGAACACTTCAGCAAGTAATCCAAGCTCCTAAGTGACAACGTTGCTAGCCTTTGGGGTAGGGCTACTTCCATCTCAAAACTTAATTCTTTGACATGGATTATGTCAAAGACTCTTCCCAAAATGCTGTTGTACATGTAGAGATCCTCCCAAGATGGAGGTGCAGCTCTTTGCACTATGCTAGTGCCATTCCTTACTCCTGCAGCATCATGCCAAGTGTGAGAGAAAATCTTCCCTTTCTCTCTCCCAATCCTCCAAAGCAACAAATGACATTGTTGCCTCACCATACCTCCATCATACAACCTATGTGGTGAAAACATAATGATCTCATCACCATGATACTTCCACCCTCCTTGTTGCCCCATGATGAAAGTATCATGCCAATCTTCCTTCCTCTTCTCACCCCATGGGAAAGGACATGTCATAGGGTGACCAAACTCTCTCAAGAGTAGCCAACGCAACATTTCCTCTTGCTACCCAGTGTCATAGACTTTCAAGCGGCTTACCAATGTCTTGCCTCCCATCCACATCCACTCAACTCCATGTGGATGCCTCCTATCTTTCTCCATCTTGGCATTCCTCCAATGAGGTCTACCATCCTCCACAAACCATTTCTTTTCTTTTCCTCGCATGAAGTGATGAAAGGCATATCCTTGGAGATCCCTTAGAGAATATCTCATGTCTACAATCATCTTGAATCCATAAGGATCCAAATGTGTAGAAAGAAAAACCCTCTTACTGCTATCTCTTGATAGTGCTGTATAACTTCTCCATGGTGTACAAACTGTCTCATATCTTGACTCAAGAATGATCATGACTCCCCCCAAAATATCACACTTAAAACTCAAGGGTTGAGTGCAACTCAAAAAGGGTACAAGAGGATGATGGTTCATTTTTTTCTTGAACCATTCAAGTCTGCACAACACAATGTAATATTGCTGCTCTTCCCCAACAAAAATGTTTGATCCTGGGCCATATGAAAACATATTTCCACAACTTTTAGAAGGATTTTCTGCAGTAAGTAAAAGTGGAAATCTTCCCATACCTTGGTGAGATGTGGGAACCTCTTGTAGAGCTGCAAAGGCTCCTACCTCTCATGTAATGGCTGCCCCAACTGTTGATGTAGAAAGCTGCTCTTCCAAGACTGTGACAGCGCTGGTACTTTTCTCTTCCCATGGTGGTGTGGAACCTCTCTCCTCTGATATTTCTTCATCAAAATTTATGATCAGCTCTTGAGTGAACTCAGAAAAGGAGGTCACTCTTGTGTGGCTTAAGTGATTGCACCACCAAGTATTGGCTTCACCCTCCAAGTGTAGCACTGCAATTTCTGCTGCCTCCCTCTCTTCCACTGGATGAAGTAGGAAGAATGCCTCAAGTTTTCTTGCCCAAGCTCTTGCTGTAGTTGACCCATCAAATTTAGAAAATAGGAATCTATTTCCCTTGATTTCTACTTTGCTGCAAGATCTTCTTTCTTCTCTTAGTTGAACAAACTGAGGAAAATCTAGGGTCTCTTTGGAAGCCCTAGGTTGGCACTTGTATTCTGCCAAATACCCACTCAATATTTCATGCTCTAAGTGGTCTCCTTTCTCTTTAATTCCTCTATGAGAATAGGAAGTGCATGCATCTTCTTCTACTTCTTGAAACCTTCTAGAGGTCTCACTGCAACTCTTTCCTCCTTGAAACCCTCTCGGAGTTTCAATGCATTTCTCTTCTTATTTCTTCTTGGATCTAAAAATGGATGAGAGTAAGATCATCCTATCCATAATTTTTTACTCCTCTTCTTCTTATCTTTGATTGGATATGAAATCCACAGGTTGAGCCAAGATGTCAACTCTGAGACCACTGTAATGTTCCAAATCTGGAACTGAGCAATGAATAAGCTGTCTAACGGTCCTGTTATTATGAATAATCTTAAAATATACATAAGAAACATATAGACATCATTTTTTGCTACAACAGCAACTTGTACTTCGTTTCGTGAACCAGAAAGTGGGGAAAAAGGGTATTTTATGCCCTAAAAAGGTTTCTTTCAGAAATTAGCATAAACATAAGTATGGGAAATGGCTAGATATGATATCTAAGGTCTCGAGGGACCTATTCTCCAAATTTCAGCTCAAACTAATGCTTATAGCTATGTTAAACAACTCCTCCTTTCCCGACTAGGCTAGAAAACCTTGATTTCCCATGACTTTGCTAAACATAAATTTCTAAATACTATGAGAGCATAAATCCCAGGAGGGTTTCTATAGAAAATGATGGAATAAGTCTTATATTAAGCTTATATTATTCAAATAACAGAGAAATGGAGATTTAACCTCTTTTACATCAAGAAAAAGACACCCGGCAAGGGTTTCCGACAATATACATGTACAAAAGGTAGGACTGCAGAAAATAACGCAGTATAAAACAAATCTACATTAAACATGACTGAATATGACATATCACAGCTGAATAATATAGTAAATGGCCAAATGCCTCTCTAATGGGACTCCCGGAGGGAAATAAGCACCTCCTCCTCAAAGACTAGCACAAAATCAAAGGGTGCAACCTTGCTGCTACTGCACCTACATAAAAGACACAGTTTTCTGAAGGGAAATGTGTTGTGGTTGAATATGGAAGAATTTCCCAAAGCCAAATACTAAAATGAAGCTCAAATCCTTCCCTCTTGATCCCTTAAGTAAGCTGTTCAAAAGAGACGATGGAATTCCTACACGGGAATTCTTTGCACTAAGCAGTGCAACAACTCCGGCGAAATAGATGAAGCATGCAAATGGTCTCAAGACCAAAATAGCTGAATACATGAATGAATATCCTTTGATGCTATGCATTCCTTTTATCTTTGGTGAGCCTCCTCACCCCGGACCCCACACAATGTTGAGGTGACTTCTTCATGAAGCTTCCTCTTTCAAAAATGCACTGCCCTAACTTTCTTCCCTCCTCTTGTGGTTGCGCTGTTGACTTGGTCAACTAATCCACCTCCAATGCCTCTTTCACACTAAGGATCTTCAATCTAGTTCACATATGTGTTATTTAGGTTGATCCTTGTTCACATTTAACAGATTTACTTAGGTGATCTCTTCCTTCTCAAGAATGCATGTTGACTTAGTCAAACTTGACTATGTCCTCATCTATTTTTCCTCTATTCACACTTGCAAGTGTAAATTTCAGCTCTTGAAGTGATCCCCTTCCTTATTAAGGTGGAAATTATTCATATTTTATTTTTCATGGGCTCCCTTACCCATTTATTCCTCTCCTAATTGAAAGTAGCAAAATCTAATGTTCCAAATTGCTATGTGCAAATTTGGGAACATTACATGGAGCTGAATATTAAAGAATTATTAGAAAATCATTCAGGTGGTTTTTGTCCAGGAGGGGGTTTCCACCTTAAAAAATGTGTGCATTTGTGTTCCTTTTGTTTACTACTATCATTGTACAAACATTGATAATAATTGAGGATTAACTAATGCTCTAGAATATTAATAATAATACTAATGGAAAGGAATACTGATTCACCCCCCCTCTCAGTATTTCCAACAATTGGTATCACCGTATCGGAGCTTGGTTCCTTCAATAATATTTTAATGACTGGAAGGAGGTCATGGAGCATACCAAGAATGGTGTACCTAAATTCAATGAAAATAATTATGCACTCTGGAAAGGAATAATGGAGGTATATCTCTTGTCACAAGGTTACCAAGTATGGGACACTGTTCAAAATGGCTTTACACCAACTGCAAATGAGCAAGGTAAGAAGAATTTGGTAAATGATGCAAAATCAAAGAATATTATTATCAATGGACTTATTGAATCTTCTTATCATAAGGTGTTGGGTTGTAAAACCACCAAAAATGTATGGGACATGCTTGAGAATATATATGCAGGTGACTCAAATAAAAAAGAAGCAAAGCTTTAAATCTATAGAGAAAAATTTGAGCAACTCAGAATGAAAGAAGATGGCAACATTGCTGCATACTTCCAACACGTTGATGAAATAACCAACACTCTGGAAGGATTGGGAGAGCCTGTTGACGAGAAGACTATTATACAAAATATTCTTAGAACATTACCAGGGAGATTCAACCCAAAGGTATTGGTCTTAGAATACAATCAAAAGCTGGAAAAACCCGTCAAAGAGGAATTACATGGAGTTCTCATAACATATGAAATGAGACTTGATAAAGAAGAGGGTACTTCAAATATAGAAACTGCGTTCGCTACATCTAAGAAAACCAATAAGGAAAAACAACCTTCAAAGGAAAAGACCTGCACCTGCAAGTGTGAAGAAAAGGAATATGATGAATAAGGTCTTTAAGATGGACAATGTGCTTACTTTACGAGAAAACTAAAAAATGGTAAGGGAAAATTCAAAGGTAAACTTCCATTGATATGTTTTGGCTTTGGTGAGGTTGGGAATTTCATAGAAAAATGGTGAGGTTGGGCATTTCGTAGAAAAATGTCCAAACATAAGTGATGCCAACTCAAAGGGAAAGAAAGGCTTTAAGAAATTCAACAAGTAAGGAAAAAAGAAAGGATTCAAAAGGAATTGTCTCTCTAAAGAAGATAGCTCATCATCCGATGAAGACAGTGACAGTGAAGAAGAAGCCAATGAGAGAGTACTATTTATGGCTAAGAACGATAAACAAGAGGTATCAAACAATGAAGAATAAGGGTTGAACATAGAAGAATTTTCTAAGGAGGAAATTAGGCTTATAAAAGAGCTAAAGGCTAAGAAGATTCATTCCAATACTCTTGAATAACAAGTTCGAGGTCTCAAAATTTAAGTTTAAGAACACAAATGTATTGAAGAGTCACTTCAAAAGAAGTTGGAAGAAAGCAACCAAGAAAGGGAAGCATTAGAAGCCGAAGTAGTCTCATTGTGTAAGGAAGTGAAGAAGGGAAAAACTGCCCAAAACTATGCCAACATATCAAGGGAATTGGAAGAACTCATCAAAAATCAATGATCTTACAATGACATAACTGGCCTTGGTTACAAAGAAGAAGAAGCAGGTTCTTCTACAACAAAATAAATGAACCTATGAGATCTGATATAGACTTCATTGGACAAGATTCGCAAGAACAGCCTTGGAAGACAATTCCCCGATGAAGATTTCCATCCAGGTACCAACATATTTTTCATAGCTATTTTTATTCATGTGGAAAATTTGGTCATAAAGTTATAGAATGTCCCACATACCCTAGGAACCAATACAATTCTAGGAGATCTGTCAAATATGAACCTCCCAGGGCTTAAATAAACATCAATAGAATTTAACATTTAAGAAATAATATGGAATGTTACAAATGTCAAAACTTTGGACACATAGCTAGAGATTGCAGACTTGAAAATCCTCTATAAAAATCTTCGAAGCCACAGAAAAAACGAACATGGAAGAAGGATAAGACTGATAATTGTGCTCTCGCTCTCAAGGCTCAAAACAAAAAAGATGTGTGGTATGTTGATAGATGTTTCATAATGCATATGACTGGAGATAGAAATAAATTTGTATCTCTAAATGAGTATAAGGATGGAACTGTATCCTTTGGAAATGACAGGATCTTCAAATGTTATAGGATCAGGTAGTGTCTCTCTCAGAAGAAAATATGTTCTAGCTAAGAGTTTTCTATTGGCTGAAAACATGAATCATAATATGTTTAGTTTTGGACAAATGTGTGATCAAGGACACACAATTCTATTCAACTCCAAAAAATGTGAAATCATGAAAGGTAGGTATGGTATAATTGTGGCTACAGAAAATCGAGCTCCAAACGACATATATGTTCTAGGTGAAGCAACTAAAGAATATATACTAGCTAAAGAAGATGAAAGTTAGTTATGGCATAGACAAATGGGTCACATAAACTTTGACAATCTTGTCAGGATAAGAAAAAAGTTAGCAGTACAAGAAATGCCAAAAATCTCAAAACCTTCCAGCACACTATGTGAGGCATGTTGGCACAGTAAGCAGACAAAATTAGAATTTAAAACAATAGAACACTTTGCATCACATCCATTGGAATTGATACATACTAATCTATGTGGTCCTGTGAGAATAGAAGGCTTAGATGGAGAATTATATTTCATGTTAATGATAGATGAATATACCAGGATGACAACCGTCAGTTTCCTAAAGAAAAAATATGAATCATCTGAGTGCTTTAATATCTACAAGGAGTTGGTTGAAAATGAAACTGATTTGAAAATTTAGTGTCTAAGATCAAAGAATGGCAGAGAATTCACTTCCAAATTATTTCAGCAATATTGTGACAAAAATTGAATAAAAATACAATTTTCAATAGCACAAACACCTTAGCAAAATGGAGTTGCTGAAAGAAAGAACAAAAATGTACAAGAAATGGGTAGAACAATGTTGAAGGACTCAAAATTGGATGAAAAATTTTTGGTTCAAGAAATTGATATGGAAGTCTTCGTTATCAACCGAATTCTTCTTAGAATTAATTGCAACAAGGCCCCATATGAATTATGGAAAGGAAAAATGGCTAATGTAAAATATTCAAGAATATTTGGAAGAAAATATTATATCAAAAGAGAAGATCAAAAGTTGGGTAAGTTTGAATGGCATGTTGATGAAGGTATCATTGTTGGTTACTCATGCAAAAGAAAGGCCTATAAATGCTACAATCTAAGAAGAAAACAGATAGTGGAGAGAATAAATGTTACATTTGAAGAAGATGGTGTTCTAATGAATAATGATGAGGACCTAGAATATTTGAAACTTGAGACAGAGGCTGAAAAAGACACAGAGAAAATTCTAGAACAAGAAACAACTTTCAACCAGGAAGAAGTAAATAATGATCATCAAGATATACAGGAACAACAACAAGAAACTCCTCCAAAGAGAAAAAAAAGAATGGATTCAAAAGAACCATCCATAAATCAAATCATTGGTGACATAAATGAAAGTCAACAACTTGATTCATCACAACAAGCTCACATTTATTTTTTAGCAGCCTTTGAGCCTAGTATTTTTTAGGGAGCTAGCCAGAATGAACATTGGGTAGCAGTTATGAATGAAGAATTGGATCAAATCAAGAAGAATAACACTTGGGAATTAGTTCCATGACCAAAAGATAAAAATTTCATTGGGACTAAATAGGTGTTTAGGAACAAATTGAATGAAGATGGACATGTTACTAGAAACAAAGCAAGATTGGTTTGCAAAGGTTACGCACAAGTGGAAGGAATTCATTTCGATGAAACATTTGCACCAGTTTCCACAATGGAAGCCATCCAGATGTTTCTCACCTATGAATTTTCAATAGCAAGCAAAGTCTACCAAATGGATGTTAATTCAGCATTCCTGAATGGCGAATTATAAGAATAAGTTTACGTCGAACAACCTAAAGGTTTTCTACTATAAAAAAGAAGAAGACTATATTTGCAGGTTAAAGAAGGCTCTATATGGTCTCAAGTAGGCTCCCAGAGCATGTTATGCTCATATTGATGGATATATATGTCAACAAGGGTTCAAGAAAGGTACTGCTGATAGCAATATTTATGTACAAATAAAAAAATATAATTTAACAATCGTTGAGGTATATGTGGATGATATAATATTTGGTAGCAATGATGATCGACTAAGTGAGAACTTTGTTACAAAGATGCAAAGTGATTTCGAGATGTCTTTACTTGGTGAGTTGGCATACTTATTAGGGCTTCAAATATCTCAGCAAGAGAAAGGAATATTTATATGTCAAGCTAAGTACATCAAGGAAATGCTCAAGATATTCAAAATGGAAGATTGCAAACCCGTCCTTACTCTGATGGTAACATGTTGCAAATTGAGCATAGATGACTCATCTAAGAATGTGAATCAGAGGTTGTACATGTTAGTGTCTTGTAATTTTGCAGATTGGTACACCAAATTACAGGGTAACATCAAACCCTATCTTTGGAGTCCTAGGACCTAGCCTTCCTGGACTTAGAGAGGTCTCTCTCTATTATGCGAAAGATGTGAACTTGTTCACTTTGAATAATTGATTTTAGGCTAGTTGTTTAAGCACAATTGGTTTATTTGTTTTGGGTTGGGGTAAGATGATCAAGTAGGATATGTGGAAAGAGAGATGATCAAATCAATAGGGCTATGGGGTTATATGAAGTCAATAGTGTCTAAATGATGAAAAGGGTGTACTGCAGGGCCGATTTGGCAAGGTTTATGGATCCTTTGGGTGATGTATGAGGTGTAATGAAAATTAAGTTTGGGATAAAAACTACGAGGTCTTAAACGTATATATTCTAAAGCAACAACTCATGAGGTATGGAAAACCATTAATCTCTATGAACAATACTCAAACTGATAAACATATAATATGAACATTCCAGTGAAACATAGAAGCATAAGAACTCCTAACTTTAGAAATTCACCTTCAGCTTTTGGGGAAAACACGTAAGATAAAAAAATAACTCAATTTATGGGGAGGGAACTCCTAAACAATGTATATCAAGCTATTGGGAACTATGAGATAAGTTGGTAAGCATGGACAAAGGACAAGATCGAACGAGACCTCTTTGACTTAACCTATTCTATTAATAACCCATAGAAAGGCTTCAAAATAGGGTTTTGAGAACTTCAAATAAGTAGGGCATACCGCGAATCATACTTCTAAGCTAGCATATTAACCATTCATGAAACAAAAAAAAATTTTAGTGGACCTAAGGAGCATTCAAGAATTCCTTAAGATGGCTAAAAGAGAAAACATCAAAGCTATAGCAAACAGGAGGTTTGAGGTGCTTCCATGAGTAGGTCTCAACCTATACTTTTTTGATCTATAACAACCAATAATAATGAAACATAAATGAGAACAAGAAAACACTAAAAAATCAAGAAAACATCACCATTCACCAAGCTATGGAATCCTACAAACATGCTTCTCCATCATTAAGCCAAGCAAGCCAAGCAAGCCATTCATCCACTTCACAAGACCAGTATCTTCTCCAAGCTCATAAAACCATGTATTTCTCTTAAACACATCAAGTCCCAATAGTTTACAATGAATTCTCATGGCTTATATAAAAAGCAAGGAGGAAGAGATCTCACTAGAGCATCTAGAAGTCTATTAGCCAAAAATAAATATCCTAACTTGTCCTTTAGGCCCTCTAAGGTCCAAGGCACAAAATATCTTCCAAAATATATTTTCCGGACTAAAATAGAGAAAATATTGACTTTTAGGCTTTGAAATACATGATGAAACTTGCCTAAAGCACATTTTCTCAGTTACACACAGGAACGCAACATACTGTCTCAAAACTTGAAAATTTTCCAGGAGCGCAACACCAAAAAAGGTCTTTTTGCAACAGAGTTTTCAAGGCCTTTTTGATGTCGGAAAAGGCTCCGTGATGGCCTGTTGGAAAGATGTGGATGTATAATTTCCAAATATACCTTTTTTTCCTTGATCTGATATTTTTAAGTTTCCCAAAGAGTGGAAAAATCCAAAGCTTCTAGGAGTGCAGCACCTGCTCAAAAAAGAGGGCAGAAAGGTGAAAAATTGAGTGTTTTTGACCCTTTTGGGGGACCAAAGAAACTCTAATTGAGCTGAAATTTGGTGAGCACACTCGTCTCATGATGGGGAAACCAAAAATTTAAGCTGATCCCTCTGAAGATTCCCTAGGAAAAAGTGTAGCACCGGGGGTGCTGCGTTTTTAGGCTTGAAATTTTGCAAAAAACAAAAACTTCTTCAATTCTCCTCAAATTTGGTATGTGTTGGAGCATAAAAATGTATCTTTTAAACACCTAATTAGCCTACATTAATTATCAATCTGGGAGCGAATTTTTATTCAAGAGTGTACTCTGTCTGAGGCTGCAATTAACTAAGAGTAATTCTATGAAGATGTAGTACAAAATTCTAGATACAAGGGTAAACAGATGCTTATAAAGAAACCTAATTACAGTAACATAAATGGAAATGCTCTGAAATATTAACTACATAAATCTGCAAAACATCAATCAGGGATACAATAGCAATAACTCATTCCCTTAGAAATCGATGCAACTGAAATCTCACTAAGACAAGATAACCAATCTGGGAACTTGGAAGCAGTAACCAATGTCCTCTACAGTTGGTGGTCCTGTTCTTAAAGAAATCAAAATGAAATCAAACTCAAACTAATTGCTGATGAAAATAACTGAAAGGAACAGAAGTGGGAAAGGAACAGCAACTTGTAAATCTTATGTGTACACAACAACTGTAAACAATCTATCTGCTAATCTGAATCTACGAATCAGAAAGGAACAATAAACAAGAATGGAACAACAAACATTAATTGAACAAAAATTCTAAACGTAACGCAATCGGGCAACTAATCTTGATACTTCAACCCTGTTGACAGCCAATACTACGAAATATTCAATCATAAAGAATCATAAACCAATAGAACAACAACTAGAATTAAGTATAGAACAACAAAGATTTATAAAGATAGCAAGATAAATAAAACAACAAATACGCTTCTTGCAAATGATAGAATAACAATGAAATTCGTTAACACTCACAACGAATTCGAATTCAATCCAACAACAATCAATCAACTCTGTAATCGTAATGAATTTAAACACAACTTTCACACAATAGTAAGCAGAGGATAGAAATACAAACAACAGGGTAATTCCACCAGGGCCGGTCCCTTAGCACCAGTGAAACACTACTGGATTACTTCAGAACTTGAGAGATGAAATGAAATGTATATTTTATATTAATCAAGCATAAAGTATTACAGAGACCGCTCTCTAGAGTCGAGAGTCAATAAAACGCAATATTACAAAAGAATGTTTTGAATCAAGAATCTTCGCCCTATTTAATCACTAAAGGTGCTGCCTTATATATTAGACTCTGACGGACAAGACGAAGAATAAGATGAGGCTTTGAACAACGATCCCTCAGGATCGAAGGATCCTGAGGGATTCACTTCCCTTCTTTTAGTTATCACATGATTTACTTTAGCTGAAGCCGAGCTGTCCCTCACCTTTTCTTAGCGATACGTTCAGATTTCCTTATCTTTGGCAGGATTTGGTCTAACGCTAGAGGAACAACAGTTTCATTTATCTCAGCCTCTCCTTTGGTATAGTTGTTCACTTCGCCTAATTCCTGTTTTTATCAACAAAAAGAAATCTTTAGTCATATTTTTACAATAAACATAAATATTTCCAATTCTACCATAATTCTTGTAATAAATCATCTTTCTAGGGTAAAAAGGATTATGTCTAAAGTAAAAGAATGAGAAAACACACAGTGATTTCATACCTTTTACACTGCTCAACATACCCCCCTGCTTACCCTTTTTCATGTCCTCATGAAAACTAGTTCACATGCAGAGCAGTTAAAGAATAACCTGGATAAGGTTTTTGATCAAAAGGCCTAAAACCATGTACTGCAGCTAATGCTTCGAAGACATGCTCTGTCTGTCCTTCGGGTAGTTCATAAATGGCTTTGTAGTCTGTAGCAGGATACCATGCAATGGGGCTTCGAAACCTACACCCTAGCCAGAATGGTCCTTCTTTCAAAATGAGATTACTATAGGAAACCAAGCGGTCTGTAGCTAGCCCAAAGTTTTTATAGTTAAATGGTTCTCTATTTTGCACATTTCGATTGGAAATTCCCCATTGGACCTTAGCTGCTATGTAAGCCTAGTTTCTAATAGATAGGAAATAATCTATCCCATTCAAGATAATCAATTTATGGACAGGCCCCAATGCTTGGATAACACCTTCCTTTGTCATCAAATTCTTCTGCCTAGCCCATAGTTGAAATGGGTCCTGAGGTTCACTCCTAACCCACAAATCTAATTCATTTTCCTGCATTTGAAAAACATTATAGGATTTAAGCCATTTTAACTGATTAACAGCAAAGGAAATAAACGCCTGGCATTGGATATCACCCACAAAAGGGCTAGGATTTTTCACACTATCACTTTCCAATATTAGATTATGCAAATAAATCTCACACAAGAGGCATTGTACCTTTACCCCATGGAGTTTGCATCATGTTACAAAATCATCTATAGTTTTTAGCTGTATAGATTTTCCTACCCTAACTACCTTAATCTTTAGCTGTAAATATCTTTCTAATAAAAATAATGCATAGTTCTTGGTAGGGCATCTACAAGCTAAGACATCGGTGTACAATGAGCAGAGAGTGTCCATTCGATTCTGGGCTAATTTTAATTGATTCATTACCTTTTCAGCCTTCTCCTATATTTTTCAACACTTCTCGTGGGCTTCAGCCTCTGCTTCATGGATGGTCTTCATTTGCTTCTGCAACTCCTGATATCTCCTCCTAGGGACAATGTCTTCTTCCAAATTTTTCCTTTCCAATCGAGCCTGTGCCAACTCCTCTTGGAGTCTGGCCAATGTAGGGTCACTAAAAGTATTCTGACTACTAGTTTGCATGTTTTCACTTGAAGTGGGTTCCTCTAGAGCAGCTTGTGTTGGAACAGCTGCTTGCTATTCCATATCTCCATGATTAGGCTTAGCCATAGCTTCTGCAACTTGGGGGTTCATCTTAGCGGCCACTTTCCTCTTTTTTGAAGCTCACTTGGTGGCCATGCTTCTTCTCTTTGGGGCACGCTTGGGCATTTTTTTCATTCTAAGAACCCTAATGGTTTTCCTGAGTTTTTCCACGAGTCTCTGAAGCTTCATTCGTTCCCTTCAAAGCTTTTCAATCTCAGTTACTTTCTTCCTTTTTCTTAATGGAACGACTGTTCCTTTTTCTGGACCTATTTGCTCAACAGGGTTTTGGTCCTCATTAGCCGTGCCTTCAATTGGGCTCTCTTCTCTGTTTTCTTCTTGGGGTTATTATTCAATATTCATATGCCCTTGGCTCAATTCTTCGGGAGTTATACCCTCAACTGACTCTGCAATCCCCTAAGAATTTTCGGGTTGGGATATTGCTTCGGTATTCTCCTTTTCTTGTTCATGCTTTTCAGGGGAAGCAACCCTAGTTGACTCTCTAACTTCATTAGGGTTTTCTGTTTCACCTAGAATTTCTTCATCTGTTTCTTTGTTGATGGCAGAATGCTCCGGCAACTGATTGATATCAATGTTAAGGTCCAAAGGGCTATGAGGCTACACATATTCACTCATATTGGCTAGAATTTGGACCAATTGGTCTTCCCGCAAAGGGCTTCGTGGTGGACTTGCAGTAGTATTTTCGGGAGGCTTTGTTCCTTATCTTTCACTACTATGATTATCTTCATCCTCCTCACAAGTATGGCAGCTACCTTCTTCCTCATCCGAATATCGAATTTCTCCCTCAATTTCCTCTTCTTCATTATTTCCTTCTTCTGCACTAGTTTGTTTCTCACCACTGGTGTGGTGGCTCATTTCTTCTTCATCCGAGTAGCGAATTTCTCCCTCAATTTCCTTTTCTTCATTAGTATGAGGAATTCCTCCTTCCAATTTTGGAGGCTGTTCATCTTCCGAGCTGGGCAATTCCAAGGGCTAGCAACTACTACCTGGAAGTCCTTCTATCATTCCCCTACTTCGTTTTGAACGGAGGGACTGTCTGCGAATTGATGGCTCAACTATTAAGCTAGCCATTCTTTTCCATTTTGGGGCAGGTAAAGCTAACCCTCCATCAATGGAGAATATCAACTCTTCCCAGCTAGCCTGTTGTTGGGTGAGACTACGACTCACTATTAATCTAATTAGACAATGGTGGCTTACCACCATGTCTACGTGTTGAGCTTTTCCTATACTACGGGGAATATCATGCAGTAAGGAATTTAAAAATGCAAGAAAATATACAGTGCATTTCTGCTTTAATACTGCCAATAACTTAAGGTGGCGAGGTCTTACCATGTCTTTCCTTCCATCGCATGTTATATAGGCTTGCACTATCTTGGCCAATTCCATCCATGGTTCTCCCAATGATGTTGGCTGAACTCCTTTGCCTTTGACGACCAATGTCTGTCCGTCATCCTGAAAAATATTCATGGCTTCTTGAAGTCTGACCTTCTTCTGAGTCCATATGGTTCCTTGGGCTGGTAGACCAGACACCTTTGCAATTATTTCATCTGTTACGGCTATCTGTCTTCCTCTGACCATGGAGTATCCTTCTTGCAAGTTTTGTAAAAACTCAGTAGCCACTGTTTCATGGGGTTGTTGCATCCTCATGAAATATGTAATCCATCCCAATGTTTCCAAAATCTCTCGTGCAGCATCAGAAACAACTAGCACTTGCGGCTCACTACGAATTGGTCATCCTCCCATCGTATCTGCACACTGTTACTTCTTTCCAAACACACAGTGATTGTAATGGAACAACACAACACGGTGAATTGGAATAATATCGTTAAGTTTTTGTTATTCCCTAGAATGTAGGGATTTGGTTCGCATACAGGTAAAAAAATATCGGGATTTGATCTGCATGCCGACATCTATGCCCCCCTGAAGGATGATAGGTCGTCCTCGACCGTAAATTAAGAGAGGCAAGTGCTGCACAGGAGTTGTACAGCAGGAAAAAGCAGGCATAATTATGATACAATCAATCAAATTATAGCATTTACTGAAATCAATGCGTGTGATAAATCATAAATAGATATAGAAACGTTTTGTGATTATTCAAAGATAAGGAGAAGGGACAACTTAAGATAAACATAAGTACAGATGCGTTTATTACCCACTAAAACTAATGTGATCAATTTATGATGATTTTCATGTATAATAGGTTCGAAATCAAAGGTTAGGGATTCATACTTTCATTTTATATTTAAATAGAGATATAGGAAAAAGGGTTAATATTACTATTGATGTGTATAAATGTGACTCCAATACCATCAGCAGAGCTCTGTTGCCCACAGGTGTCCATAACCTTGACAACGTTTCTTTCTCACCCTTGGAACCATTGTCCTTTATTTATTCTGAGGAAGTGCCTGTTAAATGTCATAAAGGAGGCCATTGTGTTGGCTTGGTGACCAGATAAATCACAATGCCATTCACCGGGAAGAAGTGAAAAGTGGACAAGCCAGCTTGTGACGAGACCTCCTGTTCCAAGGAAATCTTAATTTTTTTCAATTGTCCATTGGACCATATCCTCGGTGTGGTGACCATGATGGGAATGCCACTTCACTTACTTTCTTATGATCATGGTAGGCTATCTCTTGATGAGACCCCCTATCCTCCATCTGCCAAATCATAAAATTATTAGTGAAATATGTAAATATTTTTTTTTCATATAGCACTTTCCTACTTATATATAAAGGATGGCTCATCACTCCTTAAGAGTAGGGATGGTGGAAGAAGTCTGAACATCTCAATAGAAAATAATATGCCCTTATTCCTACTCCATAAGTACAAATCAAATAAAGTTATAAAATATGGGAAATAACCAACATGATAAGGATAATTGATCATATTAATTCTAGTGATAGTAAGACAACAAAGTCATGTTATTGATTATGTCCTTTTTTCCTTTTTCTTATCATTACTAAACAAATTTCTTAAAAATGACAATTTCTTTTGATTTTTTGATTGCAGTAAGCTTTAATTTGTATGATTGTATATAGAAGAGTTATCATAAATCCTCAAAATGCTGATCTAAAACAAAAAACAATCCACTCAAAAGGTTTTGTTCCTTTAAAAAGAACAGCGGAAACAATATGTGGAAATGTTGTTCCTTTCGAAAGGAGCAGCAACAATCTACGAAACTACTGTTCCATTCGAAAGGAACAAAAAAAATGCTGTTCCTTTAGGAAGGAACAACAAAAACTCAAAATAAACGAAATAAACAGAGTTTTGAAAAAACAAATTCCATGAAACAAACAATCAAAATAAATGAACAATCTTTATGTACAAAATTTAAAAAAAGAAATGATTTAATAAATGGGTGCCGAGGAGGAGTTATCCCCTTCAGCCAGAATTTTCATGGTAGAATCTTCCCGTAATTGTTGGTAGAAGGATTCTCAAGTAAGCAGTTTATGATACAGTTGTACTCGATGACTGTTTACTTTGAAGGAATGTCCAGATCCATCAATGGTGGTTAATGTAATAGTGCCATTATCATGCACTTTGTGTATTTCATAAGGTCCGAGCCATCGTGTCTGGAGTTTCCCTGGAAAATCCTGAAACCTAGAGTCATATAGGAGTGCCCAGTCTCCTTCGTGGAAGATCTTTTCTTTGATAAGGGCGTCATGCCATTTTTCTCTTTGTTGTTGAATTAACGCTGTGTGCTAAAGAGAAGAGAGCCTAATTTCACCTAACTCATTAATTTGCTGCAGTCTTTTGGCCTGGGCTTCATTTAAATCTAGACCCACCTTTTGGGCTGTTCTTAATGTCTGAATTTAAAACTCTATTGGAAATATGGGCTCTTTTCCAAATACCAATTGATATGGTGAATATCCCGTAGTGGGTCTCCATGTTGTTTGGTATGCCCACAATGCTTCCGGAAATCTGTAGGCCCAATCACATATGTGTGAGGCAACGGTTTTTGTTAATATAGATTCAATCACTTTTTTCGTGCTCTCTACTTGGCCATTTTCCTATGGGTGGTATGGGGTTGTAATCTTGTGCTGAATGTGGTAATTTTCTAGTGTTTTAGCTAGTTTATTACCTACAAACTGCGGTCCTTCATCTGTGATTATGTCCCTTGGGAGGCCATATCGCACAGAGATTTGGAAAATAAATTGTATTACAAAGTCCTTTGTAGCTTTTGAAAGTGCCTCTGCTTCAATCCATTTAGTGAAATACTCGGTTGCAACTAGGATGTATGTTTTTTGGTTTGATGGGGGGCTAATAGGGCCAAAAAAATTGAGCACCTAACGTTTAAATGGTTCAATTACTAGTTGAGGGTTCAAAGGCATTTCATCAGACTGCCCAGGGCGACCTGCCCTTTGGTACCTGTCACAGGTCTGCACAATTTTTTTGGCATCTTTAAAGATGGTAGGCCAATAATAGCCTGTTCGTAAAACCTTATGGGCAGTTCTACGATCTGCAAAATGCCCACCACATGGCCCATCATGGCATGATTTAAAAATATCAAATACCTCGTCCTCCCGGACGCATCTCCTTATTTGCATATCTGCCCCTGTATGAAATAGGTAGCCCCCAATCCAAGAGAATCAGGTACTACACTCTATTATCTGCTTTCGTTCATTAAGGGATAGATGTTTAGGTAGTTTACCTAATGCCAAATAATTTTCTATATCAGCATACCATGGGGTTCTGATAGTAATAGCGAACAAATGTTCATCTGGGAAGTGGTCTTCAACTGCTTCTGTATCTGTTGGCTTTGACATTCTTGACAGAAAATCAGCTAGAGGGTTCTCTTTTCCAGGTCCATCTTTAATTGTAATGTCAAATTCCTACAATAAAATCAACCATCTTGTCACTCTTCCATTTGTAACAGGTTTATTTGCTAAAAATTTAATGGTAGAGTGATCAGTATATAGTATTACAGGATACCCAGTTATATAATGTCTAAACTTATTTACAGCATGTACTACAGCTAAAAATTCCTTCTCAGTCACAGTATAATTTAATTCAGCAGGGGATAGATTTTTGCTAATATAATAGATTGAATATGGTTTCTTGTCTTCCTCTTGCCCAAGTACTGCTCCAATTGCTATGTCTGAGGCATCAGATGAAATTTGGAATGGAAAATTCCAATTTGGGCCCCTCAGCACTGGGGCTGTTGAAACAAGCTTTTTTAGATCGTTGAAGGAATTGTCACATTTATTAGTCCAAATAAAATCAACATTTCTAGTTAGTGCATATAAAGGTGCATCTATTCGAGAATAATGTTCTATAAAACTCCTATAATAACCAGAAAATCCAAGAAAGCTACGTACCTCTGTTTGTGTGGTGGGTGTGGGTATTAACAAAATTATCTGAATTTTAGCTGGGTCCACCTGAATTCCAACTACTGAAATATAGTGCCCTAAGATAACTCCTTCGATCATCATCATATGACACTTTTCATGGCCTAAACAAAGCCTAGTGTCAATACATCTTTGTAACACTTTTTCTAAATTTTCTAATGCTAACTCAAAATCATCCCTATAAGGTGTGAAGTCATCCATATATACTTCGAGCCCTTCATTTATTAAATCTGCAAAGATGCTGAGAATGACCCTTTGTAATGTAGCAGGGGCATTGCATAGGCCAAAGGGTAAGAATCAGTAGGCAAATGTCCCCCATGGACAGGTAAAAGTAGTTTTGTCTTGGTTTTCAAGAGCAATCTGGATTTGATTGTACCCACTGAGGCCATTGAGGAAGGAAAATAATTTCTTTCCTGCCAACGTGTCTAATACCTGGTCAATGAAAGGAATGGGAAAGTGGTATTTCTAGGTTGCCTTGTTAAGTTCACGGTAATCTACACATATTCTCCACTTTCCGTTCTTCTTTGGTACCACTACTAATGGAGAGACCCACTTTCTATTAGATATTGGGTAGATGAAATTAACATCCAATAGCTTTTGTAATTCAGCTTTCACAATATCTTTAAGGTGAGGGTTTAGTCTTCTTTGGGGTTGGAAAATGGGTCTCGCATATTTTTCAATATAGATGTGGTGTGTACACAATTGGGGGTCAATTCCCTTCATGTATGGGTAATCCCATGCAAAGGCTGCTTTGTATTTCCGAAATAATTGGACCAACTTCTCTTCTTGTTTAGCAGTCAGATTTTTGTTAATGTTTAGAGTTTTTCTGGGCTCAATTTCTACAATCTTACTATTGTACACAAAATTAGTGGGTATTACTTGATCAGGAATGTCTTTCAGAGCATATTCTTCTTCCTTATTATCAAATGCTGCCTTGATCATGTGAAATTGTAGATGGGATCTGATTTGTGGTTTATTAATAAAACTATTGATGATATCATCCTCTGTTTGATCTTTAAAATCAAGAGCATCTTCTATAGTTAGAGGTGATCTCATATTTTCCATAATATATGATATAGGTTGTTTTCTTGTTTTAATTATTGATAGGCTTAGATGGGCTGGGGAATATAAAGCTAAATTCTTGACATAGTTTCCCCTTGTTATTATCATGTTTCCTTGTCGGCATCCAATATAAGCATCGACAGTTTCCAACCAAGATCTAACTAAGATTAACGGGTGTCCATCTAGCCAGTTATTTGGATTGATAACCAAGAATTTAGCAGGGTATTCCCAGGAATCTACAGATACCATTACATCTTGTAGTGTACCCTTTGGTTTGACTATCGATTGGTTGGCCAATTCCAATAAGGTTGTTGTTGGTTCTAGCGATGTAATGCCAAGTTTTTGACATGTGGTGGTTGTTAGGATATTGATTTCTGCTCCCAAATCAACTAAGGCATTTGGAAACAAATGCCCATGGATTTGCACTGTCACTATAGGATTTCCTGGGTCTTCATATTTTACACGTGTTTCCATTCCTGATAATAGCTCAGATAAAGTACCGACTATTTGGAGAGTTGGATTGGTGGTTTTTCTCCTCTTTGGCTTCTTTACGCATAATTCCTTAATGGTTTTTGTATATATAGGGATGTCTTGGATAGCTTGGAGGAGAGGGATTTTTATACAATTTTTTTTTAATTCTCCCAGAAGATCAAAATCAGGATGTTCTAATGGTCGTGGTATGATTAATCATTCTGGGAATGGTGGAGAGGAAGTTGTTACTTGTTGTTGATTTTTTTGTTGAACCTCCTTCTCTTTTTGTAATGTTTTTTCTACAGGTAACGAATTTTCAATATGAACATTATTGTTTCTCTCTATTTCTACTATGCGCCCAGAGCTTAATTGAAGGTCATTACACTCCCTCAGTTCAGTTTCTACTTCTGGGGGTTCCATTATTTGGACAGACTGAACTGGCCTATTGTTTGGGTTTGGGTTGGGCTGGGCTGAGAGTTGTGGTCTTAAGTTGGTCTGGGGGTTTGTATAGGGAGCTGGAAGTGTAGGTTGAGAGAGAGGGATTTTTCTAGCTGGCTGATTTGTAGGTCTTTGCCAATTTGACTGCTAGGCCTGACTCTACGAAGTAGAAGGGGACCATTGTGTTGGATAAGTATTATTTTGCCAAAACGGTGGGCAGAAAGGAAAACTGGGCCAATTAGCTTGATTTTTTTAGTTCAGCCATGATGATGTAGGGAATGGCTATTGTGACCAATTGGGGAAAGGCGGTTGATTATGCCACATTCCACTATATTGCTGAGCATTGTATTGAGGAGGCCGAAAAGAAGAAAATAGATCAGTTGGCATACTTGATTATCGTGGCTGCCATTGTCGGCGCTGATTAAGTAGACATACCACTTCTGATTCTTCTTCTGCCTCCTTATAAATTGATTTTAGGCTAGGAAGTGAGGGACATCCTTCTGTAGGGTGATCTTTCATGCAAATGGCGCAAAATTTTATTACATCCAGCGGGCACTCTTTGTGGTTGTGTTTCTTCCTGCATTTAGGACAGAATATCACCAAATTTTTCTCTGCTTCTGCTTGCTTTTGTTTGGCTTGCATAGTGTCGAACTGCGTTGTTAAAGTCCCTAGTATATCTGTTTTAAAATCTTCCAGCAGGTTTCCAATCTCTGCACGAGTTACACCTTCATTGGAGGTCTTGTTGTCCCTTGTAATCATATCACGTTCTGCTGATTTTAGCCTTGTGTTTCCCCTTGAAATCCTGATACAAAAATCAATGATGTTAGCATAGCTTTCCTGATATATATCACCTTTTCCCATAATATTCAATGTTTCAACCCATTGATCTTTCATTCCCCTAATTAATGTAGTTTTCAACACATTATCAGGTAAGGGTAAGGATGCATAAGGATATCTCTGAAGATTGTATTGAAACCATTCCACATATTCTTCTAGGGTTTCATTTGGTTTTGCTGTCATTTGAAATATTTCATCTTTCGGTTCCCGAGACCTGCAATAATCTTGATATTTCTTTAAAAACATAGCTGTCATCTGATCCCAATCAATTATGACACCCCCACCTAACCCCATAAACCGTCGTAAGGCTGCTCCTTTTAATGTGGAAGGAAATAGTTTTAATTTTTGGGGATTGGTGGTATAATCATACCCCCTGCATAACACATCGAATTCAAAAAAAAATGCATCTGGATATTCTGATGTTAAGCCATGAAATGTGGGAATATGTTGAAGGGGGATGGATTTAATAGGTGCATTGACTGCAGTATCTACTATAGGATATTGCAGCGTAGAGGTTTGCTGGGGTGTCCGCTAGTTCTGATTTTGGTTCTGGGCCATTTGGTCAAAGATGTGCCAATATCCTTCTGGGATCTCAAGGGAATTCCTAGGCTGACTAGAAGGGGTAGGAATGGCCTTGACAACACTTCCCTGGTCTGGAACAATAAGTATTCCTTATTGACCTACTGTTTGAGGTGATTCAGGACCTTGGTTTTGAACGAGTTTAACAACACTTCCCTTATCTGGTTTGCTTACTGTTTGGACTATTTCAATAGGAGATTTTGGTTCTTCTGCTTCTCCTATTTCCCCTTATCCTTCACGAAGATTACTAGAGTTCCCTTCTTGAGGGGAAATTATGCAGGGATTCTCAATTTCTTTGGAATCTTTCTCAATTCCCATTGTTTGACTATGTATCTCAGCAAAGGCTTCAGATGGTGATTCTTTGGCTTGAAGGGAACTAGTATGCTATCTAGAGATAACTTTCCTAGGTCCTACTAATGGCTGAGATTTAGTCCTTTTAAGGATTTCGTCAATAAAATTTGTCTGCCCAAGGGTCACCGGTCCCTTAGGTTTTTAAATTTTAGGAGGAATTTTGTTTTGCTTAGCTGGTTTATTCATTCAAGAAAACAAGCCTTCATTTCTACCTAAAGAAAGAAGCTTACCTAATTTTGCTATGAAGTGGGATGTGAGCAAGTGTGTTTCTTTCTTGGTGCGTAGGTTCTTACCTTTCGTCTTTAATACCCAATTCTTTGCAAGTAGAAGAAAATAAATTGTGCATCACTCTTTCGAAATGGCATACAATCTCCTCGGAAATGGCGCCAAAATTTTGGAGCATAAAAAGGTATCTTTTAAACACCTAATTAGCCTACATTAATTATCAATCTGGGAGCAGCTTTTTATTTCAAGAGTGTACTTTGTCCGAGGCTGCAATTAACTAAGAGTAATGATATGAAGATGTAGTACATAATTCTAGATACAAGGGTAAACAGATGCTTGTAAAGAAATATAATTACAGTAACATAAATGGAAATGCTCTGAAATCTTAACTACATCAATCTACAAAACATAAATCAGGGATACAGTAGCAATAACTCATTCCCTTAGAAATCGATGTAACTGAAATCTCACTAAGACAAGATAACCAATCTGGGAACTTGGAAGCAGTAACCAATGTCCTCTACAGTTGGTGGTCCTGTTCTTGAAGAAATAAAAATGAAATCAAACTCAAACTACTTGTTGATGAAAATAACTGAAAGGAACAGAAGTGGGAAAGGAGCAACAACTTGTAACTCCTATGTGTACACAACAACTGTAAACAATCTATCTGCTAATCTGAATCTACGAATCAGAAAGGAGCAATAAACAGGAATGGAACAAAAAACATTAATTGAACAACAATTCTAAACTTAACGCAATCAGGCAACTAATCTTGATACTTCAACCTTGTCGACAGCCAATACTACAAAACAGTCAATCATAAATAATCATAAACCAATAGAACAACAACTAGAATTAAGTATAGAACAACAAAGCTTTATAAAGATAGAAAGATAAATAAAACAACAAATACGATTCTTGCAAATGATAGAATAGCAATGCAATTCGTTAATGCTCATAATGAATCCGAATTCAATCCAACAACAATCAATCAACTCTGTAATCGTAATGAATTTAAACAAAACTTTCACACAACAGTAAGCAAAGGATAGAAATACAAACAACAGGGTAATTCCACCAAGGTCGGGCCCTTAGCACCAGTGAAACACTTCTGGGTTACTTCAGAACTTGAGAGATGAAATGAAACGTGTCTTTTATATTAATCAAGCATAAAGTATTACAGAGACCGCTCTCTAGAGCCGAGAGTCAATAAAACACAATATTACAAAAGAATGTTTTGAATCAAGAATCTCTGCCGTCTTTAATCACTAAAGGCGTTGCCTTATATATCAGACTCTGACAGACAAGACGAGGAATAAGATGAGGCTTGATTCACTTCCCTTCTTTTAGTTATCACATGATTTACTTTAGCCGAAGCAGAGCTGTCCCCTACCGTTTCTTAGCGATACGTTCGGATTTCCTTGTCTTTGGCAGGATTTGGTCTAATGCTGGAGGAATAGTAGTTGCATTTATCTCAGCATCGCCTTTGGTATAGCTGTTCAATTCGTCTAATTCCTGTTTTTATAAAAAAAAATCAATCTTTAGTCATATTTTTACAATAAACATAAATCTTTCCAATTCTACCATAATTCTTGTAATAAATCATCTTTCTAAGGTAAAAAGGATTATGTCTAAAGTAAAAGAATGAGAAAACACACAGTGATTTCATTCCTTTTCCACTTCTCAATAGTATGTAGGTGCCTCAAGGGTCCTTAGAGGCCTGTAGAGAAACTTGGGCCAAAATACCAAGCCTAACTTGGTCTTTTTCATCACTTGGTTCTGGGCCCTCATTTTGGGCAGTTTTCAGCTTTTGTCTTGCAAAGTGATTTCTCTGTTTGTAATTCTCAGTTATCCTCCTTTGTAGGCTTAAGTCTTTGCTGGCCTTCTCTAGTTTGGCCTCTAAATGTATATTTACCCTTTCAAGCCATGATTCTCTATTATGCTCAATTTCCATGGCAAGGAGTTCAGTGAGAGGCAATTGTTGTGCTTGGGATGATTCTTCCTCTCTTTGCTTTTCCAATGCTTTTCTAAGACCCATAGTCTTAGGTATCTTCCTGGCTTGTCCCTCTTCCTCATTATCTTCCTCATAGGCGCCCATGTATTCCTCCAACTGTACTTGTGACCTTTGAGCTTCTTTCCTATATTTGAGCGCCCTTGTTTCATAGATGGCCAGCTGGCCACTCATTTGTTTGTTCTGCATTTGGAGGAAGTGAATGAGATCCTTTGATATTTCTAGGTCAGCCTCCAAGTCTTTAATCTATGCATTCCGGTCTTGTATAAGGGAGTTCACTATCCTTGTTTCATTTTCCTTATCACTGTCTATGTGAATGAGTTCAAATTCTCTTTCTTCCTCATGATTGTCTTCTTCCTTCTTTAGTTGTTGTTTTCCTTTGTCCTTCAATGGTTTTGAGGAGGAGTGCATGGCCCCTTTCCTTTTGGAGGCAGCAAACACATGCCTCCTTCCCTTTTGATAAGTGATGGTGAAAGGGTTTCACTTGCAAAGTTTGGTCACTAATGACCTTGAGACTGCTTTCTTCTTCATGGATGATTTCCATGCTAGTGTCCTTCTTATCTTGCTCTTGGCTGTCCTTTTGATAAGCATATTTAACCTCTTTCAAGATTTCCTTGCTACCAAGACCTTCAAGACTGCCATGCTCTATTTTTGCACTGTTATAGGAACCTATGTTGGTCATTTCTTTACTTTCATACCCATTGTTTTTGACTTTTTAGCTCATCATCGGAATCAATGATTTGACCTCTTTTTTCTTGCTCATTGTCTTCTTTTTGAAAATCTGCCTCTGATTGTGTGTCTTTAGAGTCATCCTTTTCACCATGGGACCCACTTTCTTGACTTGTTTTCTAATCACTTACATCATTTTTTTTAACTATGTTTTCTTCTTCATCCACATACTCATCCTTGTTACTGCCTTCACTGTTCTCTTCTTGGCCATCTCCCTCTTTGACATCTTCTTCTTCTTTACTTATTTCTTCATCTTCATCATTCTTTCCATCACTGATTTCTTCATGATCATCACTCTCTCCCTTATATTCATCATATTTAAATAGAAATGATTCTTTCTTTTGAAATAATATGTAAAGAGGTTTTAAGGAGGTGCTGAGTTTTTGAAAAGGTTAGGAGACTAGCAGAGAGTAGGTTAAGTATCCTTTTCAAGATTTTTCTATGCCTTCTTCAACACAAATTTTGAACCTACTTGGTAACCTTATCCTTTCATAAAACCATGAAGAGGTGAAATAGTGAAAATACCTCTTTGAAATGTCCTTTACTACAAGAAAAGTCTTCACTGAGCTTTTTGGGTAAATTGGGTGCCTCTGAACGCTTTTTCAGGCGGTGCTGCGTTTTTGTGGTAGGAGCGCAGCATCCTGGGCAGGCCTGAACGAAGTCTCGTTTAGCGCTACACACATGTGGTAGGAGCACAGCACCTCCGGGTGGCTCGGGCAGTCGTTCAAAAAAAAAAATGGCAGGAGTGCAACACAGCCTACGGGTTGCACACCGGGCCAAATCGTCAGAGCGCAGCATGATCCTACAGGAGCACAGAAATCAATGTTAAAATGCACTAGAGGAGGCTACAGGAGTGCATCACACTTCTACAGGAGCACAACACAAGGTTTTTTCTTCTCAAACCTCTGTTATGATATTTTGAACTTTCCAGGAGCACAGCGCAGATAAGGCCTTTTTGCAGCGGGCATTTGGAGGCCTTCCCGGTGTCACAATTTGGCCCGTGATAGCTCGTTGGAAAGCTGGTTGAGTATAATTTCTAAAAAAAATTTCTGGTTTCCATTTAGTGTCCATTTACATATCCAAAAACAGATTCTCCAAACACTGGTCAAAATGTGTTGAATGCTGGTGCAGAAATGCAGAGTGCTGGTGTAGACAACTTTTGGAGTCCTTCCACAACTCCAAATTGAGCTCATGATAGCTAATTGGAATGATGGTTAAGTATAATTTCTAATTTTTTTTTTTTTTTTTTTTTTTCCATTTGGTGTCCATTTACCTGTCCAAAAACTGATTCTCCAAACACTGGTAAAAAAGTGCTAATGCTGGTGCAGAAACGCAGAGTGCTAGTGAAGGCCACTTTTGGATGCCTTACGCAATTCCAAATTGATATCATGATATCTCATTGGAAATATATTCAAGTACAGTTTCCATTTGACTCATTAAGAAAGTCATTTGGATACTCCAGCTCTGAGAAAACCGGATTTTCCCAAGGTCACTCCAGCAGTGCAGAAATTCTCCCATGACACCTGTATTTTTGAAATTTCTCCAAAAAAATGATACCTGTGTAAAAAGTGAAGAATTTTTTTCTTCTTGGGCCTATGATGAACAAAAACCTCTCTCACATTTTTCAATTTCATCTTTGTTTGGTTAGAAACACAGTTTTAAGCAAAACTGGCCCTAGGCATGACACATGGCTTGTCTTTTGGAATGAATTCTTGTAAAATGATGGAGGCATGATGCTTATGAGCTGGTATGGATTTATGCATGTTGAAATGATCTATAAAATTAATCCTTTTCTTTTTTTCCTCCTTTTCATATCAAACCCTATCTTAGTTGGAAGAGGAAAATAGGGTTTGGTGTGGGGATTTAGGACTGCCTTGTAGAGGGAGTGGAATGAAGGGGTTAAGGGTTGTATAAATTCTTGGGGAAATTTTGGGGGATAGGGATAGATGTTAGGGAGTAGGGGAAAGTAGAATTTCAAGAATTGAGTGAGGGGAAGGGGTCCAAAAGGGAAAAACATAGGCCTAGTCTTAAAAAGTGTCAAAATGTGGCCATAGACTAGGTTTTTTTAGAAAAATGATGAATTTGAGGGGTATGAGTGATGGGAAATTTTTGTGAAGGTATATTAAGGATAGAAGGAGGTGTAAGAATAGTAGGATACAAGCCTTGTTGATGTTTAACCATGGAGGTCATGAAACCAAGAAAAATGCCCTTAAAAACCCTAAATGGACAATGGAGGAGTTAGGCAAAACAAAATAGAGGGTTGAGGCCAAAGGTGACAAAAAAAATACAAACTGAATGATATGAGCCCATGATGGGTCTTTGAGGATGGGTGAGCAGAGAATTGACATGATGGAATGATGAAATAGTGAAAAAAATTATCTTAAGGATAATGAAGGTAGCGAGATTTCTAGAACTCACAATCTTCATGAACTTTGTTTCTAGAAATCCAGAACCGATACTTAGTCATCTTTAGATAGTGAAAATTATGGATGAATAATAGTACAGATCTATGATTGGTATTCTACTATACGTAACAACCTACCGACTAGATGTTATGCAAGCAGTTGGACAAGTAACAATATTCCAAGTAGCACCAAAAGAATCACATATTTTTGTCGTCAAAATAATTCTTCGATATCTTAAGGCAACAACAGAATATGACTTGTGGTATCCCAAGGGTAAAAATCTCATTATTCAAGCCTTTACAGACACAGAATGGGTAGGAAGCGTTAATGATCGTAAGAGTACTAGTGGAGTAGAATTTTATCTAGGTGGTTGTCTCGTATCATGGTTAAGCAAAAGGCAAAACTCAATTTCGTTATCTACAACAAAAGGATAATACATTGCAGCAACAACTTGTTGTACTCAAGTCCTTTGGATGAAACAAACTTTGCAAGATCTTAAAGTACAATTCAGTGAGCCTATTCACATCTTCTGTGATAACACTAGTGCCATCAGCATCTCCAAGAATCCTATCATGCATTCAAAAACAAAATACATTCCGATCAAATATCATTTTGTTAGAGAACAAGTCGCTGAAAATAATATCAAAATTGAATATGTTGGTACAAAATAACAAATTGCTGATATCTTCAATAAACCTTTACCTCATGAATCATTTGAATATCTTTGCCATAAGCTTGGTATTCCCCCAAGTTCTCATTAAATTTTCTTTATTCAGAAAATAAAGGGGGAGTTGAAGTGTGTACAGGTCTGCAGGATGGTTGTGTGTCAAGGGGATTTACCCTTTGCCATTGATGTCAAAGGGGGAGAGAATGTTGTAGGAAGAGGCATCATGATTGCATGGGGAGTACTTGTGTTGCCATCAATGCCAAAGGGGGAGATTGTTGATAAGTGGTTGTCATTGATGTCAACCCAAGCAGCATGAGGGGATACCCCAATCTTGCATGGGATTTTTGACCTAAAAAATTACTATATTCTGAGTCAAGGATGTTTTTTATGGTTTCTACTTGTTGAGATGTTTCAATTGATATATGGCACACCACGTAATTATTCATGGTTTGAGAGATATCCATGTTTGAAGTTAGTAACCCCAGTTAGTGGGCTAAAACCCCATGGGGTTGTGGCATGACACTAATCATTGGTTGTGGTCATTGAATAGTCAATAATTAATAATTTTAAGTTCCTAAAATCCCTCCCACATTCACTTTTTGAAGACCCTCTCAACCTAAGCATTTATATAAATTGTGATCCTCATATCCTCATCTAGGGATTTCGCTACTTGAAACAGGTCATCATGGAATTTTCACTATAAATTTTTTTATACGAAGGTTTAGAATCTGAAATGTTTATCACGCGAATTTTAAAGCATGAGGAAGCTCATGTAAAAATTTTAGATCATGGTTTGCAATATTTTCAGAGATAGGGTCTGTTGAAGTTGGGGTTTTTGCAGGCTCTTGAACTTCATCTCAAAGAGGTGACCTTGGGAAAATTTTCATAACTCTCTCTCTGAGCATCGGATTGGAATTAGATAAAAAGCAGAAGATAGTGCACAAAATTTATTTTTTTGTATATCAATTTTAGAGCCAAATAAGGAAAAAAATGACACGTGGTATGCTGTACAAGTTCGCTCTAATGAACTAGTCCATAATTAGGTCAATGTGAGAGATTGGGAATAACTTTGTCTTAAATAATCCAAATTGGGTCAGACCTATGGCACTAGAAAGAAGACTTAGAGGATACCATAGGACTGAAAATCACATATTGCGGATCTGAAATAACATAGATACATCAGATTCAATATTGCGCTTCTAGAAGGCAAGACAAAGCTAGATCATGTGATGTCAAGGGTTGCAAAGGACTAGACTTTATAGGGTAGAAAAGAAAATGAAGGTGCATAAAAATGATGTAGTAGAGGTAAGCTCTAGGTAAGAATATTTTGTATATGCATGTTCATCTCTTAATTTCATTAGGTTCTTTTTATTCTAATTTGTTTTTTTTAGCACTGACATATGCTCTACAAGATGAGGTCAGTTTTGCTATTATCATGTCATGGGTATTTCCTTGAAGAATTTTTGTAGGTATTATATATTAATCAAGATAAGACTCAATGCCTGATCTAATGTTTTGAAGAGTGAGAAAGGGTAGCATGACAAGAGCAACAATCAAGGTGTAGAACAACAACAAGAAGTTCACCACATGAAGTCTTCAAGTGGGCAACACTACATACAGTCATTGTAAATGTATCATTGTACCGAGTCATTATAAAAGCATCATTGTATAATTTGTACAAGTTTCTATTTGTAAAAAAATGAAGAGGCAATTTCGGGAGGTCTAGGATCATCATTAGGTTGTTGTGTCATAGTTGGGGTTATGTTCTAGTGTGTCTTCTTCTTCTACATCATTCTATATCATTGTAAAGTGGACCATTTTCCTTGGTATGAGAGTCCATTATTCTTTTATTCCTCTATAGGGTGGTAGGGTGGTGCTAGGAAGGCACATGAAATCACCAACAGGTTCAAGCCTGTGAAAAATTCAGGGTGGTAAGGTGGTGCTAGGTTGAGTTGTATCTCATGGGGTGTTGGTGCATCCATTCAGTTGACTACTGAAGAATCTCAGGTGTTGGAGCATCCATCCAGTGGGAGCTGGAGAAGAATGCTTTTCTAGATTCTAGGAAGTTGGAGCTTTCTTTTCAATTGGAGTTGAATATTAAAGAATTATTAGAAAAGAATTCAGGTGGTTTTTTTCTTGGAAGGGGTTTCCACCTTAAAAATTGTGTGCATTTTTATTCCTTTTGCTTACTGCTATCATTGTACAAACACTGATAATAATTGAAGATTAAATAATGCTTTGAAAGATTAATAATAATACTAATTGAAAGGAATACTGATTCACCCCCCTTCTTAGTATTTCCAACATATTATTTCCCAAACCAGGAAATTTGCTTGCATTACGATTCACCCACAAGGAAAGAAGAATATTGTGGCTATAACCTCTAAACAAGGCTCCCCTGCGCGACAACAACATATGGAGAAAATTGTGGAGGAATACAAGGACATTTTATCCTTACCCACAAGGGCTCCTCTACACTCTTAGGTCAAGCAATCCATTGATCTGACCCCAGGCACATCGCTGCCTAATGGGTCATCCTATCAATGTTCTGTTATGGAGAATGATGAAATCAGGAGGCAAATCAAAGAGATGTTGCAGAAAGAGCACATCAGGCCAATTGTATGAGGCTAATAAAGCAATGAGATTTATTGAACACATCTGGCACATCTTCCAGTAGGTCCATGACATATTGGACAAAGGCAATGTCAAGAAAAAATAGTGGCATGATTAGCATCGGGTGCCACACAAGTTCCAAGTGGGTGACAAAATTTGGATATATTTGTAGAAGGAGCGCCTCGCTGGACCCCACCACAAGATTCACCACTCCGATATGGGCCATAAACCATCACCAATTTAGTAGGGAAAAATTCATTCAAGCTCAGTATTCCATCATTCATTGGTTTTCACCCAATGTTCAATGTGGACCTCCTTTGGGCCTACTTTCCACCATTGTTGGACATATCTGACATTGTAGAACAACTCACACCAACAAAGTTAAACCCATACTGCATGGAACAAGCCAAAACTGATCAGATCATGGAAACACAGATCAAGAACACTCAACCACAAAGGATCCAACTATATCGAGTTGTTAAAGCAGACCAACTCCTTCACTAGGGAAAATGGCTCACTATTACACAATAATTTGTCACCATGCTCACTTCCCATCCCTCATCCCGAGGTGCCCCATGAAAAACTATGTGCAATGTTTCCAATGTGAAGAAATATGTAAATACATCCCATGAATACTCAAAGAAAAATGCCTTGGAATATTACTGAAGGAACGTAGTCAAAATCCTAGTTTCCTGGGTTAGCGCGTTTCCTAGTTTCATGTTTGCGCTGAAGTTACATTGACAGTTTTGGCTTAGCACTGCCAGTGATCTTATTTCTTTGAAAACTACGTTGATCCCTTTCTGGAAGTGTTTCCTCAAATGGAGGAGAAGCTTCGACCTCTAGAAGTTCCAAGGCAGCAAGTTGGTTTTTAAAAAGTGGTGATAGAGTTGAGATATATGATTTTAGAGCTTTGACCTCATCCATGGGGTTTTTTCCCTTAGAAAGTGGACCTTCCTCCTCCTTTCATGGGTTCCCAACCTTTCTCCCTTCCTATAAATTAGTCCCCATCGTTCCACTATGTTAGTCATCAGTATTTTTCACTTGTTGGTGATGACTAATTGTAACAACCAAGTTTTCTAGTAGCTGATCTAAAAATTTGTCAAATTTTCCAGCTGGAAAACACCCATAAAATTTTTTTCCCTCTTACCTTTCAGTCCTCCCATGATGAAATGAAACCTCATTATCAAATCCTACCTAACCTCAGCCATTCTAGTCTGCCCATCAACTCTAAAGAAACAATCGAAATCTGTCCAAAAGCCTCCCCTAAGTTAGGAAGTGGCGCTTTAGGAATTTCTCCCTTAGCGAATTATCCTGAAGCCAAAGAACCTCCATCTTCTATATACCATTCATAACATACCTTCCCATTCTACAAATAAAGTTGATTACAACCATAGGTCGCGGCACTAATACACCCTCAAGTCTCAACAATACATGGACCATAAGTCAAACTGATTCTAGGCGTTTTTATAGTGTTTTAATGGATATTTCAAGGACAGAGGCATACCAGCATCCCAGAAGACAATATTTGGCTCCACATGAGAAGACAGTTGCTTCTCAATGTGATCTTGAGCCTAGGATGCAGCTACAGAGCAGAGAGTTTTTCATTAAATTCTTGCGATCACAGTCAAAGCTTGAAAGGATAGTGAAAGGAAAAAATAACACTGTCAAAAGGCTGATGATTTGACATGACTAAAAAACCTCCTTAATCTATAAGCAGAGGGTTTGAAGACTAAAGAACCTCCTTCATTTCATAAGTAGAGGGTTGAAAACTAAGAGCGCCTCCTTCATCTATAAGCAGAGGGCCAAAGGTAAAGTCTGTTTTTAAGTTTTTCACTAACTGTGAAGACAAAATTTGAAGTATAGTGAGACAGCAAATGAAGGCTTCTGCATGAAAATGATGATTAAAAGCAGGGTTAAAGTAGTATGCTTTAAAGTTGGTTTGCATGAGTTTCATTATTATTTGAGTTACAATGTGAAGCTAGTAGGTTCATCATCATTGAAGAAAGATTGTTAATCAGATGGTCAAAAGAGTCAAAGAGTTTGGGTCTCAAAAGGACCTCTGCCATCATGTTCAAAAGGAAAACAGGCATTTGTCAAAGAAAGCCTCCTTCATAAGCAAAGTAAAGGAGCTCATCATGGTTTGAGGATAAAAAGCAATCATGGCATATGGAAGAGACTCTAAAGAGGCTGCTCTCAAAAAGAGATGAAATAAATGAAAACCCAGGCTTCTTGCAGACCTCCTTCACAGAAGAAACTAAAGGGAATTTTCCCTTATTCACTTTTCAGCTCTAGTGCATCATCCCTTGTTGATTTTTACCCTCATTCAAAGAAGAAACTCAGAGCAGCACCTGCCATCTCATTTAGTTTTCACAATGGACATGACCATATCCAAAGCATCCGGAGTGAAAAATGTCAGTTTAGGTTGCAAAAGGGAAAAGCTACTTCCTTCAAAGTGTCAAAGAAAACCTCATATAACACAAGGTGTCTTCTACAAGTGTCCTCTTTTCAAATGACAAAAAAAAATGGATGATGATGATATTCAGAGGTGTTTTCTTTTCCTTTTTCATAAAAACCTTTTTCAACTGATCAAGAGTAACAGCAGTGAGCAACAAAAGGACAAGAGGAGGAAAGAGGGAAATTGAAATTACAGTTAAGCCTTTTTTCCCAGTAAAAGACATTCACACTAAAAAGACATATCTGCAATCCTTCATGGGGTCAGAGAAGATTTTCATTCCACAGTGCAGATAATTAGAACAGGGAAAACAATTTTCTCTCCAATAAGAAACAGTGAAAATTTTTAAGTCTTGAAAAGGGTTGTTTTATTTAAAAAAAGGAGGTCGGGTTTATAAAAGAAATGGTCGTTACCACTGTGACACATATCCAAACAAGGGTATCAGGTTGTGTTTTGAAGGATAAGGTTTCAAGTTTTGATTTAAAAACAAAGGCCTTTTCAAACATTCTTAAAGAAACCCTCACCAAATAAAATGCGAAAGGGACTTTGGTTTTTTCGTTTTCAAAAGGGTTAAGGACCGTTGCCAATCCATTTTGCAAATTCCAAAGTGCAAGCAAAACTCCCCTTTGCTGCTCACTAGACCAGAGAAAGAGTTTTTGAGAATTTTCACAGAGTTTTTCAGGCTTGGAGACTGTGCGGTGCGCCTGTAGAGCTGCGTAGCACATTCAGATGCAAATTTACGAAGGAAATACATTGTCGCACAACGCGCTTGTAGCTGAACGCGGCGTGCCTATAGGCGTTGGTTACGTTGGCCCGAAAAGTGACCCGACAGACTGTTTGCGCGACGCTCTCTCAATCAAACGTGTCGCACAGGTTAAAATGATAAAAATGCCTCCTAACCAATCTAGAAGCTGGTCCAAAGTCCTCGAACAAGGCTGCCATCGTGTTTCAAGGTATTTTGTGTTGCCCCCTTACTAAATTCAAACTGCTAGATAGTGTTTGAGGCAGTGAAAATATGGATGTAAATCAAGGTAATTTAAGTGAATGTTTTGAAAGAAAGTCACAGTTGGTTGAGAGTGAAGTGTTAATCCTAGCTTCAAAGAGCCTAAAAACTGCCCCTAAAAATAAAGCATCACACTCCTGTTCTAGTAGGGTTGTCAAGCATTAAGGACATCCTAACTGCTGTAGCACAAAACATAATTCTATCAGCTGTATGCATTGGTGAAGACAGTGTTAAGGAGGGCTGGTGTTTTTGTTTAAAGATCCGGGCATGCAATAGCTATGATTTCCCAACACTGACATAGGAAAAATGGTGGATTTTATTAATGTCAAAGAACTTTATAAACTGCCCTCAAAATAGTATTGAAAGGTGGGGACAGTCTCTAAAATGAGAAACATAGAATTTGGAAAAGTAAAAACAGTAAGCCTGATTTCATGAACAGTGATCACTGTATAAGTGTTTTTGATTCAAAGGTCTCCTCTATGTGATAAAAAGGGCAAAAAACTGGTGCCTTCTCCTTTACTCTATAAAGCAGACCTTAAATGAGTAAAGTTTCTAAATCAGTCTGAAGGTGTTTTGGGAAAAACTGGGTATGAGAAACAGTGAAGTATAAGGAAGGTATGTTGATGGTGGGGAACTTTTGTTTTTATCGACTACAAGGCTGTCTTGCTGTCACCAAAGAACCAAGAACCTTGTGACCTTGTCCAAACACAGAAAATCACTTTGATTGTGTGTAAATTTTTTTGACTGTGGGCTTATTCTTAAATTTTTTTATTGATTGGCATACCAAGAGAAAGGGCAGTGTTTTGGGAGGAAAAGAGACCTAATACCACATAAGAATCTCACACAACATTTGAAACAACTTTGCCTTGATTAAAGCAGAGATTTACAAAGAAGACAGAGTTTGTTTGAAAAGACATTCTTGAAATCCTTTTGGAGGCAGTTTGGTTTTGCAGAGAGCATCCATAGCAAGATGCCTCCCAGGCAGGGTAGTAGGAGTGGATTGCATAAGAGGTATGAGCCTATTCCCACTGAAGAAGTGAATGCACACCCATCATTTTTGTTCAATTTTCATGAGTTTGGGTGTTTAGATTTCTGTCAAAGGGTGCAAGAGGTGAAGAGTTTTTCTCCTTTGACACACCTTTGCGCTTTGGGGTTTCAAGATAAGCATTTCCAATTGGCAGGCCTTGACTTCAAGTTCTCCCCAAGATCCATCTCCAAAGCCACTAAAATTCCCTATATTGGCGAGAAATGGTTTAAGCAAAGCCATTTGGACTTAGATGATTACAAACCCTTTCTAAAGCCTAAACACAAAGATGCTTGTCCTTCTATTTTCCCTTTCTCATATCTTTTAGCTAGCTACGCCCCCCTCATGAAGATTATCATGAAGTACTTCACTTGTGAGGGAAGATTCTCCCGAATCTATGCTTATCATATTTGACTGCTGATTCATTTCGCAAGGACCAAGCAGCTAAATCTTCCTTTCTTCTTGCACAAGAGCATTGAGAAAATGACCTCCATTGTCTAGAAGAGGCCTCCTTCACAGCAAATAGCCTATCTCTTCCATCACTCTCTCATCAAAATCATCATTCTTCATTAGCTTGAAAAGAGAGAGGTCTCTTGGGATGTTTTCATCACTCATCTAGATTTCTCCACTGTCCCTCCAGTCCATACATCCCCTACATCTCCTACTCATCGCCCCTCGCCTTCTTCTAGCAGACCTACTCCTAAAAGGCTCAAGTTTACTACAGAACAAACAAAGGAACATGAAGAAGTCGAAGGAAGTGACCAGCAAGAGGATGAAGGGCAGCAACATGAAGAACAACAAACTGATGATGGAGGGCAACATGACAGTGATGAGGGTGAATAGCAGACTCATGATGAGGATGAATAGCAGCCTTATGATGACACACAACAACATCACAGTGGTGATGAACAGTAGCAAGGGGAAGAGGAAGGAAGTGCTGAACAACAACATGATAGTGATGAGCAAAGGTAACCTAAAGAGGACACACAACAGCCCTATGAGACACAGCAGCAGCATGAAAATGATGAAAAAGGGCATGAAAGTGATGAGCAAGGGTAGCCACAGCATGTTACACATCAGCCATAGCTTGAGGAACATCAACTTCAAGAGGATGAAAAGCAAGGTGACAAAGGTAAAGGGGGCATGCCCTTTTCTCCTAAAAAGGACAAGCCCTGGACAACAAAGAGGAGAGTGCCTAGAGTGGTCACTCAAAATGTGACAAGGGCCCTCCGAAGTAAAGTTAAGTTGCCGAAGAAGCCTATGACTGGTTTGCCTAGGAGGAAGAGAACTAGAATAGCCACCCAAAGCAAAGGGAAGGGAAAGGTAGAAGGCAGTCATGAACAAGAGAGTGCATTCAACATCATCTCAATCCAAAGTGATGATAGTGATAATGAGGCCCGGATTCTAGAAAACCTCTCAATTCATAGAGAAGGCCAAATAGATTCATTGAAGGATGATCTTCATAGGGCAAGGAATTTCAATCAATTTCTGTAAGTCCAAAATAGGAAAATGAGTGTCCATATGGCTGTTTATGAGACACCGACGACTAAGTACAAGAAGGAGGCCTCCAAAGCCCAAGCAAGATTGGAAGAAATCATGGGCGAGTTTGATGAAAGTGAAGGCGATGATCAGCCTAAACGAAAGAGGCCTAGAACCATGGGGCTGAAAAAGGCCCTTGAGAAGCAAAAAGAAGAGGAAAATGACCTTCTCCAATCTACCCCTCTCACTGCATTGTTTGAACAGGAGATAGAAAAAAATAAGGAGGCGTGGCTTGAGAGGGTCAATGACCATTTGGAGAATAATTTGGAGAAGGCAAACAGGGATTTAGACCTTCAAAGGAAAATGACAAGGCATTATAAAAAGTTAAATCAGTTTTCCCGACGCAAGTTGAAGGCTGCTCAAGACAAGCTCAAGGAGGCTAAAGGGAAGTGCCCAGCACGGAAAGTGAGGAAAGACACATCAAGACTTCAGATTTTGGCCTCTACTTCATAACATGTTGCTGAGAACCCTTAAGGGTCATGCTCACCAATTTTGGGCGATTTTCGACGTATTTTGGTTTTTTGGCATTTTTGGGTTTCTGGTCAAAACTCATAAGCTTTTCCATTTCAGTTTGGGGAATCAAAAAAGGAGGAGAATGCTATCATTGGATGCCATAATTTTAGGAGCACACACTTAGCGATTTTTAGGACATTTGAAGATCATTTGCTCCCCCGAAATGGCAAAAAATGCTAGCTTTTTCTACACTCTGCCCGGTATATCAAAAAACTTTATTTTTTGGTTGTTTAGACACAGACCTGTTCTTGGAGGACTTCCAAGCATCAGATTGAGAAAATTCTAGTTTCTCTAGAAAGTAGACACTTAGAGCTTTCCAACGAGCTATCATGAGCCTTGTTTCGACATCGGGAAGGCTTCCAAAAGTTGCCAGCAAGTCAGGGGACCTTTTGTTGATGTAATTTTTGAGTATTTTTGTAAAAATTGAACCTTTAAAAAATTCTTTTTCCTCATGTGCGTTTAGCTATTTTTGCACATGAGAAGTTATGAAAAGTCAATTTAATTCCCTTTTTTAGCAGTTTTTAGATATTTTATGAGATATTTTGTGACTTGGGCTTTGCAAAGCCTCAAGGACAAGTTTAGATATTTTGAATAGGCCAATGAGAGTGCAAATTGAACCAAGAGGTTTTCCTCATTTGAGCCTATATATTCCAAAGGCTTTCATTGTAAACAAGGATGAACTTGATGATAGAAGCAATATATGGTCATATAAGCTTTGGAAGAAATACTTGTCTCATGCTTTTGGATAGTCTCTTGGATGTTCTTGGATGATGAAAGAGGATTGTTGTTGGATTCCATGACTTGGTAGAATGGTATAGTGTCTCTTTCTTTGTTTTGTTTTCTAGTTTTCATTCATGAATCCATGTTTCTTGCTTGCTATAGATCAGTAGAGAAAAAATTTGAGACATGCCCTTGGAGGCACCTCGAATTTCCTGTTTCTTCATAGCTTCCATGTTTTCTTCATCCTTAGTCACATTAAAGAATTCTTGATTTCTCTTTAATAACTTAAGGATATTGTTTCTTATTTCATTCATGGTTTTATGCATGCTAAGTACAATTTACGGCACACCCTGCTTACTCATGGCTAGCCATAGCTCCATCCATGAAATGTCTCTTTGACCAATTAGATTGTCATTTGTTGAACCAAGGAGGTCTTGTTCTGATCTTGCCCTTTGCCTAAGACTATGCAATCTTGTTTTCAAAGTGCCCAATAACTTGAAATACTGTGTTTAGGCATTCCGGCATAGTGATTTGAGTTGTTTGTCTCTCTTAATTGTTTTTCCCGAAAGTCTGATAGCCATTTCCCAAAGTTAGAGGGTGATATATCTCTATGCATGGCTTGAATGTTTATTTCTATGTATTGATTAGCTTATAGTTACATTTCTCATGATTAATGGTTTTCCCTACCATGTTTATGTTAGCTATTAAACTAGTTATGCTTGAAATCCTTTGTTGTTCCCAAACTTGATGTCCATCTTATTCCATTTTGCCCAAAGATCCTTTCTACCTCGAATCAAATCGGACCTTCAACAGCCTTGTATCACCATCTGATATCTTTCTTGACCTTTTCAACCCCATAGCCCAGTTGATCTGACATTTTTTACCTATCTTATATCTTTGATCAGTTTCATCCCTCACAACCTAAAAACCAAAACCAAAAAACCTACTTCATAACTAGCCTAAAATCAGAACACAATAAGCAAACACACAGATGTCCCTTACACATATAGAGAGATCCCTCTCCGATTCCAAGAAGGCTAGGTCCTTAGGCTCCAAAGACTGGTTTGATGTTACACTGTCATTTGGATTTCCAATCAGCCAAATCACGGGACACTAACATAATGGCGATCACGGTGGGACTAACTGAGTACATAATAGTCTAGCAAACTCTTGTAGATTCATTAGTCTTCGAAACTTAAACAGGAAAGAAGTCCGTAAAACCATTTAGAGTAAAATTTTTTGTTCTCACCACCATAGAAAAGTGATGAAACAAGTTTAGAATACTTTGATAAACCATAGGATGCACATAAAAACTCAGAATAACCCCAAAAAAATTCTTGGATTGGCTTTTCTATAGTTACTGGTGGTGGACAATAGCTACATCTTTACAAAAACAACCAAGTTCCACCTAGCAACTCCACTAGCCTCCAGTAGGCCTAAAAAACTCCATAAAAGACCAAAAATTCATAAACCATACCTTTCTGCTAACTCATCCTTCCAGAAACTTAAACTTAGGGTGGAAAATTTGTAATCAGTGACAAGATAAGTATAACTTAGTGATTCAGAAAGCCTCACATAAACATAGGAGATCAACAGAAACCTTCTTTCCAAGAGAACCATTAGCTTGTCCATGCAGCCTAGCAAACTGTTGAAACCAAGTGAATCACTCTTCTTTGCAAGTTTCCATCTCAAAGTTTTCTATAAAAAATTTTCCCAAAGCATCTTTGATAGTGTTGGTGGTGGACCATAGTTCTCATAAGAAATCCACCTGGTGACTCCACTATTCCATCCTTTTAGTTTTGACCATCCTTCACATTAGTAAAACCTTAGAGAGGCCATCCATCCAAAACATTCACAAGTACCACCCTCTCTAAACTCTAGACTTGAAATCTGGCTTCACGAAGAATCAACACCAGATCTCATCCAGACCCAAATCCCCCTATCATAGTAGATGACCCAGAGAAGATTCTGTGGCAAGCTTCCGAAACGGACAATCTAGCTACCGATAGGTCCATCCGTAAAGCAAGATCAATACCTGAACATCTCACTGCCTTGTAGGATTCCCCCTTTGACTTAAAATCAGCAAAAACCCTTTTTAGAAGCAAGTCACAAAGTAAGATAGTCTGTGACGATCTTAAGCCTCCAGATCTGTCACAGAGTCCTAGTAGAGAAGCCTCACCTACCACACCTCCCGACTTTCAGCTTCTCTATCACTTTGGCTCCTACCATCCTAGATCTGCTCAAAACTAGGTCACTAGTCCAAGTACATCCGCCACACCTATCCAAACCACTACTGTTCAAACCACCTTAGCTCACCCCACAAGCCCTCATTTTGTACATCACCCATTAGCTCCCTTCATGGCAGCCTGGTACGCACCCTTGGTGTTGCCACAACCTTGGCTCCTTTACAAAATGACTATCAAGCCAAAATCCCACACTTTACTGGAGAAGAGACTACCACAGCTCAACAACATGTATATAATATTAGCGATGCCTTTGAATACATGGAAGTAGAAGACGAGACCATTAGAATGAGAATGTTCACCCAAAGCCTGGGCGGAGAACCCAAAAAATGGTTTAAGAGCTTAAATCCAAATAGCATCCACAACCTCCCAGAACTTTACCAAGTCTTCATAAACAAGTGGGAAGTCCGAAAGAACCCCATTCAAATCCTGTCTGAATATAAAAATCTAAAACGGGAAAATGGGGAAAGTGTCCAGGGATACTGCACTAGGTTCAACAGTGTGTATAACACCCTCCCACCTCACTTCAAACCCCCACTTGGTTCAGCCTTGGAAAAGTTCCCCGAGGGTTTTGACCCAGACATGACTTATCAGCTAAGAGACAAGGACCCCCCTACCCTAGAAGAAATTCAAAAATTAGCCATAAGGGTAGAAGACAACTTAGCCGAGAAAAGAGCTAGGACTAGATCAGAAAGGAAAGTCACCTACCGGGATGAAGTCTCCACTTCATCTCCTTCCCTAGATCCTAGAATAGATGATTTAGTCAGATCCATGGCCAAAATGTGGGAAAAGATAAGTGAGAAGACCCCTCTTAGGGATAACCAGCCAATCCCTCCAAACAGAAACCTGAACCAAAATTTTAGGAGGGAAAAAACTCGAAAAAAACCAAGGGAAAATGACCAGAAAATTAGGCCACCATTTAATGAAAATTATGTGGAAGAAGACGATAGGGATACAGAACCCATTGATGAAAATCATTTGAACCTCATAGGGTTTGATAACGAGAGTGAGGTGTACCTCATAGAAGAAGAACAAGCATTCTTCTCTCCAAGTCAGGATGAAACCAACTATGAAGATCCCGAGGATCTTGCCATATATTTTCAGAATGCCATAATAGAAGCTCATAGGCAGTATGACCTTAGAAGTAGGAAAAATCAAGACAACTCCAAGAAAGGTAGTTCAGACACTGCTAAAACCCCTGATACCATCCTTAAGAAAGCAGTGAACAACAACAAAATCATGGTCGGGAAAAATGACCAAAATAAAGATAGAGTTACCCAAACTAATCCTGATTCAAATATTCCTAGTACTTCCTCAAATATTCCCGAGGTGGCTGTGGAAAACAAAATCCCAAAAAATAGCCAGCAAACTCAAAACATAGAGAAAGTCATGGCTGAAAAAGCTGAAGCAAACATGTCTAAACTATAGCTACCTTTTAGTTTTGAGGGCGAAATCGCCAAAATAAAGATCACCATGCCTCTATTGAGCTCATCACCCAAAACTCTTACAAGTCCCAAGTGTTAAAAGTCTTGAATATAGGAAGTGATGCCAACACCCTTAATCTAGCTGATGACCCTCCTGAAGTGTTGTTTGGTCCGAAAATACAAGGGAAATTCCAAGAGGGAACCACTCTCCCCTTTTACATCAGTTTGAATATCCATGACCAAATCCTTCACAATGCCATGCTAGACTCCGGTGCCTCGCATAATCTTATGCCGAAGGTTGTAATGGAAATATTAGGCCTAGAAATCACAAGACCATACAAATATTTATACTCTTTTGATTATAGTAGAGTCAAATGTCTAGGCTTGATCAAGGATCTGTGTTTTAGCTTGGCCCAAATACCGACAAAACATCTGATCATGGACATAGTGGTAGCAGATATTCCTCCCAAGTATGGAATGCTTCTATCCAGATCTTGGGGAGCCAAGCTCCAAGGAAATATTTAATTGGATATGTACTACACCACTATTCCTGTGTTTGACCAAACAAGAATACTCTATCGAGAGTCACACATGAAATACATGATCAGTAGCTAAGAGAGGCCAGATAACATCCCAATGTATTCCTTGCATTCCGACCTGAAATCTTTTATTCTGCATACTGATGAGGACATTGAAGAACAACCAGAAGCAACTGAAACAAACTTAGACCCACCACATCAACTACCCTTAGTTCTCTATGATGAACTAGACACTCAAAACTACCATGATCACGAACATCTATGTCTTGAGGAAAGTAGGTATGTTCCTTCTGAAATAGGAATAGAGTAAGAAGCACAAACCATTATGTACTATCAAGTGAATTGCTCAAACCTTAGTCAAACATCAACAGTAACATCATGAAACTTTTTCAGAATAAAGGCATTAGAGGACTTACATATCACAAACCTTTTTGGAACTCAGGAGCAGGGAAGCTTAATGTTTTTACCATACCTCAAAGATTTACCATCACATAACTCTTCCACTGCGAGTGAAACTTTGACTGTAGCCATAACAACTCAAAATCTAGAAAAAGGACCTGATAAAATCCTTGTGAGAAAACATGATAATTGCAGCCCAGATATACCTGAGTTACTTGAACTAGCTAATATCCTGTCATTTCATCAAAGACTTAGAAATGCTAGAATTGGCAATCTCATGCAGAATACTACATCACGCAGAGGAAACAATGACAAAAACTATGCTATTACCATTACTCCAAGAAAAAACTTCGACAAAAGAAAGTACAAAAGTCTGAACCAATCAGTAATGATCAAAGATAAAATAGCTGGTCATAGGGTCTGTTTTGATTTTAGAAACACTAATGCACATCCCTATAACATAAATTTTATCCTTCCTACCCAAGACCATGATATACCGATGATAAGTGCTTTTAATCATATGCCTTTGCAAGATGATGTTTCAGGTTATAGGCAAATGATTCCCTTGCAAAGTAGACAACTCAAATATTTTTTTCAGTATGCTGGAAGTAGTTCTAGTTTCAGATTCAGAATTGCAAAACTACTGGATATCAAAAATATGCTCATGAAATTCATGTTTCCAGTCCTGAATTTCTGCATTTTTACATACCTTGATGATGTCATTATTTATTTCAAAAATGACCAAGAGTATATGCATTACTTAAGGAATATGTAAAATAAAGGAAGGAGCAGAAATCAGAGGTATAAAGAGGTACAACGGGAAGATACAGGTTCATTTAGAGATTCTTTCATGAATCCTTATGTCATGCTGGAAAGAGAGAATTTTCCAAATTTCTCTTTTCAGGAGTTGAGTGGACCAAGAATGGTAGGAGATCCTTACGAGGATAAGATGCTTAAGTTTCGCCATTTCCAAGATTTATGAGTTTAAGGCATTTTCAATCATTGTATATACCACTCTTTGAAAAATAGATAAAACATAAAAGTCAAAAACAATAGAAGAATAGAAAAGAGGGCAGTTGAAAATAGAAAAGGGCTCCATGTTCCAAAAAATAGTCATTCAGAAAGCGCACAAGTCTAAATGCCGCTACTAGTACTCAAATGTCTTGTTCAGCTATCTAGCCTAATAATAGCTGAACATGTTTAAATTTATTTGTTGATAAGTTAGTGAGCGAAAAAGATGGTCAACATTGTGTAAGCTTGACTTATCAAAGAGAGTAGATTAGGAAAATATAATGGTTCCACACGCCCAAAACAGAACCAAAGAGGGAAGCAGGGATGAAAAACAAGTTGTGCATCTTAGCCCTGTTTTTCCTAGTTTCCATTTTATGCAAAATAATATTTGTGTGCAGCTTGTCTTTCATGCCACAAATACATGACAATTCAGACTATCTAACCCTGATTTGATCATCTTTTCAATTTCGTGTTTTAGATTAGAGGATAAATTCCTGTCAAACAGTTTAATCTTGACAGTTGATCTAGCATAGGTAGAGTAATGAAGGGGTTCCTCAGTTTAATCTGAACTCCTGGCAGATATAAGTGTAGATTTAGATAGGTTCATCTTCCGAAAAGAAAAAAATATATATTGTCAAAAGGGTAGCTAGTCCAAATGCACCCAAAGAAAGAAAAATGTTAGGAAAGGTAGTGGGGTAGGTAGAAATATCATTAATGCTAATCATGCTGTCATTTTTCAGAAGTAGCATCAAGGAAGAATGAATTTTGCGCCAATGGGTAAGGCACTGGTCTTCATAAGCCAAAGATTTGAAATTCTGGACACCTCCTGAAAGGGAGCTGCCCTCCCCAAATGGAGCCACTGTTAGTCATCAGTATGTTTCACTTGTTGGTGATGACTAATTGTAATAGCCAAGTTTTCTAGCGGCTGATCTAAAAATTTGTCAAATTTTCCAGCTGGAAAACACCCATAAAATTTTTTTCCCTCTTACCTTTCAGTCCACCCATGACGAGATGAAACCTCATTATCAAATCCTACCTAACCTCAACCATTCTAGTCTGCCCATCAGCTCTAAAGAAACAATCCAAATCTGTCCAAAAGCCTCCCCTAAGTTAGGAAGTGGCGCTTTAGGCATTTCTCCCTTGGCGAATTATCATGAAGCCAAAGAACCTCCATCTGCTATAGACCAGTCATAACAGACCTTCCCATTCTGAAAATAAAGTTGGTTACAACCATAAGTCGTGCCACTAATACACCCTCAAGTCTCAGCAATACATGGACCATAAGTCAAACTGATTCTAGGCGTTTTTATAGTGTTTTAATGGATCTTTCAAGGACAGAGGCATACCAGCATCCCATAAGACAATATTTGGCTCCAGATGAGAAGACAACTGCTTCTCAATGTGATCTTGAGCCTGGGATGCAGCTACAGAGCAGAGAGTTTTTCATTAAATTCTTGCGATCACAGTCAAAGCCTGAAAGGACAGTGAAAGGAAAAAATAACACTGTCAAAAGGCTGATGATTTGACATGACTAAAAAACCTCCTTCATATATAAGCAGAGGGTTTGAAGACTGAAGAACCTCCTTCATTTCATAAGTAGAGGGTTGAAAACTAAGAGCGCCTCCTTCATCTATAAGCAAAGGGCCAAAGGTAAAGTCTGTTTTTAAGTTTTTCACTAACTGTGAAGACAAAATTTGAAGTACAGTGAGACAACAAATGAAGGCTTTTGCATGAAAATGATGATTAAAAGTAGGGTTAAAGCAGTAGGCTTTAAAGTTGGTTTGCATGAGTTTCATTATTATTTGAGTTACAATGTGAAGCTAGTAGGTTCATCATCATTGAAGAAAGATTGTTAATCAGATGGTCAAAAGAGTCAAAGAGTTTGGGTCTCAAAAGGACCTCTGCCATCATGTTCAAAAGGAAAACATGCATTTGTCAAAGAAAGCCTCCTTCATAAGCAAAGTAAAGGAGCTCATCATGGTTTGAGGATAAAAAGAAATCATGGCATATGGAAGAGACTCTAAAGAGGCTGCTCTCAAAAAGAGATGAAATAAATGAAAACCCAGGCTTCTTGCAGACCTCCTTCACAGAAGAAACTAAAGGGAATTTTCCCTTATTCACTTTTCAGCTCTAGTGCATCATCCCTTGTTGATTTTTACTCACATTCAAAGAAGAAACTCAGAGCAGCACCTGCCATCTCATTTAGTTTTCACAATGGACATAACCATATCCAAAGCATCCGTAGCGAAAAATGTCAGTTTAGGTTGCAAAAGGGAAAAGCTACTTCCTTCAAAGTGTCAAAGAAAACCTCATATAACACAAGGTGTCTTCTACAGGTGTCCTCTTTTCAAATGACAAAAACAAATGGATGATGATGTTATTTAGAGGTGTTTTCTTTTTCTTTTTCATAAAAACCTTTTTCAACTGATCAAGAGTAACAACGTGGAGCAACAAAAGGACAAGAGGAGGAAAGAGGGATATTGAAATTACAGTTAAGCCTTTTTTCCCAGTAAAAGATAGTCACACTTAAAAGGAATATCTACAATCCTTCATAGGGCTCAGAGAAGATTTTCATTCCACAGTGCAGATAATGAGAACAGGGAAAATAATTTTCTCTCTAATAAGAAACAGTGAAAGTTTTTAAGTCTTGAAAAGGGTTTTTTTATTTCAAAAAAGGAGGTCGGGTTTATAAAAAAAATGGTCGTTACCACTGTGACACATATCCAAACAAAAGGTATCAGGTTGTGTTTTGAAGGATAAGGTTTCAAGTTTTGATTTAAAAACAAAGGCCTTTTCAAACATTCTTGAAGAAACCCTCACCAAATCAAATGCTAAAGGGACTTTGGTTTTTTCGTTTTCAAAAGGGTTAAGGACCGTTGCCAATCCATTTTGCAAATTTGAAAGTGCAAGAAAAAATCCCCTTTGCTGTTCACTAGACCGAAGAAAGAGTTTTTGAGCATTTTCACAGAGTTTTTCGAGCTTGGAGACCGCGCGGCGCGCCTATAGAGCTGCGCAGTGCGTTCAGACACAAATTTACGAAGGAAATACATTGCCGCACGGCGCGCCTGTAGGCATTGGTCACGTCGGCCCGACAAGTGACCCGACAGACTGTTTGCGCAACACTCTCTCATTCAAACGCGCCGCGCAGGTTCAAACGATCAAAACACCTCCTAACCAATCTGGAAGCTGGTGCAAAGTCCTCGAACAAGGCTACCATCGTGTTTCAAGGTATTTTGTGTTGCCCCCTTGCTAAATTCAAACTGCTAGATAGTGTTTGAGGCAGTGAAAATATGGATGTAAATCAAGGTAATTTAAGTGAATGTTTTGAAAGAAAGTCACAGTTGGTTGAGAGTGAAGTGTTAATCCTAGCTTCAAAGAGCCTAAAACCTGCCCCTAAAAATAAAGCATCACACTCCTGTTCTAGTAGGGTTGTCAAGCATTAAGGACATCCTAACTGCTGTAGCACAAAACATAACTCTGTCAGCTATATGCATTGGTGAAGACAGTGTTAAGTAGGGATGGTGTTTTTGTTTAAAGATCCGGGCATGCAATAGCTATGATTTCCCAGCACTGACATAGGAAAAATGGTGGATTTTATTAATGTTAAAGAAATTTATAAACTGCCCTCAAAATAGTATTGAAAGGCCGGGACAGTGTCTAAAATGAGAAACACATTATTTGGAAAAATAAAAACAGTAGGCCTAATTTCATGAACAGTGATCACTGTATAAGTTTTTTTGATTCAAAGGTCTCCTCTGTGTGATAAAAAGGGCAAAAAACCGGTGTCTTCTCCTTTACTCTATAAAGAAGACCTTAAATGAGTAAAGTTGTTAAATCAGTCTGAAGGTGTTTTGGGAAAAACTGGGTATGAGAAACAATTAAGTATAAGGAAGGTATGTTGATGGTGAGGAACTTTTGTTTTTATCGACTACAAGGCTGTCATGCTGTCACCAAAGAACCAAGAACCCTGTGACCTTGTCCAAACACAGAAAATCACTTTGACTGTGTGTAACTTTTGTTGAGTGTGTGCTTATTCTTAAAATTGTTTATTGGTTGGCATACCAAGAGAAAGGGCAGAATTTTGGGAGGAAAAGAGACCTAATACCACAAAAGCATCTCACACAACATTTGAAACAAAATTGCCTTGATTAAAACAATGATTTACAAAGAAGACAGAGTTTGTTTGAAAAGACATTCTTGAAATCCTTTTGGAGGCAGTTTGGTTTTGCAGAGAGCATCCATAGCAAGATGCCTCCCAGGCAGGATAGTAGGAGTGGATTGCGTAAGAGGTATGAACCTATTTCCACTGAAGAAGTGAATGCGCACCCATCAGTTTTGTTCAATTTTCATGAGGTCGGGTGTTTAGATTTCTGTCAAAGGGTGCAAGAGGTGAATAGTTTTTCTCCTTTGACACACCTTTGTGCTTTGAGGTTTCAAGATAAGCATTTCCAATTGACAGGCCTTGACTTCAAGTTCTCCCCAAGATCCATCTCGAAAGCCACTAAAATTCCCTATATTGGGGAGAAATGGTTTAAGCAAAGCCATTTGGACTTAGATGATTACAAGCCCTTTCTAAACCCTGAACACAGAGATGCTTGTCCTTATATTTTCCCTTTCTCATATCTTTTAGCCAGCTACACCCCCCTCATGAAGATTATCATGAAGTACTTCACTTGCGAGGGAAGATTCTCCCGAATCTATGCTTATCACATTCGACTGCTGATGCATTTCACAAGGACCAAGCAGCTAAATCTTACTTTCTTCTTGCACAAGAGCATTGAGAAAATGGCCTCCACTGTCTAGAAGAGGCCTCCTTCATAGCAATTATCCTGTCTCTTCCATCACCCTCTCATCAAAATCATCATTCTTCATAAGCTTGAAAAGAGAGAGGTCTCTTGGGATGTTTTCATCACTCATCCAGATTTCTCCACTGTCCCTCCAGTCCATACATCCCCTACATCTCCTACTCATCTCCCCTCGCCTTCTTCTAGCAGACCTACTCCTAAAAGGCTCAAGTTTACTACATAACAAACAAAGGAACATGAAGAAGGAGAAGGAAGTGACCAGCAAGAGGATGAAGGACAGCAACATGAAGAACAACAAACCGATGATGGAGGTCAGCATGACAGTGATGAGGGTGAATAACAGACTCATGATGATGCTGAATAGCAGCCTTATGATGACACACAACAATATCATAGTGGTGATGAACAAAAACAAGGGAAAGAGGAAGAAAGTGCTGAACAATAGCATGATAGTGATGAGAAAAGGCAGCCTAAAGAGGACACACAACAGCCCTATGAGATAGAGCAACAACATGAAAATGATGAACAAGGGCATGACAGTGATGAGAAAGGGCAGCCACAACATGTTACACATCAGCCACAGCTTGAGGAACAACAACTTCAAGAGGATGACAAGCAAGGTGACAAAGGTAAAGGGGGCATGCCCTTTTCTCCTAAAAAGGCCAAGCCTCAGACAACAAAGAGGAGAGTGCCTAGAGTGGTCACTCCAAATGTGACAAGGGCCCTCCGAAGTAAAGGAAAGTTGCCGAAGAAGCCTATGAATAGTTTGCCTAGAAGGAAGAGCACTAGAATAGCCACCCAAAGCAAAGGGAAGGGCAAGGTAGAAGGCAGTCATGAACAAGAGAGTGCATTCGACATCATCTCAATCCAAAGTGATGATAGTGATAATGAGGCCCAGATTCTAGAAAACCTCTTAATTCATAGAGAAGGCCAAATAGATGCATTGAAGGATGATCTTCATAGGGCAAGGAATTTCAATCATTTTCTGCAAGTCCAAAATAGGAAAATGAGTGTCCATATGGCTGTTTATGAGACACAGGTGACTAAATACAAGAAGGAGGCCTCCAAAGGCCAAGCTAGATTGGAATAAATCATGGGCGAGTTTGATGAAAGTGAAGGCGAAGATTAGCCTAAGCGAAAGAGGCCTAGAACCATGGGGCTTAAAAGGGCCCTTGAAAAGCAAAAAGAAGAGGAAAATGCCCTTCTCCAATCTACCCCTCTCACTGCATTGTTTGAACAGGAGATAGAGAACAATAAGGAGGCGTGGCTTGAGAGAGTCAATGACCATTTGGAGAAGAAGTTGGAGAGGGAAAACAGGGATTTAGACCTTCAAAGGTGTTGGGAAAATACCGAGAGGGGGGGTGAATCAGTATTTACTGCATACTCAAAACTTTTCACTTTTTCATTCCTTAAAACCCATATGCTACTTTCCTTTAGTAAACTCACGTATATACGCGGATATCTTTCATGCAACTAGCGTATACACAGAGATCTAGTTATGTCATTAGTTCTTTGCTTATATCATTCCATCATTCATTCATCAGATGTTCAATAAACAGTAAACATGTGCAGTAAGAACAGAATAAGCCATCACACAAAGCATCACACATGAACACCAGGATTTTTAGGTGGAAACCCAAGTCGGGAGAAAACCACCGCTGCAGTTGCTCAACCTTCAATATTTTATTATAGAGAAAACATCTTACAACATATGTGCCGGTGCAGACTCTACCAGCACGCAGGCACCCACCTGCGCTCGTTTACCAGCCTCTCCTGGAAGGGAGCTCCAACCCCCTGACTCGTTTACCAGCCTCTCCTGGAAGGGAGCTACGAACCCCCGATCTCGTTTACCAGCCTCACCTGGAAGGGAGCTACAACCCCCTGACTGAAGGCTACAACCCTCAGCACCACCTTGGACCACGTTTCATCAATTTTCACACCGGATCCAACAACTTCAATAGAACAACACTTGCATGCCACGTTTCATCATATTTTCAGACTGGACCCTTCCATACTTTTTAAGTACAACAAGTACAAATAACCATGAAATCGTATACATATAACTCATCGACAGATATCAAAAACCAAATAGGCATCGTATCGACATTCGTCCAGATTCAACCCTTTTACTGCATTGATGTTCGCCTCATCTCAGATCTAAGCCTTCTATAAACAGATCTAGCAGATACAAAATACATTTCAGATCTAGATATCCAACTTCATCATTTCTTCATAGGTGCATCATAGATTCAGATTTATCTTCAAGTGTAACCCTTTCCATTCAGATCTACTTCAGAGATAAGTATTCATTCAATCTCAGACATCTTGCACCCACACTTGTGATATGCACAATGAATTTCTTCTCCTTATATAGGTTTATCCTTTTTCAATACCACGGGCCCCTTTTTCAATACCATGAGCCAAAAAAATACCATGAGCCTTCAATACCACGGGCCCTTGGTTTTGCACTTTTTGAGCGCTTTTACCCATACGCGACTTGGAACGTTCTTTTCCGCGTGCATACACGACTTCCCTTAGACAGATCCGCGTATTCATAGAGACATATTCTTTTCATCATACTTTGAGCACATTCTAAATTCCTTTTTTCATTTCCTTCTGTACACACTGTAGATACATCATAATTTCTTCATCAAGAACATATTCTAGCAAGCACAAATTCATCAAGTAAGTTGCCATCATCTTTATCAAGTGGGTTGCCTTTCAGGGACAACACTCATCATCATAATATCAACAAGCATCATATCACATCAGATTTACATCATTTACCAAGCCCATCAAGTCAAGAATAACTTCATCAGATGTATTGCCATCAAGGAAAACACATGCCAACAATCTCATGTCTTCATCTTCATTCAGTGGGTTGCCATCAAGGACAACACTCTGCATCATATTTCTAACAAAAGGAGAATGATGAGGCATTACAAAAAGTTAAATCAGTTTTCTCGACGCAAGTTGAAGGCTGCTCAAGAAAAGCTCAAGGAGGCTAAAGGGAAGCGCTCGACGCGGAAAGTGAGGAAAGACATATCAGGACTTCAAATTTTGGCCTCTACTTCACAACATGTTGCTGAGAACCCTTGAGGGTCATGCTCACCAATTTTGGGCGTTTTTCGACATATTTTGGTTTTTTTGGCAATTTTGGGTTTTTGGTCAAAACTCATAAGCTTCGCCATTTCAGTTTGGGGGATCAACAAAGGAGGATAATGGTATCATTTGATGCCATAATTTTAGGAGCACACACTCAGCGATTTTCAGGACATTTGAAGATCATTTTCTCCCCCGAAATGGCGAAAAATGCCCGCTTTTTCTACACTCTGCCCGGTCTATCAGCAAACCTAATTTTCTGGTTTTTTACACATAGGCCTGTTTTTGGAGGACTTCTAGGCATCAGATTGGGAAAATTCTAGCTGCTCCAGAAAGAATACACTCATAGCTTTCCAACAAGCTATCATGAGCCTCGTTGCGACATCGGGAAGGCTGCCAAAAGTTGCCGGAAAGTCAGGGGACCTTTTGCTGATGTAATTTTTGAGTATTTTTGTAAAAATTGAACCTTTAAAAACTGCTTTTTCCTCATGTGCGTTTAGCTATTTTTTCACATGAGAAGTTATGAAAAGTCAATTTATTTCCCTCTTTTAGCATTTTTTAGATATTTTATGAGATATTTTGTGCCTTGGGCTTTGCAAAGCCTCAAGGACAAGTTTAGATATTTTGAATAGGCCAATGAGAGTGCAAATTGAACTAAGAGGTTTTACTCACTTGAGCCTATATATTCCAAAGGATTTCATTGTAAACAAGGCTGAAATTGATGATAGAAGAAATATATGGTCATATAAGCTTTGGAAGAAATACTTGTCTCATGCTTTTGGATAGTCTCTTGGATGTTCTTGGATGATGAAAGAGGATTGTTGTTGGATTCCATGACTTGGTAGAATGGTATAGTGTCTCTTTATTTGTTTTGTTTTCTAGTTTTCATTCATGAATCCATGTTTCTTGCTTGCTATAGATCAGTAGAAAACAAATTTGAGACATGCCCTTGGAGGCACCTCGAATTTCCTGTTTCTTCATAGCTTCCATGTTTTCTTCATCCTTAGTCACATTAAAGAATTCTTGATTGCTCTTTAATAACTTAAGGATATTGTTGCTTATTTCATTCATGGTTTTATGCATGCTAAGTATGATTTACGGTACACCCTTCTTACTCATGGCTAGTCATAGCTCCATCCATGAAATGTCTCTTTGACCAATTAGATTGTCAATTGTTGAACCAAGGAGGTCTTGTTCTGATCTTTCCCTTTGCCTAAGAATATGAAATCTTGTTTTCAAAGCGCCCAATAACTTGAAATACTGTGTTTAGGTGTTCCGGCATAGTGATTTGAGTTGTTTGTCTCTCTTAAGTGTTTTTCCCGAAAGTCTGATAGCCATTTCCCAAAGTTAGAGGGTGATATATCTCTATGCATGGATTGAATGTTTATTTATATGTATTGATTAGCTTATAGTTATATTTCTCATGATTAATGGTTTTCCCTACCATGTTTATGTCAGCTATTAAACTAGTTATGCTTGAAATCCTTTGTTGTTCCCAAACTTGATGTCCATTTTATTCCATTTTTCCCAAAGATCCTTTCTACCTCGAATCAAATTGGCCCTTCAATAGCCTTGTATCACCATCTGATAGCTTTCTTGACCTCTTCGACCCCATAGCCCAGTTGATCTGACATCTTTTTACCTATCTTCTATCTTTGATCAGTTTCATCCCTCACAACCTAAAAACCAAAACCAAAAAACCTACTTCATAACTAGACTAAAATCATAGCACAATAAGCAAACACACAGATATCCCTTACACATATAGAGAGAGCCCTCTCTGAGTCGAGGAAGGCTAGGTCCTTGGGCTCCAAAGAATGGTTTGATGTTACATTGTCATTTGTCTTGCCAATCAGCCAAATCACGGGACACTAACACACTACTGGTTGGTCATTTTTTGGGATAGTCTGAACTCTCATTCCCTTTACATTATTGCACTGTGATAATGCCTAAGTTGTTCAGGAGAAGGAATGCTTTAAATATTCGGTGAAAGAATCAAATTTTCACCAAAGGGAGGCCTCCAACATCAAGGCCTAGATTGTAAGCTCTTCCTTTCATATTTATCAATAAAACATCTTATGTTTGATTGCTATATTTGTCTAATATTTTATGCAAATATTTTGGTACTCCTTGATCTACTAGATAACTAATGTTTATGATTATTATGTATTGGATTACATTTTATGTTTCCTTTTCATCATTCTTAGGTATTCATGTGCCACCAGTAGCAAGGAGTGAGCCTAAAAGAATCATGGATCAAGGTCATCGTCAGCAGGTTCGAACATAGCATCAGGAAAAAGATACCTCTATCTATTTTCTTTTCACATTTTGAATATTAGCTAAGAAATATTTGCATTAGAAAGTATTTCAAGTTGCTAGACCCACTCTAAGGCTAGAGAGGTCACCTCTTTTCGTAGAGCAGATTTATCTTGACAACAGAAATGGAGACTCCATTAGGAAGCTTAGTCTCTTAGCCTTCCTTTCCCAGATCGTTCTTGGATGAGTTTGACCGATCACTGAAATATAAGCTTGCTTAGGTCTCTGTTAGTTTGTGTAAGGTTTCATAGTCATTTCATTGTGTCAAGTCCAGTTTTGGTGTGAAACGCCTTTTTTCTTTTCCTTGTTTTTAGTGACCAACGTGTTTTCTGTTTGCACAGTAGCAATACCAACGTTGTTCTATATAGCACATACATTCTAATTTTTCTTTCAACACCCTTCTTCTTATCACAGAAGTGTTGATCTCCGACCTAGGAAAAGTTAGGGTTTCCCCTTATTTTTTCAAGTGTGTCCTGGCCCCTAAATCATGTTTGTAGAGTCTCAATGACCTCCTGCCTATGTGTTTGACTTTCTTGTCTTCTTTGAGCGAGTGTTTTCATCTCTTTGACTTGTTTGTGAGTTGGGATATTTTTCACCATTTCAAACACCTTTGGTCGCATTGCTTCTGACTTGGTTTCAAGTAGTTTGTCATATGCATTGGTCATCATTTCATTGCTGATCTTACCTTCAACTTAGTGTCAAACATAAAATCACTAATAATTTGATTCATGAGTCTAGAAGAGTGACTATTTCCGAATTCAAAAGAAATTGAAAGTGATTTTCATTTTAGTTTTCGATTTGGCTTGTCTATATCGTTTTGAAAAGAAAGGGAGTGAAAAGCATTTCATTTGTGTATTTTTTTAAAGTGATTTTAAATTCCGTTCGATTGAAGAAAAGTGAAAAATGTGCTGTTTTTGCATTTCTTCATTCATTTTGGTCATTTTACATTTGATTGCATTTCAAAGTAAAAAGTAAAAAAAAGGTATCATTTTATGCACCTTATTGGCAAAGAGAATTTTTTTCATTTTTTTTCAAAAAGTTGCATTTTTGGGAAAAGTTAATTCGATTGGAAATAATTTCATTTCGTAGTTTTGAACTACTTTAGGGGGGCATCATTATTTTCTGCATTGATTGCACTTTTGCTTGCATCTCTTCCCTAAATAGTTTAGACTTCATTGAAATGGAAATATTTTCTTTTTGCATTTAGCTTGCATCATAGGATTCAGGGGACATCGTTTTTGAGCCAAAAACTGAAACTTATCTCAAGATCAGCATTAAAATTTACCCAATTTACCTTAAGGAGCATTTGGAACTAACAAGAACATTTAGAGGTATAGGATAGAGACGTGTTCCAGCATCGTAAAACGTAGGAGTTGTCATTAACGGTTTGTGTTACAACCTGAGGGTGATATCCCGTCCCACGTATGGAACTATATTGATGTATGATAAGTATATTTGGGGAGCTCTCATTGAACGATTACGCATTAGACAACACTACTATGGAATGGAATCCCACGTACTATCACACATATTTGGGAAGACACCATTGGGTTGCAAGCCTACCATAGGTAACCAAGTTGGTCGCCTTGTAAACGTGATACACCAAACACAGCATTCGGGAGATCGGATGTAGTACATTAAGTTCTTGATCATTTTTTCTATCATTTATCACCAAGGTGTATATTACAATTCAAAAATACTTGGTAAACCTTTATGCCTAGTACACCCTTTTTTATTTATTTTTTGTTAATTATAAAATTAACTGCCCATGAAAAAATCTTACCCATGCAATTCTCTATCCTCATTATTGCTTGGTAAATTGTGTTTTTTTGATATTTTCACCACTTCCTTATTTGATATTGTTTCAAAAGGTCATTATGGCTGAATCATCAGATTCCGCTCATCCCTCCTCCGAAGGATCTCAAGAATCTCCTCTTGAGGTCCACCAGTTTCCAGTTGGACCCATTGAAGCTCATGGTGCTAAACTCGAGATTGTCATCAATGTACAACCCATTTCATCTTGACCACCGCCTGATGATTCTCCTTGGACGACATCAGAAGACTCTGAGCCGGAAATCCCTGAACCATCTACACAATTTATTGTCTTTCCTGAAAATATTCTCTTTGATCCGATTGTGGTCTCGCCTAAACAAGATTATAGTCCTCTTGATCAACCCAGAGTTCCCCTTCCTGCTTATCCAGTAGCATATTGATCTACTGTCCGTTAGTTATTTCCCGATGAAATAACATCCAATGGTGATGATGTACCATTCGTGAGTGCTCCTCAAAGTACTCTACTTGAAACCATTGGCACCTATATTCTGGAAGCTTCCTCATCCGTATTTCCCTCTAAAAGATTTTTTTTTGGTTCCACACCTCATGATTCAGGCAGTGGGACCGAAATATCCTTTAGTCAAGTTACATATCCACTTCCAAAAGGGTATACCTCTTTGTGAAATCTTATTTCAGGAGCTTCCGATGCCACATATTTATTTTCAGATCCCTTTTTTTCAATGGGTATTCCCCCATCTTCCAAGCCATTCATTTCGAATGTAGATGCCACGTCTCAACCTATTGTTCTACCTACAGTCACTATTGGTCAAGTGAATGTTTCGATAGGATCCTCTAACCCCTTTTCTCCATATAAGATTACTTTTGTTCCACCATTGAGTGGATAATCTACGGTTTCATCTGTGCCTGGGGGGAAGTCTAATCTTCTTTACGTACCTCCCCTCTTGAGTGGGGGGGCACTGAACTCTGGACCCATGCCTAGGGGAGGATAGCCTAATGCTAGTATGAGTGGGACATGGTCTTCACAACTGTTGAACACTACCATAGGCACCATTCCTTCAAGTGGTCAACCTACTTCAGCCGAATTAGTATTTCACCAACCCCACACTCAGTATTCTCAGGTTCAGATGCACCTTCAGCAACCTAATGTGCCATATTCATATGTTCAATAACCTAACATCCCTCATCAGTATGTTAAAAAATCAAACATATAATATTATTATGTTCCTATTGAGGCCTCATAATTCCGCTGCAAAAACATGGGGGAAAACCACCCGGTCTAGAACTTAAAGCATCTCCTTTTCCATTTGGTGTAGTGGCTTCGACTGGGGATAATGGGGCCAGTTTCCCAATATGGATGATTTTGGGGTGTTTTTTTTATTATACAACATGCAATGGAAAATGATTCTAATCTATCACATGCATCTATCTAAAATATTTATTCTACTATATACCTGGGGTGTTTCTTCCTTTATGCAATCTAAAGATATATCCTTCAACTATTAGTAATATAGATCATTCAACAGTTGAAAGAGAAGAAAATTATGTAAGATAATTCTTCTAACAAAATACTTTGATTAGAGGAATTGTGAAAAATATATTGAATTCATATGTGTGATTATATATTTAATAAGAAATCACATACAAATATTAGAACAAAAGTGCATGTAACATTCATCTATAATAATGTTTCAAATATATAATGCAATAAAAAGATGATTTCCAATATATAAAGCAAGACTTAATACAAGTGAATAGAAGTACCATATGTACGAAGTTCTACTCATGTAAACTGACATTAATTGATCTACTCCTCTTCACTTTCAAGAAATTTAAAGAGTACATTAGTGGAACATCAGTTAAACAACTTTAATTGTCAAGAGATAACAAATTGTGTTCCATTAATTAATCAAAACATTCACAAACTTACAATAGTGCATTCTTTGGAAATGTTTCTTACAAATTTCTAGACCCTTCTCTAAATGCATGAGAGGGGTTTGAATAGTAAACTAACTATGTTCTAAAATATATTATTACATAAAATAGAGGAGGTTTCAAACAACCATCCTTGTAAGACTAAATTTAACTACAATCTAGGAAAATAAAGTGACAATATGAATTAAGAGTTCCGATCTTTCTTTTGGATTTCCTCCTGAAGTTGACAAATATCTAGCATGGGCTTGAGTTGAGCTAGCTGCGAAATCTGTGATCTGACCTGTTCTTTGAATATCACATTTGTGAGTGTTGACTGCGATCTTCATGTTGAATTTGTCAAACATTGCAGGATTTGGTATTGATGATAAGGTTTGATCAGAAAATTGCAATAATTTTCTTGATCAAAATTATTTACTTTTTTAATTACTTCATCTTGCATTTCTGCCTTTTGTTTCCACTGTGTTTCCATCTATTTGAATTCTAAGAGAACTTCAGACATGCACTCTTTGATAAGTTATGCTTTCACAAGCTGTTCACATACAGATTCAATAATTTCCTTTGCCAACTTGAATGCTTTTGTTGTTTCTTTATCTGCCTTCTTTATCTGTGCTTCCCAATCTTTGAATAATATTTCCTTGTGGACCTTATCTACCTAGGGTATATCAGCTTCCTTGCCTGAGTCTGATGCTTTCCATTGAATGTGTTCATTGATTTTCTTCTCGATCTTCTCACATTCAAGTTTCTCGATAGTTACTTGTCGGATCAATATTTTACTTGAGTCACAATAAGAGCCAGTAATAGAAGCTTGTTGGAAAAATACTTCTTATTATTGCTTTAAATTAGCATTTACATCTAATGCTTCCTTTATGAATTTCTCTAAATGTGGTTGGCTTTGTAATCTGGTCATTGTTGCTTCCAGTTGTGTTTGCTTCTTAGTGATTTTTGCTTGATGCTGAAAATTAAGACTCTCGAAATATTTTGGAAATTGGGACATCTTCAATTTCATTTGCTCATTGGAGTTAGAATTTTCTTGGTGTAACAACCTCCCTAATTCTTGTATTCTACCTTCCTTATGCTTTAGTAGAATTTTAACCTCAGTAGCTTTATCAACAGTGGCAGTAGTATATGCCCCTACAAACTGTGATAGTTTGGCTAAATGTTCAGTAGGATCAGCTAGGGGATCCTTCCATAAAACTTCAACAGATTCATTTGTAGGATTTGAAACTGTACTATCATTTTTTCTCTTTTTTCTTCTCTTGACTACAACCTTATGACTAGGACTATAGAATATATCTAGTTAAGGGATTTCCTCAACTTGTAACGCTATCTATTTTGTAGGGTAAGCCGGAATGATCTCTCGATCATGAGTTTCTGGATCTTCTTGTAGTGGAGTAACAATTTCCACTAACTTCTGGGAATTTTCAGGTGTCTGAAAACTAGTAACTTGATCAGTATTGGGATTGGTTTTAGGAATTTTTATTGCTTTAGAAAACTCATCCCATTCACTATTCAAATTATTTGCTTGGGAATTTCCTGACTGATCAAGTGTATCATGACTGTGCTAAAACTATTGAGAAGTTGACTCTGTTCCATTAATTCCTTTTTTCTTTTGCATCTTAATCTCTTGGATTACTTGATCAATTATCTTTTCTGAGCTTTCCTTTTTGTTTTTGGATTCATTTTTAGAATGATTCGAATTGTGATATTGATGCTTTGATTGTGTTGACTCATCCTCAGACATGTCTTTTGCTTCATTATCCAAGCTAATACTTGGAGTAGGTCTATTGAGATCTTCAATAGTTAACAAGTTAAGAGGAATTCTCTCCAGTCCCTTATTTCTGTATGTTTGGAAGGCTTCCAAATCATCTTGGTTGGGTTGACTGGATGCAAACTTAATTATATCAGAAAAATTTTCCATGCCTTGAAAGAGGTCATCAAATCCGTCTATTTCTTTTACAAAAGGCTTCATTTTTAGCTCAGTGATGTAGTTTTTAATTACATCATTTGGATCATATGGTCATTTTGGCATTACTGCCAAATTCAATAGAATAATCTTTGAAACTTCCTTGTAGGCATGACTAATATTAAAAAGTGCAAAAGTGTCACATTGTAAAGGAAAATTAGGCCAAACGACTTTAGCATCTTTAAGATGTTTAGAAATACCATTAAAAAAAAGCTGGTAGGATATCTCTCTTGCTAGTAACTTATCAGGAACAAAATATGGTAGGAAGTGGGGAGAAGCATAAATCCCAAATACTCTAACATATGTGAAACTCTCCTCTGCAAACCATCTAGCAACAGAAAGAATATATGTACTAGCCTCTTTGAAAACCTTAGGGGCTTTCTCATTGGATATCATATGGTGCATAGGAAACATAACTCTATGGAAAATTTTGTGAAAATGCAAATGGAAGTCTGAATCCCAAAGGGCTCTGTGGTAAATGTGGATTGGGGTAGGGTCTTGGGTCATCCATTTCCATCCCATGGTAGGAAAACTAGAAGAAAATAAAATTACATCCATGACATAGGAACTCATATAAAAGGGGGGTATTTCTCTAGATGAAACACTTCTCTTATTCCTATATTCCATGGTGTGTCTAGCTAAATTATCAGATAGGATATTTTCCTAATTCATAATTAAAGAATTGATGATTGCGTCAATTAATGGGACCCAATCTACAGAAAACCTAGTGGTATTAGGTTTTGCATATAATTTGGACAACATATTGACAACATAATAGTAAGGGGAAGGAATTTGGGCAATTGGGTAAGTATCGAGTTTATCTTGATTAAGTTTTCCTTGGTCTTCTTTCCATTCCTTTATGAATTTCATCATATCTAGATTTTTTGTTCTAAAGCCTTGGACAAAAGCTTTGTCATATTTCTGTTGCGGGGAGGGTAGATGGTACATTGCCTGTAAATCTTCTGCCCTGAATGGCCCAATATTCTCTCCTTTTGAATCTTTGAATGTTCTATCTTCTATGTTAAAGTGGTCAATTACCCACTTAACCATGTCTGTATAAGGGAGAATTTTTGGTCTTGCAGCTACCTTGTGGATAAATGAACATGCGACGTCAAAATCGGTCGGGTCTGGAGAAATAGATGCAATTGCTGAAGTAACCTTTTATATTACCCTTGGCTTTTAGTTTTCAAAAAGTTGATACATTGCCTCCCATGACAACCTGTTGCAATCCTTGTTGCAGGTTGTGTCTGAAAACAGGGGAGACATATCTGAGTCTTCGATAGACGATGTTTGAGCAATCAGTTTCCCTTTCTTATTCATCTGTATTTTCCTTATTTTGTTAATTGGTTTCCTGATTTCAAGTAAATAGAGAAAACATGAAAAATACATGGAACAGAGAGACAAATTCGTCGTCAATTTATTTGAAACATGTATGAACCTATAAAAACCTTACTTTTATTAAATTTTATTAATCACCAATAATATTTATAAATAAAAATCTTACACCTTCACATGAAATGTCTATCGATCAACTTAAAGACATGTATATCGTATTTCAGTTTGATATGACATAAGTTATTTCGCATGCATGAGTAATAAAATTCCATTCTTCGCATATCACAACTTATAAATTTTTCATTTATGATATTACCCATAAATTCTGCGAAATGTGATCTGTGAAAATCACACATCGCAACTTTTATGTGGTAAATAAATTTTCTTTTAGTTATATCCTGCGAATTGTGAAGTGCGCATTCAAGAAGGGAAGCGGATGTGCTTTATGGGACTTTGGAGCTTTATGTTTATTACTTTATTGGCTCATTGGGTCTGCTTAATCGCAACTTATACCAAATTTCTTTATAAGTTTGATCAATTTAAATGAGGTGCGATGCGATTTTAGTTTATAACGACGATTAAAGCATTTGCAATAAGATTTTAATGTAACTTTGGAAAAAGCTTAGCGAACCTAGTAGCACAACGTGACTTAAAGGGAGCCCAGAAGTATTTTAATTTTGTAAGTTATGCGGTTTTCGATGCACACTAGGCAATAAAGCAGAAAAGTACAAAGAAACTTTATTTCCTAAAATTTTTTAAGTTAAAGCTAAAAATAAATGAAAATGAATTTCCTAATTATTTATAAAGGGTCCCCAATTATTAAAATAAATGGGGGGTGTTGTATAGCACAACAATTGGCAATTCACTTGGGAGAACCAACTATCTCTGACTAAATTTTTGAAATTTCTAAAAAAAATTTGAATAAAAATAGTTGCAAGAATGAATGTCAAACAAATAATATCTTACTAAGCAATGAAATTTCTTTTAATTGCAATTCAAAAGAATCCCTCTTTTAAAGATATAAGTATGAGAATCTATATCAATCTTTACTCAGTTTAGAAAGATAAAGTAGGTGGCGCTTACAGATTAGATTTATAAATATTTACTCTTTTATCACAGGTAGAGCCTTTGATCCAATAGGCAATTTAAGCTCTTGGCAGGGTTACCTTTTACCCAACAATGATTCATTGTCCCATCCAATGTTTCTTACAATTTCCAAAAATAAATTCTAACTTTATATAATTGATCTTTTTTGAAAATTTTCTTTTTTGTATCATATTTTTATTTACTTAAAAGCCATTGTCTTGGCTTGGTAACCAAATAATGACAATTCCATTCACTAGTTGTAATTGAACTGATCAAGTTAGCTCTTGATGAGACCCCTTGTCCTCTTGATATAATCTCAAGTCATTACCCTGTTTTGGTAGGTAGTATTGGTAATGTCAATTCAACTATTTCCCTATGAACATGGTAAACAAGCTCGTGATGAAAATTATTATATTTTAATCTTTTCTAGTATAATATTTTTGAATTTATTTCAAAAATTAATAAGTCTTCCTGGATGGGGTGAATCATTGGTCCTTTTAAGGATTCTGGATGATAATGTTGAGTTTTAGATTTCTTTTCTACAAAAGAGTCTTTACTATGTTAAGGATTTTTTTCCTGACTGATGATAGAATAATCATGCTATATAAGGATGAGAGTTCATCATAAAATAAATAACTTTAGTGAAATTGCATCTTTCAGTAAAAATAAAATATTTTTTGTCTTTCAAATATTTCGATTGTTTCCTTAACACTTCTTATTTCTATAAGCGATAAATAAAAAAGGATCATCTGAGATTTTATTTTGAAAAGCAAAAAATTTATACTAAGTAGCTTTTCTTTTTCTAAGGAAAAGATTAAAGACACTAGTATACAAGGAGTAGAAGGGGTTACTCCTATGAAAAGTATTTTTTCAAAATCTGCCCATTAACAGGCAAAGAATCTCTTTTGCCTGATAGATCTTGCAATAAGAATGTTGATGAGCCTATTTCTTCAATTATTTGAAATGGACATAGCCAGAGTTTTTTAAACTTCATGTGTTTACCTTTTTCCTCATTCGCTTTGTCCCATTTCAATGCCAGATCACCAATTTGAAAAATTTGGGGAGTAATAGAAGTTGAATCAAATGAGGCTTTTACTATCTATTGATGATGTTCATGAGTATGCTTAGATTTTTCTCCTTCTTCTTCTAACTTAATAATTTGACATTGTATAAGTTGTAAATAAGAAGAAGGAGATTCATCAATAAATTGTGCTAGGGAAAGAGAGGGAATAACTACATTGGTAGGAAGTACAACTTTTTTTCCATAGACAAGATTGAATGGAGAAGTGCCAATAGAATCTTTCTGAGTTATTCGGTCTGCCCAAAGAGCAAATATTAATGACTTATGCCAATTTCGTTGGTTTTGATCAATAGTTATTTTGATTATTTTAATCAAGTTCTTGTTCATGGACTCTACTAAACCATTTCCTTGTGGGTAATAATTTGTAGAATACTTAAGTTTAAAGCCTCTTTTGATTGCAAATTCCATGATATCAGTTTCTAAGAAGTAAGATGCATAATCAAACATTAAAGCAGTAGGTAAACCAAACCTAGTTATGATATATTGGTCGATGAAATCAATGAGATTCTCAGAGTTGGCTACCTTTAATGGAATTTCTTCCACCCATTTAGTAAAGTAATCTATAGTTGTGAGAATATATCTATGTTGTTTGGAAGATTTAGGAACAATCTCACCGATTATATCTAATCCCATTGTTAAAATGGTTGTTCGATATTGACTGGCTGTAATGGGAAATTTGGCTTCCTTTGTCTTCTAGATGCACATTGACACACTTTTCATTTTCTTTCATATTCATGAGCATCTTTGAAAAGTGTAGGCCAATAGTAACTTGCATGCAAGATTTTGTGTGCTGTCATATTTCCTCCAAAATGTCCTCCAGTTGGTCTACCATGGAGTTCCTGCAATACTTTCTCTGCTTCAAATTTTTCTAACCATCTTAGTAGTAAAGAATCAAAATTTCTCCTAAAAAATACATTATTTATTAATTAATATTTCTTGGCCCTTAATCTCAAAGCACGTTTTGTTTTGTAACTGAGTTGGGTTGGAGCATATCCATTTTTCAAATAGAATATGAGATTAGCGTATTGAGATTATGCATTGTTGAGGCTTACCTCTCATATTTGCACATTGTTACTTGAATCTTCTTCTGATGATAGCTGGGATTCTCCTGTAAGCATTTGAAAAAAACCTTAGCCTGTAACAATTTTAGAGGGTCTAATTTCTACATCATATTCTTGTAAAGAAGTAACCCAGTTATCCCTTTTCTCTCCTAATTCTCTTTGCATTAATAGTTGTCTCACTCAAGAGAATGGAACTATGATATTGGTGTGAGTTTTTAGGAGAAATGGCCTGAAATTCTTTATGTCGTTAAAGACAACAAATGCTTTCTTTTCGACAAATGAATAATTTAGTTCTGCACCTTGCGAATTGGAACTGAAAAATGATATTGGTGTTTTAATTTGTTGGTCATTAAGTTGTGCTAAAACAATAGCGTATGCTGTATCTGATGAAAAATTATATAAAGTAAAAGGATTAAGAAAATTGGGGGTAGTCAGGAATGGAGCATTGATAATGGATTGTTTAATCAAATAAAATGCTTCTCTTTCATTATGTCCCCATTTAAAGACTAATTTTTTCTTAATCATGTTTTTTAATGGTAAAACTATTTGTAAAAAGTCAGGGACACACCTTTTAACAAAATTAATTTTCCCAAGAAACGACTGCATGGATTTCTTGTTATGAGGGAAAGGAATTATTTTAATCCCTTTAATTCTTTCAGGGTCAATATAGATACCTCTTTTTGACACAATGAATCCTAAAATTTTTCCTTCATCTAATGAAAAAAATGATTTATTTGGGTTTAATGAGATGTCATACCTTTTACATCACTCAAAGACTTGATTTAGGTCACTCCCATGCTTGGTTACTTGTTTAGAAAATACTATAATTTCATCTAAATAAATAACCACTGATTTATTTATGAGCCTCCTAAAAGTTGTGTCCATAGCTCTCTGAAAAGTGGAACCTACATTAATTAATCCAAATGGAATCTTTTGATAGGGGTAAGTTCCCCATTTAGTCCTAAATGTAGTCTTTAGTATGTGATCTGGATGTACGAGAATTTGGTTATATCTCGAGAATCCATCTAGAAAGGATGTGAGTTCAAAACCAGCTATTGTCTGCAGTACTTGTTCCATGGATGGTAATGGAAAGTTGTCCTTTTGACATGCTTTGTTTAAATTCCTAAAATCAATGCAAATTCTAATATCTCGATTCTTCTTCCTGACATGTACCAAAATTTATACCCATTTATAATTCCTAACTGGAAAGATGATTTTTTCCTTTAGGAGTTTGTTCAGTTATGTTTTGATTTGATTTTCCAAATTTGGATGAATCTTCCTCAATTTCTGTAGTATAGGTTTTTATTCCGAAATCATGGGAATGGTGTGTTGAATAACATAAGTGTCATATGTTTTAAGATCAATATAATCCCAAGCAAAGACACTTTTGCATGTTCTAAATAACCTGATAAATGATAATCTTTCTTCGGAAGATAGACCAAGACCTAGATTGAAATTTTGAGTTTTTTCGTATAGACCAAGACCTAGATTGACATTTTGAGGTTTTTCGTCAGTTCCTAGATTTACTAACTCAAATATTAAGGTAGAGCTTTGAGTTAGTAACTCTTTTAAACCTATCTTTCAGATCATATAGGTCTTCTAACTTGGCAACAAATTTAGGAATAGGATTTTCATCTTGTTCTTCCTTAATCTAAATGTCATATTCATTTTCATCTAAAATTTGACTATCATAAGATCCTTCAAATGTTAAGAAATCTATGATATCTAAATTGTCATTAAATACTCTCCAATTGATAATATTATTAGGAACATATGGTCTAAAAATTAATTCAATGGGAAATATATCAGGACTAAACCCTTGGGATGGAATTAACTTTGATGCTACATTACCTAGTAGATCTGCACTAGCATTCTGAATTCTAGGTATTGAAGAAATGTTAAAGGCTAAGAAATGAATGGTTGATTCTTGGACTAATTATTGGTAATGATTTAAATGTCCTGAATTACAATGAATGGTATCTCTTACTTGTCTAACAATGATTTCTGAATCTCATAGGACCTTCAGATATTTGATATTAAGATCAATGGATTTGTACAAACCTTGGACTAATGCTTCATATTTAGCTATATTATTTGTACAATTGAATTATAGTCTGTAGGCTAACATGGTTTTTTCTCCTTCTAGGTTTCTTGAAATACAACTAGCACCTGCACCATCTTCAGATTTAGAACCATCAAAATAAAGAGTCCTAAATAAAGAATTAACTATTGTTTTATCTACAAAATTTATACACTTGGAACTATTTGTCTGGGAAAAAATCCCAATCTAAGAAATAACTACATTATCAAAGAAAGGTGATGGTTGAGAAATGAAATTTCTCAAAAATGACTCTACTGAGTAGTTTCCAAAAATTTTATTATTGAATGCTACTGTCTCATTTACTCCTTCAAGATCGGTGACTATATGTTTCATGAAAATTTCACGGTCTACTCGAATTTGATTTGGATTTCCATTATATGGTAGCCACATATGCGACCAGTCTATTGGAAAATATCCATGAAGTTTTTCAGACCAGTCTTGGCTTAAAATTAAGCCATAAAACTCAGGAATATCAGCCACCAGTATATCAATTATTTGAGTAACCTTGAGATTTGATGACAATCTGATGGAAAAAAAATTTATTTCTCCTACCACCTCTACTCTATTTATATCAAGTTGTACTATATGAATAGGGGAACTCTGAGGAGCTATGTCCAACTTAGTACAAACTAATTTTGGAATTATATTAGAGGAAGCTCCTGAGTCTATTAAACAATTATGAATGTTTTTATTATAGATCTCATAGGTTAAAAGAAATGGAGGAGTATGATAGATGGATCGATCACTTATCATAATCAAGTCTGTAGAATCTATTTTAGTTGAAGTAGAAGGTGGCTTACACATTTCATTAGCATTTTGTACTATTACTGGAGCATGTAAGGTTGAAGCAGGAACTGCATTTAAGTCTCTAAGTAAGATTTTCTATTGCTGCTTTAATTTAGTAAGCTCGTGAATTGAAATATTGGCCCTGGTTTTCTTCATATCTTCAACTACATTATACTCAATAGTGTTTGAGACTACCATTGTCTTAGATGTAGGTGGATTATTTGAAGTAACAGGACTTGTTTGTGTAGCCTTTGAAGTAGACCTTTTTCTTACTGATTTATCCTTAAAAGGAGTTGAAATATTTTGTTGTTGATTTGCATGTGTTCCTTCAGTAGTATTTTTTTCTACTTGTACTCACAGGTAAAGCTCCATGTTGTTCTTCATTTGGTAGGATGAAATCCCACATTCCATTTAGTTCAACTTCTTCTTCTTCATCATCTTCTTCCTCCTCTATTTTCTCTTCCTATGTATCTTGATCAGATTCAGCCTTAGATATGATATTTGGAGGTTGAGTATTAGAGGACTAACCTTTCTTGAAGTTTTTGAAAGTCTTTTTTGAGCTATAATTTTGAGTGACTTGTTTCTTGATATCTGCCATCTCATTTGTCATAGTCTTCAAAACATTTTGAATACCTTCTACATCAAAAGGGTATTTTGGCAGCTTCTTTTTAGAATCATCTTTGAAAGATACCTTCTTTGATTTTTGATCTTCTTGAGAATTCTTTTCTTCAAGAGGGGTTAAGCTTTTCTCTACAGATAGAGATTCCTTCATGTTTTCTGCAAGTGTCGACCGTTTTTCTCTACCAACAAAAATAACTATATTGGATGGAAGAGATGAAATATACCACTCAATTTGAACTTCTGCATCAGGAACTGATGTAGAAGTAATTTTATTGAGTAATTTATTAAATCTTGAATTAAAATATTTTATCTTCTAACCTGTTTTAGCTTTTATATTTGATAAATCATTGATGAGCATAGAAGTGGTCCTGTCATCCCCAAACTTAGCTAGAAATTTCTCTTCGAACATATTCTAGCTAGCTATAGAGCAGGCAGGCAGTGAAAAATACCAAAATCCTACAGATCCTATTAGAGTATACGGAAATAATATTACAACACAATCCTCTTCAACTACTTCTTTTAAATTGATGGCTACCATAAAATTATGAATGTTTTCTTTTGTCAGAAGACCATCATCAAGATTAAATTTAGGTAACCACCTTTCATGATAATTTGGAAGAGCATGAAGAGGAGCGGGCATATTTGCATCCCCTGGATTGTTCCATGGATGGACTGCCATTGGAGCTTGGGTGGATGTGATGGATTGAGTTTGAGTTGAAGAGGTAGGTTGAGTGCTAGGACTAGTTGAAGGGATAGTAGTTTGAGTACTGGAACTAGTCAAAGTAACATTGATTGTTGGAATGGAAGTTGTGGAAGTGAGTGGAGGTAATGATGATGAATGGCATAAGATCTTTGTTGGTGATTGACTTTGATTGAGTACTCTTTATTCTCTTTCGAGTACTATCGATGGGAAATTCAAAAGGAAGAATTCCCATCTTATGACTTTACGATCGAGTTAATATTCTTCGAGGTTATAAAGAAGACGAAATAGTGATATCCGATATTTGAAAAGGTTCAGTATTTTCAGTAGAAATAGATACTTTCTTTAAATTTTCTATCAAAGACTAAACTTCTGGGGAAGCTTGATGGGACTCAAGAGACAGTATGGGTTGAGTATAACAAGGAGACTTAGGATAAGGATGATCAACATCATATTTTAAAGATGACGATCTAGATAATTTTTTGGAAGTTGATGGGGATCTAGAGAGAGAGAGACTCTTAGATTGACCTTTAGATTGATCAGACCTTTTTTCCATTCACAAGGCCTTCCTTCTAGCACCACAATGTTAAGGCCTCAAAATTCCACTGCCAAAGCATGGGGGAAAACCACCCGGTCTGGACCTTAAAACAGCTCCTTTTCTGTTTGGTGTAGTGGCTCGGATTGGGGATAATGGGACCAGTTTCCCAATAAGGATGATTTTCGGGTGTGTTTTTTATTATTATACAAAATGCAATGGAAAATTATTCTAATCTATCACATGCATCTATCTAAACTATTTATTATACTATATACCGAGGGTGTTTCTTCCTTTATGCAATATAAAGAGATATCATTCACCTATTAGTAATATAAATCATTTAATAGTTGAAAGAGATGAAAATTATGTAAGATTATTCTTCTAAAAAAATATTTTGATTTGAAGAATTGTGAAAAATATATCACATTCATATGTGTGATTATATATTTAATAAGCAATCACAGACAAATATTAGCACAGAATTGCATGTAACATTCATCTATAACAACATTTCAAATATATAATGCAATAAAAAGATGACTGTCAATCTATAAAGCAAGACTTAATACAAGTGAATAGAAGTACCATATGTACGAAGTTCTACTCATGTAAACTGATAGTAATTGATCTGCTCCTCTTCACTTTCAAGAAATTTAAAGAGTACAATAGTGCAACATCAGTTAAACAACTTTAATTGTTAAAAGATAACAAAATTTGTTCCATAAATTCATCAAAGCATTCAGAAACTTACAATAGTGCATTCTTTGCAAATGTTTTTGACAAATTTATGGACCCTTCTCTAAATGCATGAGAGGGGTTTAAATAATGAACTAACTATTTTCTAAAATAGATTATTACATAAATATAGAGGAGGTTTCAAACAAACATCCTCGTAAGACTAAATTTAACTACAATCTAGGAAAATAAAGTAACAATATGACTTAGGAGTTCTGATATTTCTTTTGGATTTCCTCCCGAAGTTGAAAAATATCTAGCATGGGCTTGAGCTAAGTTGGCTACGAAATTTGTGATCTGACCTGTTATTTGAATATCACATTTGAGAGTGTTGGCGGAGATCTTCTTGTTGAATCTCTCAAAGACTGCAAGATCTAGTATTGATGATAAGGTTTGATTAAAAAATTCCAATAATTTTCTTGATCAAACTTATTTACCTTTTTAATTATTTCATCCTGCATTTCTGCCTTTTTTTTCCACTGTGTTTCCAGCTGTTTGACTTCTGAGAGCACTTCAGACGTGCACTCTTTGATAAATTTTGCTTTCACAAGTTGTTCACACACAGATTCAATAATTTCATTTGCCAACTTGAATGCTTTTGTTGTTTCTTTATCTGCCTACTTTATCTATGCTTCCCAATCTTTGAATAAGATTTCCTTGTGGAAATTATCTATCTGGGGTAGATCAGCTTCCTTTCCTGAGTCTGATGCTTGCCATTGAATGTGTTCATTGATTTTCTTCTCGATCCTCTCACATTCAAGTTTCTGGATAGCTACTTGTTGGATCAATATTTTACTTGACTCACAATAAGATCCAATAATAGAAGCATGTTGGAAAAATACTTCTTGTTTTTTCTTTAACTTAGAATCTACATCAAATTCTTCCTTTATGAATTTCTCTAATTGTGGTTGGTTTTGTAATCTGTTCATTTTTGTTTCCAGTTGTGTTTGCTTCTCAGTGATTTCTGCTTGATGTTGAAAATTAAGACTCTCGAAATCTTTTTGAAATTAGGACATATTCAATTTCATTTGCTCGCTGGAGTTATATTTTTCTTGGTGTAACAACTTGTCTAATTATTTTATTCTGTTTTCTTTCTGATTTAGAAACATTTTAACCTCAGTAGATTTATCAATAGTGGAAGTAGCATATACCCCTGCAAACTGTGATAGTTTGGTTAAATTTTCAATAGGAGCAGCTAGGGGATCCTTCCATAAAACTTCAATAGATTCATTTGTAGGATTTGAGACTGTACTATCATTTTTTCTCTTTTTGATTCTCTTGACTACAGCCTTATGACTAGGATTGTAGAAGATATCCAACGAAGGGATTTCCTCAACTTGTGACACTATCTATTTTGTAGGGTAAGCTAGAATGATCTCTCGATCATGAGTTTCTGGATCTTGTTGTAGTGGAGTAACAATTTCCACTAACTTTTTTGAATTTTTAGGTGTCTGAAAACTAGTATCTTGATCAGTATTGGGATTGGTTTTAGGAGTTTTTATTGCTTCATAAAAATCATCCCATTCACTATTCAAATTCTTTGGTTGGGATTTTCCCGACTGATCAAGTGTATCATGATTGTGTTGAACTTATTGAGAAGTTGAATCTGTTCCATTACTTCCTTTTTTTCTCCTGCATCTCAATCTCTTGGATTACTTGATCAATTATATTTTCTGGGCTTTCCTTTCTGTTTTCAGATTCATTTTTAGAATTATCTGAATTGTGAGATTGATGCTCTAATTGTGTTGACTCATCCTCACACATGTCTTTTGCTTCATTATCCAAGCTAATACTTGGAGTAGGTTTGTTGACATCTTCAATAGTTAACAAGTTAAAGGGAATTCTCTCCAGTCTCTTATTTTTGTATGTTTGGAAGGCTTCCAAATCATCTTGATTGGGTTGAATGGATGCGAACTTAATTATATCTAAAAAAATTTCCATGCCTTGAAAGATATCATCAAATCCGTCTATTTCTTTTACAAAAGGCTTCATTTTGAGCTCAGTGATATATTTTTTTATTACATCATTTGGATCATATGGCCATTTTGGAATTACTGCCAAATTCCATAGACTAATCTTTGAAACTTCCTTGTAGGCGTGACCAATATTAAAAAGTGTAAAAGTATCACACTGTAAAGAAAAATTAGGCCAAACAACCTTCTTAACATCTTTAATATGTTTATAAATACCATTAAGGAGAAGCTGGCAGGCTATCTCTCTTGCAAGTAACTTATTAGGAACATAATATGGTAGGACGTGGGGAGAAGCATAACTCCGAAATACTCTGACATATGTGAAAATCTCCTCTGCAAACCATCTAGCAATAGAAAGAATATTTGTACTATCCTCTTTGGAAACCCTAGGGGCTTTCTCATTGAATATCATTTGGTGCATAGGCAACATGAATCTATGGAAAATTTTGTAAAAATGCAAATGGAGGTCTGAATCCCAAAGGGCTCTATGGTAAATGTGGATTTGGGTAGGGTCATGGGTCGTCCATTTCTATCTCATGGTAGGAAAACTAGAAGAAAAGCAAATTGCGTCCATGACATAGGCACTCATATAAAAGGGGGGTATTTCTCTAGATGAAACACTTCTTTTATTCCTATACTCCATGATGTGTCTAGCTAAATTATCAGATAGGATATTTTCCCAATTCAGAATTAAATAATTGACTATTGCGTCAATTAATGGGACCCAATCTACAGAAAACCTAGTGGTATTAGGTTTTTCATATAATATAGACAACATACTGGCATCATAATAGTAAGGGGAAGGAATTTGGGAAATTGGGTACGTACCGAGTTTATCTTTCTTAAGTTTTCTCTGGTCTTCTTTCCATTCCTTTATGACTTTCATCAGATCTGGATTTTTTGTTCTAAAGCCTTGGGAAAAAGCTTTGCAATATTTCTATTACGGGGAGGGTAGATGGTACATTGCCTGTAAATATTATGCCCTAAATGACCCAATATTCTCGAATTTTGAATCTTTTAATGTTCTATCTTCTATGTTTAAGTTTTCAATTACCCACTCAACCATGTCTGTATAAGGGAAAATTTTTGGCCTTGCGGCTACCTTGTGGATAAATGAACATGTGACATCAAAATCGGTTGGGTCTAGAGAAATTGATATGTCTACTTAAGAAACTTTGTCTATTGCCCTTGGATTTTTGTTTTCGAAAAATTGATACATTGCCTCCCATGACAAACTGCTGCAATCCTTGTTGCAGGTTGTGTCTGAAAATAGGGGAGACATATTTGAGTCTTCGGTAGACAGTGTTTGAGCAATCTCTTTGCCTTTCTTGTTCATTTGTTTTTTCCTTATTCTATTAATTGGTTTCCCGATTTCAAGTTAATGCAAAAAACATTAAAAATACATGGAACAGAGAGACAAATCCGTCGATAATTTATTTCAAACATGTATGAATCTATCAAAACCTTACTTTTATTAAATGTTATTAATCACCAATAATATTTATAAATCAAAGCTCTTAAACCTTCACGTGAAATGTCTATTGATCAAATTAAAGATGTGTATCTCATATTTAGGTTTGATATGACATAAGTTATTTCGCATGCTTGAGTAATTAAATTCCATTATTCGCATATCGCAACTTAGAAATTTTTAATTTATGATGTTACCCATAAATTCTGTGTAATGCGATCTGTGCAAATCGCACATCACAACTTTTATGTGGTAAATGAATTTGCTTTTAGTTATATCCTGTGAATTTCAAAGTGCGCATTCAAGAAGTCAAGCGGATGCAATTTATGGGACGTTGGAGCTTTATGTTTATTACTTTATTGGCTCGTCAGGTCTGCATAATTGCAACTTATACCAAATTGCTTTATAAGTTTGATTGGTTTAAATGAGGTGTGATGCGGTTTTAGTTTATAACGGTGATTAAATCATTTGCAATAAGATTTTAGTATAACTTCGGAAAAATCTTAGGGCATTTCACTGTCCACGTGACTTAGTGGGTTTCAAGTCTTTTAAGTTTGAAATTTATGCAGTTTTCCATGCTCACTAAGGAATAAAGCGGAAAATTAAAAAGAAACTTTATTTCCTAATTTTTTTTAACTTAAAGCTAAAAATAAAAGAAAATGAATTTCCTTATTATTTCTAAAGGGTCCCCATTTATTAAAATAAATGGGGGGTGTTGTATAACACAACAGTTCCTCGACCAAGGGGTGTTGTATAACACAACAGTTCCTCGACCAAGTGCCTCTCAGTAATATGTCCAACAACCCTAGCTTCCCACATGTGTTATTGCGACTAACTATTAGTTTGGTCCTTACACCCAAACTAGTTTGAATCTCCTTATGGGTCAACCCAGTACTTAGTACCAACCACTTTCTCATGGTAAGTAATAGAAAACCCAGATCGGGCCTCAGTCCGGTGCTCAATATCAATAGATTCTTTCGTACCAACAGACCTAATTGGGACCTCAACTGGATCTTACGTTCAAAAAGGACCATGGGCTAGACCCCATGTTCAGCAAGGAATACAGGCTAGACGTCATGTTTAGGAAGTACCTCACCCTGGATCCTATATCCAACAAGGTCTGAAACCTCAAATCCAGCAAGGGCTTTATCAACAGCCCTAGCAGGGTCCCTATGTTCAACAATAATTGCAACAAGGTCCTTACTAGCAATGTGGGTAATATTCTTATTCAAGAAAAAATCCTCCCTACTGGGGATAGAATCCATATCAACTAGGTTGGAACCCCTGACCTTTTTCTCCTCATCATCCTCCCATTCCATCTTTTTTCTACGTTGGAACTGCCAGATGTATCAAAGCTAACAAATGACCCCATCCAACATCAATTGCATTGGCCACCATTTTCGACCAAAATCTTGGGAGATTGTCCTAAATTTGAAAGAAAGTTAATGAAAGACTCCCAAAAACATGTCATGACGTACTACCTGTGGTGCTCTTCTAATTATTGGGTTGAAGATTATATTCGTCTTCATCTTTTCTGGCATACTTTGACCGGTATTGCGGCCAAGTGGTATATTGAGCTCCCTCGAGGAATTTTCTTTGATTTCAACTCTTTGGCTATGGATTTCCTCACTCACTTCCAGTTACCTGTCTGGTATGAAACTGTCACCCACCTCCTGACCTCGTTGAAGAAGTTAACTGCTACTTCAAATCACATTCACAAATGGCAATGTCATTGTTGCCTCATAAAATTTAAGATCCTCGATCAGTTGTTGACTGAATGGTTTACGAAATCATTCATTCCCAGGTTTATTAAAGATATTGCCAGATGTTACACTAATTTCGGGTCATCTAACCTGTTACTATTAGATGGACCAAAGAACACCATGTGAGACCAATTTTACCCTAACTAAAATTGCTTTCACTATGAAAAATAACTTAGTAATCCATAATTTATTAAGTTGTTTATTGTCTAAACAGGAAACCCAATGAGGAAATATTGAATAAATTCATATTTGTTTGATTTTCCTCAAGGAATAATTAGTTAAAAAACAATTTAATTAATATTCCTGGTCATATTTAACCCAAAACAGGAAAATTATTAGATAAATCATTATTTACCTTCTTATTTTCTAGGAATAATTATTTAAACATTATTTAAATAAAATTCCTTGTTAAATTTGACCAAATCATTATAAATAATTGAATAAATCACTATTTATTTAATTATTACTCAACCACACTCTTAAAATAATAAATAAACCATTTATTTATTTATTATTTACAAATAAATGGATTTGACCAAATTCAAATTATTTTTCCCTCCAACAAATATAATAAAATATTCCATAAAAGTTGGATCTAGATTTGGTTAATAATGTTTTAATTATGCACCAATATCTAGACTAAATATTTTGTTATAAATAAAACGGTTTTTCCATTCATTCGCTACCTTTTGTTTCCTAAAGATCACTTTGGATCTATACTTTTGGTCATACTTTGATCTTCCATCATTGTCATATTTTGCTACCATTTTTCTTGTGAGCTCCCTTTGAGTTCCATTTTTTTTTTTGGGTTTTCGACACCATCAAGAGAGAGAGATCTTAGATCTGAAGTGTTGAGGATATACAAGAACCCATCCCATTGAGGGGGACTAATAACATCTTTCTTTGTTCCCTTCCCAGGTGTCATAAATTCAAAAAATTCTTTAAAAATATTCGTGTATTCTATATTGGATGCATGGAGAAACTCTTGCTTTTATTTACTTCTTAATATCTTTTACTGCATAGATCTGGATTTTGTAGCATTTTTCTTGGTCAAATAACTACAGATCTAAAGAAATTGGCAGCCATCTTTGAAGTTAGGAATGTTTTTTATGCACATCTAAAGTGAGTTTTTTTCGTATGCTTGTGATTAGAATTCACACTAACACGTTGGAACAACCGGTTCTAGGGAGATCAGGTAAGATGGTATAAACATAACCCGACTGCGTATAGATCAAGTCATATTTTAACGCAATCTGGAGAGCATCTTCTTCGTTTTGAGGGAAATGAGATGCGACATCTTTTCCGATAGCAGGCAAAAGGGATATGAGAAACTAGTCCATGTAGACATGGTCTTCGAAGGTAGGGGTTTAAAATAGGCTCTTTCTTCTCTGCCATTCCTGGGCATGATCAGATAGGCAGGTCACAGAAAATTGACAAAAAGAGGTCAAAAGTTAGGTACCAGTGCCATAATGAAGGGGAAGTTGGAAGTAAGACAGAAAAGCCCGGGCAAGAGTCACAAAAGTAGTATGAGAGGCAGAGGCCTGGTGAACATACCAATTAGAAGCTTCTCCAGTAAGCGTACGTTGGAACAACCGAAGAAAGACAGATTCATCAGTGATGGAGTTAGACGAACACCACATGTGGAAAGATTTAACATGGTTTGTAGGATCTTCTCCAACAAGATCTTCAAACTTGGGGATGTCGGAAGGGAGCTTGGTTGGCATAGTAGGCCAACCAGGGTCATGGTGTATGGGGTCATTGATCAACTGTTTAAAATCGGGAAGACTGAGACCTACCATATAAGGGATCAAGGGAGCAACTGGGATAGTTCCTGTTGCGGTCCCACTAGTAGTATTCCCAACATTAGGGTCGGGGTTACCACCAGCGTGAGGTCCTGAACCAGACATGGGAAGGCAACCGGGGGAGAACTGGGGATAGAACCAGAAGGGGAACCCAATGAACCAGAAGCGAAGTCAAAATGGGTACTCAGTGGAGGACTAACTCGAATCCTATGCGAAGGAGTAATTCTTCCTAACAGAAACTGAGGACGAAGGCCAAGAAGTCTCTAGGATAAATGCCTTGGGGGAGAAATGATGGAAGAACAAACACGGATCATAAAAGGAAGAGATACCAACAAGGGAAAGGAGGTGCAGGGTCAAATGATTACAATGTCTAAACAAGGGCAGAGAGGTGCGTGATCAAATGATTAAAATGTTATAGTCTTGGCCTGGTGGTGTAAAATAGGCACTCTTCACTTAGGGTGTGTGTGTTAAGTGTGTTCATTTTAATTTTTAAACCCAGACATGTGTAGAGAAAAAAATAAAAAGTGTGATGTATAACTGTAAATAAATCAGAAAATAACAGTAAAGTAAATTGAATATAATAGAAAATAAACAGCTAAATATGCATCAATCAAAACCCAAGGAGGTGGGCTTCCCAAAAACTAGTCTATGGGTGGAAAAAAATATAGTCAAAACACATCAAAATAGCCAATGGATTTAAATTCGGGAGGGACAATGATCTAAAGGTTAGATCTGCTGGAAATAGGCACAAAAAATAGCAAAAAACTACAGGGAAGAGTGTTGCAAATGAGGTGGCGAAAGGCTACAACTTGAAGGGAAACAGAGGGGACCCTAGAGGAGGACCAAAAAAAACTGAAAAGAGGTGTTTTGGATGGATGAATAACCAATCTGAAATGGATCTGAAGGTATAGGATTAGATCTGAAAAAAGGTTGAACACACTGAAATCTCAGACAACCCGCTTCAACTAAACTCCTCCTAGAAAGGTGGAAGCGTACTGAAGCCCTAGGGGGCTAGGTTCCTACTTCGATGAGTAAAATAGAGCAAGTAAATGTCCAAAATGGGTAGAGACACAAGTCATACAAACTTGAACAATAGCCCATACAAACCCAAAAAAATCACAAAAAAATTCCCCCAAAAAGTACAGGTTGCAGTTTCTGACCTGATTTTTGCAGAGGTCGCAGGTTTGAGGCAGTTTTCTGTGTCCTAAAGGTTGAGGTCATAGGTTTTTGACCAAAAAGTGTGACCTACTCTTCTGGCACTCTCAGGAGAATGTTTTAGAAAAAAATTTCGTCTCAGTTGCGGCTAATGCCTGTCACCTTCACAATAGGTCCAGAAACACATGAAAGTTAGAATTTTTATTGTTTTATGGTTTTATAGGTTAAAAACAACATCAAGAAAAGAAAAACAAGAAGCTAAAGAAAACCCTATGGTTTGAAGTAGCTGGTCATGCAGGTATCTGAAAAATGACAGAGGTCGTAATCATAAACCCTTGTGGAGTCGCCAATTGTTAGTGTGAATTCTAATCGCAAGCGTACAAAACAAATCTCACTTTAGTTGTGCATAACAAACAACCCTACCACCAAAGATGGCTGCCAATTTCTTTAGATATGTAGTTAGTTGAACAAGACAAATGCTACAAAATATAGATCTATACAGTAAAAGACATTAAGCAGTAAATAAAAGCAAGAGTTGCTCCATGCATCCAATAGACAAGACAAGAATATTTTTAAAGAATTTTTGTATTTATGACACCTAGGAAGGGAACATGGAAAGATGTTACCAGTCCCCCTCAATGGGATGGGTTCTTATCTGTCCTCAACACTTCAGATCTAAGATCTCTCTCTCTTGATGGTGTAGAAAACCCAGACAAAAAATGGAACTCAAAGGGAGCTCACAAGCAAAATGGTAGCAAAATATCACAATGATGGAGGATCAAAGTCAGACAAAAAGTATAGATTCAGAGTGATCTTTAAGCAAAAAAAGGTAGTGAATGAATGGAAAAACCCTTCTATTTATAACAAAATATTGAGTTAGTCTAGATATTGAGGCATAATTAAAATCTTATTAACCAAATTTAGATCCAACTTTTATGGAATATTTTATTATATTTGTTGGAGGGAAAAAAAAATTGAATTTGGTCAAATCCATTTATTTGTAAATAATAAATATATAAATGATTTATTTATTATTTTAAGAGTGTGGTTAAGTAATAATAAAATAAATAGTGATTTAGTCAATTATTTATAAATGATTTGGTCAAATTTAACAAGGAATATTATTTAAATAATGTTTAAATAATTATTCCTAGAAAATAATAAGATAAATAATTATTTATCTAATAATTTTCCTGTTTTGGGTTAAATATGACCGGGAATATTAATTAAACTATTGTTTAACTAATTATTCGTTAAGGAAAATCAAACAAATATGAATTTATTCAATATTTCCTCATGGGGTTTCGTGTTTAGACCATAAACAACTTAATAAATTATGGATTACTAAGTTATTTTTCATAGTGAAAGCAATTTTACTTAGGGTAAAATTGGTCTTACATGGTGTACTTTGGTCCATCTAATTGGAACAGGTTAGATGACCAAAAATTGGTGTAACACAATGCACCAGGGGCATCCCATGCCAATGGTAGTATCGTTGGAGCCCTTTCTCATCTGTACACTCATCCTCCCATGGATTATGGTTTCCCTCAGGGAGGGGCCAACTCCTCTAGCACTTTTCCCCCTCTCGGTAGCATGTATCCAGGATATAGCATGCCTCGTCCTTTTTCCAAACTTGTTTACCACAATGTTTCCAACCTCCTTATTATCCATATCCACAGCTTGGTGCTCCGACTCCTCCAGCACTAGTACCCCCACCTCCCTTGCCTTGTAAACCCCTGCAACACCATCCAACACCCCCCAAGGGGTAGGTGTATGCAAAACAGGGCACGACTAATCCTCCTTCTTCCAAAAATAAGAGGAAAGGCACCCAAAATAAATCTACCCCAGGTAATCCAGGACATAATCCCCAAGGGAATGCACCTAACACTGCTAACCAGCAACAGGGAACTCAGCCCAAGCAGGACAGGCCTGTTCGCATGAATAAGCCTTATTCTTGTTGCGGTGTCTATGGTCACTACACCTATTATTGTCCTCTTTTACCTTAGATGCGTCAAATTTGGGAGACCCAAGTAGCATCGTGAGAACAACAAGGCTCCCGTTCGGTTCCTCCCAATGTTGCACCTATCTAGCTAGCTTTGTTTACCAATCCTTTCCCCTAGAAAGGATTTGTGGCTACCCAACCCCTTGAAGGTCAGGCGGCCACTCAACCTCCTCCATATGGCACCTATGATTACCATATTTCATGATGAACTTTGACCAACCCATTACCATTTACCTCAACCTTCAGACTTAGTCCCGTTAGTACAACAAGCCTCTCGCTATGCCTGCTCTCGAGCCCCCTTCTTTAGGTTCCACAGAGCCTCTTTCGACAACCAATGGTCCTTTACCAATCCCTCAGCCTAAGGAAAAGTTTCATACCAATATCCCCAAGGGACCATTACGCTGAAACAATGCTTCTGGAAAAGCTCTCCATTTGTATAGTATAGTAGATGATTTGGCACAATCTCCTACTACCATCTCCACGCTAGAACTCCTCCAATCATGCCCTTCACAATGAAAATCTATACTAACTTCCATGGGCATTGTGGATCCTTTCAATTATCCTTTCATCATCTTTGATTTTGATCGGTCAGAACATCCACCCCTTCCTGCTTCCGTCACCTTCCAAATCCCCGTAAAGATCCAAAATGCCAATGTCTCCCGTTGTATCATTGATGAGGGGGCATCCACCTGTCTGATATCTGCTTCGGTTTGGATGCAACTCAGATCTCCTGAGTTGGCACCATCCACTATCACCCTTTGATAATGGGATGACCACTCTTCCCAGACCATAGGCCTATTCCGCAATTGTCCTATTACTCTTGCAAGTAAGACTGTTTTTGTTGACGTAGAAGTCATTGATGCACCCTTAGATTACAAAATTATATTGGGTCGTAGCTACATTTATGTGATGTCTGTTGTCCCATCTGTGGTTCATCGTAAGATGTGTTTTCCTCACAATAGAAATATTGTCACCATTGACCAGTTGACATATTACGAACCAAAGTCTCAGACCTCCCCTAAGTCCATCATCTCTTCAGTGGCCAATAAACAAATAGTCGAACCTTTGACCAGTATTTCTCTTGGAGTCTTTGTAGAATCCTCTTTTCTTGGTTCATTCCCTGGTATTTCTCCTCCTGTCTCTAATCCCAGCTCGTCAAACATTTGCATGATGCAATCGTACTGGTCCAACCTCAAGCGTCCCGCTTCGACTAGTCAGCAGCCTTTCCCTCCGCAACCTGCTCCTAGCACATCGAATCAGCCTTCAGGACCCCCTCCTCAAGGCCCCTCATCTACAACTGGTATCCATGAGCATCTCTACCCTCCCGGCATGGTTCCTCCTAGCCTTAACAATCTCAAAGTTGTCCTGCCTAGACATTACCCCTCCAATCAAATACCATTCCTAACTGCCCCTCCTAGAGTATTTTTGATATATTTTATGGCTACCTTATCCCTTGCTAACCTGACCCTAGGGATCCTAGTCTGGTACATTGATCCCCTAGCCACTATCCTTCTTTGTCAGTCCAAAACTTATCTTTCTTTGACCCCGGTTCAACCGGTCCCCATGACCCCTCCCTTTGCTTCTGTGCCTCAGCCACCTCCACGGGAACCTACTCCTATTGTGACAGCTTTGGGTGAGGGGGGAAAAGCTCGCAAGAGGGCACCTAAGGACAAGGTTTCCCAAACAAACCCCGCTCCTTCTCAGCCTCCAAAGTTTACCCCCCAGTGTGCTTTGTGTGATGTTATCGATCATGCCACCCATACTTGTCCTGAATTGCCTCGTCTCAAGCCCATGGTTAACAAAGAATTTCCAGAATCTGATATCCTAGAGGTATATGTCACTATACCTGATTCAGTCCCAAAACTCAAGTATTTGAGCACAAATCATCCTTGTGCTCTGTGTGATTTCCATGGCCACTATACTCAACTCTAACCCCACCTCGATGACTACTGTGCCTATTTAGAAGCAGTTCGCCAATTCGAGGCCAAGCACAATGATTCCACCGCTCCCTTATTTGTGTGTTTTGCTTCGGCAGAACCAAAGGTCATGAATGCTCCCATTGACATTCCCCCTCCTGATGTTGATATGATGGAGCCTTCGACCACCATTTTCTACCTATCATCATTTATGAGATCCACAGTGGAAGACCCCCTAGGACTTCCCCTTCTGTTTCGCGTGACCTCCATTTAGCGATCACCTTGGGCTCAACATCAGTGGATCCTTAATCTACTTGTTCTTTAGTCACCCTCTGTGAAAATGTGCATGTGAACCTTTATTTTCATGATGTTGAGTCAGGTAGCTTCGTTGCATCACATGGTCTTTCTTCCACTAGTCACCCCCTCTTCTATTTTGATGAAGACATTATGTAAGTAGTCACCACCCCTGAATTTATCTATCCCCCCTTACATCAAACCCATGCATTCGATCCACATACACCTTGTGGTAATTACATTGACACCCGATGTTTTGGCAAGGGGGAACCCATATTTGAGAGTCCAGAAGAAGTAATCATCCACAAATCTCCTAGTGTATATTGTCGTGTCGACTTTAATACCATTATTATTCCCTAGTTAGAAGAACCTCTAGAGTCCCGTATCACTTCATATCACTCTAGGGATGATACCCCTCATCATTCCTTCATCTTACATCAGCAACCTAGTCCCCTAGACAATGTTGTTGTCCTAACTGTGGGTTTTCTAGGAGAGAACCAGTTCATTATCTGCAAGTCCACTCTTTTGGATAGTGACACCATGCATGCAAACCCAGAAGTGTAGTCCATTTTCTTCATATATGCAGTACGAAAAGAGATGGGTAATCCTCCATTCCCTTTCTTGAACTGCATCCCCATAACGAAAAACAAATGGGACACCACATCATAAAAATGTGTTTAGATTCACCTTTTCTAAATAAATTTTGGCATGACCATAACATGCTTGGGGGCACCTATGCCCCTCAACCATAAAAATCACAGCTCTTAGCCATAAACAACACTGAAACCCCCTTTCTCTAATAGGTCACACTTTTTAGGTCATTTCCTGGGACAGGTTGTAGTTGTTTGTCCAGTACCTTCTACCCAGGGTGTATAATAGACCCCAAAAAGTCTGACCTGGCCTGTTCATGAGCTCTGAGTGCCTAAACTGCAATTTTGATCCCCTTAATTGAAAGAGTATGGTTAGGCCTCTTACTTAAAACTGACAGATCTCAATTCCAATGGTTGGTTTGTCTACTACGATCACCATAAGATTTAGGGCCTTTTCTCCTCTCTACATTCACCACAGCTACACTTGCAAATGAGCGAATTTGGAGGGAAAATGCCTTATTAAAAGAGAAACCGAAGATTTTTCTTTCCCCTGATGTGGCCAAACCGTAGCTCAGTTTAAAAAACCATCTGTAACATTAGAAATCTCTCACCGAGCTCTAAAATGGGTATGTATTAGTTGTTTTGTGATTTGATACTTCACCAGGACACATTTTTTTCCAAAAAGGGTCACTTCACCATTCCTCAAAATCGAATTTCTTCACATGCAATGCTTGTACTTGGGGCACCACTTTGCCTTCATACTTGTCCACACTTGTGTCGATTTTCATCATGAGTACCCACCTTGTACTCAGGTTTTTATGGTCCCCACTAGGCCTATTCTGTGTGGCAGCATCATCGAGTCACCCTTGTTTAGAGCATCCGAGTTGAGTCATCATTGCATTCATGGAGTCTATCCCGAGTCCCTTTGTATCCCGTTATAGTCCTCCATATTTCATTGCTTTGTCCCTCTCTCGTGTCACACACTTTGGCCTTCAGTTATACTGTCCCCTATCCCATTTGATATTATGTCAGTTGTTTCCAGGTCATCCATGCCCTTCATCCTCTAACAAGGGAAGTCGTCAGCCCGCTACTCAGTACCCCCCCATTCCATCATCATCCCTAGTGTCTGTCTGTCTGTGCTCTATTATTATCTTTCACACCTTAGATTAGGATCCCTTATTGCCTCACCTATGGTGGACCTCCCTCTGTCGACATCATCTCATGCTTTTCAGCAGACAGGTCTAGAGGGCGGTGTACCTTGGTTCTAGCTTGCACTCTTGTTTGTCACCTAAAATCAGGCAAAGGGACTCCTTATTGCGCTTTGACTTGATTGTTTCTCAGCTCTAGCTCCTTACGACTTCATCGATATCTGTATACTTGATGGTTCAGTGATGTGGAAAATTGGACCGATGATTCCTGGGTGTGTGTGAGATATCTCAGACCTCATGAGGGGGTGGCTCTTTAGGTATCCCCCCACATGCCTGGATGACCTCTTCATTACAGCCTTCGATGCAGCTCCATAGATTTGATGGTTTCAACCTTAGCCACTTCCAGTGCCTTTTAGTTTTCATGTATCATTTAGATTTTCAGAGCCCTCTCCCGTTTACAGGGCCTCTTTGGTTGTACTTATATCTCATGTACTCAGATATTATTGTATAAGTCCTGGTTGTTATCCCAGGCACAGTATGTGTGTGGGATCCATTATCATGTTTTTATCTGGCCCATGTTTATGCCAGAATGTACTATATAGTTCAGTCCCTTGTTTACTGGATGCATTATTCTTTGTATTTTGTCTCGGCAGGCATAGGTATGGCTCCCCCACCTCTTGTAGAATAGGTACTCACTCATAAAAGAGACTTGTCGCACCTGTAAGACTCACCTCCTCGGGGTCTTGTCCTCTAGTGCTTCAGTCTACCTTATATTTCTCTCTCTCTGACTTCCCCTTCGGTGTCTAGTGATTGATTTCTTACAACGTACTTCGATCATACAATTAGCTCCTAACGCTCGCATGCTGGGGGGAAATATGTTACAACAATTTTTGGTCATCTAACCTATTACTATTAGATAAACCAAAGTACACCATGTAAGACCAATTTTACCCTAAGTAAAATTGCTTTCACTATGAAAAATAACTTAGTAATCCATAATTTCTTAAGTTGTTTATGGTCTAAATAGGAAATCCCATGAGGAAATATTGAATAAATCCATATTTGTTTGATTTTCCTCAAGGAATAATTAGTTAAACAACAATTTAATTAATATTCCTGGTCATATTTAACCCAAAATAGGAAAATTATTAGATAAATCATTATTTATCTTATTATTTTCTAGGAATAATTATTTAAACCTTAATATTCCTTGTTAAATTTGACCAAATCGTTTATAAATAATTGAATAAATCACTATTTATTCAATTATTACTGAACCACACTCTTGAAATAATAAATAAATCATTTATTTATTTATTATTTAAAAATAAAGGGATTTGACCAAATTCAAATTCTTTTTCTCTCTAACAAATATAATAAAATATTCCATAAAAGTTGGATCTAGATTTGGTTAATAATATTTTAATTATGCACCAATATCTAGACTAACTCAATATTTTGTTATAAATAAAAGGGGTTTTCCATTCATTCACTACCTTTTTTTGCCTAAAGATCACTCTAGATATATACTTTTGGTCTAACTTTGATCCTCCATCATTGTCATATTTTGATACCATTTTTCTTGTGAGCTCCCTTTGAGTTCCATTTTTTGTCTGGGTTTTCTACACCATCAAGAGAGAGAGAGAGAGAGAGAGAGAGAGAGAGAGAGAGAGAGAGATCATATAAGAACCCATCCCATTGAGCAGTACTGGTAACATATTTTTATGTTCCCCTCCCATGTGTAATAAATACAAAAATTCTTTAAAAATATTATTTTCTTGTCTATTGGATGCATGGAGCAACTCTTGCTTTTATTTACTTCTTAATGTCTTTTAGCACATAGATCTAGATTTTGTAGCATTTCTCTTGGTCAACTAACTACAAACCTAAAAAAATTGGAAACCATATTTTATGTTAGGGTTGTTTTTTATGCACAGCTAAAGTGGATTTTTTCGTATGGTTGCAATTAGAATTCACACTAACACCATGGGTGGATGTATTATAGAAGAGGAAGTCATTCTAGAGCCCAATACATAGATTTTTTATATTCCCAATTTGGAACTCTATACGAGCTTTTCCCTGAAATGTTGTGACCTTAAACTAATATGGAATCGTCTCAATCTCTTACTACGCCTCCAATTGATGGCGTTATTGGGGCATTGGCACATGCTGATACTAGGGAACCTAAAAATTATTCGAAGTCTAGGTCCACTATTGTCACTGCACCCTCCACTCATTCCAATAACTAGAAGAATCCTGGAAATACCTCAGAGGTAAATGTTGTCCAATCTACCGCAGTAGAAAAATCCTTGAAAGGTAAGAAAAAAGGTAAAGGAATATCAAAATCCGCCAACCCTAAACAGGATTCGAATAAGTTATCTACTGACGATTCTTCAATGTGCAAGCCTAAATATCCTTGTCTAATATGTGATGATGATCATTGCACCAAGGATTGTCCTCGATGTGTCGAATTTTCTCATCTTCTGAAAGGCACCCCCAAGACTCTAGGAAACATCTACATCTTTCTCGATTTGAACTGGTTGAAAGGGTTTGAAAGGTTTTTCCTCTCCATTTCCTATAAATTGGAGGTTTGGGCTCTTGCTCTAAGGTCAAAGGTTTGATTATATGTGGAGTATAATTTCATTGTTGTAGTGTGAGGTTTGAATATTGACAAGATTCATTCAGGACCCTTGGCTCAAGCATCATGACACTCGGAGATAGAGAAAGAGAGTAATTGGGAGATAGAGGAGGGCTTGGTACATCCAATGGTTGTAATCCTCCTTTTTATAAATCAATAGAACTATATCTATTTTTTCCATTCGATGCCTTAGTGTCACATTTGTTGTCCATTTGTCTATGTAGCATGATATGAGTGGCTTATATTTGTATATTTAATGTCGATTATATACTGATTTAATTGTTAGAAAGCTATATTTTTGTGAATATTACATGGGTGCTTTGATTGGTTGTATGATCTGGATTTGGAGTCAGTGAGGAAGGACTTCTACCCTGCTGCATAGTTCTCTCCATAGGATCTGCTATCTACAAATAGGTAATCATTCCAAATCTTGCTTTGTCAATTATATATTAATATGAACATGTATGAAGTATCTTTGAAACATTACAACTAATATTACAGTCTGCCTTAGGCACTGGAAAGCCCTGAGAGGGATAATCATTAACCACCATCTAAGAATTTTACCCTATAGAAGAAATGGCAACTCCAATGGAGAGTTAATCCCAATTTTCCAGATTGTTCCTAAGACTTTTACCTCTTTCCCTCTATTCATATATCCTTCTGATTAGTTTACATGCTCAGTAACCATCTCACCAGCTCACAGAGTCCAGAATAGACACTTCCTAGCCATATGTACAACTTTAACTTGAGTAACGCTCCCCCTGAGAGTGTTTCAGTGCGTTATAATGTTGCTTATGCTCAGATACAGTGTGTTAGTCTTATTATTAACGCTTTGTACCTTCTGCTTGCCAGCGTTACCCAACCAAAGTCTGTTGTTTACACCCTTGTTGTGTTTCCCTTTGGCTGTGGAGTTATTGGCTACTAGATTAGCTGCTTTTCCTAGATCTCTGTGCTTGATTACTAGCTAGCATGTTTAGTTTCCTTGTTTAAAAAATTAGTGTTAATAACATCTAGTTTTTGAAGAAGGAATTTTTTTTTTTTTTTTTAGTTTTCTGAACATAGCTGAATTCATTTTGAAATTTTTTGGTTAAAAATTTGTTAGAGAGAATATATAGATGTATGAATATTTAAAGGTTGAACTACATTATTTGAATTATTGGTGCATGGATGTTTGAAATATCTATCCCTATAGAATAAACTCTTCATTGAAATTGAATATTTAGAGCATTTGTTTTGCATGGTTTTGAGTCAGAGTCTCATCACATTTCATATGTCCACTCCCCCTTTGCAAGACCAATAATCAAGTACAATAATAATGAAGCGATAATAAAATTAATCATAAAACGTTTTCTAAGCTCACACCAACAGTTGTTCAGGCTAGGATCTTTGGGTAGGAGAAGTGAAAAAATCACCCAAGATCTCAAAACTTGAAACTAGAGTCATTAAAAAGTGAAATCTTATTCCACTCATATTATCGAGACCACTCCACTACCACCAGACTTAAGCGCGAGATAACACTAGGGTGCATAAGAAGGTAGCCCACCTTCGATTGCATTCAGTGGGCATGCTATATATTGGGGTTACCTTCGGGGATGTCGAAACTAGATCGGGGATCTAGGTGTTCTGCCCATATAGGGTGTTGTCTATGAGTATAACCCCCCTGACAGTGTTTTTGATTTTAGGTATCTTTAGTTGCTAGAGTTTTTAGGGACTTATACAAGGTGACTGGGGCGGGCTGCCCTGGTACCTAAAACAGACAGACCTACTCTGTCTTCAGTCTTTGGGAGGGTACTTGTCTTCACAAGAGTGCTTACACCTATTGTTTGAGGTTCGAGAGAAGCTCTAGAGTAACTGTAACTGTATTTTTTACCAAATATCTCTATATGGTAATACTCGTTCTGGCCACTTGATTGATTGATTTTAGAAGTCCTTTTTTCTTTTTTCTTTTTTAGGTGTGTGGTTACTATCACTAAGACTTTATAATACATCACAATAATATAAATTGATAAAAGTAAACATGTCACCATGGCGTCATTCGATCCTCATCGTCTTTCTAGACAGCAGCAAGGTCTCCCTCCGTTGACACCGGGGGAGGAGTCGAGTCTCGGTGAGCCAGTGCCTTCTCCGAAAAAGTAGTCTCCAGTGAAAAACCTTGACATTCATATAGATCCATATCATATGGAGTTTCCAGAGGATCAATTTTTGGAAGGATTCATACCTCCTTGCAATCCTCCTCTCACTGACTTGTTGGAGCCATTGTTAGTTCAGGTTAAACCAAGTCAAGTTATGTCTTCGGCTGCACCTATATCCATTTCATAATCGGTGCACATGGGGTCAATGTTGTTGGTAACCAACTCTGGTCCACCACCATCTTCCTCGCCAGTTTTCAGTTCAATGCCAATGATTGGAAACCCTAGTAGCTAGGCTATACCCAGTCCCAGCAATTTGGTCACAACAATTGTAAGCAAACCTCCGAACCCTTCGAGATATTCTCCTATTATGACTATGCCAGGACCCATGGTTTTCGCTCCCGCTAGCGGGACTACTTCGGTTCCTTTTAGAAACCCTTTCAGTTGGAACCCTTTGCTAAGTTCAAACCCCTTGGATATCATCCCAGGTGGTAGTTTCACTAATATATATATGTTAGGGGGCACTTCGGTACCCCTACGTTCATTAGGACAAGTAGGACAACCAATTGCTAATGTTGTTCCTTTGAGTGGTCAAAATTCCGGTGTAGGGTCTATGTTGATGCTTAACTATGCAAATAACAGTATGCCACTAGCTAACTCTATCACGTCCATATGGGAAACCCAACCCCAAAACCAATTTGGGCAAGGGGGCAACCAACAGTTTTCCCCCCAGTACAACATACCCTACGAACAACAACCATACACCCCTACACCCCCACTCACTGGGAAATTTTATCAAAAAAATCCTACTTATTCCATTGGTAACACATTGATGGGAAGACCCTACAATCTGAATGGTCAGACAACACTCCCTTGGTTAGATCCGGGGGCAAATATGCAATTGCCATTTTTTGCAACTCTAGAAATCCCTGACCTCTACAAACTGACCAATGATCCCATCAACCACAACCCACTCTGGCCTCCAGTACTACACAAGATTCCGTCTGATATCCCTAAATTTGAAGGGAAACAAGGGGATGACCTGACTACACACATCACCGACTTTCATCTATGGTTTGTTTCTTACTCCATGGTGGATGATAGTATCTGGCTCAGACTTTTCCCCTGCACTCTCGCAGACAATGCTGCCAAATGGTACATTGAGCTACCATGTGGGGCCATCAATTCTTTTAGTGCCTTAGCTATGGAATTTATTAAGAACTTCCAATTACCTATTCGATATGAAACCAGAACGAAACTCTTAACCTTGTTGCGCCAAGACACCACCACCCATATCTCCAATCATATTCATGAATGGAGACGTAGGAGGAGGCTAGTGAAAGCACCTATCCCGGATCATCTCTTATCAAACTGGTTTTGTAAGTCACTCTTACCACCCCTAGCTAAGGATGTTTTCCTATTTGGTGCAGTCACGAAAGACCAATTTATCCGTCGTGCACAGCATCTAGATCTCATCTATTCGCAATCTGGCATGATGTATGACTTACTACCCCATGCCCCTTGCAATCTAAATTCTCCTGCTACTCAATTACCTGGAGAGCACGCTGACAGACTCGTCAGTGCAACCTCTGGTGTAGCCATAAAATAGCTTAGTGGGAAAAATTCCCAGCCATCTTCGGTAGCCCCCGCCCCTAATCAATCGACTACTCTTCCAGCCGCTGAGGTAAAATCTGTGAAGTCTACACAAAAACCTAGCGGCAAGAAAAAGAAGAACAAGAAAAAGACCTCTCCTTCTGAAGAGAAGTCTAGTACTTTGAATAATCCCAATCAGAAAAATGCTGCTAAGAATGAGAAAGGAGAGGAGAAACCAATGAGATTCCCTTGCATAATTTGTGTTGAGGACCACTTGACCTACAAATTTCCTCGGTTGCAGGAATGCACAGATGTTATCAAAAACAAGGACTCTGGAAGGGCACATGTCATCCTTCACAATTCCTTCACTAATCCACAGTAGCAACAAAAACACATGGTTACAAACCCGACACAACCCCCCCAAAGGGGCAACAGTGGTACTCATCCTTCCGGTGAAGAATCGTCTGCCATTTATGGCATAGAGAGTGTTGAACTCCAAACCCGAGCTAAACTCTATGGAAATCTAGCCATTGAGGCTCAAGAACCTGGTACAAGTTTGAATCCATCGCCGCCAAATTATTTTCATATCGAAAGGCCTACTATTGACCCCGCAATTCGTCCCCCCAACGAGAAAATTCGACACGCGACTCATAATACCTCTGCATGTTCTACCCAAAACTATAACATTGTAGAATATTTATTATAAGCACTATCAGCCATTTCTGCAATCGAAGTATTGCAAACGTGCCCAATGCAAAGGAAAGCTCTTCTTTCAACCATTGGTGGAATTGACCCCAGGATTCTACTCTAGCCATCTTCCACATGGATAAATCCAAACCTCGCCTTTCACACCAGCTTACTTTCTAGGTACAAGTTGTGTCAAAAGGGAGACCAATCCATTACACTGTCATAGACAAAGGTGCTTCGACCTACGTTATGTCAACTGCGTGTTGTCTCACTTTGGGTTCTCCTACTCTGTCTCCGCCATCAAATTCCATCAAATCTTTCGATTGCCACAATTTCCTCCCAAAATTATACCTTGCTAGATTTCCCATTTCACTTAGTGGGAAAATGATAACGGTGGACATAGAAGTTGTAGATCATCATCTTGACTATAAAATGCTACTGGGTCGCAGTTGGTCTTATGCCATGACTGCCATTGTCTCTTCGATTTTCGACTCATCCTTTTTCCATTGGATGGGAAGATAGTCATAGTGGATCAGTTATCCTTTTTCACCCCCGATTATTCCATGTTACCAAGTATCACTGTACCCCTAGTAGGAGGTGTTACTGACTCTTACGTCAGTGTTGGTACCGGTATTCTGAAGATATATTCCTTGATGGGTTGTTTTCCTCTCCCACTGCCTGAGGTTCCACATATGATTGCAATGATATCCACCATTTCGGATGGCTCTATCGATCCATGGATCCTATCGGCACATTCAAACATTGATTCCTACAGAGATCAGATGCTGCTATCACCGGCTGAGTTGGCTTATCAAGCCATCCAATTAGCATCTAAATGTTCCACTACTTTGGTTTTGACCAATAGTACCACCCTCTCGCCCATCAAAGTTCCTTCTAAGGATCTCCTCGATGAAGTCCTTTCTACGGACGAAGCTATTTGAGTGATCATATATCTAGAGGAATGGCCTTGGGGAGAGTTTCACCATCATGCTTCGATGTTCGATTCAGATGCAACCACTACTCAAATCCCATATTTTGACCCCCCTGAGATCATTCCCTCCACTTACATGACTATTCAAACTATCGATACGGAAGGAAACATGGGAAAACTTTCCAAGACTATGCTCATAGATATCTCGGTCAAAACGGGTATCATGGAAAATATTCAAATTGGAGCCGATTGCAATCCCAAGGAAATTGCACGCTTCACATCCATTTTTAAGGAATTGTGCGATTTATTTACTTGGTATTACGAGAAAATTCCCGGCATAAATCCTACTATTGACGAGAAAGAGATCAAGAAATTTCAAGCATTATTTTTATGGTATTTTTCTGGCTCGTTAAATCGAAAAAATCTTAGATTCTCTTCTTCGAGCTCATTAAAATTACACGAAGAAGCAACAATATTTATTTTTAGGGACTTTTTCTATCTCGTAAAACTGAAAAAACCCCGAGTTACCTTTTCAGGCTTGTTAAACTACTATGATGAAGAAATATGATCCATTATTTTCCATATTTTTCTATCTCATTAAAAGACCAAAAAAATTAATCGAGTTTTTCTCCGTGGGACTCGTTAAACATTCACGGAGAGCATCGAGTTTTTCTTTGTCAGACTCATTAAGATTTCATGAATAATATTGAGTTTACTCTGTCTCCTCGTACTCATAAGAAAATGAGGTGGACATCCATTGAACATAGGTTTATCACTTTATCTGGATTCAATGGACTAACTTACAGAAAATGAAATGTGTCGGGCTTACTATTCTCCCTTCGTCGTGCCCAGTTATCAAACATGACAAAGGTACCCCCTGGAGTTGTCTTTTATGATGTTTTTCAGACTCTCTAAATATCAAAATATCAATGAGTTTACCCATATGCACTCGTTAAACTTAATCAGATGGGGAAAAATTTGGACAAAGTGGATATTGATTATGTTTTACTCTAAAGGTCGATTTGGCAGCACAAAATCTTGAACATGACACTTCCCAGAAAATTCACTCGCCACTAGTTGAATCCTACCATCTATGAGTTTAGCCTTCATATGCTAATGCCCCTGCATCAGTGAATCCTGACACTCTTTGGTGTTCATTAAGCCTAAATCTGCTTGATACCCTGTTAATGTGCCTTCTATTGTTCAAGAGGATCCCGCTATCTACTGCTTCATGTATCATCCAAGCTATCATATACTAGAAATTATTTGTTGTCGGTTACTCCCATTTTCTCTTGACTATCTCCAAAACAAAATCAACTTTTCTCATTTCATGTCAACCAGGGAAAATTTTAAGGATGGAAAATTATTTTGAAGTTTAAAAAATTGGCAAATCTCACTAGTCCCTAATGTGAAAAATATAAAATGTTTATTGATGTATTTGTAAAATTATTCAAATTTATAATGATATTATATATATTTTCTATATAATGTTGGCGACTTGTAAGGTAAAATAATTTTATATTGTAAAATTTGGGCAAATCACTTTTATAAAAAAATGGAAATTGGCAAATATTTTTTTTGGAAAAACCATGGAAAATTATCCCACCTGTGAATATTAGCCCCTAAAATTTTCCATGGTGTCGACTTATGTAGGACGCCTCAGTGCCTATGTTTCGACATATCTCTTCCTATCGACTTCAAAATCTTATCTAGGAAGTTGATCTAGAAACACATCAGTACCTGGGTGCTTGCAGACATCCATGGCAGGTTACCTTGTGTTTGATTGGGGGTTCTCGTTATTGGCTCCCGATCGAATGATTCTATGAGTGTTTGACATCAAATCCTTTTATTCACACTCACTAGAATGTACTGTGCATCTTGGGGACCATCATCATTATCGGTGGCCACCCTTGCGTCTATTAACAATTTTCATTATTGACTGGTAATCAGATGATTTCCCACATGTTCGACTACAACTCCTTCATTCACATGTGTGGAAATATGAAGTTTAGTGAAGTGAGGACCAAGACCTTGGGTTGAGGCTTACATCATTTCAGTTGTGTTTCCTTTCCCAAGTTGCGATATTGTTTTCGGAGACAGCTTATGCAGTATGAACTATATTAGTTGTCAATTATATATTAGTATGAACATGTATGCCGTATCTTTGGAACTTTACAGCTAATCTTATAGTTTGCCTCGGGCACCGGAAAGCCCTGAGAGGGATATTCATTAAGAACCACCCAAGAATTTTACCCTATATCACCTTCTCAACAGACATAAATGGTATATCAACCCCAATTGTTTGGAAACTCTCAAGTTTTCATCGCTGGCACGGAACCTATCTCTATTTACATGAGATAAAAATACTACCCCACTCCATCCAAGGCTCCTATGGAATCGGAAGTCACATATCACCCTTCCTCTTCCATGCCTCATACTTCTTTTCCTCTCTATATTGAGAGACCTAGTAGTGAATCCATCATCTGACCACCCCCAAAATATGTTCTTCAGAAATATTCCTATAATATGAATGCGATAGCTATGCAACACTACAATATTGTAGAGGATCTAGCTCAAGTGCCTTCGACGATGTCAACTTTGGAGGTCCTTCAATCATGTCCATCACAAGGGAAGGCACTAATTTCTGCTATTGGAGGGATTGATCCCATAGATTCTAATCTTATTACATTTGATCTTGAGAATTTATTTCCTTGCCTCCTATCTTAGGTGGATTTTCTTATTGAAGTTACCGTGATGGTAAAAAAAATTCATAGGATTGTTTTTTATGAAGGAGCTTTGACCTTCATCATGTCTATCGCATGTTGGAAATCCATCGGCTCTCCTCTATTGATTCAGTCCCTGAATACCTTGGAAGATTTCGATAGTAGAGGTTCTCTGCCATATGGTATTCTCAAATCATTGCCCATCCTGTTGGAGGGAAAAATGGTGAATATATAAGTCAAGGTGGTAGATGCCAACTTGAATTATAATATCATTCTTGGATGCATTTGGACTCATGCCATGGTTTACGTGCTCTCCACCCTTTTTCGTGTCCTTTGTTTCCCTCATCAAGGAAAAATTGTGACTTTCGAGTAGTTAGATTTTTTCCCTCTAATTATTCAATAGGAAACATTCCATATGTTGGGAATACCACTACCCCCTATAAGTAAATCAGGCTGACTCTATTCAAAGCGCATCCCTTATGGGAATTTTTCCACTCCTGCCTTTTAATGTCGCTACTGGCAAGATGATATCATCTGGTCACAATCCATGGATTGTTCCCAATCCTGACCAGCTTGAAATTTTTGGTGATGTTATGCCTTTGAGCCCTGTTGAAAAAATGTATTAGAGTATTTTCATGGCTTCTGAGGTTACATATCAAACCAACGACCGATTGGTTTCTTCCCTAGACACTTATGCATAGTCTCCCTGGTTTGGTTCTTGGGAATCTAATGATCCCTTTAATGAGACTTTCCCCACCGACAAAAGTATAGTGGAGGTAATGTCTCTTGAAGAAACCCTATGAGATGATGGACATCATCGTTACTCATTTCTCCCAACCCTAGGTGACATCTCTGCCTGTCTGGAGTCCCATGATTTTTTTGTACCAACTGGCCTATTTCAAAATATGATCTTGATTCATGAAGTGTTGTTTGAAGGGATCATGGGAAATATTACTCCAACCATTTTGATCAACATCTCTATCAAACCAGGGATTTTCGAGAATGTTCATATTGGTGCATCGTGTTCTCCTGATGAGATCAAGATCTACACCAATATTTTCTAAGAATTCTGTGATGTCTTCACATGGTCATATGAAGATATGCCTGGCATTGATCTGATTATTATCGTGCATGAAATCCATATCTATCCAGACCTAAATCCCATTTTCCAATGACTTATTCCTGTGCACCTGAGAAATGTTGTTGCCATAAAGGTTTAAGTTGAAAAACTTCTCAAAGCTAGTTTTATTTATCCTATATCATTGACAGATTGGGTCTCAAATATTTTTCCCGTTACTAAGAAACAAGGGATGATTTGGGTTTGCGTTGATCACCATGATATCAATAAAGTGTGTCCTAAGGATAATTACCCCACTCCTTTTATCGACTAGATCATTGATGAATGTGTCGGGAGTGATATTTTTTCCTCTATGGACAATTTTTTTGGCTATAATGAGATTAACGTTGCTCCATCTGATCAGCAAGAAACTGCGTTTATCTTTCTATGGGGGGAAATTGCCTACAAAAATCTCCCTTTTAGCTTGAAGAATGTCAGGTCCACTTTCCAGTGAGCTATGTTGTATGCTTTTCATGACATCAAGAACATAGTTCATCCATATCTCGATGACCTTCCTGCTCATCTTGCAAAACCTTGAGATCACCCGAAACACCTCAGAGCCATCTTTCTTTGCTTTTGACACTATAATATCAGGTTGAAGCCCCATAAGTGTGTCTTTTGTGTCGATTCTGGTCAACTCTTTGGTTTCATGGTGTCCAAAGAAGGCATTTTCATCGATCCTCTTAAATTCGTGGAAATCATCAATTTGCCTCCTCCCTCTTCTATTCATCAACCGCAAATTTTGCAGGGGAAAGCCAATTTCCTTCGTCGCTTCGTACTGAATTATGAAAAGATTTCCAAAGTCTTTACTTGCTTATTGAAAAGGGGAATCCCATTCACATGGGGAAAAATTTCCCAAATCACTTTCAATTCTTTAAAACGAGCCCTCATCAGTGCTCCTCTACTACATCCTCCAAATTATCATTACAATTACAACTTGTATTTGGCCGTCGCCAACAACACTATTGAAATGGTGTTATTTGGTCAAGGGCATATAATGTACTACTTGAGCCGAAATCTCTTTGATACTGAGACCCATTATACTCATGTAGAGAAACTCATGCTGGCTACTGTCCATGTTGTTCAGTGTTTTCGTCACTACATTCTCCTACGTAAAACTTTCATTATTTCTGATTGCAACCCCATGAATTACATTATTATGCATAAGTTTCTTGGGGGCAAGTTCTTGAAATGCATTATCATCCTTTAAGAGTTTGACTTAGAATTCACTACTGCTAAGTCTAAGAAACCCATGGTCTTTGTTGAATTGATTTGTGATCTTCCTACAGCGGTTGATCCCACTCCTCTTGATGAGTGGATTCCAAATGAATCCATATTTCTCATCAATAATATTGGTCCATGGTATGGAGACATCATTTTTATCTCCAAACCCAAACTTTTCGGCCAGATCTATCGCACTCTGATTGACAACAGATTCACTACCAGTCCCAACCTTACCGTATCGTTGGAGACACTCTATATCACACTGGTATTGACTCCATCCTCCGTCAATGTTTGAATCTCTAGGAATCTGAGAAAGTTCTCAATGACTGCCACTCCAGGGCCTGTGGTGGTAACATGTCCGTTTATGATACTACCCAAAAAATCCTTCGCGTAGGTATTTCTAGTTGTCTTTCTTTAAATTCTACATTTTTGTAGTAAAAAATTCCATGATTGTCAAATCTACTCTTGGAAGGAGTGCACCCCACCCTCACCCTTGCACCCAGTTATGACCGTCGGACCTTTTGCGAAATGGGCCATATATTTCATGATCTATAACCCTCACTTTGGGGGGGGGGGGGGGGGGTGCATGGTTATACTATTTTTACTATCGATTATTTTACTAAATGGGCCAAAGCAATGCCTACATACAATAATGAAGGTCTAACTACGGTGCAATTCCTGTTCAATCATGTCATAGCTCGATCTGGTGGACCAAAAGAAATTTTCACTGATCATGGCTCTCACTTTCGAAATCATATGATGATAGAGCTTGCTAGTCAGTTGGGGTTACATCACAATAGCTCCACTCCTTATTATCCACAAACCAATGGCCAGGTTGAAGCTTTCAACAAAGTTTTTGTGACCATGATTCAACGCACCATTGGGAAACAAAAACGAGATTGGAATATCATGCTCTTCTTAGCTCTGTGGGCTTACCAAAATTCTACTAAGACTTCCACTGGATTCACACAATTCCAATTAGTGTGGTATAGAGGCCACACTCTAGATCAATTTTGAAGTTCCTTCTCTGAAGCTAGCTGTCGAACTAGTTCCTCGTACTTCACCAGAATAGGAACGTTTGCTTTAGCTCGAGCATCTCGACGAGACTCGAAGACTTGCTGGTTTAGTCATTGAAGAAAAAATAAGATGAGTTAAAGCTCAATATGAAAAATCTGTCAACCATCATGTTTTCTCCGAAGGTGACTTGGTCCTGATTTATGACCAAGCCTGACAAGTTGGGAGTAGGAAAACTCGAGCCAATGTGGCATGGGCCCTATATCATTCAACGAGTATTGGAAATAGGATCCTATTAGCTAAATATTACGAAGGAAATCAATTGGCTAAGCCCCATAATGGGCTCTATCTAAATAAATATTATGCTTAATCATGAGTGTGATACTTTGTAAATTAGTTTTTTATTCATTGGTGTGATTTGATTAGATTTTTGGTGTGATTTTTTGCTTTGCAGACATGTATCCTCTGCTCACCTTGTGTTCCACTTGGTTTTCAGATGTCAGTGAATCATTATGTCAGTTTTTTTGATGGCACTTGTTGTAGCACACGAAACCTGTCTTCTGTAGCATGGGCACTCTTTTCCCCTGATGGCGAGATGATTAATTTACAAGGTATTTGTTTGGGTCAAAAAAATAACAATATTGACGAATATAGTGCAGTTATCAAGCTATTATCAAAATCTATTAATCTCGGAATTAGAGATTTGGTTGTTAAATTAGACTCACAACTCATTGTGTTACAGTTAAATGGCCATTATTCTGTGTGAAATCCTTAAGTTTTGCATATGTATTTTAATGTTCGATTATTGGAAAGGAATTTTGATTTTATTACATATCAACATATTCCAAAACGTTTAAACAAATTAGCAGATACATCAGAAAATCATGTATAAGATAGAACCCTGACCGTATGCCTCTAAAAGTGAGGAGGAATTTCATCTAAGGTAGCATACTATGGGATTCCTCTCGTAAGGCCTACCAAGTTCTGCTCTAACTCAGCTAATGGGTCTTCTCCCTCCTTGTGTCAACCTCCACCAGGTGGGCTAACCTCCTCGCGATCAATGACATACCTGGCGATATCTAAGGACCCATATATGTATAAACATCATAATTTTACATCTCATAATACATGACAAAAAATTCAAAAATTAAAAAATGTTAAAAAACAATTTTTACCTGCATCAGTCCACTAAGTGCCTGGAGGAATGGGTATATTTGGATCTCCCCTGAATTCGGTGACTACATATGCAAAGTCCTCAACCATGATGAGTTGACAACATAGCCAACTAAAAAACGCTTTAGGGAAATGCATCTGTTGGCCCCCACCCTGACAGGGCATGATCTCACACCACCTCATCAGTCTCGTGTCCCTCAAGGCTAGATCATGGATCTCCAACCGCTGATACTGGAACAATGGTACTCTCTCCAAGAAAAAGGTCACCAAAATGGACCCATACCCAAATTGTTTCAGTCGACCTATTTTTCACTTGGTCAATTGGCTCTTCATGTTGGCCAATAACCCCTCACACTAGTTGAACATAGTAGGGGCCAAAAAATCCACCACGTACTGGAATTGGGATTTTGTTGCCTCATTCAACGCCTGGCTACCGATACTCGAGTCATGCAATGAATAATTTTCTACAAGGGAAGGAATCTGATAGAGGATACCTCTATCTTCCCTCTCTTAGCCTTTCGAGCCCCGGGGCAGTGTCTCTGGATGATCATACTGGTACTCTCACTCCCCGCGTGAGCTACAGAGACTTGGATTCTCTCCCTCTCCTAGATAAGCCTGTGATGAAATAGATGTCCATGAAATATAATTCTAGTTCCTGGTCCCCAATGATGAATATATTACGATCCACATCCCACAATCCAATCAAATATTGGAGCAACTCCAGTTGAGCTCTCAGCCTTGATGTCTGAAAGAATTTCAGTGATTTGCAATTGCACAATTCATTTATGCAATTGTGGTCTTGAAGTGCTTGGTGGTATTCCACCTTGTGGCCTCGTTCTTTCCATTCAATGACCATCTTTGTTAAAATCACCTACAAAACATGTTTCAAAGACATTTTAGGAGTTTTCATCGAAGTATTTTTTGAAATCATCCATTGGAAATGGGTAGATTTCTTGTTTTAAAATCTTCCCCATGGCTAGTGCGACTGTCCGAATTAATTGGGTTGTGTCGACATGCTGCCCTAATGGGCTAAGTGCGACTAGCGCGGGTCCAATAGCTCGAACCCATGCTGGCCGTGAACAATTTTAAAGTTTTAAATACTCCCCCCATATCTCTTTTTCTAAAAATAATGGTTAAAACAATGGAATTAAAATGAAGAGGAGGATTTAAGCTCTTACCTGGCGCTAACAGGTCATTGAATGGTGTCCTGTATTGACCGCACCATTGTTCTGAAGTTTAGAAGTAAAATGGCTAAAATGAACTTCTCCAATTTACTCAAAATAGAAAGGTTAAAATGAATTTACTTTTTGTTTTTTAATATATTTTTGAAATATTTCCACCATTATTTTATTATTTTTCCTCGATATCAGTGATGTTTGCCATTTTTGTCTAGTAATGAGACCTTTACACTATTGGTGATCATTTCTAATGAGAAGGAGTTTCATTTTATCTATTTTTTAGACTCGGTAAACATAAATGAAAAAAGGAATCCCCCTGGATTCAAATTTTAGCTCTTTTCTGACTCTCGAAAAATCAAAATATTTCTGAGTACTTGTCATTTCGAACTCGTTAAAATAATTGAATTGACATAATCCTAGTGTATGTTTACCCCTTCTTCGGATCGAGGTTTACTACTTATGAAAAAGGAATACCTTGATCGAACATGGTCAAGAGGTTCTCTCAGATATTGTTTTCTATTTTTTCGGATTCGAGAGACGATTTACAAAAAGGGACGTGATGGATTTTTCCTTTTGTTTCTTTTCAAACTCCTTAAACATGAAAATTTACCGAGTTACCATTTCTTTGGACTCGTTAAAGATTAAACGGCAAAAGACTTGTCACCATGATGAGACTGATTTCTTCCTTCCTAGGGCTCGTTAAACTTACTAGGATGGATTCATTCGAAGAATTCACTTACATTCTCAACATATGTTATCCTCTTCATGCTGGCTATAAAAATTAAAGAGGTACTCGTTAGAAATAACGGGGGAAAATTGAAAGTGAGCATACTATGTGTATTTTGGGCAGCTTGTGGCTCTTGAACATGACACTCATTTGTAGTTAGTGTTGGGTTAGGGAAATCCTAAATTTTTTACTTCACCTCTGTGGGTTTGGGAAATCCATTTACCTCGTATTCGATCACCATTTGTTTTCATCATGACCTATGATCCCATTTGAGTCAAATGCTGCCACACTCCAGAGTTGTGTCACCAATATGTTCAAGAGAATTCCTTCTCGTCAAACATCCTTTTCTTATTTGACCTCCTATGTTACAATTCCGAGTCACTCTTATCATCTTGAGATATATTTTGTTTAATGTCAATGATGTGGGAATCATTATGGCCCTCCTTCGACGAATCACTTCCTATCGACTTCAGCTCATTATCTGGAAAGGTTGTTTAGAAAATTCTTTTCAGCACCTTGGAACTTCCATGCCTCAATGACAAGTTCTTCATGTTCAATGATATATTAACACCATTGGCCTTTGATCGAATGATTATGCAAGTGTTCGACTTCAACACATTCATTAACACTTGTAGATTGTGTTGTTTTACCTTTAGGTCCACTGTCATTATTGGTGGTTTCTCTTGTGCATGTTAATGGTTTTTATCATTGACTGGTAATTAGGTGGTTTCTACCATGTTTGACATCAACACATCTATTCACATGGCTAGATTCGTACATTGGGTTAATTGAGATCGTGGTGAAGAACCTGGGTCACATCTGATTTTGATCCATATTGGGGGGAGTTATTGAGTATTCATGATTGTTTATGTTTATTTCTATATTTATTTTTTTCCTACATAAATATGGATCGGTGGTATCATAGCGGTCTGCTCTTTCTCAATCCTTCTTTTCATGTCCCCAACAAGGTCAGGATATAAGGAGTTAGGGCTTGTACTGGTTGAACCTTTACAAGATTAGCCTCACAAACCCCTACGGATTCCCATGGGGGGGATAAAGAAATACGGTGGAGTAGGAGATCCTATCAAAATATTGGTTGAGGAAGCCCTTGAAAAATAAAGGAGTGTGATGATGGATAAATTTTCCCAGATACTTTAATGGCTGCCCACCGGTGATGCATCTGCATCTAGTAGCCTCTTTGGAGGTGTCACTCCATTCAAGTTACAAGTAACCTTCAACATTCTTGTATTTGAAGGCCAAATAGATGCAAATGCCTTAGAAATATGTTTGAATTTATTGTAAGGGTATTTCTCGGTCCATAATTTCTCCAATCGAGAAAATATTACTTCTGCACTCCTTAAAGCCGTCCCCCATGTCAAAGACTAGTGGAAAACCTACTGTGAGAAAAAGGATGAGAGGGAACCCTCTCTGTTCTCGGAAGCACCAACTTGGAATTCGTTCTGAGACAGTATCAAGGAAACATATTACACTGTGGGGAGCTATGAGGATAAGTACATCTAATGGACCACGCAACGACATCAAAGGGATCAAGATGTGCACAAGCTGGCAAATTTGTTCCATACCGTGCATGAAAAGTTGGGTATTAAATATTCAGAGAAATTTTTGGTGCTCAAGTACCACATTTTTTTGCATAGATACATTCAGGAGGAAGTGAATTTCCTTGACATTACCTCGCTTGGCATGACATATCGATATGCCGCCAAGATAAGGCAGAAATTTAAGTAGAAGAAGTGAAACTTTGGATCCGCGAATTCAAAGCCAGGGAAAGGCGTCCCCAAACCACAGAACAAGGGGAAAATCAAAAGCGGGGTGACTAAAAAAAACAACACAAAGGCAAAGAAGGACACGAAGAAGTGGTGTGAATTTCATAATAGCTCCACTCACAGCAGAAGCTAGTTTTAGGCCAAACAGTCGTTGGTGTCAGAACTGAAGGCATCTGAATCAGATGCATGTTCTGATTTTGAGTCAGAACCTAACAAGGGGAATGAAAAAGGGAATTATATCATTGATGCGAAACCCAGTGCCATTGTTTCCACCACCAAGCTCTAGTGGGAGGATCCATAGGAGGGGGAGCGCCTCTCCCATTCCCAAATGTGGGTGAAGGGTTCTCCACTGCAATTCCTTGTCGATATAAGAATCCAAAAGAACCTCATTTCAGAAGAGGTTGTGAAGCAGCTCTACCTACCGACCACAACACACCTGCAGTCATATACCATTGGGCAACTTCACCAAGGAATAGATCTCTGTGTCAGCCAACAGTGCTACCTTACGTACAACTTCAAGCCCTTCACGAATGAGGTATTGAGTGATGTTTCTCCTCTTGACATGTCTGATGTATTATTAGGCCAACCATACTTGTGGAAGAAACATGTTGTGTATGAGTCTAGGCCTTGTTCTGTTATTATTACTTTAGGAAATAAGTTGTACAGGATACTAGAGGTAGTACCGCCTTCCACCATCTCTTTGAGTACTCTAAAGAAATGCAGTAAAATTATTTCCCAAACCAGGAATTTTTTTTTTCCTTATGAGTTGCCCATAGGGAAAGAATAATAATGTGGTTGCAACCTCCATACAGAGCTTCCCTATGCAGCAGAAGGATATAGACATTTTATCCTCTCCCATAGGGTTTTCTCTACACTATCAGGTCAAGCACTCTATTGATCTGACCCTAGGTGCATCGTTGCCTAATGAGCCAAACTATCGACATTATGTTCTATAGAATGATGAAATCAAGAAGTAGATCCAAGAGTTGTTGCAGATAGGGCACATCAGACCAAGTTCCTCACATGTTCTATCTAAGGCCGATAAAGAAACTAGATTTATTGAACGCATCCAACACGTCCACCAGAAGGTCCATGACATATTTGACATAACTAATGCTAAGTAAAAACAATTACATGAATAGCATCAGGCGTCACACAAGTTCCAAGTGGGAGACAAAGTTTGGTTACATTTGCAAAAGGAGTGCCTCGTTGGGCCCCACCGCAAGCTTCGTCACTCCGATATGGGCCATACACCATCACCAAGTCGGTAGGGGACAATACCTTCAAGCTCAATATTCCACCATTCCTTGGTCTGCACCAAGTGTTCAATGTGAACCTCCTTCATCCCTACTTTCCACCATTGTTGAACATATTTGACATTCCAAAACAACTCACAACAACAAAGTTAAACTCAAACCACATGGAACAAGCCAAAACTGATTAGATCATGGAAACACAGATCAAGAACACCCTACAACAAAGGATCAAATTATATCAAGTTTTCAAAGAAGGCCAACTCCTTCACCAGGGCAAGTGGCTCACAAGGGACCAAGTTTAGCAAAAGTTTCCTCATCTCATGGAGGAACTCAACACAATGGGGACCATTTATTCCTAAGGGGGGAGGAATGATCCAGGTGGATATTGGTGGCCACCCACATTTTCCACTTTGACCCCCACCATTGTTTCTTTCAATTTTTCATTTTCCTTAATTATATCACAATTTACTATTTTTGGCAGTTTTTTCAGGTTTTGAACTTCCAGAGCCATTTTGAGGCCCTAAACAATTTTTTTTTTGGAAAATCATCGTTGAAAAATGTGAATTTATACTTTTCAACTTGACATCCATTATTAGCAGTTGTATTCCTCATATAGATATTTCTAACAATACATCGTGTGCGTCAAACGGAGATCATATGCCAAAGTTATGACCCCAAGAAATTGATGTACCAATTTACCCCAACGGGGCCCATAATTTGGCGTTTCATATCCTAATGTTGGGTTTTTGGATTTTTTTAGGGTTTTCCATTGTTTATGAATAATAAATAGGCCTTCAAGCCTTATCGTAACATATTTTAGAGGCATGTAGTCGTCACATCTCCTCTCATATTTAAGCTACCATCGCCCTAGCTAGTTTATGTCCATTCTGTCTATAAGAATATTTTAGTTATTTGATATTAATGAAATGAAGTTTTATTTCTATTTCGTCTCTGTTTTTATGTTTATTTCTATATTTTATTGTGTTCCTACATAAATCTAGATCAGTGGCCGATGATGTAGCATGTTGATAGATAATACAATGCTAATCCCAAGCTGCTAAAGTGATCCCCAGAGTGAAGGATTAATCCCTCATAGGATTCCAAGTTGAGTTGCTTGGAACTTCCTCTTCTCCTAAAAACTTCACTACATAATTACGTAATTCCTGCAGGAAATGTTGCTGTATAGGAGAATAGATAGATGGATTGATGCCAGATATAACAATAAAACTCTCGGAATACTGCCATGGATCCACAGTGTGAAGGGTTGATCCCTCCATAGGTTTCTCAGCTGAAGTACTGAGAACAACCTCCCATCTCTCAAACCCAAGTTCAAGAATGCGTAATTCCTATAGCTGGAATTGAAGATGAGAGTGGCTGAAAGTGGAACTGATTGTTGGATGATGAATGTTGCCCAAGAAAACCTTCCCAGAGTAGGCACTTGAAGTCCCCCATGGGTAAGGGTGGGATTCCGGCTTGGGAACACCTGGTGCTAAACAACACAACAGACTTAGCTAAACAATTGAAACGTGCAAATAAATGTCTTACGAAACTCAACAATAAATATTCAGACTTCCCTTCCTTTTCTTCCCTCATCTTCCTTTTATGGTTGTGAGCCTTCCCTAGCCTTGGCCCACCTCATAACTGCGTTGCAAATGTAGCCACTAGCCTCCATAGAGACTGCGCTGACCTCCATGATCTCCATCATCACTACAATTACTCACCACTTCCTCCATCATGTGTGCATTTAATGCACCACTTCCTCCATCATCTCTACAATTGCTTCTCCACTATCTCCAGCATATTGCATTTATTCCTCCACTATCTCCATCATCTTCCTCATTAATGCTCTATGACCTCCACTCTTTCTTCATTATTATGCTGCTCCACTACTTTATAATGCTACTCCAGTACTCAGTTAACCCACATTCATACTACAGAAGTGGATTTTGTTCATCTACTGGGTTTATGGGTCCCTCCACCCTTTTATTTACTTAAGTAAACAAGAAAAGTAAGAACTATAATATTCCAATTAGCTGATGGAAAATTTGGAATATTACAGTCCTCCTCGCCAAAATGTTTCTTGTCCTCAAGCAACTGCAAAAGGGGATGTTGTAGAAATCCATCTCCCTCCCAAGTGGCATCCTCATATGGAAGGTATCCCCATCTACTCCAATGTGTTATGAATTCCCAGCTCCATAGCTGCCTCTCTACAATTTCTAGAATGGCCTCCAGTTGTGTAGCTAGATGCCTCTCCTCATCAATGAGTGCCCAAGTGGCAACCATATATTTTCTAAGAGCCTCTTCTTTGCATCAGATATGTGAAGTGTAGTGGTTCCTTCCCCAAGTGGAAAGTCCCAACTCATAAACTGTCTCTCCAACCCATGCTACATGGGGTAGGTTGTGTCTCTCCATGCTCCCATCATTGGCCCTGGTGGCTTTGCTTACTCTGAGCATCATCTCAACACTGTGAAAAGTAGGAAATAGAGACATATGGATTGACATGTGAAATGTCAAACCATACTCTCCCAATAGTAGCCACCACAATAATGCCTCTTGCTGCCATACCACATCATCATCATACCAAGTATGGTAGCCATACTCTCTCAAGATATTCCATAGCAGCAATGCCTCTTGCTTCCACATCGCATCATCATCATACCAAGTATGGTAGCCATACTCCCTCAAGAGAAACCACCGTAGTAAGGCCTCCTACTGCCACAACGTGTCATCATGCCACATATAAAATAGTGACATCCAATTGACATGTGGAATGTCATATGGTGGCCATACTCTCCCAAGAGTAACGAACACAACCATGCCTCCAATTGCCGCATCTCGTCACTACTGTGCAAGGTAGGAAATAGTGATATGCCAATGGACATATAAAATGCATGAATTCAATGATTGTGCTTGAATTTCCTATGATAATCAATCTTTATTCTATAATCATTTGCAAGATGAAGAACTTGAAAAAGAGCATAAATATTTGGGCATAAGTTGTTTCAAGTTTTCCTTCAGGATCAAGGATGATTTCCACCCCACCTACCACCCCTCTTGGTAAATCATAATTGTGCTAAGGGTGGTGCAACTCCTATGACCAATTCTAACCTTTTAAAATTGGTGCATAAGTATTGACCTAACTTATGTACAACTAGATGCAAGTTTCAAAGGAAAAGTCACATAACATAATATAATCAAAGGAAAATGTGATTCATCAAATGTTCAAGGCATATTTACACCATTTAGAAAAAAATTGGATGAATTCTAAAGTCAATGTATTTGTCACATGAGAATAAAATTTTGGTGTTAGTAGATGCCCTTTTGTCTATGAAGATAGGTGGGAAAGAAAGGTTACCAACTTGACAAGAATAGAGTTGTCATTTTTTTTCTTGTTTTTTCCATCCTTGTTTATAATGTTGATGGGCCTCCAAATTATATAAAAATTAAGGCCCATCTGACCATCCTTTAGCAGATTTAACCTCTCTCTTTGCATTTCATGACATATTTTTGAGCTATAATTTGTTCATTAGGAAGTTTAGAGATAATTGCATATTATGTGCCTAATATTATTTATTTTTGTAGAATATTGAGTAAATTTTGAATGTGATAATATAGGGACTTTCTCCCTATTATAGGTTGGACCAAAATTGGATAATAAATGAAAAATATATTATGAAATTATTTAGCATATTCTGGAGCTCTAGTGATTGAGAAAATCTAGGAATGTGCTCCTTATCATTTAATGACGATTCCTAATTTTGGGAACCAGATCCACCTTTTTAGGGATTTCAGAGGGGAAGATGCCTCCTTTCAACAAGGATTCTCCCTCATCAATTTATACAAGTACCAATTCGAAATTTCCTCTAGGGGCATGTATTTATTAGACTTTGTGTGAATAAAACTTGTTATTTAATAACTCTACTTTCATATATAGCAGGAATGTACTTGGATTTATTCAAATTATGATGTTTGGTGTCATTTTCAGCTTCTAAGACTTGGTTTCCTTCATAAGACTTTGAGTATCCTTGGACGTGGTCATCCTAAGAGCCTCAAAGCCCTGTTGTACAATTTATTTCTCTTCTTTGAATGTTTTATTTACTTGCTTTTATTATTCTTACATTTACAATATTGAGCCTCTGATCATTCCTCCACACTAGAAACCTTTTGGACCCCAAAATATCTCTGATTACTGATCATGTGGATGAGGGTATTGTTCCCTCACCCTTCCAGTCTCTATCCACTAAAATTTTCCCAATTTCATCATTTGGAGCTTTTCACAAAAAAATCAACTTTTTCCTTGATTCTTGCAACCTTCTCTTGCTATCATTGACACCATCATGCTGCAATATTTCTGAATTTTCATAAAAAAAATATAATCTTGTAGAGACCATCTTGTTCCTACCTTGGTCAAAAATCAAAGGAAATTTAAAATCTTTCTCACCTTGCACAATGTCACCATCGTGATTTTTAGCTACTATTTATTTGTACTTGACCAAGTATCTTCGCCATTTCCATGTACCTTTTGGAAACCAACAATAAGAATTTTTAGAACCGTGCCTTCTTTTCCAAGCTGCTTTGTCACTTTCTCTTTGACCTTTGCACCCTCTTGCACCGGCATCTTGTTTCCAACACTGCTCAACACTACTGTTGACTGCTACAAATGTTTTTCACCTTCTTTTGAAAGCAACATGTTAACATCCTGAAACAACTTATTACAAGAATAAGCATATTTTTGAAAAATATGATTCAATACATCTCTTTGTTTTATCATCAACAATGTCAAGTTTTGACTTGCATTCACTATCCTCTTCATTTCACTTTCATGTACAAGAGACAAACATGTATTTTTCTTATGCACTCTAATTATTTACTCAATACCATCTGTTGTGGAGGTAAATCCCCTCTGCAGACAAAGGCGATCCCTACTAGCCCAGACTGGGTCTAGCAACAATCAATCACGCTATAGTGCAGGTTCCTAATTGCAAATAAACCAACTATCGATGAAGAACACAGAATCCAATAAAATTCACATTCATAGAAAATTAGTGCTCACGTTCCTCGGTTAAAGCGAGATCACGATCCCCGATCAAGGATGGGACACACATGCGAGAAACAAAACAAATGCAAGCGTAAAATCCAGTAGATGCAACTATATGTCAGTCAGAAAGGACATAACTCATCATCATAAATAACAAAAAGAGTGGAACCATAACCAATAGTCATTCATTAATAATCAATCAAAGGAAAATTACAACCATAGTTCTGACGCTGAATTCTCCTTCGGCGGGTTGCCAGCAGAACACGTCTCGAAAAGCCTGTCAAGGATGGGACAAACCTCTCTCTTCGGATCTTGACGATAGTCTCCTTGCTTGAAATTGGCCTTAAGGGAATTATGGAGGCTCTTGCAACATAAGGCTCTTGGAAATTTGGGAACTTGAAGACTAGCTTGCAATGGAGATGGGCAAGCTTTTATAGATGGAGGAAGAGGAGTTGGGATCCCTATAATCATGGGATTGGCCCTATCATCAAGGAAGCTTCCATGAGAGGTGGCAAACCACTTCCTCTCTATGGAAATCTGTAGCCAAACCTCCCAACTCAAGATAGATATCAGTTCCTGGATCAGTTAGGACGAAACTTCCGCCATTTATTTTTAAAAAACACCTCTTAAATTGGCTGGCGCGAGTGCAACTCTGGGACAGAGTGCCAATTGGCACGGCCTCTTTGCAGGATTTTCCCCATTGGCACGGGTGATGAACTGGCTGCCTGCACCAATGCAAAAAGGGGTGTTTTTAGGGTTTTTTAGCAGGAGATGTCTTCAGGGGGATGAAAGTACATGTTCAGGGGAATTACATGAAAGTATTTTCAAGTTATGTCACTACTCACAGGTCACAAAATGAGCCCTCCAATGTGCAAGATGAGGATTGCAGGGACGGTGAAAAATTGCTGTGTAACAGATGCCCCCTAAAGCATGAGGCCCAAGAGAGAGAGAGGGGTGAAATACTTTACGAGAACGTGTCCAACTGAAAACTCCGCTGTCGGAAAACCTATGTGAAGAAGTATAAATGATGTCTCAAATACACGATATATATGTGGTATGGGTGCAACCATCCATAACAGAGTATACAATAATCCAGATCCAAGGCATGGATGCAGCCATCCAGTGAGGATCGATGAATAGACTCAGGTATGGTCACAACCATCCAGTAAGTGAGTCATGTAAATAATCATAATAATCCACAAACTCGCAGCCTGGATTACAATAGACACAATCCAGGGTCTTGCGCTCCATCTCGACCCGAACAAAGTACAAGTTCAAGCATGCGAATAAATGAGCTGAAGTCGAACATGAAAGAACATCGTCTGATTACCAGCCAATGATGAAAGCTGTTAACAGATGTGAGAGGTACCACCAATAATGAAAATGGCCCTCAAGGTACTACAGGTACAATCTACGACATGTGAATCAATGATCTGGCGTTGAACATTCATAGAATCACTCGATCGGAGGTCAATGATGAAAACCTCGCGTCGAATGCGAAGAACCTGCCATTGAGGCACGCAGGCTCCAAGGCACCAGAAGGGAGTCTCTAGATCAGCTTCCCGGATAATGAGCTGAAGTCGACAGGAAGTGACCTTGATCGAAGGTGGGCCATAATGTTTTCCACATCATTGATGCGAGAGAGAGGAACATAGTGTTTTTGTGAATCACGATCAGAGGAGAATCAGAGGAAGGTTGGTACTTGCAGAGGTCAACTTCTCTTTAACATATGAATGGCACGACAGTGGACTTGGAAGTATTTGACATCAAAATATCAGAGGTCATACTGACTAGGCAAAGAGCAGATGAGAGGTCAAAAGGGATCACCCAAACCCACGGAGGCAAGTGAAAAACAAGATGAGATGTCCACAACCCGACACGAATGCAGACAAGTGCCATGTTCAAGAGTGACATACTGCCAACACGATAATGATGTTGGCTCCATTTTCCCCACCATTTATGGTGAGTACCTCTTTATTTTTACACAAGATTGAAGAGGATACCATATACTTGTCATATAAGTTCATCCTTTGGACGAACCCATCCTAGTACATTTAATGAGCCCTAGGAAGGAGTGACTCAAATAACGTCATTATGACTGAATCCAATGTCATCAGGGTTTAACGAGTCTGACAGAGGAAGAACTCGGCGTCTTTTCATATTTAGAGAGTTTGAAAAGACAGCGGAAAAATCCAACGGTCCCTTTTCGTAAATAGTTCCTCAGATCCGAAAAGGTAGAAAACTATGTCTGAGAAAACCTCCTAGTCGCAATAGGCTAGGGTATTCCTTTTTCGTAAATAATCTATCCCAGCCTGAAAAAGGGGTAAACGTATACTGGGTAGATTTTGTTTCGCAGCCACTTTAACGAGATCAAAATGACAAGAGACTCGACAATATTTTCATGTTTAGAGAGTTAGAAAAGAGCTAAAAGTTGACTCCTCCTGAAGGAACGAGTGGTATTAAGGGTAGCTACTAGTTCCGGTAATGGTGGAACTGCTCAGAACAAATAAAGGTCAAGAGGTTGGCTAACAAGACCACTCATCGCAGCAGTTCCTCAAGAACGGGTTAAACAACCAAGTGAAGGCATATGATCGGCCAAGTAGATAGTGACGATGGAGTGAGAAAACCAAGGCTCATCTGAAAAAACAGGCTGATAAAATGGCAATCACAAGAGTTAAAATAGGAAAGGTTTCATTTTTACACAAGCTTGAAATCAGAAAACTCTGCTTGAAGTTGGTTTCATTTTTACACAAGCTTGAAACAAAGATAAACTATGCTTGAAACCGGTTTCATTTTTACACAAGCTTGAAATGAAAACAAACTATGCTTAAAAAAGTAAGCATGCCCCCAGCATGGTGACTCAATTCGAGGTACATGCCCCCCAAGCTTCAATCCATATGAAGGGCAGATGGAGTGAAGGTTCAAATGACGGGATCAAGAGAAAGACTCGACTGGTATTTTACGAGAACTTATCAAAGACTCAAATTGAATGGGAACGTGTTTCATTGTTTTAACGAGGTTGACACATTAAAAGAACTATCCTCAGGACACCTTGTTTCATGGTTTAAGGAGCTTGACACAAGACAAGGAACTTTTCTCCGACAACCTTGTTTCATTTTTTAAGGAGCTTGACACAAGACAAGGAACTCTGCTCCGACCAGCTTGTTTCATTTTTTAAGGAGCTTGACACAAGGGAAATAACTATGCTCCGACCGAAATCATCATAATGAACAAGAATTCATCACTTCCAAGGGTTCCACTCCTGATGGAAGGAAAACATCTTGGAAGTCAGGACCCAATGCCCCCAGCACACTATGCACGATGACATCATCACTGAGTACAGGCACGGGGTAGGTAGCCACATAGTTGACCTGCGGTGGGGAAGATACAACGGGTGGATAAAAGCCAGGAAGGGATGATGGTGAGCCAGCTGCCACATCACGACCAAAGAACGAAAGCTGATCAATGGTCACGATCCGTCCTTCATGTGGAAAACAGACCACACGGAAAAGGGAGGAGACAAGTGCTCCCATGGCATAGGTGTAATCGCGCCCCAAGAGCATATTAAAATCCAAGGGGTCTGGAACAACCATCACGTCCATATGGACGGTTTTACCTCCCAAAGTAATAGGTAACCTTGGAAGGATCCCTAACGGTTGACTCGTTCTTCTGTTAAACGCCAACAAATTCTGCGTAACAGGTGCAAGCGGCGGCGAACCGAAAGCTTGCCAGGTAGTTGAGGATAAAATACTAATAGACGCGCCTTCATCTATAATGGTGCTGGGTACGACCAGACCAAAAGCCTGTACTGTGATCTCAAAAGGCACATAAGACGGAAGGCGGTATCCTGCGAATCGATTCCAATCAAAGGAAGCGACCAAACTACTTAGAGGGGCTACCATCGAACTAAGATGGTCTTCCCCTAGTGTTACGGAAGAAGAAGAAGCATCCTCCACGACCTCCATCTCGAAGGTGGGAGGGGAATCCTCTGGGACCCCCATTACGGGAAGCGGAGGAGCAGCTTATTGAGGTATAGGGACAGAAGAATCTTTCTCCAAGTCCGAGAAATCTGAAGAAACAAGAAGAACCTGAGGGGTGTGAGATCCACTTTCCACGGAAAATACCTGGTGCACCGTAGAAGGGACCAACTCAACCGATCCCACAACCAATGGTTGGTTGGGGATGGATTCCTGAATTTGAATTTCCGGGAGAGCAGGATTGACCAAGGGTGAATCTTGACCAATCGTGGCATCAACAGGTGGAAGACTCAAAGAAAGCTGTTTGTAACCAGCAGGAAGGCATGGTGTAGAAACAGTCGGGTTGTCCAACACTCATTTGGCTTCATCCATATACGGACAAAGGTGAATGGCATGGTTCCCTTCACACAAATTACAGGGATTGGTAATCTTACCCTGCTTCTTAGGAGCCTTACCAACACTAGTTGAAGACGTGCCCCCAACCTGACTCCCGGAAGCCAAAGGCAACGATGAACGACCGTTGGACCATTCTTCAAGCACCTTGGGAATGCTAGGGCAATCTCGAAGAAGATGGTCTCCCATGCACAAAATGCAAGGGAATTTGACTTTCCGTGGAGGGTTGGAAGGCTTATCAAGAGGAGAGTTCTTAAGCGCAATAGTTGCAAAGCTAGCCTCTCCTTTATCAGACTTCTTCTTTTTAGTCTTATTCTTCTTCTTCTTAGCCACCTGGTTACTCAAATCCAGACTTTGACTAGGCGAAGTAGAAGAGGAGGACGCAGAAACAGGCGAAGAAGGGGAGAGGTCCACCTTGGAATCAACATGATTTTGTTCAGGCAGAGAAACTAATTGAACAGTAGCCGAGACATTCGGGACCACAGAGGTTGAAAACAACCAAACAGGAAACCCAACAGTTAACCTAGGAAGGGACAACGCTGCCATATAAGGAGCACCAACATTTCCAAAAGGAGGAAAAGGACCAGGATTCCCATCGGAGGGGATTCCTTGGTTGGTGAAATCTGGAAAAGTTGCCATCAGAAACGATCTTCAAAACAACACACTAAGGAAAATAATTTTAACCAGGAATATTTCATGGGCAGTTAATTTTTAAAACATTGAAACAAAACTCTGCTGTTTCATCTTTTAAGAGTCGAGAAATAGGCAAAAGGTGACTCTGTAGCTTTCAGATTGGAAACAAGCATGAAAGGACAAGCGCTTGATGACCTTTTCAAATTTAATGAGTCAGAAAAGATCAAATGAATACTCAGGAATACTAAGCAAAAGGGTCTACCAAATAACCGTGAACTACAATATACACCTTGGTTTCAAAATGAAAGAGAAATCAACCAAGGACTTAACGTACGTGCAGGAAATCTCCCCGAATGTTGTGTCCGGTGTATCATGGGTATAGGGCGGCAGACTCGGCTTCCTAAGGATAAAGGATAGAAACCTAGTGGGGTATCCCTTTATATACGCGATGGTATGGGGAGCACAAGTCCGTACTAGCACTGTCTACAGCCAAGAGGCGAACGACAGCTACTAGGTTTTAAGACGCCGGAACACGTCTCTAGCCTAGACCTCTAAATGTGTTTCGTTAATGTTTCAATGCTACCTTAGTGTAAATTGAATGAATTTTAATGTTTATCTTCAATTATGTCTCGTTTTCAAGGCCCTACCGTATGTCATATGACAATCTCCTGTATGCAGCTATATGAGAAAATAAAACTTTCAATTCGATGAATGCTATCTAGTTAAGGGAAGAGCTTCAAACAATGATGCAACAAACAGCAAAACTGAAAATGAAAAATTTCCAAACTAGATGACTTTCACTAGCCAAAAGTATTCTAAAACATTCAACGAAGCGAATTATGCAATGTAATCTATGCAAAATTGTCTTTTCCGAAAACTATGCAATTGTAATCTATGCACAATTTCCTTTCTTTTCAAATGATAAGAATGCACTCAATGCATTTTTCGATGAAATGAGAATCTACTTAATGCACGCTTTTAATGAAAGAGAATGCACTGAAAACGATTTTTAGTTTTCAATCACTAAACAATGTGATCTAATTTCAATGATAAATCTCAAAAGTAATTTTCAATGCGATGTGATCTAATGCATTTTAACAAAAAGAACACTTTGAGAAAAAAACTAAATGAACGCAAATCCTCTTAATGAAGGATGAATGCAAAAGAGATGCAACAAACACTAAGAATGCAATCGTTGTTTCAAACACTTTGTAAAGAAATCCCTCAAAAGGCTTCAAGACATATGAGGTCAAGCACAAAGAAGGACTTCGAAAGAAAGAGATCAAAACAAGGCATTCATTCCCTTTTACATCAAACAATCATGGAAAGAAGACATTTCAAACAATGAGCAATTTAATCTATGCTCATATAGTGAAAAGACCGGAAGGGAAAGACACACTGGTGAAGGATTTAGGGAAAAAATCTCAATTTTCATACACTCTGAAATTGGCTCGACTTGTACATTGAAAACTAGCACCAATGGCCAATTGGCGAGGGTTGCTAACTGACAACAAGTGCCAACGCCTGAAAATGAAAAAACAAAGAATTTCTCCCAACCAAGACCAGACTCACCACTTCAAGCAGAATCTCCAAGACTCAAATGAACCATGTGATCTAGGCTCAAAGCGAGACAGACACAGATCAAGATCAGAAATCTCAAAACAGAGTAAACCCTAGTACCTTACAGGATTGGCGCAATTGTAAGGCTGAAACTAGTGCCAGAATAGAATTGGCGCGGGTAATACACTAGCAACCTACGGCAATGGGCGCGATTGTCAAGCTAAAAAGCGCGCCAGTCGAGTTTACTAGTCAAAAATAAAAAAAGAGCAATCCAACAAGAAGACCAGTGATGATCAAGTTATCCAAAAGCCAAATTCACAGAAAGAGCCAGCCCAAAAGAGCTGATCAAGAAAGCAGAGTCAAGAATCAACCGAAAAGATAAGATAGTGCTCCAAGTGTTCAGTTTACAAACTAAATCGGAGATTGACTGAAGCAGCGTTGATCTACTTCGCAATTGCAGAGAAAAAGCATTTCAAAGGCTATCTGGCTAACTTCAGGCTCCGTCTATAGCTCATAAAATGAACAATAAAAATCTAACGGTCCCCAGTGGAGTCACCAATTTGTTGTGGAGGTAAATCCCCTCTGCGGACAGAGGCGATCCCTACTAGCCCAAACTGGGTCTAGCAACAATCAATCACACTATAGTGCAGGTTCCTAATTGCAAATAAACCAACTATCGATGAAGGCTTACCTGGAATCCAACGAAGTCATTGTAGAAGAGGTGGCGCTCCCATTCCTTAGTTTTGGTAGATCACGATCCCCACTATCTCCGTGATGGGACACCTAGAATCCAACACAGTCATTGTAGAAGAGGTGGCGCTCCCATTCCTTAGTTTTGGCAGATCATGATCCCCACAATCTCCGTGATGGGACACCTGCACATGCGAGAAACAAAACAAACGCAAGCGTAAAATCCAGTAGATGCAACTATATGTCAGTCAGAAAGGACATAACTCATCATCGTAAATAACAACAAGAGTGGAACCATAACCAATAGTCGTTCATTAATAATCAATCAAAGGAAAATTACAACCATAGTTTTGACGTTGAATTCTCCTTTGGGGGCTCGCCAGCAGAACACGTCTTGAAAATCCTGTCAAGGATGGGACAAACTTCTCTCTTCGGATCTTGATGATAGTCTCCTTGCTTGAAATTGGCCTTAAGGGAATTATGGAGGCTCTTGCAGCATAAGGCTCTTGGAAATTTGGGAACTTGAAGACTAGCTTGCAATGGAGATGGGCAAGCTTTTATAGATGGAGGAAGAGGAGTTGGGATCCCTATAATCATGGGATTGGCCCTATCATCAAGGAATCTTCCATGAGAGGTGGCAAACCACTTCCTGTCTATGGAAATCCGTAGCCAAACCTCCCAACTCAAGATAGATATCAGTTCCTGGATCAGTTAGGACGAAACTTCTGCCATTTATTTTTTAAAAACACCTCTTAAATTGGCTGGCGCGAGTGCGACTCTGGGACAGAGCGCCAATTGGTGCGCCCTCTTTGTAGGATTTTCCCCATTGGTGCGGGTGATGAACTGGCTGCCCGTGCCAATTCAAAAAGGGGTGTTTTTAGGGTTTTTTAGCAGGAGATGTCTTCAGGGGGATGAAAGTACATTTTCAGGGGAATGCCATGAAAGTATTTTCAATTTATGTCACTGCTCACAAGTCACAAAATGAGCCCTCCAATGTGTGAGACGGGGATTGCAGGGACGGTAACAAATTGTTGTGTAACACCATCCTTAAACAAGTGATACTTGTTCTCATGGAAATGACATACAAATTTCCTATCATATAGACATGGACTTCCCAATACAATACCTGATATCTCAAGCGGCACCACATCAAGCTCAACTTCATCAAGAAAGTTTGAGTTGATGGTGAATCTTAGTAAGAACTTCCTTGTAACCTGCAAGTTTTCATTATTGCATATCCAACGCAAAGAATATAGTCTTGGATGTCTAATAGTTTCAAGTCCTAGCTTCTTAACAAAATCTTCGAAAATCAAGTTATCTTGCGACCCACTATCAAAAAGTATATCAATATTGGTATTGTTAGAGACAAATATAATATGGAAAAGTCCTATTCTTGAATCTTCATCATGAGTATCATTTGGACAATTTTAAGTACTAGTGCTTGCAACATGTTTACCTTTCAAACCATGGCTGTAATCTTTGTCTCATTTCCTAAATCTGACCCTAAGTCATGTTCAATTATAGCAACAATTTTCCCCTTCTCTTTGGCTTTCAGTCTATTTGGTTTCAATTCTGGATGAAGTTTCTGACATTGGTCTTCATCATGGCCAGTATTTGAACAATTTTTGCATGCGAGTTTTTCCTTCTCTCTTTTTACAGAGCTATTTCTTTTTCCTCTTCCATAAAATTTTCCTTTCCCTTTACCCTCACTTTCACCTTTCTCCTCTATGTTTTGTTTTCCCCTTTCCTCTAAGTGTGTGGCTTGTACAAAAACTTCATCTAAATTTCTTGGGTTAAACATAAGAATAGCATGCTTCAAATAGGAATGTAAACCCCCAATGTCTTTCAAGAGTGTATCTTGGGAATTCAAGTTTATTCCTAACAAAAAAGCTCTCTTTCTAAACTCCTGGGTATATTCTTGAACTTTTTGACCCTTGAGTTTCTTAAAATTTCTCCAACTCATAATAGCTTTTTGCATATAGGCTAATGGATAAAATTGTACCTTAATGGAAGAAATGAACTCAACCCAAGAAATGGATATATTATCATGGATTCACATTTTCTCTTGAGTCTCTGCTTCCCACAAAACTAGTGCAAATCCTTCTAGCCTTAATGAAGCCAACTAGATATTTATGTCGTCTTCATGAAGGTTTTGCATTCTGAAATACACCTCCAATTGATGTATCTAATTATCAAGCTTCTCTACATTTACCTCACCATTTTACATATGTATTTCAAACTTAATGTCCAATTTGAGTAATGGAGTTTTTCCTTTTATGGCTTTTGAGTGAGTGTGAGTGGTCTCTGTGGTGGAAGTGGAGATGATTTTGATGGCGATGATGAGGATGATGAGGATGTTGAAGATGGTGGAGATGGAGGTGGCATTCCTCCACTTGCCTTTGAACTCTTCTCTTCATCCTTCTTACCATATGAAGTTCCTTCTCCATATGGAATTTTAGAACCTTCTCCTACCATCCCAACAGTAAATACATCAAACATAACTTTAACCATCCTCTTTATGTCTATGAAGTCTCTCTTGACATCTTCCTCTTTTGAATTTCCTTGAGTCTCTCCAACACCTGACATGATGGCTATGGATTCAAGCTCAAATTCTGATGCTTGTACCTCTTCAATCAACTCAACTTCTTGTAAAACTTGCACCTCTTCAATATCAGCTTCTTGAGACAAAACTTGAGGTTCTTCAAGTGCAGCTATGGGTGGAATTTCAGGTTAGGATGATGCTCTTTCAACTCTCCTTCTTCTGGTCCTAACCTCAGGACTTGCAACCAATAATTTCCCTTCACCTTTATGCAACTTTAACCTTGTTAGCATCACAAATTTGCAACCATTAAACTTGCAAAAATCTTCAAACAACTATCAAGAAAATAACCTTTAGCAACCTTGCTCTCTTCAACCTGTATCTGATACCAACTTGGTCTAAATTTGAACGTTAGTTTTGCGGTGCTAATTTCATTTCTAGATATTAAACTTATTTACTGATCTTATGCTTGATGTGCAGGTTCCCTTGTTGCTTATATGTGTCAAAGAGGTAATTAAAGTTGATTTTATGAGTGTTTTTGACAGCATAGAGAATGAAATTAAATGGATAATCAACAAAAAAATAAATAATAGAAAAAAATCACAAATCGATCCATTAAAATATAGTTTTGATGAAGGATTTCACCCCTCTTGGGCTACATCTCCTTGGTCTATCTCCATAGCTTGGGCCTCTGTATTAGCTCAATTGTGCTCAAAATTTTGTTTACATGCATCAAATTCTCTTGGAACCTATTCTAATGATTTTAAAATGTTGAAATATATCAGAAAGGACTCTTTATTTACTCAATTTCGTTACCAGATGCGTTGGGCATGACCTTCCCTCTTGGTGGCCTTAAGCTTCTAAAATCTTTAAGGCAACCAAAACCTTTATAAATGACATCTTATGCATCTGAAACCTATTCCAATGGCTCCAAAACATCAAAATATGCCAAGAATGACTTTTCCTGAGCCAAAATTGGTCGAACATTTCCTCAGTTATGGAAAAACCAAATTTCCCTACAATTTCTCCACTAAATTTGGAAACTAGCCAGCTAAATCCACTAAAACTCGAGTTGTCTGCCGAAAATGGTGCTCCGCCAAATCCTCCACCAAACTAAACACGTCATTATTTGGATATAAGCTTGGTTTTAATGTTAATTAATCCTTCAGTTAGCACTATTCGCACTTAGGTTCGGATCCCTTTGCAATGGTCACGGGGTAGTGGTCATATGGTGAGGGTTTGGCCCCTCCTTTTGCCGTTGGATCAATATGCTACATACAAATAAATGGTAGGCATGTTGGTTTCAATTGAATGGCCTTTGGCCTAATATTAAAGGAGCACATTAGGTGGGGGGGGTCATGGGTTTGAGCCTGAACCTCGGCCCCCATTACATGGTTTTTTGCAATGTTTGAAACCTTTGATTATTTCTCCATTCGAACCATACGCCATGCCATATAATATGCCAATGAAATTCAAATTATATGCCAACTAAACCATATATGGGCCATGTTATCACAAAATTGCATCTGATTGGCTGCTAACTAGAAAAACTTTATGTAACTGTTTCAAACCAACTTGTGACTGAAGCTTAGCCTCTTCAGTCTAAGAGGGCTCTCTCAAAAAGGGTTAATGATATTTGATAATGATAAACTAGATGGCTAACTCTACTTGGAAAATGACTTGTTTGTGATAAGTGTAGGTTGAAAAGAACATCAGTATGCAAGCATTGGGCTTATGGAGTCGACAAAGAAATAATTCAGTAGATAGTTCACTTGACATGGAAGTTGAGGTAGGTAAGAGTTTTTAGCAAAGGTAATCACACATGAAACAGGAAATAACACAGTCAATTCATCTATAAAGGAAGTCAGAGCATTACATGAATGAATTCTGAGTATTAAAGATGAAAACCACTGCAAATGGTACACATAGAGAATATAGATCAGATACGCACTAAAAACTCAATCAGAATCTCAGGTTGATCAAGAAACAAGTCTCTGTATTACTGAAAACAATTAATTACATAAGGCTGCAATTTTGCCAAAAAGTCTACAACCCATACAAATTTCGAATTTCTTCCCTTTAATAGACTTGTTACATGATGAGATGATCTACCTCATGGCTATATTTATTGAAATTTTTCTGATGACACTTGCATAACAATAAAACATCTATTTTAATGAGAAAATGACAACTATTCTACTTGATAGTCCTTCTCCTAATAGGACTCAAACTGTTCATTATTACATTAACAACCTTATCTCCTAAAAACTGTTACATCTTTGAAAACTTGTTCCTTCACATGTTTGAATAGGGTGTGATGGGACTCATCACTACATGACATCATAATTGACCTCCTCTAAAACTTGAAACCAACCCTATTTTTAAGGAAACTGGTCCTTATCTTCGATGAATGGTTTGGCCAATGAGTTGGCTTTATCTCATGATCTTCAAGTCTTTGACGATATATGACATAGTCCCTTAAACCTTTGAAAGTTTCCACCTATCCATAATTGCACAAAAACCTTCTCATAAAACTTCAAAACATATGCTATGAAAGTATGACAGTTTCATAGTGTACTTTCGTAGCATTACAAAAATGCCTTTTTCCATCAACTTTTCTTATTCTTTCCTTATGCACTGTATTCCTTATGTATTGATACCTCTACCATATCATTTTAATCCTTTATAATCTTCTCAAAATTATTCAAAATTAAAAAATATAGCTGCAATAGTTTCGTAGCGTTTTCCTGGTCTTCAAGCCTAGGAACGCTACGAAACTGCTGAAAACAGTGAAATTTCTAGATTTTTGTCTAGCTTAAAAAATGTAGCTTCTAACTGTAAAAACATTATTTCCAACATTCATTAACCTTTAAAATCATAAACCAGCTCACACTATGATTCTTGAGGTGTTTCTTCCTCATTGATGATGAGTTGAGCAATTGGCTCCTCAACTACTGTCATTTTAAGGCCTTTCTTCTCTAGCTCCTCATGGATTAGTTCTAGTTGTTCTTGGAGGTATTTGAATTGGTATTAAACACACCATGAACCCATCTACATGTTATGGACGTCATCAAACTAATTAGGAACACAATCCATCTCACCTTCCATATTTAAAACCACTTTGCACATTTTTCCTATTTTTCTGAAAAATAGGTCTTAGAACAGAGTTTATATCTCTGAATCCATGATGTATTTTTCAAAACTGGAGGAGGTTTTTTTAAATATGAATGTTATGAATAAAAAAATCTCTTATTTTTTTTAAAACATCTCCAACTGTGTAGAACCTGCATTTGAAAAACATGTGTAAAACAAGAAAACTCTGTTGTTTGAAAATAGGGTCAAAGAAATCCTTGTATGTCCCAACTGATAGCACCTGTGAGAAAAGCGAGAAAGATTATTTTTCCTTGTCCTGTGCTTGAAAATAACCTCTCTTAGTATTTCAAAATTCATCTCTATTAATCCACAATATTTTCTTTAAACTTACTGCTCAAACAGTCCAAAAACATAGCAATTTCCTTGTTAGCTCTAGTAGCAATTCAAACAACTTGAACTGATGCATGCTTCAGCAAAGCTAGGGTCCTCCATGAATAGCTTAAGGTCCATGAGATTATATATTATCCATAGAGCCTCCTTTTTGTGATTTCTTGTACATGACCATCCTCTTTTATAACCAAGCTTCCCTCTTAAAAAGGTGACACTTGGAAAGCCAAATTGGCCAGCAAGCTGCTTGGTGTGATGAAGCAGCTCTCAAAAAGTGACATTGAGATGTTTCACATGCAAGGATAAATGTTGAGTGAAAAATAGCAGCTTAGGATCAGGTTTTTTGTTTTAAATGACATCTCATGCTTAAATCATGACACACACATGCCAAAAGGGTAATGATGACCTCATACATGGTTGTGTACCTTTGAATTAAAATGAATCTACTTTTTCTGAAACAATAGGGTTCAGAGTTGAGCTCTTATATCCCTATCCTGGATAGATATTGAAAAATGAAGGAGGTTCTTTTAGGTCAATATTTATTGAATAAAAAACTCTCTTGGTTTTTTGAAAACCATTTCCAGTTGTCCAAAATCTGCATTCTAAAAACATGTATAAAACAGGAAAAAATTTCATTATGAAAATAGGGCTGAAAAACATCCTTGTATCTCCCAATCTGTAGCACCTTTGAGAAAAGTGAAAGAGGTTATTTTTATTTGATATGTTCTTGAAAATAACATCTCTCATTTTCTTAAAATACCTCTTTTTTTTTCCCAGAAACCACCCTTGAATTTGACTGCTCAAAGTCAGAAAACAGAGAAATGCTTCATATTCGCTACAAAACTAGCAACATTTTCGTATCATTTTTTGCCTATTTTACACTAAATTCACTACGAAAGTAGGGATTCTTGGCTAAAATGACGTTTTTCAGATTTGTGAGCTTGGGAAATCAAATATGTTAGCAAATGATGACTGATGGAACATGATGTGACCTATATGGAGATGGTTTTGAGATGAAAGGAGGGTGGTTTTGAAACTTAGGATAGGTTAAGTATGAAAACAAAATTTTCCTATGCCAACTTGAAAAAGGTTTAAGGATATCTTACGCTTTTTAAGGAATGAACTATATGACCATTTCAAGTAATGACTCACAAAATTAGGAGTGATAACATTGGCTCCACTTGGGATGGTGTGCCCCTGTGGTACACCAAAGAACCTGTAGTTCTAGTGCCATCCATCTTCTTGGAAATAAAAACTCTGAAATTAGCTAAGCTTCCTTCAAAATCTAATGGCCTTCACCTTAGGCTCAAGCTTGATGATTACTATTTAAAAACCAAATTTGTACCTACTGAAAAGATGCACAGTCAACTTTGAGCTTATTCACACACTCCTACCTACCCTTACAGCTGCAATCTCCATTTTTAATTCAAGCAACATGAAACTTCCAGTGAAGCCAGTCATTGATCTGATCTGAAATTTTAACCTCTTGAATGCACTTGAACCAAAATTAAGCATGATACTAAAATGACCAAGGCAACATAAAATGTATATAATCCTCATAATGAAAATATAACTGGAAATATGGACGGTATAACTCTTCCATGTAGTCAGCTATAGGATCATAGAAGATATAATTTGTTTGATTATTCTCAAGACATTCTGTAGCTTTGGACAACTCATATATGCTTTTCTCAACCACACAAGATTTGAATTGTGTACTATCAAACTTATTTTTAAAAATAGGGTATTCTTGCTCAATCTCAAAAGATAAAGGTAGCAACACCCTCTCTTTGTGTTCTGGCATTAAATTTTTTTGAAAAGATTGATCTTGATCATGAAGACTATAAGATTGAATTTGATCTTCTGAAACTTAAATTTCTTTTTCAATGTTCTTAGAAGCTTCATCCACAAATTGAATATTATCTTCTGACTTGCACCCAAATGACTTCATATTAGAAGACAAGGATAAAGAAAAATTTTCATCCACTTCCTCATTAGTGTGATCATTATTTTATGTAAGCTGATGCAAGGAATGACATGAAGAATAAACATCTTCCTTTACTTGAGGATTATACCAATTATCTTCCAATATTTCCTCTTGTTGTTTGAAATGATTCTCATACTTCTCATGATCAAAAGACTGACAAGTCTGCTGCAACTTTTCATCAAACTCAGAGGATGTAATGTGATTCTCATAAATAAACTCCTGCTGGGTTTCATTTTCATCCAAGAGAGAGGCTATCCTTTCTTCTTGGTGATGAAAGGGATTGTCATGAAGGGCCTCTAAAATTTCCTCATCCATGAACTCATCATCTTCATAACAATTCTCCAAATATTCAATAAAACTCACATAATGTTTAAAGTACTCTTTGACCAGCAATAAGGAGGGATGAAACTCTTCATACATATCATAAAATGCAACATGGAAATCAGAAAGAGAATATAATGAACCATTTGGCAAGCTTTCATACCAAGACAATGTGTTTCCCTCTAAAGTGACCATAAATATCTTCATGAGACAATCCTCAGGGACCTGAACCTTAAGTCTGTGTACATGCATATGGTATCTAACCAAATGAAGAGTAGCATTGTCTTTATTTTCATATTTAAATATAGGAAGATCAGTTAACCATTCGACCTTTGGCATATGATTTGGAAAACCAGGGATGTGAGACTGATTCATAGGGGCATACCTGACATTTATTCTTGCAATGGAACTCATATTGGAACTTCATCAAGCTACTGATCCTCAAGGAAGTAATAGAGTAATCTTCAGAGCATAGAGTTATTAATTCTGAGTAATAGCAATGAAATCTACTACAAGTGGTGAAACATAAGATATAGATCAATAAAAAATTAAAAACCCCATGAGAATCTCAGGTCTGTCAAGAAGAAAACCACTATGGATTACTGATATGAGTCAAAATACATAAGGTAGCAGTTTGCTGCAAAAAATATCCAACCTTTTACAAATTCGAATATCTACCCTTTAATAGACTTGTTACATGAGATATGAACTGCCTCTTGGCTAGATTCATTGAATTTTTCCTAATGACACCTTGCATAACAAGAAAACATGTATTTTCCAAATAGAGTATCCATCTCATCCTATCATTATCTAATATCATAAAACCCTTTGAGAGAGCCCTCTCAGACTGAAGAGGCTAAGCTTCAGTCAAAAGCTGGTTTGAAACAATTACCTTGTTGGGTATGTGTTATATTCTTTCCACGACTAATTACCCTTTTGGTCCTTAATTTCCGATGGGCGGTCCATGCCCATGGTTTTGTGCATGCTTTTGCACAGGGTTTTGGGGTACGATGGTTTTCGGCCCCTGGTATTTTTGTAGATCCAGTCAAGGGAACTACGGTTATGTTCTAATCCAGGGTTAATGGATTAGGGTTTATGTATGCTTCGGCATGTATATATATGTGTTGTAACACTAAAAGGAATATAATGAAATATCAAGCTGGTCATCCCTATTTGGGATCCAGGGGAAAATCTTTGTGTTTGTCTGTTTTATGTTTTATGCTCTCACTATTGTTTATTTTCTATTATAAGATTCTTGTGTAGATAATTTCTGTTCATGGTTAAAAACTACATACCCCAAGTTGACCATTGAAGCAGCCCAAGAGGACTCAATTTGGTGATAATAGGCCATTTGATATAACGCTTCCACATAACACATATGCCACGTATTACCAACGGACTTATACATTCGACCTTTGAATATAATGCTCCATGGGTTTTGATTTGATATGCCATATCATATTAATAATGAATTTCCATATGGATTAATAAAATTCAAACTTGGATTTGGTTTATATGTGGTTATAATATTATTAATTAGAGTTTGAATAAGATTTGAAATATTATATATATATATATAATTCTAACTTTTATTAATTAAAAAAAAATATTCTAGCATATAAATACGATGAACCTAAACTCAACTTTAGGAGGTCATTAGACAAATTTTACCTTCACAAACCAAACTGGTGAATCCCACAGTGACACTTGTCATAGTCCCATTGAACTAAAACTAAAAAATATTCCTTGAATTTTGACTGGGCTGCCATGTCATAAGCATGTACTTGTTCTCCAATTTTTTAATAAAAATTTGTTTGTTTTGAACAACGATCAACAGATCGTAACTCCTTCATCCGAACTTGGTTTTTAGCGAAATGAGTTATGTTGGATCCCTTGCAATGGGACAGTCACTGTCATTTTGGTTTCATTAAATTCTAATCACTTTCATTTTTGAGCTAAGATACTGAGCCTCTAATCAAAATAGGCCATCGAGCCTCCCTGTAACACATTTCATAGGCATGTAGGCATCACATCTCTTCTCAGAGATAAGCTACCATCGCCTTTGCTAGTTTATGTCCATTATGTCTGTAAGAATATTTCAGTTATTTGATATTAATTAAATGAAGTTTTATTTTTGCTACATCTCTGCGTTTATTTTTATTTATGTATTTTATTGCATTCCTGCATAAATATGGACCACTCCCATTCCCATAACACAAGGGGGCAGTTCTCTCATTCCCACGACACCCCCTCCAAGTAGTATGGTCACTTCTTTTGATTGTAGTTGACTGGCAGGATATCATCTTCCTTCTTACATGCCCTTTCGGATCACAATACAAACATATAATATACCTGTACTTGCAAAAATCTTAGATGAAGGTGTATTTGTTAGTATTTTTTCCTCAACTACTTGGAAAGATTTAAGTTCTCTATATCTTGTGCCCATTACCCATAACCTGTTGGATTTTAATATAGGACCTAGTCAACCGTTAGTGATCCTTCCTAAGTTTACCTTTACTTTGGGATGAAAAATAGTCTATATCTATGTAATGGTTGTCCAAGGCCCCTTGGATTTGAATTTACTCCATGGGTGTGACTATGTTTATGTCATAGGACCTCTTGTATCTTCTCTCTTTCAAGTGATGTGTTTCCAAGATGAAGGAATAATTGTGACCATTGATTAGCTTTCATTCGTTGGTTCTAATTTGGCTCCCAATAAAGCCACATCCCTAATGGTCCTTATGTGCAAGTGGTATCTTCCCCACCACAGGTCAATTATGTGGCAACTTTTTCCATGCCCACGTCTACTATTGATCTAATAAGTGATATAGTGCATCATGTACTGGGGGAATTAGATCTTGATATTTCCATTAGATCCCTTGATATGTATCCCTTCCAGAGTGTTTTTCTCCCATATGATGATAACCTCTTGGAATCCATGACCTCTTATGGGCCATGAACAAGGTATTAGAGCAGAGTTCCTGTTCTTGTGTCAAGCTCCTTAAAAAATGAGACAAGGTCTCCAGAGCAGAGTTCCTTTTCTTGTGTCATGCTCATTAAAAAATGAAACAAAGTGTCATGAGGATAGTTGTTTTATTGTGTCAACCTTGTTAACAAAATGAAACATGTCCTTATGAGGATATTTCTTTTACTGTGTCAATCTTGTTAAAAAATGAAATAGGTTCCTATGAGGATATTTCTTTTACTATGTCAACCTCGTTAAAAAATGAAATAGGTCCCTATGAGCATAGTTCTTTTATTGTGTCAAGCTATTTAAAAAATGAAACAAATCCCCTTCTGATTCAAGTATTTTATTAGATCTTGTAAATTTCCAGTTGATTCTTTCATTTGATCTCGTAAATGAACCTTCATTCCATCTACCTTGAATTGATTCATTATGTTTGGGGCATGCAAAGTTATCTCAAGCATATTTTTTCATGTTTCAAGCTTGTGAAAAAATGAAACCAATTTCAAGTATAGTTTCCCATGTTTCAAGCTTATGTAAAAATGAAACGATTATCATTCTACCTCTTGTGATTGCCATTTTTATCAGCCTATTTTTCCATATGAGCCTTGGTTTTCTCTTTCCATCGTCACCATCTACTTGACCGATCATATGCTTTCACTTGGTCTTTAAACCCTTTCTAGAGGAACTGCTGCAATGAGTGGTATTATTAGAAAAATTCTTGACCTTTATGTGTTTCGAGTAGTTCCATCATGACTGGAACTAGTTGCTACCCTTTATACCACTCGTTCCTCCAGGTGGAGTCATCTTCCAACTCTTTTCTAACTCTCAAAATATGAAAATATTTTCGAGCACCTGTATTTTCGAACTCGTAAAAGTAAATGAAAAGATGTCTACTTAGTATAAGTTTAACCATTTTTCCCGACTGAGATAGACTAGTTACAAAAAAGGAATACCTTAGTCAAACATGGCTAAGAGGTTCTCTTGAGTATTATTTTATACCTTTTGGATTCAAGAGACTATCTATTAAAAGGGATATATGGATTTTTATTTTTGCCTCTTTTTCAAACTATCTAAACATGAAAAATATGTCGAGTTACCCCTTCGTTAGAATTTTAAAACTAAAATGACGAAGGAATTGTCATTGTGATGAGACCGAGCTACTCCTTCCTAGGGATGGTTAAAAATACTAAGATGGATTCATCTAAAATATGAACTTATACGAAAATTATATGGTATCATCTTCAAGCTTGAGATTAAAAATAAAGAGGTACTCACTAGAAATAGTGGGGGAAAAAGGAAATAAACATATATTTTGTATTTGGTATGAAAGGCAGTATACCACTCTTGAACATGGCACTTATCTGTATCTCATGTCGGGTTTGGGACATCCTCACTTTGTCACTTGTCTTACTGGGTTTGGGAAATACATTTGCCTCTCATTTTATTATATCATATTGTCACCATGATCTCTGATCCTATTTTTAGTCAAATGCTGCCAAATTCTGAAGTTATGTCACTGATATGTTCAAGGGAAGTCCCACCTGCCAGTTCAAACCACTTATACCCGTTTGAATGTTTCTACATCAATCTTGAATCACTCTTGCCAACTTTAAAAAATCCTATGTTTCATGTCGATGATGTGGGAAACATTATGCCCCTCCTTCTACAGATTTCTTCCTATCGACTATAACTCATTATCCGAGAGGATGGTATAGGAACTCCATTTTAGTACCTTGGAGCTTGTATGCCTCAATGACAGGTTCTCCACATTCAACGATAAGTTAACATCATTGTCCTTCAATCGAATGATTCTGTGATTGTTTGACTTCAGCTTCATTGCTCACAATTGTAGATTGTGTTTTTGTAACTTGAGAGGCATCGTCATCGTTGGTGGTTTCTCTCATGCCTACTAACGGTTTACATCATTGACCGGAAATCAGGTGGTTTATACCATGTTCAACTAAAACCCATCAATTTGGATGGTAATATTCGTACTTTGGTAAGATCGAGACAGAGGTGAAGACCCTGGGTTTTTGTTCCATGGAGCTATTAAGTATTCATGATTGTAAACATGATCCTTTCTATTTGGATGGTTGTGTCCATGCCTTGGATCCATGTATTTTTATATGTTTACACTTTAAGAATACTTTCATAAGATATGTCAGATATATTGTATTATGTTTGATTTGCAGGTCTCCTGATGATGGTTATCTAGGTCCCTGCCTTTGCTTGTAAAGCACTCCATCCATCACTTCCCATTCTGACTTCATGCTTTAGGGGGCATATATTATACAGTATTCTGTCACACTCCCAGTCTTGTATCTAGAAGTTTTGCACTTTTTTTCGTCAATGTTGCAAGTGTCGCAAAGTGATGAAAGTTGTTATGAACAATGTATTCACATTGAAACATGTTTGTGGTACTCAGAATAATATCCCCAAAGAAAGGAAGAAAACTTTCCTTGGAATAATTATGAAGAACTTGTAAAAAAAAATTGTTTGCAAGCCCAACACGTTTTTCATAACTAGCATAGCACTTCCAAAGTGAATTTAAAAAGGAAAAATTGTTTTGATCCTCTTAAGGAAGTTTCTTCGAAAATGAAGGAGAAGATTCTCCTACTAGAAAGCTCGAGAACGACGACGTGGCTTCAGGTAGATGAAGATTGGAATGAGACCTCCCATTTGTAAATTTTGGATAGATGGAATGTTCTATGCTTAATAAAAATTTACTTCAATCTTCTAGGGCTCAATGTAATATAGAAATCACATAAACATGAAATTAAAATGCTGATAGAACATACCAATATATCAACAGAAGACAAGCCAATAAAATAGACCAGATTTACATATCTTCTTGTCCAACAAAGATGTATAATAGTGTGTGTCACGACAGTCAACATGATGCTTCAACCAGCAAAGTCTTTCTCAGGTTGTCCAACCCTCCAAGCATCACACACACATCCCTCAAAGATAGCTCATCAAAATTCAACATAATTCAACAAAAGAATCCCACATCCAGATTTTCGACATCCATATTTCTGGCATCATCCATATTTTCGGTATCCAAATTTATGGAATCATCCATATTTACAACATCATCCAGATTTATGGTATCCATTTTTGGCATCATCCAGATTTACAGCATCCATTTCCGGCATCATCCAGATTTACAGCATCCATTTCCGACATCATACAGATTTATGACATCCATATTTACGGCATCCATTTCCAGCATCATCCATTTACAACATCCATTTCTGGCATCACCCATATTTATGGCATCCATTTCTGGCATCATCCAGATTTACGGTATCCATTTTCGGCATCATCCATATTTACGACATCCGTTTCCAACATCATCCATATTTAGGCATCCAAATTTACGGCCTCCATATTTACACATGGGAGAGAGAGAAGCATATTCTAGGCTGAACGAAACAATTAGATCACGAGGAATGTGTGTGATGAGATGATGATGAAATGACCTCCAAGTCTCTCCAATTTATCTCCATCTGTGAGGGTGTGTGACAAATTTGTTGGAATCTCAAGCCTACATTACAAATCAGGCTGACCTTGCACATAAGTGGAATAAATTAAAAATAAATGTTCTACCCATTTGATTAAGATGATATTTACATCAATCTTGTACCTCTTCGAAAGAGGAATCCAATAAAAACATTGGCATCAACATATGGGCAGTACAACATGAAGTTTAGACCTAGTTTCCCAAAATTAACACTCCCTCTCAACTAGGGAGAACCCCATCCACCAGTGCCATCCAAACATCGTGCGTCATCCCGACATATATTTCTTTGTTGGCTTCTTTATTTCAAATAGTGAGTCACAAAGACATCACTTCCAGCTTACCCGAAGTTAGCTCAGAGGTCTGGAACCTTTATAGGACTCAAAGGAGTCTCATACTAACCCGAAGTTAGTTTAACTGACCCGAAGTCAGTTGGAGGTTCAAAAATTCTCTTGGATTCAAAAGAGTCATATACTAACCCGAAGTTAGTTTAACTAAAATGAAGTCAGTTGGAGGTCCAAAACCTCACTTGGACTCAAAAATGTCATATACTAACCTAAATTTAGTTTAACTCACTTGAAGTTAGTTGGAGGTTTAGAACCTCACCTGGACTCAAAAGAGTTATATACTAACCCGAAGTTAGTTTAACTGACCCGAAGTCAGTGGGAGGTCCAAAACCTCACTTGGACTCAAAAGAGTCATATACTAACCCGAAGTCAATTGGAGGTCCTAAACCTCACTTGGACTCAAAAAAGTCATATACTAACCTGAAGTTAGTTTGACTAACCTGAAGTCAGTTGGAGGACCGAAACCTCACTTGGGCTCAAAAGAGTCATATAATAAGCCGAAGTTATTTTAATTGACCCGAAGTCAGTTGGAGGTCTGAAACATCACTTGGACTCTAAAGAGTGATATACTAACCCGAAGTAATTTTAACTGACCCAAAGTCAGTTGGAGGTTCAAAACCTCACTAAAATTGATCCCAGATCAAGTGGTTGGACACGTGCCATCCTAGACATAGAGAGTAAGTCAATCTCTGATGCGTCCGTCGGTCTTGCTATTGGTCTCTATCCACATTTCCCACCTCATTGGACAAGATGAGAGGTACTTCCCATGAGTCTAAAACTCCATGGGTAGGATGCATACAGGGCATAAATCAAAAAGAGGTGAACCAACTCAATATCATCACGGTGGGGCAGAAGCACATCAACAAGGTTTGAAAAGCCTAGCCCTGTGGTTTCTTATAGCTCCAAGAAGCTATCCCCAAAGCCCCTTGGAGCTCCCAGAGCTCATCGTCCAACAGGACCCTCAAAATAGGGTTGTTCCACGATTCCAATATTCTCACATAAGGTTAGGAACTTGACCTTCCCCAAGGCCATAGTCATAATATCTATGACCTACCCATCAATTAATATATGATCAAGCCTTACGACGCATCGTTGTACCATAGCATGGATAAAATGGTACTTGATATCAATATGCTTGGATCAATCATGAAACACGGGATTCTCTGAAAAACGAATCCCACTCTAGTTATCGCAAAGGATAATGGTGGTATCTAGCACATGCCCGAATAAATAATTGAAGAGATTTCACAACCAAATAGCTTCACAATAGGCCATACTCGTTTCAATGTATTAAGCCTCAGCGGTGCTCAAATCCACCGACTTCTGCCTCCTGCTCATCTAAGATATCGAAGTAGAACCAAGTGTGAAGCAACATCCATATGTGCTCTTGCTCTCCACCACACTACTAGACCAATCGGCATCAGTATATCCATGGAGTCTGAAACTCCCAATAGTGTATCTAAGCCCATGGTTTATCGTGCCCCGAAGATATCTCAAGATATTCTTGGTACCAACCCAGTGAATGTGATGAGGATCAACCATGTGTTGACTCAAAGTGTTCACTGCAAAACATGTGTCCGGACGAGAGTTCACTAAGAACATCAATGCCCCTACGAGTTGAAGATACTCGGTAGGATTTCCCAATGCAAGTCTAGCAACATTTCCACACAAATTCTTGAAGTTGAGTTCCATCGGTGTCGACACAGACTTATATTCCACCATACCAAATCTCTCCAGAAGCTTCACAATATATTTTCCTTGAGAGAGGAAAATCTCGCCAGGTCTTTGCCAGACCTCCAAGCCTAGTAAGTAATGCATAAGTCCTACTTATTTCATCTCGAACTTGGAAGAAATCTCCCTCTTACATTGATGAATGAGAGGGTTAGCACATGTCAGGAAGAGATCATCCACATAGAGAACCAAAAGAAGAGGCTTTTCTCTATCAACCATGAAGTAAAGGTTCAGATTAGCATTACTTCAAGTGAAGCCCAACTTCATCAAGTAGCTATCTATCCTCTCGTACCAAGACCTGAAGGCTTGCTTCAACCCATATAGGGCTTTCTTCAACCTGCATACGTGAGAGTCTCTATCCTAGACTTCGAACCACAGAGGTTGCTCCACATACACCTCTTCCTTTATCGAACCATGCAGAAAAGTTATCTTCACATTCATTTGATGGAGACTCCATCCTTGCGTTGAAACAAAGGAAATAATAGATAATATGGTGTTATAGTGTGCCACAAGTGAAAATATATCATCATAATCTATGCCTTCCTTTTGAGAAAGCCTCTGGCAACAAATATTTCCTTGTACTTTTCAGCACTACCATCAAATCGATACTTGATCTTATAGAGACATTTTGAGTTGACAATAGCTTTGTCCTCTGGTATCGGGACCACATCCCAGACATCATTCTTCATAATGGACTCATACTCTTCATACATGGAATCCTTCCAAACTTGATGTTTTATGACTTCTTCAAATGATCTAGGCTCAGATCGCACGATAGTAGACATGACTACTAGATACCCTTGGTATATATTCAGCTTCTTGCTTTAACAGAATGTCCCCCTTCGGGCCATATGTCTCTCAACATCCTAGAGAGTATCCTTGAGCCATGAGCGTCTTCTCTTAATTGCAGTAGGTGGATCAATAGGGTCCGTCATTGAAGGTGACATCGTGGAATATCTCCACTTCTCTTTGACAAGGCACATAGATTCTATATGCCTTCAAATTTTCACTAAAACCCACAAACATTCCCTTCTTTCCAGAAGCATCCAACTTGCTTCTCTTCTCTTTTGGCACATGAAAGTAAATAGAACAACCAAAAAATCTAAAATTAGAAACATCAGGTTTCTTACTAGAGAAGTCTTCTTTGGGAGTTTTGGAGTCTAGAGCGGAATGCGGGCATTGATTTTGTATGTACACATCAATGTTTGCAGCTTCTCCCCATAGAAACTTTGGAAGAACTTGGTCACATAGCATGGCATGGGTAGATCCCACAATGTTCCTATTCTTTCTTTCAGCAATGCCATTTTTCTCAAGATTATACATGGTTGTGGTATCCCTCTTAATGTTAGCTCCTCTGAAAAATTCATTGAACTCATTTGACTCATATTCGGTGCCATTATTAGTCCTCAAAATCTTGATCTTCTTTCATGTTTGATTTTACACCAAGGCCTTTAAGGTACAAAACCATTTGAATGCTTCATCCTTCTTATTCAAGAAATATATCTAGGTCTTGTGAGATAAGTCATCTCTAAAAGTCATGTAATAATAACATCCTCCGAAGGATTTCACAGGTAACATACGACATAAATCAGAATGTATCAATTGCAAGATATCAAATATCTTTGTGACACTTGAGGGGAAAGGTCCCCTTGTATTCTTTCCTTCGGCACAACCCTGACATATGCCTTCATGATCATTCTTGAATTAGGGCATCCAAGACACCACCTTCCTTGCTTCGGGAAGGGCTTTGTAACGAAGGTGTCCAAACCTCTTGTCCCATAACTCATTTTGACAAGTTGTATCACATGAAATAGCCCCTAATGGACTTCCTCCAATCTGTTAGATTGTATCAACTCTAAAACCAATATTGAGAGCTTCCTTGAAGTTCTTCTTCCAGTCTCAGGGAATTCTGCCAAAAGCAATGAGGACGAGCTCTTGATCAACTACTTATTCTCTTATGGAAAGGAGATCATTCTTGATTTCTTTGAGCCTCATAAAATATGATGGAGGGTAATGAATCTTCCCCTACACATAGTCCATGACATCTTGATCTTCTAACTCCAAATCCAAGGACATCTTCGATGCATGACATCTTCCTTGACAAGACTTCTTCTTCGTTGATTGCTTTTCACACTATCTTGGGCTTTGTCTCACGTCACCTCTAATACCATGTAAATTTTGGATAGACATAATGTTTTATGATTAATGAAAAATTACTTCAATATTCTAGGGCATGATACAATATAGTAATCACATAAAAACATGAAAGTAAAATGATGATAGAACGTACCAATAGATCAACAGAAGACAAGCCAATAAAATAGATCAAATTTACATATCTTCTTGTGTAACAAAGATGTAGAATAGTGTGCGTTACGACAATCAACATGATGCTTCAACCAACAAATTCTTTCTCAGGTCAGCCAACCCTCCAAGTGTCACACACATAGCCCTCAAAGACAGCTCATCAAAAGTCAACATAATTCAACAAAATAATCCCACATCCAAATTTTCAGCATCATCCATATTTTCGGCATCTAGATTTACGACATCATCCATATTTACGGCATCCATTTCCAGCATCATCTAGATTTACGACATCCATATTTACGGCATCCATTTCTAGCATCATCTAGATTTACGACATCCATTTCTGGCATCATCCATATTTACGGCATCCATATTTACGTCATCCATTTCAGGCATCATCCATATTTATGGCATCCAAATTTACGTCATCCATTTCTGGCATCATCCATATTTACAGCATCCAGATTTACGTCATCCATTTCCAACATCATCCATATTTACGACATCCATTTCCGGCATCATCCAAATTTATGGCATTAATTTCCGGCGTCATCCAGATTTACGATATCTAGATTTACGACATCCATTTCTAGCATCATCCAGATTTACAACATCTAGATTTACGACATCCATTTCCGGCATCATCCAGATTTGCGACATCCAGATTTACAACATCCAGATTTACGGTATCCATATTTACACGTGGGAGAGAGAGAACCATATTCTAGGGTGAACGAACCAATCAGATCACGAGGAATGTGTGTGATGAGATTATGATGAAATGACCTCCAAGTCTCTCCAATTTATTTCCATCTATGAGGGTGTGTGACACATTTGTTGGGCTCTCAAGCCTACATTACAAATCAAGCCGACCTTTCACATAAGTGGAATAAATTCAAAATAAGTGTTCTGCTCATCCGATCAAGATGATGTTTATATTAATCTTGCACCTCTCCGAAAGAGGAATCCAATAAAAATATTGGCATCATCATCTGAGTTTTACAACATGGAGTTTGGACCTAGTTGCCCAAAATTAACCCATTCCTAGCCCTAGATCCTCCTTCCATGGATCTCTCCCTTGAGATGTGGAACTCCTCCCTATTTTCATGGATCCTTAACTTCCTCTCCTTCCTTATAAATTAAATTCCCACTACCCACTAAGGGAGGGTTTCCATCCTAAGTGTTGAATTATGCCCAAATGTTTACCATTTACAAAGGAGAAAGGTGTTTTAAGGCTAAGGATTGGACTTGGAATATCACTTGAAGGAGGCTTCCAACATCAAGGCTTCATTGGTTGTAATGCTCCATTTTCCATCTATTTATAATACAATATATGTTTTCTTTCCATAAATGCTTCAACTATTGTCCATTTATTGTAATACTCCTTGATCTGTTACATAATTTGTATTAGAAAGTGTTATTTTTCGCATGTATTTGTTGTCTCCACCCGATATTTCTTGCAGACACTCATCTACAAAAAAAAAGGAATATTGTGAGATTGGAACCAAAAAGATTCAAGGTCGACATCAAGGGTATTAGCATCAGAGGAAGGTAGGAGATCTATCCTCCTTTGCATTTTCTAGTATGAATAAGGAAAGACTACATGTAATTGTCTTTTTTTGTTGCTAGATCCTCCCATAGGACTAGAGGGATCGTTTCTGTCCACAGAAAGGATTTCCTACGCAACAATACTCCTCGAATGAGGAATTAAATTATGCATCCAATGAATGCTCGCACTTGAAATTTGAGTAAAACTGTTAGTATGAATCTTAATTCCAAGCGTACGAAAAAATAACACTTTAGCTTTGCATAAAAAACAACCTTAACAATAAAGATGGCTGCTAATATCCTCAAATATGCAGTTAGGTGATCAAGATAAATGTTGCAAAAATATAGATCTATGCATCAAAAGACATTAAGCAGTAGAAAAAACAAGATTTACTCCATGCATCCAATAGACAAGGCAAGAATATGTTGAATTAATTTTGTATTAATGGCACCTGGGAGGAAAACACAGAAGGGTGTTACTAGTTCTCCTCAATGGGATGGGTTCTTGTAAGTCCTCAACACTTCAGATTTAAAATTTATCTCTCTTGATGGTGTAGAAAACCCAGACAAAAATGGTAGCAAAAATATGACTATGATGGTGGATCAAAGTAAGACCAAAAGTATAGCTCCAGAGTGATATTTAGGCAACAAAAGGTGGTAAATGAATGGGAAAACCTTTCTATTTATAACAAAATATTGATTTATTCTAGATATTGGTGCATAATTAAAATATTATTAACCAGATCAAGATCCAACTTTTATGAAATATTTTATTATATTTGTTGGAGGGAAAAGGAATTTGAATTGGGTCAAATCCCTTTATTTGTAAATAATAAATAAATAAATGAATTACTTATCATTTTAAGGATGTGGTTGAGTAATAATCAAATAAATAATTATTTATTTAATTATTTATGGGTGATTTAGTCATATATAACAAAGAATATTATTTAAATAAGGTTTAATAATTATTCTTTAGAAAATAATAAGATAAATAATGATTTATCTAATTAATTTCCTTGTTTTAGGTTAAATATAACCAGGAATATTAATTAAACTGTTATTTAACTAATTATTCCTTGAGGAAAATCAAACAAATATAGATTTATTTAATATTTCCTCATGGGGTTTCTTTTTTAGACCATAAACAACTTAATAAAGGTGGTTTACTAACTGATTTTCATAGTGAGAGAAATTTTAATTAGGGTAAAGTTGGTCTTACATGGTGTACTTGGGTCCATCTAATGATAATAGGTTAGATGACCAAAAAATGGTGTAACAGATTTCCCCCTATCGTGTGAGCGTGAGGAGCTAATCGTATGATCGAAGTACGTTGTAAAAATTCAATCACTAGACACTGAAGGGGAAGTCACAGAGAGAGAAGTATAAGGTAGACCAAAGTGCTGAAAGGACTAGACCTTGAGGAGGCGAGACTTACATGTGTAACAAGTCTCTTTGATGAGTGACTACCTATGCTATAGGCGGCAGGGGAGGCATACCTATGCCCGCCGAGACAAAGTACAAAGAATAAGACATCTAGTAAACAAGGGTCTGGACAATATAGTACATGCTGGCATAAACATGAGCCAGATAAACAACATGATAATGAATCCCACATACATATTGTGCCTGGGATAACAGCTAGGACTCGTACAATAATATCTGAGTACATGAGATATAAATATAACCCAGATGCCTCGGTGAACAGGAAGGGGCTCTGAAAATATGATTGACACATGCAATAAAAAAGGCGCTGCAAGTGGCTGGGGCCGACATCATCAAATCTATGGAGCTGCATCAAAGGCTGTAATGAAGAGGTCATCCGGGCATGTGGGGGGCTATCTGTATGGCCACCCCCTCATTAGGGCCGATACATCTCACACTCTCTCGGGAATCACTGATATCAGCTACTGCATCACTAGAACATTAATTATATGGATCTTGATCATGTTGAAAGGAGCTGGAGCTGAGAAACAATCAAGTTAACGGGAAATAAGGAGTCCATTTGCTTGATTCGAGGCACCAAACAAGAGTGGAATCGGGAACCAAGGTACACAGCCCTCTAGACCTGTCTTCTGGAATGAATGAGCTGATGTCAACAGAAGGAGGTCTGCCATAGGTGAGGCAATGAGGGGTACTCAACTAAGGCATGAGAGAAATAGTAGAGCGACTGACAAACTGAAACCAGTGATGATGATGAAATGGGGGGTACTGAGTAGAAGATGGAAAACTTCCCTTGTTAGAACATAAAGGACATGGATGACCTGGCAGCGACTAACACAATATCATGAGGGATAAGGGACAGTGGGACTGAAGGCCATAATGTGTGACACAAGAGAGGGACCAAGAAATGAAGGATGGAGGACTATAGCGGGATACAAAAGGAACTTGGGATAGAATCCATGAATGCAATGATGACTCAAATTAGATGCTCTAAACAAGGGTGACTCGATGGTGCTGCCACATAGAAAAGGTCCAATGGGGACCGTAAAAACATGAGTACATGGTGGTTACTCACGATGAAAATCGACACGAGCATGGACAAGTATGGAGGCAAAGTGATGCCCCCAAGTACAAGTGTTACAAGTGAAGAAATTCGATTTTGGGGAGTAGTGAAGTGACTCTTCATGGAAAAAATGTGTCTTGGTGAAGTATCAAATCACAAAAATCATGAGTTGGCTACCTAAAGAAAATAAAACATGTGTTTCCAGAAGGAAATGTTAAGGGTGATATTTATTCAGATAGAGTGCATTGCAAGGATTGGGAAGGGGATGGCCTTTGAAGTCCTCTAATAAATACGCCCCCTGACCTAACCATAATGAGTCAAAATTCCCATGACCAAGGACATCATGGGCTTGGTCATACACCAGAACAAGATCACCTTCGTGAAAAGTATGAGCTTTGGTGCGTTTCTTAGCCGCCTCAATGGTTTGCAATGGAACATGACGGTCTTTGGAAGCACGCTCGAGCATGATAAGTCGTTGTTATAAAGGTTGGGTGTCAGGGAGAAGTTTGACGGCTAGATGAAGGGAAGGGATTTCACACTCGATCAGTAAGACTACCTCCTCTCCAAAAACAAGGTTGAAAGGAGTAAAATTGGTGGCAGTTTTAATATAAGTTCTATATGCCCATAAAGCAGGGAAGAGCATAAGGTGCCAGTTGGTTTTGTGCTTATCCACCATCTATTGAAGCATGGTTTTAAGGATTTTATTGACTACTTCAACTTGGACATTACCTTGGGGGTAATAAGAGGAGGAATACTGGTGCTCAAAGCCCAACAATGAGGATAGCTCATGCCATATCTCATCTTCAGAATGTCGGCCATGGTCAGAGACCAATTGTTTCGGAACTCTGAATCGAGCGATCACATGGTTAAAGAAAAATAGGGTTGCGATAGCTGCTGTGTTGTTAAATGTTGGCATGGCCTCAACCCATTTGCTGAAATAGTCAATCGCCACGATGATATACTTATGGTTACCAGCCAATGATGGTCGACACTCCATAAAGTCTATGGCCCACTTATAGAAGGGACCAGCTGAGATGACGTGATGGAGGGGAGCTGGAGGGGCTCGTGCCTTAGGGGGAAAATGTTGGCAATTAGGATAGTGTTTGACTACCTCAATGCAATCACCAAAGAGAGAAGGCCAAAAGTACCCAACGTGCATGATTTTCTGGGTAGTGGCTAGACCAGAGAGGTGGCCACCACAAGCGCCGCTATGATAGATGATTGAGGACTTGTTATGCTTCAGCGTGTGTGAGACAACAACGAAGGAAAAAATCTACACTATGACGATAAAGGTCGTCACCGATAAGAAGGTAGCGGGGGGCCTGGCTTTAGATACATCGTCAAGCATCACGGTCAAGATGGAGGGTGAAATTTTGGGTTCACAAATAAGTGAGGATGTCCCCATACCAAGGATCATCGGTGGCAATGGAAAATAAATGTTCATCAGGGAAATGATCATTAACTGGAGGATCCTGCATACCTGTAGGTAGTTCGTAGATGAGTTCAGCGAGGGCTAAACCTTTCTTACTTTTTGGTGTGACAAATTCAAGATTAAATTCCTGGAGGATCACGATCCAACGGGCATACTTCCCATTGATGATTCAACAACTCAATAGGAAGGCCATAGGGTTGGAATGAGTCACGACCTTGGTGGAATGCATGAGGATGTAATGACGAAGTTTCTGGACTGAGAAAACAACAGCCAGTGCTAATTTCTATTCATGTGAGTAGGATACAAGAGGTCCTACCGGGTTCTGACTGACATAATAGATAACATGCTCAATTCCATTTGCATCTTCCTGAATGAGGATTCCAGCGACCAAGTAGGTGGAAGTGGAGATATACAGGATGAAATCCCTATCTAAGTCAAGGGGACGAATCAAGGGAGCATATGTGAGAGCATGCTTTAGGGCATCAAAAGACTCTTGAGCATGGGCATCCAAAACAAAAGGGATGTTAGAGCGGAGGAGTCTAAGGAACCCATGTGTGGTGGTGGCATAGTTAGGTACGAACCGGTGAAGGAAATTAGCTTTGCCTTGGAGGCTTTGTAACTGGCATAAAGTACGAGGGATAGGAAGCTCAAGGATGGATTGAAATTTCAATGGGTCAAGCATGATACCATCTTTAGACACAATGAAGCCTAGAAGATGGCCGAAAGGTACACAAAAGACACACTTCAGCGGGTTGAGGCAGATATTATACTTGTGACATCGAAGAAATATGGTACGCAGATCGTGGAGGTGTTGTGCCTGATGTTTAGAATGCACAGTGAGGTTGTCTGAATAAGAAAGCATAATATGAGCCAGGTCATGGAAACAGTAAGACATAGCCCGCTGAAAAGTGGCTCCTGAATTTTTAAGGCCGAATGACATGACTCAATAGGAAAAGGTTCCCCACGGACTAATGAATGCGGTTTTAAGTTGATTAGCACGATGGATAAAAATTTGGTTGTACCCGGAGAAACCATCCATAAAGGATAGAACCTCGTGCCCCACACACTCATCAATGATTTAGTCAATGAATGGTGTGGGGAAGTTTTCTTTGGGATAAGCTTTGTTCAGACCGCGAAAGTGAGTGTAGACACGGATGGTGCCTTGTTTCTTGAGAACGGGAACCGGATTGGACACCCAAGTGGTGTATTCAATGGGATAGATAAACCCATCCTGCTTAAGCTTATCGATTTTGGCTTTGACAGCTTCTCGTCTGGAAGGGTTAATGGGTCTCAAATTTTGATGCATAGGATTGGCATCAGGCCATGTATCGATATGGTGTTCGATAATGGCAGGATCAAGTCCAGACTTTTTTGAATAGGACCAGGTGAAAATATCATGAAATTTTTTGAATAGCTTGGTGTAAGCCGCAACCTCTTCTGGGGTGCAATGGGCACCCAAGATGATATTTTCTTCTATCCCCAGTTTGTCAGAAATGTCAATTTTAATGGTAGGAGAGATATTGGCCATATTTCCTTCTTCGAAAGCATCAGGTGCAGGGATGGGATTTCTAAACCACTCGACATCATTAGGAATGAAGTCTTTAGTTTCCATAGCATATTGGTCATGGGACTGCTGTGGGAGGAAATATGTGCGGTGGTGCATATCATCCTACGGAAAGTCAGGTTCGATCGTAGCCTCCATACTGTCTTCATCGGAATGGAAGATGGGCTGACTAGAGGAAGAGAGATCTCCTGACGTGGTAGAACTACCTAACTTGTCATCATGTGAAGAAAGGCTCACATGCACAATGTCATTGGGGATGACAAAAGAGTAAGAAGATACAGGGTCTATCGATGTTGAGCCCAAAGTAATCGTTGAAGGGAGGTCAGGCGAAACATCAGGGGAAGTCTCCAAGGGGACTTCCACCGAGGGTCTCATGGATTATGATAGGTAGAAAATGTGGGTTGAAGGCTCCATCATCTTGACATCGGGAGGTGGAATGTCAATGGGAGTAGGTAGATCCTCTGGTTCGGCTGGAGCAGAGCTCACAGACAAGTGAGATGTGAACTTGTCATGCTTGGCCTCGAATTTGCGGAACGCTACCAAAGAGGAGCGATACTCTTCAAGGCGGGGGCAAAGGTGAGTGTAATGGCCATGGAAATCACACAAATCACAGGGGTGATTGGGCGCAAAGTTTTTAGTTTCAGGACTGAATTGGGTATAGTGACATAAACCTCAGGGATATCAGACTTCATAAACGTCTCATTGACCATGGAATTAAGGTGAGGCAACTTTGGACAAGTATGGGTGGCATGACTGACAACATCACACAAAGCACACTGGATAGTGCATTTTAGTGGCCAAGGAGGGGAAAGATTTTTCGGAGTGGCCTTGTCTTTGGTTGCCCCCATGTGAGCTTTTCCCTTCTTACCTGAAGCGGTTGCAACGAGAGGTGGTTCCTGTTGAGGTGGCTAAGGCACTATTGCAGCAGGAGAAGTCATGGGGACCGATTGAACCGAGGTCAAAGAAAGATAAGTTTTGGTTGAACAGATGGGATATCGGCTGGAGGATCAAGGTACCAGACTAGAATCCCAAGGTTCAGGTTAGGAAGAGAGAGGGTGGCCATGACAGGTACGTATACTCTTGGGGATGGAGCTAGGAACGGTATCTGACTGGAAGGGTAATGGCCAGGAGGGACGACTCCTAAATGGTTAAGGCCCGGAGGAACATTTCCAGGAGGGTAGAGAGGCTTATGGATACCAGCTAAAGGGCCAGGAGGAGGAGGTCCAGAAGGTTGAATCGAAGGGCTAGGAGTAGGCTGTGGAAGGCGAGGAGGTTGTTAACTAGACAAGGCGATCCGCTTGAGATAAGCCTGATAAGATTGCATCATGCAAACATTCGATGAGCTGGGATCAGAGACAGGAGGAGGAAGACCAAGGAATGTACCAAGAAATGAAGAATCTTTGTAGACTCTAGGTGAGACACTGGTCAAAGGATCGACGATTTTCTTGTTGGCCACCGAAGAGATGGTGGACTCAGGGGAGGTCTGAGACTTTAGTTCGTAATATGTCAACTAGTCAATGGTGACTATCTTTCCATTATGAGGGAAGGACATCTTGTGGTGGACCGCGGAAGGGACAACAAACATCGCATAAGTGTAGCTACGACCCAATATAATGTTGTAATATAAGGGGCATCTATGACTTCTACGTTAACGCGAATAGTCTTGCCTGCAAGATTAATAGGACAATTGCGGAATAAGCCAATGGGCTAGGAGGCATGGCCATCCCACACTTAGAGAGTGATCATGGAAGGATCCAACTCAGGTGATCCGAGTTGCTTCTAAACCGAAGAATAAATCACACAGGTGGATGCCCCCTCATCAATGATGCACCAGGAAACGTTGGCGTTTCAGATTTTGACTGGGATTTGGAAGGTGATGAAAACATGGAGAGGAGGATGTTCTGGCCAGTCAACATAAAAGACAATCAATTGATCATCGGAAGGATCTACAGCACCCATGGTAGATAATAGATCTTTTCGTTGTGAAGGGAATGACTGGAGGAGTTCCAGCGTTGAAATGGCAGCAGGAGATTGTGTCAAATCATCTACTATGCTATACGAATGGGAAGCTTTGCCGGAAGTATCATTTCAGCACAGTGGTCCCTTAGGAATCTTGGTATGAACCTCCACCTTAGGTTGAGGGATCTAAAAGGGACCATTAGGTGTCGAAAGAGACTCTGTAGAGACCGAAGGAGGTGGATTGGGGACAGATGTAGCGGGAGGCTTTTTGTACTAACGGGATCGAGTATGAATATTGATGTCTACAGTTAGAGGTTGATCAGAGTTCATCATGATAATCTAGTAATTAGAGGTACCAGATGGAAGAGGTTGAGTGGCCACCTAACCTTCAGGTGGTTGGGCAACCATAAATCCTTGCTGAGGGAAAGGATTAGTAAGCACAGCCAATTGACTAGGTGTAGCACTGGGAGGGACGAAAGGGGAGGCTTGTTTTCTTCGTAATTTTGCTTGAGACTCCCACAGCTACCACATTTGTGATAAAAGAGGAAAATCATGTGTGTAATGACCATAAACACCACAAAAATAGCAAGGCTTGTTTGTGCAAATAGGCCTGTCCTGCTTGGGCTGAGTTTCCTGTTGCTGGTTAGTAGTGTTAGGGGCATTATTTTGAGGATTAGGTCCAAGATTAGTAGGAGCAGACTAATTTTGAGTGCCTTTCCTCTTATTTTTGGAGGGAGGAGGATTAGTCGCGCCCTGTTGTGCATACAGCTGCCCCTGAGGGGGTGGTGACTGCTGTTGCGAGGGTTGAGAAGGCAAGGGAGGAGGTGGTGCTAATGCTGGAGGAGTTGGAGCACCAGGCTATGGATACGGATAATAAGGAGGTTGGGTAACAGTGTGGTAAATAGGAGGTTGGACAAAAAGAGGAGGCATGTCGTATCCTAGATACATGCTATCACGAGGGGGAAAAGTGAAGGAGGTGCTGGCCCCCCCCTGAGGAAAGCCATAGCCCATGGGAGGTTGAGCGTATGGATTAGATAGAGCTCCAATGATACCGTCAGCGACATGAGATGCCCCCGATGCGTTGGCACCACCGGGTCTGGGAAGATCAGGTAGAACGGTATAAACATAACCCGACTGAGCGTAGATCAAGTCATATTTTAACGCAATTTGGAGAGTGGCTTCTTCGGTTTGAGGAAAGTGCGATGTGACATCTTTCACGATAGGTGGAAAAAGAGATCTAAGGAACCAGTCCATGTGGACATGGTCTTCGAGGGTAGGGGCTCGAAATAGGCTCTTTCTTCTTCGCCATTCCTAGACATGGTCAGATAGGCGAGTTGCAGACGATTTATGGAAAGAAGTCAAGCGTTCAGTATCAGTGTCATAACAAAGGGGAAGCTGGAAGTAAGACAGAAAAGCCAGGGAAAGAGTCGCAAAGCTGGTATGAGAGGAAGGGGCCTCACCAACATACCACTTAGAAGCTTCATATGTAAACATACGTTGGAACAACCGAAGACGGATAGAGTCATCGGTAATGGAGTTAGACGAACACCACATGTGGAAATATCGAACATGATTTGTAGGATCTTCTCCAGCAATGCCTTCAAATTTGGGTATGTCAGAAGGGAGCTTTGTTAGCATAGCAGGCCAACTGGCGTCATGGTGTATAGGGTCATTTATCAACTAGTCAAAATCAGGAAGGCTGATGCCTGCCATGAAGGGGAGCAAGGGCACAGCCGGGGTAGTGTCCATTGCGGTCCCAGTAGTGGTATTCCTAGCATGAGGTCCGGGGTTACCACCAGCATTCGGTCTTGCACCAGACGTGTTGAAGGTGACAGGGGGTGAAACAAAGGCAGAACGAGAAGGAGAACCCAATGAACTAGAAGAAGAGTCAGAGTGCAGACTCGGTGAAGGACTAACTCGAATCCTATGCGAAGGAGTAATTCTTCGTACCGGAAACTGAGGATGAAGGCCAAGAAGTCTCTGGGATAAATGCCTCGGTGGCGCAATGATGACGACACAAACACAACATAAAGGAAAAAGAGACTTGAAAAGGCAGGGAGGTGCAGGATCAACTGATTACAATGTCGAAACAAGGGTAGAGAAGTGCAAGATCAATTGATTTCAATGTTTTAGAGTCTTTGCTTGGTGGTGTTAACTAAGCCCTTTTTCGCTTAGGGTGTGTGTGCAAAGTGTGTAAATTTTAATTTTTAAAACCAGACATTTGTAGAGAAAAAGAAAAAGTGTGCTTTGTAACTGAAAATAAACCTGCAGATAATAGTATATGAAGCTAAAATAATAGTAAATAAACAGCTAATAATGCAATAATCTAAACCAAAGGAGGTGGGCCTCTCAAAAAGTAGTTTGTAGGTGGGAAAAAAAAAAAAAAAAACACACCAAAATAGCCAATATATCTAAGGTCAGGGAGGGATAGGGATCTAAAGGTCAAAATCTGCTGGAAAGTGGTGCAGAAAATAGCAACAAATCAGAGGAAGAATTGTTGTAAATTAGGTGGCGAAAGGCTATCTCCTGGAGGGAAACAGAGTGAACCCTAGAGGAAAACCAAAACAAAGCTAAATGAGGTGATTTGGAAGGATAGCAAGCCAATCTGAAGTGGATTTGAAGGTGAGGTATCAGATTTGAAAAATGGTTGAACGCTCTAAAAAATTCAGACAACCTGTAGCAGCTAAAACTCTTCCACAAAGTGTGGAGGGTACTGAAGCCCTAGGCAGATAGGTTCCCACTTAGTTGAGTAAAACAAGACAAGTAAAGGTCCAAAACAGGTGGAGACAGAGGTCAGACAACCCTAAACAGAGGCCCAGACAAACCTAGAAAACTTTCAGAAAAACTCCCGCAAAAAATCCAGGTCGCAGTTTCTAACCTGTTTTCAGCAGAGTTCGCAGTTTTTGGGCTAAAAAGCGTGTCCTGAGGCTCCAGGTCACAGGTTTTGGGCCAAAAAGTGCGATCTGCACTTCCATCACTCTCGGTGGCAGATTTCAGAAAAAAGTTTCGTCTCAGCTGCAGGTGATGTCTGTCACTTGTGCAATAGGTCCGAAAACACACGGAAGTTAGAATTTTTACTATTTTTGGGTTTTATAGGTTAAAAACAACATCAAGAAAAGTAAAAACAAGAGGTTGAAGAAAATTCCTAGGGTTTGAAGCAGCTGGATATGCAAGGATCAGAAAAACGATAGTTTTCGTAATCGTAAACCCGTGTGGAGTCACCAGTTGTTAGTATGAATCTTAATTCCAAGTGTAAGAAAAAAGACCACTTTAACTGTGCATAACAAACAACCCTAAAAAAAAATATGGTTTCTAATATCCTCAGATCTGCATTTAGGTGATCAAGATAAATGCTGAAAATATCTAGATCTATGCATCAAAAAACATTAAGCAGTAGAAAAACAAGATTTACTCCATGCATCCAATAGACAAGACAAGAATATGTTGAATGAATTTTGTATTAATGGCACCTGGGAGGAAAACACAGAAGGGTGTTACCAGTTCTCCTCAATGGGATGGGTTCTTGTAAGTCCTTAGCACTTAAGATCTAAAATTCCTCTCTCTTGATGGTGTAGAAAACCCAGACAAAAATGGTAGCAAAATACGACTATGATGGTGGATCAAAGTCAGACCAAAAGTATAGATCCAGAGCGATCTTTAGGCAACAAAAGGTGGTAAATAAATGGGAAAACCCTTCTATTTATAACAAAATATTGAGCTAGTCTAGATATTGGTGCATAGTTAAAATATTATTAACAAAATCAAGATCCAACTTTTATGGAATATTTTATTATATTTGTTGGAGGGAAAAGAAATTTGACTTGGGTCAAATCCATTTATTTGTAAATAATAAATAAATAAATGATTTATTTATCATTTTAAGGATGTGGTTGAGTAATAATCAAATAATAAAACATTTAACTATTTATGGGTGATTTAGTCATATTTAACAAAGAATATTATTTAAATAAGGTTTAAATAATTATTCTTTAGAAAATAATAAGATAAATAATTATTTATCTAACTAATTTCCTTGTTTTGGGTTAAATATAACTAGGAATATTAATTAAATTGCTATTTAACTAATTATTCCTTAAGGAAAATCAAACAAATATAGATTTATTTAATATTTCCTCCTGGGGTTTCTTGTTTGGACCATAAACAACTTAATAAAGGGGTTTACTAAGTTATTTTCATAGTGAGAGCAATTTTACTTAGGGTAAAGTTGGTCTTATATGGTCCAATTGGGTCCATCTAATGATAATAGGTTAGATGACCAAAAAATGGTGTAACAAAAACCTTAAGGAAATAAGTTGAAAAAGTAATTTTTTTGTCTGATTTTATTTTTTCTCCAAAAATGGTGAATCATCCCCCATGGTGGAAATCATCATCTTGAATCCTATTGGTTCTAATCAATTTTATTTTGGTTGTACATTTTTGTTTTTAGGTCCATTTAAGACCTCAAAATTTCTCTAATGTAGTGATCTTCCTTCTCAGTCATGGAAGAACCCCCCGTATCCTGCTTGTCCAAGATTTCCTTTAGAGACACCATCAAAGTTTAGCTTCAAAAAACCCATTGGGGGAGGGATAAATTTTGTGGGAGAGTTGATACAAGTTCTAGAAGTCTTGGATGGGGATTTGAGGGATCATTAATGGTGAGAGATCTAGTTTGGTCAAAATCCCTGATTTATGTTGATCAACTTTCTAGTCCTCTCGAGTCCAATATTATAAGAGGACGGTCTCCTTGATGTTTTATTTTATAGTTTTCCAAACCTGCTTGTCCTCAGTTTCCTTTTTTTTAAGTATCCTCATGTTTCTTTCTTTCCAATCCAACCACATAATAAAGCCTGGAGCCAACATCCATATGTGATTCAAAATTGGGTTAGTGAACATGCTTGGTTGCTATTACTCCATAGTTTCCACAAGTCTATTGTAGTTGGGGTTTGAATATCTGAAGAGGTGTAATATCTGAGCCCATAAATGATTAGAAAAGCTACAAACATTTAAGAGGTGCTCCATGTTCTCTACTAGGTTCCAACATAGGTGGGAAATCAAAGGACCTTGGAATCCCTTCTTCCAAATTTGATCCCATGAGACAATTTTATTTTTTCCAATCGACCACAAAAAATTAGCAACTTTAGGCCAATGGTCGTGTGTCCAATTTTTTTTCATAGGGGTTCCCTTTGAAGTTCGTAGTGAGTAGCCTAAGCTTCTTTAAGTGTGAACATTCATTTAATTTGGTATCCCCAATGGAGTTTGTCATAGTCATGATCAATAGAGATTTTATGACTTTGGAACTCTTGAGTAAAAACAAGCCAGCTTGTCATGGCTTGGCGCTCATGCCAATCCTCCATAGTCTTCCACCTTCTCCATAGAGTAGAATGGGGTGAAGGTTTCGAAAAGTTCTCTACTATAGTAAATCATTGAGCTGAATTTCTTATTTAAAATTTACAACCAATTATAAATTTACATTATGTATTCTAAAAAAAAACTTCTATATAGTTTTTAAAATAAAAAAATAAAAAACTTAAATTTAATTAATAATTATCAATCGAATTTAATAAAAAATCAATTTTAAATCCATTTAAATTATTAATAAACATTATTTTGTAAAAATGATTTTTTTTTTTTAAATAATTAAGATGGAAAAAATGTTGTTATTCTTCCCAACTTCTTATAATGTTTAAGACTTTCCCTTTTGTTTTCACCAGACTCAAATCCAACATTCAGGATGAAAAACAATTGCCAAACAACACTGTTTTGACCCCCCTTTTTTTTCATAACTCTCAAGTCGGCCTTAACCACTGTCAGGATTCAACTCAAACACTAATATTCTTGCATTGTACTTTTCATGATTATCCCTTTCACCTTCACTACCAACACTAAAAATCCTAAGCAATACACTGCTTATTGTCAACATCCATCAAGTTATTTGTGGAAATTGAACCTGGTTGAGAAAGATTCCTTTACTTCCTCCCAATCATCTTTACAACTCCAACTAGCAATTCTAATGAATCTATATTTATTTTTCTTATCATTATAAAAGTGTGCAACCAACACTTATTGTTCATAACAATTTCAAAAAGTTATATACCTAGGTTTTTGCACCCTTAACAATCCAACTTAATTAAATTGTAAATTTGAAATATGTTAGATAAGAGCCAAGTCCTTCCTTTGACATTTGTCATCAAATTCCAAAAATTTCCAAGATAACCAAAATAATCCATATATTCATTTTTGCTTCAACTGTTTCTATTTATACCTATTATATATTCCTAAGCCATTTTCATTTTTATTCATACCTATTATATATTCAAAATATTTCAAAATTTACCGTTCAAATTTTTCTATATGTAATATTTAATTGTAATATTTAATCATTAAATACCACTCAAATAACAACGACAAGGGAGATGGAAGTACAGCACCACCTCCTACCATCCCGGAACAAATAAAATACCCAACACCAAAAATTAATAAATTATAAGAATTTGTTTATCAGAAATTAAGTTCAAGCAGTGTGTTTAAAAAATCTGTATTTTGTAGAGTTAAACTAATTTATTTTAGAATATAATTGTTTGATCTAATTTTTATTTGTGAAATTTTAAATTATTTTCGAGATAATTTACAATATAGATAAAAATAGCCATTTGAAAATAAAAAATGAAAAGAATAAAAAAAAAATGCACAGCAAACGAAAATGCTATGTAGATAAAAAAAAACAATAATTAACAATATATCAGAGATGAGGAGACGGAAAGCTTACACTAAGAGGCGGCTCGAGGAATTCTCCAACTGAAATGATTCTTGACGAAAAATATATGTTTCCTAAAGCGAATAACTTAGGGATAATATATAGAATAAGGTGGTTCTTGCTCAAATCCACAGAAGAAGTCTTATTTAATTGGATAATATTGTAATGAATGGGGTGTAAGTTTTATTTAATTGGACAATATTGTAATGATAGAGATGTTGTAATGTAATATATTGTTTTGTAAATATTTAGGATGGTGAAAATTAAGAGATTAAATTTTTTGTCACTTAAATTATTATTGTTATAATGTAATGTCTTGTAAATATTTAGCTCTGTTAAAATAAAATAAAATAAACTTAAATTCATGTTAATTCTTGATCTATCAGATTTTTTGAGGTGTAAACTATTTTTGAGTGAAAAGAGATTTGATTTCTCTCAACTGTTGTTAAAAATTAAGATACATCTAGATTGGCATTATTTAAATTTCACTCTCTATATATAAAGATAGTCTTATTTTTAATTTTATGAAAACCTTGATTTAATCTCTATAAAATATCTACAAAATATTTTTAGTAATAGTGAAAGTAGATGGTTTAGATATATGTCAAAAGTATAACTTTTTTTCTTTTATATTTAATTAGAAATATGTTATAAAAATAAAATAAAATATATTTTTTATAAAATATTTTGAATGGTATTTAGGCAAATGGTATTGATAAGCCATGGTATTGTAGTAAAGCTTATTTACAAGTTAGTAATATCCATGGTGTAATGGAGTCAATATCCGTGGTTAAAAAATATTGTGAGTATTAAGTTTTTATGTGCTTATTGATTAAATTTAAGTATGGTTACAAAATCATTATTAGTCTCTGCCAAGCTAGGAATACCAATCTAATTATGTTGGTCATTATTAGTTTAACTTTGACCAATGCAACTTATAATGTTTAACTTTGAAAAATAAATATATTATTAAAAAATATATTTTTTCAAATATGTGATTTGACCATAACTTGAAGGCCATGTTGTAACCTTTGCATCATATAACTATATAAATGCGTGCATATTTTAGATATTCCTTAAAAATAGCTCTAAATAACATATTTAACGCATGTCACTTCCCATCATAATTTAAGCAAAAACTGCAAATGTATAGATTTAACCAAAATTTATGCAATTCCTTGTGCCTCAACAATTAATTAATTAGAACTTGTTTTAAATTATATGATAAAGTATACCCTAATTTATAACTACTATTTATATGTTATATATTTTAATAGGATATGTATATTATGATTTTCTTTTATGTAAAATAATTGTTTTTAATTTTATTAATAACTATTTGTAAATGTTAAATGTTTACAAACATTTACACTATTACAGCATAACTTAATTATTTATTTTTTAATATTTCAAAACATTTCAAAACTGTTGTCATACTTACGTAAATTATACTTATTTATAAAATAAAATAAAATAAAATAAAATATATAACATATTAATTAAACAGCCCACGTGGTGTAGAATAGTCGGTGATGGGGTGCACTGTTAAGGCACTCCGTTCTGTAAGGTCACCGGTTCGAAACCAGTGGGTGGGATGGGAGGAGAAAAAATGGAAAGATTAGGATTAGTCTAAACAAGAAAAAAAAAAAAAACATATTAATTAAACAAAAAATTATAATTTTATTTTCTACTCCAAAATAAAATTATCTTAATTTAAATTTTTTTATTCTAAATAATTTTCAGGTAGGATTTTCCTGTCTAATTTCTCTAAAATCTGATAGGAATTTATTGAAATTACAAGCTTGACGGGCATCCCTTGTACAATTAAAATACTCTAGAGATTTTTCAAGCTGCTGAAGCCATATATACAATCAAAAAACCAGTTAAATCTCACTAAAAACAACTCTTATATATTTGTTCAAAATATTTCTCCTATATATTTGTTAAATTTTTTTTTTTTTTTTTTTTTAATATTTCTGATCATAAACCACCAATATATATATATATATATATATATATATATATATATATATATATATATATATTTCAAAAATCTTGGTAAAAATAATAATGATAGTTACATATTGGGTGTTATTTTTTTTGGAATATGCTGTCACATTTTGATCTACTTCCCACACATCTCTTCCAATGGGCTATTTCTCCTACATGGAAACTAGTTCCCTATAAGTGAGGCATCAATATAATTTGCTCTTTTTCTTCTTCCGGACTGTTTTAAAACGGTTCTCCATTGTTTGATCATTTATTATGGAGAATGGCACCCCTTTAAGTAATCATCGGCCAAAGAGAAATATGGAGGTGTTTTAAATAAAGTTTTTTTTTTACAATTATGTTAACATGAAATTCATAACTATTTATCTGCAAATAAAGTGTTAGGATTGTGTAGTAAAATTTTTGTTGTGTAACCAACACCAAAAATAGAAGAAAAGAGATATCAACGCCTTAGAAATAAGCCACTTCGAGGGGGAAACCTCCAATACATTACATAAATAAACAATTCTCAGATGATACAATTTACAAAACCTCCTTTCTATATATAGGAGTCCATGGGGCCATAATGTAATCCTAGTGGGGCCACAATGTAATCCTAGCCGACCTAATAATAATAATTTAAGGGCACAATAATAACAATATGGGGCTTACAAGGGTACAATAATAACAATAATGGGGTTACACTAACACTAATAAGGGACTATACTAGTAATATATGGACCTAACATGCCCCTCTCCTTCAAAAAAGTGTTGTCCTCAACGCTTGAGTAGCTCTGGGTGCTTCTGTATAAAATTCTCATCCTCCCATGTAGAATCTTCAGTGGGTAAGTTCTTCCACTTGATGAGATACTCTGAAATTGATCGATTCCGTATTTGTCGAGTTCTTGTTTCCATGACCGCTTCTGGTTCCAATATGATTTTTCCTTCCTCATCAAGTTCTGGCAATATTGTTTGAACTGGAAGATTTTCTACTATAACCTTCTTTAAGCATGAAACATGGAAAACTGGATGTACTCGCGAAGAAGCAGGAAGCTCCAATTTGTATGCCATAGTACCAATCTTTTGCAACAACTTGTAAGGACCATAGTACTTTGGCGATAATTTATTATCCTTCTTTGCTTGCTTGAGGGACATTTGTTTGTATGGTTGTAGCCGTAAAAATACCCAATCTCCTACATCAAAAATTCTCTCGCTGTGATGTTGATTTGCCTGTTGTTTCATTCGATTTTGTGCCAAATTCGGGTTATCCTTTAAGAGTTGGAGAACTTCTTGCTGATGCTCGATGTGATCTTCCACTGCTTGAACCTTCGAATTTTCCCTTAAAGATGATGTGATCGATGGTGGATGATATCCATAAAGTGCCATAAATGGGGTCATTTTTGCTGCAGTATGGAAGAAAGTGTTATACCACCATTCAGCGAGAGGTAACCACTTAACCCATTGTGTTTGTTTATCAGATACAAAACAACGAAGATATCCTTCCAAACATTTATTTACTATCTCTGTTTGACCATCAGATTGAGGATGATAAGATGAGCTATGAGCTAATTGAGTACCCAAACAAGAAAAAAACTCCGTCCAAAAATTTCCCGTAAAAATGGGATCTCTGTCGCTCACAATAACCCTTGGGCTTCCATGTAGCTTTTGAATTCTGTCCACAAATGTAGTAGCAACTGTACTTGCTTTAAATGGATGAGATAATGCACAAAAGTGTGCATACTTGGTAAGTGTATCAACTACCACCATGATGACATTCTTTCCTTCGGACTTAGGTAAACCTGTGATAAAATCCATTGAAATCTCCTCCCAACGTTGACTTGGAATGGATAAAGGTTGTAGAAGTCCTGGGGTCTTAATTGTTTCCACTTTATTCTGCTGGCAGACCAAACATTCCGCCACAAACTTTCGAATATCAGATTTAAGGCCATCCCAAAAAAATTCTTTCTTCACCCTGTGGTAAGTTTTTAAAAATCTGAGTGTCCTCCTAAAGGAGAAGTGTGCAATTCCAGAAGAATCTTTTGTTTTAGTTGGGAATTCTTACAAAGATATAAGCGATCTTTGTACCATAAGGAATCCTTTTTCCAACTAAATGTATCAGATGTACTAGGATCTTGCTGCAACTTTTGAATGAGTGTCCATACATCTTTGTCCTTCTTCCATTCATCTCTTGCTTCAGTTATCCAATCTGGTTGGATAATAGAAATGGCACAAAGCAATGCTTCCACCTCTTCATTCTTTCTTGAGAGTACATCTGTAACAACATTAAGCTTTCCTTTTTTGTAGATTATTTCAAAGTCATAACCCAACATCTTTGTGACCCATTTTTTCTGCTCTTCGAAAGATAGTCTTTGTTCCAAAAAGTGTTTAAGACTATCATGATCAGTTTTTACCTTGAAGTGTCTTCCCATTAGGTAAGTTTGCCATTTCTTTAGTGCATGCAGTATTGCTAACATTTCCTTCTTATAAATAGGTTTCTGTAAATACTTTCCTTTGATTAGATGACTTTAAAAAGCAATGGATCTTCCTTCTTGCATTAAAACAGCACCAATTATATTTCCTGAGACATCACAGTCCACAATAAAGGTTTTTGTGAAGTTTGGCATAGCTAAGACTGGTGCTCAACACATTGCCTCTTTAAGATTTTCAAAGGCCTTAGTTACTTCAGGAGTCCATGAAAATGCATCTTTCTTCAATAATGTTGTTAGAGGTGTTGCTATTCTCCTGTAATTCTTAACAAACTTGTGATAATACCTTGTTAACCTGAGAAATCCTCGCAACTGCTTTATGGTTGTGGGGACTTTCCATTCCTTAATGGATTTAATTTTGTTAGGGTCTACCTTAACACCCTCGTGAGATACAATATGACCCAGATTTTCCACCTCTTGTACTCCAAAGAAACATTTGGATGTTTTTGCATATAATTGTTTCTCCTGCAATAGTTTGAGCACCCTGTCAACATGTTGAACATGATCCTTCCAAGACCTGCTGTAGATTAGTATATCATCAAAAAATACTAGCACAAATTTTCTAAGGAAGGGTTTGAAAATGGAATTCATCAACCCTTGAAATGTAGAAGGTGCATTGGTAAGGCCAAAAGGCATGACCAAAAATTCATAATGACCCTCATGAGTTCGAAATGCTGTTTTTGGAATATCTTCAGTCTTCATTCTATTTTGATGATATCCTGAACGAAGATCCAACTTGGTAAAATAAATTGCTCCATGTAATTCATCCAATAATTCATCAATCACAGGAATGGGAAATTTATCTTTAATGATGAGCTTATTGAGCTCCCTATAATCCGGACACATTCGCCATGATCCATCCTTCTTGTGTACCAATACTACAGGAGCAGAGAAAGAACTTTGACTAGGTTGAATTATACCTACCTCTAACATTTCTGCAATCATACGTTCAATTTCACTCTTTTGGACATAAGGATATCTATAAGGCCTGATGTTTGGAGGAACACTTCATGGAATCAAATGAATAGCATGATCATGATCACGAATAGGTGGGAGTCCTTTGGGAGTTTCAAACATCTTGGAATGATTGTCCAAGGCTTGTTGGAGATCTGCAGAAATAGATGATTTTGATGTTAGAACTTCTAGTGAGCATAATTGTGCAATTACGCCTCGTTGTTCTTTCTTTAGAAGCTTTGTCATGACATTAGAGCTTATTATCTTTCTTGGCTTCCCCGCAATACCTCGTAATTTGACTTCCTTTCCTTCTGAAAAAAAATTCAAGAAAAGTTCATGAAAATTAAAAGCTACCGTCCCCAAAGATTGTAAGCATTGTACTCCTAGTACAACATCAACACCTCCCATAGGAATGGAAAGAATTGGACTAGTCAATACATATTCCCCCATGGTTAGCTTGATATTATGACATTTTTTAGAGAAATTTATAGTTCCTCCATTTGCAACCATCACTTGACATTATGGTGCTGGGTATAGGAAACAATTTAATTCCTTGGCTACCTTACAATGAATAAAATTATGGGTGCTACCTGAATCAATCAACACTATTACCTTTTTCTTCTTGATTTGTCCTTGTACCTTGAGAGTTTGAGGAGTGGTAATTCTGCCAGTGCATTACACGATATGGTCGGATTCATTTCTTCCTCTTCTAGGGTTGGTTCCTGGTGTATATCCTCTTCTTGTTCATTTTCTTCTTCCTCTTCACAATCTATGTAAAATAATTTCTTCTCAGCACTCTTATGACCTTTAGTGTATTTGCTATCACAACTATAGCAAAGCCCTTTTGCTCTTTTTTCTTCCAATTGTTGTGGTGTCAACCTTGTAGGTTGTGGAAATCTAGGCGTAGAAACACTTCCTTCTTTATAGAATTGAGTGGTAGGCTTCCTTGTCGCCATAATTTTGCATTCAACTTTTCTTGCCAACCTGAATGCCTTCTCCAATGAATCAGGTTCCAAAACGCGAACTTCATGTTGGATGTTATCCTTTAAAGTGCCTATGAAGAGATCAATCCTGTGTTCCTCTGGAATATCAGTTACCCTTATATTCAATTTTTGGAAGTCCTCAATGTGCTCCCCACTAAACCCTTTTGTTTGAGATTTATCAATTGGCTAAAGAAGGTGTTGCTCTTTGTATCCTCATAATGTGCTATCATTTCCTCCGTAAAAATTGACCAAGTGACAATTTTTTTATGGGAGCAAAGCCATCAATACCATACAAATGTATTTTGTTCTAAATGTAAAGTTGCAATGCGTACCTTTTGTGTGTTTTGCACATTATGGAGATCCAAATATTGCTCCATATGTAGTATCCATGTTACAGGATCCTTTCCATCAAAATTCCTCATCTCCATTTTTGGAATATGGTGGTTCTTTCCGCCAACATTAGAGTTTATGAAATCACGATTAACATTTATTTTGTTCTCATCATGATTTTCTTCTACTATCTTTTCACCATTATGAAACATTTCTTGTATCAAATTTGTCAAAAATTTCATGTCTGCTTTTAGATCCTTCTTCATGTTTTCCATGTTGTCTTTCATGTCATCCATCTTAGCTTCCATGCCAGCTTCCATACCATCCATCTTAGCTTCCACGCTTTTCTTCAAAACTTCCATTTCATTTTTTGTTGCTCTTTGCGAGAGTGAAATTTGGTGCACTTGCTCTTGTAATTTTGATAGATCATGTTGCAATTCTTCATCCTCATGAGTCATAGTAGAGCCTTCTAAAGGCTTAATGGGTGTTGAATTATTTTTATAGGGCATATTTTAGAACCCAATCCTGATATATATTCTACAATATGCCCTTGGAATCAATTCAAATTGATTCTTCAAACAAGACTTATGCAATTCAGAGAAAAAATACACACCTTTTTCTTGCTTTTGAAGAACTCGATATTGAAATTGGATTATCTCTGTGATTGCAACACTTCACTATTTGAATTTCAGTACCGAAGCAACCCTCTGAATTCTCTTTTGAATGCCATAGGTCTGACTTGATTTGGATTCTCCAAGACAAAGTTGTGTTCAATCTCCCACAATGACCTAATTATGGACTAGTTCAGTAGAGAGAACTTGTATGACTTGCCACATGTCACTGTTTCATCCTTCGGCTCTGAAATTGATAGCCAAGAAACTAAAGTCCGTGTAATTTTGACCACTTTTTACAGCACTCCAATCTAATTCTCAGAGAGAGAGTTATGAATATTTTCCCACGATCACCTCTTTGAGATGAAATTCAGGAGCCTGAAAAAGCACTACCTTCCATAGATCATATCTCCGAAAATATTGCGAACCAAGCTCTGAAATTTTTTGACGAGTTTCCTCAGGTTTTCAGATTTGCACCTAAAAATTTTAGATTCTGAACCTTCGTAGAAAAAAATTTATAGAAAAAATTCCACGATGACCTGTTTAGAGCAGCGGAACCCTAGAATCCAAACCTTTGATACCAAATGTTGTGTAACCAGCTCCAAAAATAGAAGAAAAGAGATATCAACGCCTTATAAATAAGCCACTTTGAGGGGTCAACCTCCAATACATTACATAAATGAACAATTCTTGGATGATACAATTTACAAAACCTCTTTTCTATATATAAGAGTCCATGGGGCCATAATGTAATCCTAGTGGGGCCACAACGCAATCCTAGCCGACCTAACAATAATAATTTAAGGGAACAATAATAACAATATGGGGGTTACAAGGGTACAATAATAACAATAAAGGGGTTACACTAACAACAATAAGGGACTATACTAGTAATATAGGGGCCTAACAATTTTTAATTATTTTCCAATTTACTTTATTTTGTTCACATATTTTATATGCGATTGTGTTCCATGGAAAGTTGAACCTTTTAACTATATTTTAGTTATGTTTAATACTTGTGTTTTTCTTTATGATATAATATTTTTCATTTTTTTATATGTTTTTAAATTTATAAAAAAATGATTTTTTTCTTGAGAAAGGGCTATGTGATAGGAATAATCTGATACACTCTAATTGAACTCTTCTATAATATTTTAATAGTTTAATTAGTTCATTAAACCAAAATTTTTTTTTTTTAACATAATCAATACCTTTAGCCATCAATATCATATAAATATAATCAAACTAGGGTTTGAGAGGAGATAAAAAATGACATGCTTGTCATACACTTCTCGTAAGGTACTCAATCTTGAAGTTAAGTTGGAGGAATGGTTGGATGAGGATAATGTGATTTAAATGAACCTATACACAACCTCTATAGCCCCCCAAAAGAATTTATTATTTCCTACAATGGTAAACCATTTCTCTCAGTGTAGTTAAATAGTGAAAACTTCAATATGTTAACCTAGTCAATTTGCTTCTCCAAGTAGCACCATAATCTTCATGCAAACAAAATAGCAATGCCTAGGAATGAGCACAATATGGATATTCCAAGAGAATTATAATGAGGTAACCTTAATATTTCATCCAAATATATTCGATAAAGTGTAAAGGATTTTTATTTTTTTGGTAGATAGATAGCCTCTCTAGGTTTTTTTTTGTGAAGAAATGGTCCACATTGTAGAAGAACAATGAAATATTAGTGTTATAGGGCATGCCCTTTATATTTATTTTTAATTATAGAAATGGGAAAATATATATATATTATATAGGTTTTAGCAAAGTTAATTAACAAGAGAGTGCATAATACTATTATCCTTAGTTTCCAAACAAAATGGGCAACTATTATATGCCAAAAATTGAGCTTGCAAATATAAATAGTTAATACATCTCAAAATTTCTTACAGATGTATAATCTTTAAAAACAACATAGTATTCTACTAATTTAGTAAACATAAAAATTTAACGAAAGGTATGATGAATGTTGGCATATTCTGCACATCTCCCAACCCAATGTTATAATAAAGAGAGTCCTAATTTACAATATCCATGTCCTCTATCATTGAGTGAACTATCTCTTCCTCCTTGAATTTCGCTTGAACTAAATTGGTTAAGATCTTGTGATTGGAAGCAACAAATTGAGATATTTCTCTTACATTAAGGACCATATTTCTCATCATATTGCATTCTAGTTCCCTGGTATCTAATTGTTGTTTTTTTTGGACCAATGTGTTCACAATTATGCCATTTTAAAAGTTCATTGGTGCTTATTTTCATGTATTTTTTTGCCGACAAAGAAGATAAAAGTTAAGCTACATTGAGAAAATTCTTAATATATTTGAAAGATATTTTTAAAATCCAAAGAATCACTACAATCCATGGATACCTCACAAAAAAATAGACAGATCTTAAAGATAAGAATCTTAAGGGGCTTGGAATTGCATTCAAGATGACCTTGAATATACAAGAAAATATTGACTACACATATACCCCACAACACTACCAAAGTGCCAAGGACCCACATCCTTTTTAATCCAAATAAAATAGTAAGACTACAGCCAAATAAAATTGAAAAACATTACCCCTAGAAGAAAATTCCTAGAACACCACAATATACTAACTCATTGAAGCTATAATCCAAGACAACATATAACAAATCTAGACCAAGAATGTAATAGCATTGAAAATACAAACACATAGAGAATATCCAAGAGTGTGAATGGAGGAATGTATATGCATACAACATGGCTGGAAATTGTAAACATCAAACATAAATTGCAAAATACCTTTTACAGGCTAAGGAAAATTGTTATAAAGTAACTTTTCAATGGATTAGCCTTGCCACATATGGCAACGTTCTCTTCTCCCTTGTAAATTCCCATTATCCTACATTTTTTTTTATAACCCTCACAAGGTAGTTCAAAAGATGGATGTGTATTTAGTTCAAGCATGCGAGAGGGGGGTGGGCAGGTCATCTCTTCTCTATGTCCCCTATTTGAAATCAGGTGGTAATGTTATTATGAGATATTATGATATGTTATGCCTTATATGCATGCCCTATTAGAGTTAAGGTATATTTTTATAGGTCCAACCCCCATTTTTCCTTTGCAACTGTACTTTAAGAGTGGTGACACTATTAGAAAGATAATTGTCTTGATATTTGTGCTCTATTAAAATGTAAAAAATGAGACTTTTTGCAGATTACATACCTCATTTTTAGTTTCACCTAGGATATATGCAAGCATATTGTTAGATGGGGTTGATTTTGAGAGCATGAATTCAATGATTGTGCTTTAATTTCCTATGATAATGAATCTTTATTCTATATTCATTTGGAAGACGAATAACTTGAAAAATAGCATAAACCTTTGGGAATAAGTTGTTTCAAGTTTTCCTTTAGGATCAAGGATGATTTCCACCACACCTACCACCCCTCTTGGTAAATTGTAATTGTGTTAAAGGTGGTGTAACTCCTATTTCCAATTCTAACCTTTTAAAATTGGTGCGGAAGTATTGACCTAACTTATGTACAACTAGATGCAAGTTTTAAAGGAAAAGTCGCATAACATAATATAATCAAAGGAAAATGTGATTCGTCAAATGTTGAAGGCATATTTACACCATTTAGAAAAAATTTAGATGAATTCCAAAGTCAATGTATTTATCACATCAGAATAAAATTTAGGTGTTAGTAGATGCCCTTTTGTCTATGAAGATAAGTGGGAAAGAAAGGTTACCAACTTGACAAGAATATAGTTGTCATTTGTTTTTTTCCATTCATGTTTATAATGTTGATGGGCCTCCAAATTATATAAAATTAAGGCCCATCTGACCATCCTTCAACACATTTAACCTCTCTCTTTGAATTTTATGACATATTTCGAGGTATAATATGTTCATTAGGAAGGTTTAGAGATAATTTCATATTATGTGCCTAATATTATTTATTTTTCTAGAATATTGAGTAAATTTTGAATGAGATAATATAGGGACTTTCTCCCTGTTACAAGCTGCCCCAAAATTGGATAATAAATGAACAAGATATTATGAAATTATTGAACATATTCTAGAGCTCCAGTGATTGAGAAAATCTAGGAATGTGCTCCTTATCATTTAATGAAGATTCCTACTTTTGGGAACCAGATCCACCTTTTTAGGGATTTCAGAGTGGAAATATGCCTCCTTTCAATGATGATTCCCTCCATCAATTTATACAAGTACCAATTAGAATTTCATCTAGGGGCATGTATTTATTAGACTTCATGTGAAGAAAAATTGGTATTTAATAGCTTTAATTTCATTTCTAGTAGCATTATACTTGGATTGATTCAAATAATGAAGTTTGATGTCATTTTCAGCTTCTAAGGTTTGGTTTCCTTCATAAGGCTCTGAGTATCCTTGAGCGTGATCATGCCAAGAGCCTCAAATCCCTGCAGTACAATTTATTTATCTTCTTTGAATGTTTTTTTCACTTGCATTTCTTATTCTTACATGTCTTATTTATGCACTTAATATTCATGCTTCATTTGTTGTAGGTTATATTGGTTAAATGATATAAATAAGTGGTTTTTTAGGTCATTTATACCTTTACAAGTATGAACCATTCTTATAACAACTTTTCAAATTCATATTCATCATTGAGCTACGTGGATTGGTTTACTAGTTCACAATTCAATAATTTTTGGAAGTATCATGTAGAAAAATAGTAGTAATTTTATGCTAAATTTTAGCATGTGTTAATGGGCTCATTTCGATTTGATTCCACTTGGATTAAATATTTATAAAATCCAACTTAATAAGAAAATTTACCCCATAGAATTTTCACTTTATTAGCTTAGGCATTTGGGCAATTAGATCATCCTACTAGTTCATTGCTATGAAATTTCTGGTTTTTAGTAGTAATTTTAAACTAAATTTAGCAAATTTTAATGAATATAATTTTAGTTTATTCCACTTGAATTGAGTCCTAATAAAATCTTTATTAATAATAAAAAAAATGCCCATAGAATTTTCACTTGAAATGGTTAGACATTTGGTAGTTTAACTAGCTCATTCATTCTCAAATTTCTAGCTTTTATAGTAATTTTATGCTAGTTTTTAGCGCATGTTAACGAGGGTATTTTTGAGAAATTCCACATATATTTGAGTCCTATGAAATACCACGTAATAAAAATTTTTACCCTATCTCATTTGCATTTTATTTTCTTGGAAATTTGACAAGTTAACTCGAGAAACAACAATCCTACAACAATCATGTAGCAGTTTGTTTTCAAGAACTTCCTTTCCCATATTCACCCAAAATTCATGGTAGAAGTAGATTTATAGCCTAATAATGCTCTGAGACCACTTTGTTTGAGTTGAGGCTTGGTTAGGTCACCATTTTCCTCTTATATTACATACTTCTTGAATGATGATTTCTGCAATTAATATAGATTTCCTTTCTGCAATTTACTTTAAGCAAAGTGTGATTTCCTTCTTGCAAGATTAATCTAGGTCTTTCATTTCCTACAAAATAGAACTGATTTCTTTGGTTGTCACTGTGTTTTACATTTTTTCAAATAGAATAGATTCTCTTTCTATCGTTCACTTTCTAGCAAAAGTAGAATAGATTTTCTTATTGTTATTTACCTTTTGTAACTTAGGATTCGCGACTTACCTAGATCTTAGCTCATTTGAATTTGTTTCATTGCCTTCTTTCACTTGCATCAAAGGGAGTCAAACTATGAAGAGGAATGTGTTTTTTTCACATATAGTGTTAGCCCCTCTTAATTTTTTACGAACCCTGGGTTGATAATTTAAGTTTTTAGCCTTGGGAGTTGTAACATTCTTGTTGAAACACTGGGCTCATCATTTTTTTGCATCGGTTTTTGGGAGAGTGTCAAAGAAACAATTCTCTTATTATTCGAATATTTCCTTATTTATTTTCTATGATCATATTTTCTACAAAAAAAAAAAAAAAAAAAAAAAAAAAAAAAAAGCATTAGGCATCTTGTATTGCATTAGCATTCTCATTCAAAAATTTATATAAAAACCAAAAAAAACTTTTCCAATACCAAAAACACCCCATTTGACCATGTGGTGTAGTAAGACCCACATCACCATCCAATGTTGTAGGTAGAATAAGAAGAGTTGGCAGAGAAGCTACAAGAAATGGATGAAGATGATAACAATGAGGAAGATCCTTTTGTATTTCTCATTCAAGATACTGATATATGTGTTCATATGAAGAAAATATCTCCATATTTTCTTCCAAAATTCCATGGTATGAGGTCAAAGGATCTGGAAACCCTTGTCTTTGAATTTGAAATATTTTTCAAATCTTATGGTTACTTATTAAACACTCAAAAATTGAGATTGCTTCTAGCAACATTGAAGGATAGAGCTCTTAAATGTTCCACGAGTTTAGGGACTAATTCAATAAGATCATGGAATGATATGAAAAGGATATTTCTAGAAAAATATAAATATCATCATCTTAAAGAGGAAACATCTAGAATGACTAAAAAATAAGATGAGAGCCTTGAGGATTTAATAGAGAGATTTATGTATAATGTTGAGAGGGAAAAATTACATCATTTAGTATTTGACACACTTAAAACACTCTTACTTAGAACTATCAGGGATGAGTGGACTGATCTCCTTGATCTCATGAGTAGAGGTGATGTATATCAACTATCATTTGAAGAAATATGCAAGCACATATTAAGAGGAAGGGTAAGAGTAAGTAAATCAATATTGAGATCGGTGAATCAAGTTGAAATTGGAAATTTTCTTAAGAATGTAGCGAAAAAATTTCGTCTACTCATAGGAATGATCTGATACCAAATGGAAGGAACAATTTTCATTCTTCAAGTTAAATATTATCGAAGACTTGGAGTATGAAAATATCCATTGAGGATACAACTATTATTATATATAAATTGTATGAAGAATGCTACAATTGAGAGTGAGAAGCTTACTTATATTCCCTAGGCAGGTGACTCTTTATGGAAGGTCATGTCCCATTTAGACATGCATATTCATTATTAACTATTAGCTAATTAATCATAATTTATTGTTTTTATTGTTTACAATATTTATATTATTTTATTCATAACATTTCCTTCCTCCTCAAAAAGTTTTGTCCTCAAAGCTTGTTGTTGAAAAGGCTTGATCTCTTTTTCTGTGTCCAATTTCTTATTGTCTCGGAATTTTTATCTTCATTTATACAATATGATATGATCCTCTAAGTAATAAGAAAAAATTTCAGACTGAAAATGGATCTGACCATCCTAGATTAACCTTTTGTGGAATATTCTGATCACTAGAAATTTGTAACGAATTGTCATCATACGACTCGATTGATCTTACTTCAATATTCTTCAGAACAAAAGTTTGTTGTTTATGTTCTGAATGGTATAGATACATAGCTTGATTGAGTTTTCTACTCTCGTGATTCATATGTCGATAGGGAATTATTTGGGTTTGACTTTCCATTATCATATGTGTGGCAATTTTTTATTTTTATTTTGATACTAATGTTGTTGAATTGGATATAGAATCTTGTTTTGAATTTTTCATCGTGTGAACTGTAGCTTCTGAATTTATTTCCCTTCAACTAGGTTGAAATATTCTTGAGTTCTAAAATTTATTGGCTCAGAATTTGTTTCCTTCACTTGAACTTGGATGGTTGTGTCTGATGACTTAAATACATCTTTCATGTTGAGTTCTTATTATTATTTTTTCAAGGATTTATTGTCATTTTTAATTTTTTTAATTTGTGTTAATAATTTCTGGTTGAGGTCCTTGAGGCGAGTAACTTCTTCATTTTTTCCAGCAGTGATTTTGTCAACTTCTCTTTGCATATTTTATATCACCTTTTTACTTTCTTAAGAAATTAATTTTGAAATGTCTTGTATGTCTTTTGGAACCACTGAATTTGGCTTCAAGGTAATGTCCTGTAGTGTTATTTTTTTTATTTTTGTAAGAAAATGTCAAAATCTTATTTTTCATATTCAGGGTGAAGGAACCAAGGGTCTCCTCCAGGGTGATCCCAAAATAATTTCACCTTGATCATTTCATAGAGATTGAATAGAGAATTGTGATATAAATGTATAATCTTCCATGTTTAATTGTAAATCAGTTATTTGGTATTTTTTGTCAAAGAAATACAATTTTTCAATTATATTTAACTCAAAAATCACCAATTGGTTTGAAATTGTAGGGTTTATATAATTTTTACTTTCAGTGGGAAAAATAGAAATTCCCTTAATTTTAAATAGCACTTTAACATAGTGGGGTAAGGTTTCTGGAAATATTCCTTCCCTCAGTTTTGTCTTTGAATCCATGTTGTATTCATTAATAATTTCTCCAAATGATACTTTGACTATGAATCTTATGTATCCTTCGTAACAACTAAGAATACAAAGTGTGATAGTCCAACTTTTTTAAATATACTTTAGTCTTCCTTGAAAGTGTTATAAATAAAATATATCCCTTTTATTTATATATATTTTGTACCTTAAACACACACACACACACACACACACACACATATATATATATAAACTTTTTATTTTTTTCTCTCTTGTGCTTTTTTTTTCAATAACAACCTAGTTTAAATTAAAATTTTAATACTTCCATTTTATCCACTTATGGATAAAATCTAATACTTATTCATTCTTTCTCTCTTATATATATATATATATATATATATATATATATATATATTACATAATATTTCTATCTTTTTATACTTTTAATAATTCACTTTTTTTCTAAATTACTTTTTGATTTCTTAAATTCCTTAGAATTACTTGGAGGTTATATCTAGTCTTTATAACTAATATTATTTGCTAAGAAACCTTTTAAATTTCCTTATTAATTTTTTTTGTTGGGACGCGACTTTTGAACTTGAAAAGTCATGACCTGTGGATTGTAATCTGCAATTATCTCGTCCTGTCAGTAGATTTTTAGTAATGTAAGGTTTCAGAAAAATTACGAAAGTATGATGTTGTCGAGAAATATGGAGGAGCGGGTGAATAAGTGGCTGGGATCACTCGAGTGTGGCGTTGGTCAATGATGCCTTGGTTTTTGGTCGTCGATGGATGTATCAGAGGTCTGGTTAATGGTGGAAGGAACAACACAAAAGGAAATATGGGACTATGTGGCCGGAGGCACAATTAAAAATTATTGTAGATACTTGAGGGAAAAGCGCTAAGACAATTCAAGCGGCATAGAATGTGACAAGAGAGGATATGAACGTCCTAGGCTCAATTTCTCATTGAGGCGGTGTAGTGGAGGTAGTGGCGACAAAAGGGCCAACAAGGATGACATCGTGGTGGGTGGTAGTGGCTGCGCGAGTTGTGTGTGCTAGTTGGTGGCCCATCAAAATGTGGATTGCAGCTATAGCAAGAGGCGACGAAAGTTGGGGTAGGTGGAATATATGGTTAGGAAATGATGAACGTTGTGGGCAACAGCGATAGCGGCAGGAAATCGATAGGCTAATTGTTGAAGTCTTGGTGCTACTTTATATATATATATATATATATATATATATATATATATATATTTCTTTAATTTATTTATTTTACTTATTTTACTTTCTTTTTTTATTTATTTATTTTTATATAACTCTTTTTTCTTCCTTTTTTTTTCGAATTTCCAAAGGCCTAAGAACGGAAAAACTGAGAAACTCCACAGACGATATAGCGAAATACTTCAATCACAACAAAAAAAAGGTTGACACCAATTGTTGAGGTTTCATAACGAGTTTATAGCGCGGGACGGTCTGAGCCTGCGACAGAGGATTGAAACCCTGCAAAAACTCTGAGCCTGGCTCGGCAAGCTTGCATCTGCGCTATCACCTGAACCGATCAGCTCTGCAACGGAGCCATAACCTGATTCGATCCATGCACAACACCGGGGGGGGTCCGACCCCCCCTTCCTCCTTTCCGCCCTTCGTTTTTGGCAGCATCCCATTGGGAACCTCCGGCTACCCTACCAACTCCAGATCTGCTGGTTTCAGCCACGAAACGGAGCCAATTGGATCTGAGTCGGCAGGGCACATCCCCAATAGAAACAGCGAGCAAAAATCGTCCCCATGCAAGCCCATTTCGGAGGAAATACCAAGACTAATCATTGAAGATCCATGCATAGATGAATACAGAGATCACATGAGCAAACACGCCCTGATCTGCAGATTCATGGGGGTCCGACTGAACGAAAAGGCTCTATGCTGGTGGATCAACCAGAAATGGAAACCCAAAGGGGATTTCGAGCTCCAGCTGGGATCGAGGAGATTTTTCACCGTCATCTTCGCCCACAGGGATGACAGAGATCGAATCTTCGACGGAGGACCATATTTCTACAACTCAGCCGGACTATACATTACATACTGGAGACCAAACTTTGCTCCAGAACAGGAGAACTTCAAAAAAGTTCCAATATGGATTCGCCTTCACTCTTTGCCTGTGGATTATTGGCACAAACGTATCCTGGAGGCCATTGGAAACCAGCTGGGAGTCTTCATCAAAGCCTCAGACCTAACATCACAAGGTAAGTACACTGCTTATGCTAGAATCTGTGTTTACCTGGATATTTCAGGACCCCTCCCAGGACATATGGAGCTGATCCACAGAGGAGTGCACTGGAAGCAAACCATTGACTATGAAAACATTCCTTTTAGATGCCGAACCTGCCACCAGCATGGACATCTCAGCCACGGATGCCCTGTCAATCAACCAAAGCCCAAAGCTCAACAGGAACAAGAGGCCACTGCAGTACCTGGCTTTACCCCAGCTTCAAGAAAGACTAAAGGCAGGAGAAGCAAAAAGATTCCAAAACAACCCACCAGCAGTACCCCCACTAATAAGCCCTCTACAAAGCAAAACAACTTCGAAATTCTGGGCAACCTTGACACATCGGAGCACCCATCAGCTCCTCAGGCCCCCACTCAAAATGATCTTCCTGATTCAAGTCAACCCACGACTACCACCAAAGCTCCGAGCTCAACCTCTGACCCAACCCTTGCCCAAACACCGCAAAACCAACAGAATTCCTCTCCCCTACAGCCTACCACCAGCCAAACCCCTGAGCAAACCCAGCAGAGCACAGAAATGCACTTAGATCAGCCTTCAACATCCCCCTCAAACAACCCTTTAGAGGAGATCCTCGGGGATCTAGATCTTCAAAAAATCAACGAGCAATGGTCCAAATTGGGAGTCGATGCCATTCCTCCAGACCATTTGGAGAAGATAGAAATGGCCTACTTGCAGTTGGAATACATCAATCAGAATGCAGCCAAAAGGAAATGGGGAAACAGCAGCAAAACAGGTATACAAGCTAACATGGATCTGGATCAATATAAACCACAGGGACCAGGCAAGAAAAGAGGGCGCAAATCCACAAGACAGCAGATACAAGAGCTGGGCAGACGCCTAATCAACGAGGGGAAAATCAGGGCATTGGTCCTTTCTGCTCCAAAGACTACTCAATGAAAATCACAACCTGGAACATCAGGGGGCTCAACAGCACCTCCAAGAGAAGGATCTTGAAAAACCGCCTATTCTCACAGCACCCAGACATCGTCCTACTGCAAGAATCCAAATGCTCTTTCAAGAGCATGGAAATTCTCAAAAAACTTGTTTCTCACAGTCATCACTGCATTAGCATCGATGCAATAGGGCAAGCAGGAGGGTTGATCACATTCTGGAACAAAAGCAAATTCATAGTACAAAATGCTCTGTCCACCAAGCACTCCCTATCGGTGATTCTCAACATGCCTGACTCAAGGCAATCGATTTGTGTTACCAATGTATATGGACCCCAACGACTTCAGGAAAAGCTGGAGATGTTGCTTGACCTAGATGAGGTCAGACAACACCATGGGGCAGATCACTGGCTTTTAGGAGGAGACTATAATATGATTACCAATCTAGCAGAGAAAAAGGGAGGCCTACGAAGACTAGATAAGGACTCGGAAGCATTCAACAATTTCATTGCTACATCCAAACTCATTGACATCCCCACCGTCAATGGTCTACACACCTGGAACAATAAGCAAGGAGGAAACCGGCAGATAGCTTCAAGGCTTGACAGATTCCTCATATCAGAACCCACTATGTTACAAAACATAGACATGGAGGCCAGCAGTCTGCCCATCGGAGGATCTGATCACTGGCCAGTGCAGGTCCACTTCACCAATTTGGATAAACCCCAAAACAGACCTTTCAGATTTGAAACCTTCTGGACAGAGCACCCATCGTTCATGGAGAACATACAAAACTGGTGGAATCAAACCACCATAAGAAGCGACAACATCATGTACATAATCCAACAAAAGCTCAAGATTATCAAGACCAATCTCAAACAATGGAACAAAGATACCTTCGGCAACATATTTCAAGCCAAAAGAGAACTTGAAGAAAAAATGGCGAATCTCCAGCAAACTCTGATCACAGAAGGGCCCACTGAGGAGCGCAACACTCAAGAATCGACTATGCAAAGGCAATGGGAAGAAAGATTAAAGCAGGAAGAGACATTGTGGAGACAGAAATCGAGAGTGCAATGGTTAAAACAGGGCGAGCGCAACACCAGCTTCTTTCACAAGTCCACCATACAGAACAGAGCTTTTAATCGCATCCTATCCCTCAAGACCGCAGATGGTGATCAAGTCTTCTCACGGGATCACATCGGATCTGAGCTAAACTCCTATTTCACCTCTCTTCTCAGAGAGCCTCCTCAAGATTGATCCCAAGCCATTCAGGAAATTTTGGGAGCCATACCCAGCTTAGTTACAGAAGATCAAAACGCCCTCCTTCTAAGAGAGTTTACTGAGCAGGAGATTGAAGAAACCGTCTTCTCCATGGCCACGAACAAGGCCCCCGGACCTGATGGATTTACTATTGAATTCTTCAAGACATGCTGGCCCATTATTAAAGCTGATCTTTTTGTTCTCGTCAGAAACTTTCACAGAACCAAGAAAGTCCTGCCTGCCATCAATGCTACTTTCCTTACCTTAATCCCCAAATCGAACCAGGCCGACTCCCCTGACAAGTTCCGCCCCATAGCCCTCTGCAATGTCCTCTATAAAATCCTCTCCAAATTGATGGCCGACAGACTCAAGTTAGTCCTCCCCTCAATCATTTCCCAAGAGCAGACGGGCTACGTCGAAGGAAGGCAGATCACTGACAGCATAATCCTTACCCAGGAAGTTTTGCACTCTCTCAAAACAACTAAATCTCCGGGCATGCTAATTCAGCTTGATCTGTCCAAGGCCTTTGACAGAATCAACTGGAAATATATGAAAGCAGTCCTCCAAGCTTTTGGCTTCAGTGAGCCATGGACAAACTGGATAATGGCACTGGTTTCAGGTGCTTTCTTCTCTATCCTGCTTAATGGAGGACCCCTACAACCCTTCAGTCCATCCAGAGGCATACGACAAGGGGACCCCCTGTCTCCTTTTCTCTTCATAATAATGGCTGAAGGGCTAGGAAGATCCTTGACCAGGGCAAAGCAACAGAACCAGCTCAAAGGTATCAAACCGGTACACCAGGGACCCACTATTACGCATCAGCAATTTTTTGACGACACCATGCTCATGGGAGCCCCCACAGCACAGGAAGCTCGAACCATCAGCACGGTGTTAAAGACCTTCTCGGATGCCTCAGGTATGGAAATCAATCTAACCAAATCCAAAATTTGTTTCTTCAACACATCCATTCCTGTACAGAGAAATCTCAGCAGAATTCTAAATATTCAAAAGAACTCCCTTCCTACCAAATACCTTGGCATTCCGCTTTCGGAACATGCCTATAGATCAAGCAACTGGGAAGCCCTCCTTAACAAAATGAAAGCCAGGCTCAGCAGCTGGACCCACCGAGCTCTGAATATGGCCATCAGATTGATATTGGTAAAGTCCGTCCTTCAAACCATGCCAGCCTACATGTTCTCAGCACTTGCAGCCCCTAAGGTGGCTTACAAGACCATCCGAAACCTTCAGCGCTCCTTTCTCTGGAATGGACCCTCTAAGAAATCCAAATGGGCCCTCCTCAAATGGACAGACATCTGCAAACCAAAAATGGAGGGAGGTTTGGGTCTCCGAGACCCAGAGCTATTAAGCAAGGCCGTAGCTGCAAAAATCTGGTGGAGATGGGTTGAAAATCCTGATTCCCTCTGGGGCGCCCTATGGAAAGCGAAGTATACTACCCAAATCAGGGACAAAGACCTCATCCGGCTCACAGGCACCACTCAAGGATCCGCAATATGGAACAAAGCATGGGAAAATAGACATATTGTTCAACAGCATAGCTTCTGGGAAGTTCACCAAGGCAACACAGCCCTATTCTGGGAAGATGCCTGGCAGCAACTCCCAATCCTGGAACACCCAGACTGGCACACTCTGAAAAGCGCCATGCAGGAGGAAGGAAAAATAACGGTTGCAGACTACTGGCAACCGGCAAACGAAGCAACCATATGGCAGAACTGGCTCTCCAAAGAGCAATGGCATACCCCAGCAGGCCCAAGGAATGCAGACCTTTTTCTACAAGACTTGGACAAAAGGAAAATCCTCAGATCCAACAAAGAGGACATCCTTAGATGGGGAAGCAATCCTAAAGGCACATTCAACCTCAAAGAAGCTTATAAGCTCTTGGCAACCACCCCGGACCAGCAAGCAGACCACAATTGGAAAACCCTGTGGAGCAGAGGAACTTGGACAAAAATCACACTCTTCTCTTGGCTAGTCCTGCACAACAGGGCTCTCACATGGGACAACCTTCAGAAACGCGGTTTTGTAGGCCCTTCTCGATGTACGCTATGCGAGAATGGGGCGGAAACGCTAAATCACCTGCTCAATACCTGCCCCATGGCTTGCTCCCTGTGGGATGACATGGCCATGGTCTTCAGACAGACAGATAGAGACAGAAACTCCATCCAATCTTCTTTAAGCCAGTGGAGATCCTCCATCTCCTCCAACCCCCTGGTCAACAGTGCTTGGAATCTAGCTCCGGGAGCAATAGTGTGGACCCTTTGGAAAGAGCGAAACGCAAGAACATTCAAAAACACGGCTACAGGAGTTCACATGCTAACAAGGAAGGTTCGACTGCTCATCACAGAAACAGTCAACGCCAAAGGCATTCAGAAGATCGAGGGCAATGTTTCGCCAAACGAGACAAGAATAATTCAGATCCTGCATCTACAAACAAAGACCAACTCTGCTGGAAGGAATTAGACCTCAACAGCAATGGCGCAGGACATTTGGACTCTGCCCCCCTTCAACACCTTCAAGCTCAACTTCGATGGGGCTTCAAGACAAAACCCGGGCATGGCAGGCTATGGGGGAGTAGTACGGGATCACACAGGTGCAATCCACCTCATCTACCATGGCAACCTCGGAGTCAATACCAACAACGTTGCAGAACTCATAGCCCTCCTCCAAGGCCTCACACTGGCAAACAGATACAGGCTCACACCTCTGATAGTGGAGGGAGATTCAGAGATAATAATCCGAATGATTAGGAAACTCCAGATGGGTGCACAGGTGCACAGAGTAACCCCAAGCTGGAGGCTGTCAGCGATACTCAATGACCTCCAAAACCAACTTGGCAACAGAAACGGGATCACCTTCCAAGCTGATCGAAGGAAAGCGAACAAATTAGCCGATGCACTGGCAAATGCAGGGATTGACTCCAACCTGGCAGAGTATCACAGCCTCTGGCATGATCAGGAGGAGGGAGAAATCAAAGCCAAATGCCAAGATCTCCAACAAGCGGATCTGCAAATGCAAGCCTAGGCAATAAGGAGTCCTTATCCCAGGTAATCATGGCAAACTCGATCGATGGCAACCTCAATCGATGTCAAACTCCAGATCACGGCAAATTCATTCAATGGCAACTCAATCGCTGGCAAACTCCACATTCACGCCCCAAGGAACAGCGCAGCCTCTGAAACGAAATTCCACAGGACAGCATGCTAATTCAACATCTTCAGAAGGCGCAGATCGGAGCTAACCGGACCTTCTGGGCGCGCCAACGCATCTGGAGCCACAGGGAAAGATATACGGGCCATGCGGCCTCACTTATAAGCACATCTGTACATGGACAGCTGCATCTCCGGGAGGTCACATTGACTCCCAGGACTTTCTGTAATTTTACACAAAAAGACTAATACAAAACGCTGAATTTTACAAAAAAAAAAAAAAAAACAAAAAAAAGGTTGACAAATTTCAACGGTCAAAGACCTGGACTAGAGAACCATGCTCATGTGCGGTGGTTTAGCAGTCGAAGGATCGAACAACTTTGATACCAATGTAACGAAAAAATTTTGTCTACTCAGAGGAATGCTTTGATATCAAATGGAATGAACAAAGTTCGTTCTTCAAGTTAAATACTACAAAAGACTTGGAATATGAAAATATCCATTGAGGATACAAATATTATTATATATAAAATGTATGAAGAATGATACAATTGAGAGTGAGAGGCCTACTTATATACCCTAGGCAGGTGACTCTTAATGGAAGTTCATGTCTCATTTGGACATGCCTCTTCATTATTAACTAGTAGCTAATTAATCATTATTTATTGATTTTATTGTTTACATTATTTATATTATTTTATTCACAACAAATAAATTTAAAACATAAATTCTTAGCAATCTAAGTGAACAAGTAAAAATGTTAAGAATGAAAAATGAGCAAAAAAATGATGTTGATATTTGTGTTATCCATCCTGAATCACATTCTACTGAATATTTCCTATCATTACCAAGGTTTAAGAAAGTTTACCACGAGGACAATGGAGCAATTCAATCACCAAAGAAGCTCTATTATGCAGCTCCAAGAAGATCATGGCATCCTAGTTAACTTCATATGATGCAAGATCCTAATTCACAATTTGAATTTCACACACAATAATCTCAAAGGAATTATAGCACACCCTTTCCTTGGCAACATTGGTCACCTCAACCCCAAAATCAATCTTGGAAACAAGGTTGGAAAGGTGTAGTGCCCCTTCTTTGTTAGTTATTTTTGGTGACACCTGGAGGGTGATTTTGGTGGAGTGTATAAAGATTATATATGTCATACTTATGTATATGCTTGTACACTCTAGACCTGGTTTGGGTCACATGGTTGTTGCATGCTTATGATAATATCTATGGTTGTGTGTATAATACATATTTTGGTTTAGTGCATATTATTGATGTTTCTCTTTTGGCATCCTATTTTGACTTTGGTGCATGAAAGATTGATGGTCTATGATTGCGGCACATGAACAAAAGCTACTATTTGGAGTAGTTAACTGACCATACTCATGTTGATGATGTATGAATTACATGATTATGTATGGTTAACCATGTATTTAGCAGGAATTGGCAAGGAACTTAGTTACTTTTCGAGAAGGATGCTCATATAATAAATGACCACAGAGACTGTGTATATAGTTGGGTAAAATGTGATCTAAATAATTCATTATGAATTTTAGTTGATGTGTTTAATATAAAAGGTTATAATGCATGTAGGTTTGGGGAAACAAGACCTTTCCAACAAATCATCAGATACGTATGAGCTCACAACCAGTACCTTGAGTCAAAGCATGGAGCTTCAAAGAAGCATACATGAGAATCTATGGAAAATATTAAGGTGCAGAGTCCTAAATTTCTAAAAGATCAAGGTGTGGAGTCTTGGATCTTTGAAATATATCAAGGCATGGAGTCTTGATTCTACTACGATGTGGTGTCCTAAGTATAGGGAAAGGGTGCAGAGTCCTAACAAGTCTAGAAAGGTGCACAATAGGGGTGTGGAATCCCTATTATTTGACTGAAAATAAATTCCACTTAAGGGATTGCATCTAAGTAAATTAATCTAAGATAAAATTTTAGTTGAATTAACTCCAATTTACCCACTTTAGAGAGTCATTTAAAATTAAAATTATTTTAATATAGAAATATGAATTATGTATTTTGAAAATCAATAATAGAAAGTTTTCTAGAAAGGACACATGGGGGGGTGAATATTAATTAATTAAATAATTAAGAAAAAAATGAGAGTTTGCTACCTGTTTAAGGCTCGAAATTCTTTTCCTAGAACATTATGAGGGAGACTACCCAGTCCGGACCTTAAAGCAACTCCTTTTCCATTTGGAATGGTGGGTCAAACTGGTTAAACTAGGTCTAGATACTTTTTCCCTATTGCTATCGGTTTAAGAGGTATCTTTAGTTACCAATAGGCAGGGATATCAAATCGATTATTCTTATTGATCAAGTAAGAGAATGACTCTTAAGTTGTTTTAAAAACACAACCAAACCACTCTAAAGTTTTTCCTCTTAAAAAGAGGAATTTTAAAATGCAAAGGTTATGATAACATATGCAAGATCTAATATAAGATGCAATTAATCTAACCTATATCGATTGAAAGAAATGGAAATCCTTCTCTCAATCAAGAGCCAATTAACTTAATATGGAAAAAAATCTTTAAAGAATTGGAATTAAGATGAAGAAATTATATCAAGGAAATAACTCATAAGATCTGATTCTTCATTGACATAAATATTAACAATCAAACACTTAGTAAATAGTTACATAAGATCCTATTGAAAATACATCCAATTCCTTATTTATCATAAGCATAAGAACTAAAAATATTCATGATGAATTATTAAATTAGTTCGAATAAGACAACATGTATGCAGACAAACAATTATTCTCCTAAATCGTAAGATAGATTGAAAATATAAGATTATAACTATTTGTTCTTATGAAAACTTCAGTTTCATATTATATCTTAAATTAAGTCTGTAGACTAGTCTAAGGAGGCTTTTAAATGAATTAACGCTAAAGATTCAACAATAGTGCGTGAATATGATTATTAACTCATACATTTGAAATATAAATCGAAAGACTAAAATAAGAATTCATTTCAATTAAATTATGTAAACAATAGTGCTAAACATGATTAACTGAAATAAACCTTTATTAATAATGAAATAAAATTATAGATCCTCGCAATATGGTAGTACTGCACAATCCTATGGGTCTGCAATTGATCTATGCTTGCAGAAATGGACTCCTTACAGTAGTAGTACATAATAAAAAAGAGTTTCTCTACAAACAGATGAAAACACAACAATATCGAGCCTTCTTCTCCTACGATTTGAATCCCCACTCGCTCTGAAACTCTAAATCCTCATTACAATATTTTTTTTCAAAAATTCCAGAATTGCAAAGAAAAGAAGTCTCTCTCCTTGTATACATTCTGCAATCCACTATTTATAATTAATAAAAGAATTCTCAATAGGAAAGTTGTTGAAGAGTAATTTTTCTCCATCAATTTTCATTGGACCAAAGTCTCATTATTCTCTTGTTGGGGCAATATTATTGAGTGAAATCCTTTTCTCTTCATCTCTTCAACTGTTTCCCTGCAAAAAAAAACAAATCAAAATTAAATTAAAATGCAAAAATAAAATCAAAATACCAAATATGGAATTAAAACATATCCAATCAAACTTAATTAAATAATTAAATGTAAAGAAATTTGAGATTTCTATTTATACCTATGAAGATCTAATTGGTCAAGGAGAACATAGACGAATGGATCTGCACTTAGTAAAAGCTATGAGCAAATGAAAATGCAAAAACTTAAACTCAAAAAATTAGTTTTGTTTAAAAATTTGGATCCTGATCTTATGCTAAATTTTAGATCCATTAAATGATTAAATCTAGTAATGAAACAACGTTAGCAATATTCTCCATGATTTTATCTATCCAATGAGCCATCCTGGGCCTCATTTGGCTAAGTAAAACTAAACTTACGAGCTTTTAAAGTTGAAGAGTTAACACTGCGAGAATTTTGAAAAATTTGTTGCCTAAACTAAAAATGAAAATTTTAAATTAAATTGTAATCCTAAATTAAATTTCAATTATTAATTAATTAGTATTAATTTAATTGTAATTAAAAACTTAAATCAATTAATTATAAACTAAATTAAAATAATTTAAAACGATTTAAAAATTAATTAAAATAATTATATTATATTAATATTATAAATAAATTATATTATAACTATAATAAGATATTATAATTATAATAAAAAATATAATATTATATTATAACTAAACCATATAAATTCAAAAGTTAAAGTCAAAACAAACCTCTTTTGCCTTTTGAAACATGGTGAGGGTTAATGGAGCTTAAGTGAGGATGGGATTGAGTGATAAGGAGAGGGAGTGGGGATAAGGTGGAGGATGATGATGTGAGCGTGGCAGAGAGGAGGATGGGAGTGGGAGGATGGAGAGTTGACTAAAATCATATAATAAACAAAAATAGTTCATCACATAAAAAAAATTTGCATCAAATTTTTTGTTATGAGCGCACAAAAAAAATTGTAAAATGTGATATCGTAATATTGTATCGCAAATTTTTATCGCATCACATTGTTTAAATCACAATTTTTTTTTATTGCATTTTTTATTTCGGGGTTTTTACATCGTATTTTTTTATTTTGGGGTTTTTAAATAGAGATTTTCGAAGGAAGGAGGTGATGCAAAGTGGGACGACGTGGAATTAAAAATTCTACAAAATGAACTACAATCACTTTGCAATTTTGAGATTTCAGGTTTGACAATTTGTTTTAAAATAAGAAATTGGAATTGATTACCAAGATCTAAAAAACACGTTTTTTAACTAGTCTACAATTTGGATGGGTCACTTTGTAAGACCGTTAGTGAAAAACGAATAAATTAGTAAAAATTAATGAAAGGTTAATATTTACAATGAATAAATATTTTAATTGCAAAAATCAAAATAATATACATTTATTTACATTTTTTAACCCTAGCGACAAAAATGATCAAGTTTCAAATGAGTGTTATTTACAAACCGGTTAACCAAATGAGGCGAAACAAGTATTGATGGAAATCTTGTTAACATTCGAATTCAATGAAACAATCAAAATAGAAATCTGATGAAAGTGAAAAAATGGCAAAATTGTAGGACAATTAACTTAATAAAATCATGAAATGTAATTAGCCATAAATGAATAGAAATGGTCCACATAATTTGAAGTAAATAAGTCAAAAATGGGGGGGGAGGGGCGGGGGGTGTTGTTGGGTTTCCCTACAACAATGGCAACACATGAGAGAAGAACCAGTTGTCTCTGATTGAAGATAATGAATTTTAATTTACCCAAAGGTTAAAAATAATGGAAATCACAAAATCATCTAACAATAAAACGTTTCTGTAGGTCCTACATAAATAGATTAAGCAATATGAGTTTGCAAATATAAGTACTTAAAGCAAACTTGAGTAAAATTCATGAATCCAAATTTGGGAAAAGTTTATTTTAAAGTTACCTCATATGAAAAATAGAAGGAGGTATAGACAAGAGTTTTTTTATAAAGCATATATCCATTTTTACTGGTCTCTGACATCGCTTTGCTACCAGCAAGCCTGAACAGTACCCCAGAGAAGTTGTATTTTAAGCCATACAAGCCTAGCCCTGCTACTAGCGAGCGTCCATAGCCCCGATGGGTTTACTTGTATTTCTCCTGCTTCCTCTTTAATCACCCTTTTGATAAGCGTATTTGCAAGATTTTAGTTTATAATGTATTTGAGTGAAAGAGGTGGGATGGTAATAGAGACTTATGTTTAATGGACATAATAATTTCATAATGTTAACTCCAAGTTCTTTCCTCGTGACTATCAATTAGAGGATTTATAAAGTGGAGGGGTGGGAGAGATTCATTGTGTTAAAATCAAATTGAATCTTTCCTTGAAGAAGTAAACTGAATCACTTAGAAAGGATGTGTCTTCCTCCATGTAAAAACAAAATTAAAGCAGAGATATTTATGGTTCCATAAGGATAATACGTTCAATTTCACTCTTTTGGACATAAGAATATCTGTTAGGGCTGATGTTTGGAGGAACACTTCCTGGAATCAAATGAATAGCAATCATGATCACGAATAGATGAGAGTCCTTTGGGAGTTTCAAACACCTTATAATGATTGTCCAAGACTTTTTGGAGATCTGGAGAAATAGATGATTTTGATGTTGGAACTTCTAGTGACCATAATTGTGAAATGATGTCTCATTGTTCTTTCTTCAGAAGATTTTTCATGACATTAGAGATTATTATATTTCTCGGCTTCCCTGCGATACCCCGTAAATCAACTTCCTTTCCTTTTGAAAAAAATTTCAAGAAAAGTTCTTGAAAATTAAAAGCTATTGTCCCCAAATATTTAACCATTGTACTCCTAGTACAACATCAGCACCACCCATTGGAATAGAAAGAATTGGACTATTCAATACATATTCCCCCATTGATAGCTTGATATTATGGCACTTTCTAGAGAAATTTATGTTTCCTCCATTTTCCACCGTCACTTAAAACTCTGGCGCTAGTTATAAGAAGAAATTCAATTCCTTGGCTACCTTATAATGAATCAAATTATGGTCACTTCTTGAATCAATAAGAACTATTACATTTTCTTCTTGATATGTCCTTCTATCTTGAAAGTTTGAAGAGTGGAAATTCCTACCAATGCATTATAGGATATCATCGAATTCATTTATTCTTCCTCTAGGGTTGGTTCCTAGTGTATATCCTCTTCTTTTAAAGTTTCTTGATCCTTTTATTCCTCCTCTTCACAATCTATGTAAAATAAATTCTTCTCAGCACACTTATGACCTTTAGTGTATTTTATATTACAATTATAGAAAAGCCCTTTTTCTCTTTTTCTTGGAAGTCTAGGAGTAGCAACACTTCCATCTTTATAGATGTGAGTGGTAAGATTCCTTGTCACCATAATTTTACTTTCCAATGTGAATGCATTATCCAATGAATCAGGTTCCCAAAGGCAAACCTCATGTTAGATGTTATCCTTTAAAGTCCCTATGAAGACATCAATCTTGTGTTCCTCTAGAATATCAATTACCCTTATATTCAATTTTTTGAATTCCTCAATGTGCTCCACCATTGAACCCTTTTGTTTGAGATTTATCAATTGGCTAAAGAAGGTGTTGCTCTTTGTATCCTCATAATGTGCTATCATTTCCTTCGTAAAAATTGACCAAGTGACAATTTTTTTACTAGATAAAATCCATTAATACCATACAAATGTATTTTGTTATAAATATAAAGTTTCAATGTGTGCCTTTTGTGTGTTTTGCACATTATGGAGATCAAAATATTGCTCCATATATAGTATCCATCTTACAGGATCCTTTCCATCAAAATTTTTCATGTTGATCTTTGGAATATGGTGGGTATTCAATCCAACATTAGAGTTTATGAAATCATGATTAACATATATTTTGTTCTCATCATGAGTTTCCTCTACTACTTTTTCGCCATTAGGAATCATTTCTTGTATAAACTTTGCCAGGCACTCCTTCAAACATTCCATGCCTTTCTTAAAATATTCCATGTTTCCCTCTATACCATCCATCTTAGCTTCCATGATATTCTTCAAACCATCCATCTTAAATTCCACACCTTTGTTCAAACCATCCATCGTATCTTCCACTCCTTTCTTCAAACCATGCATCTTAGCTTCCATGTTGCCTTCTATACCATCCATATTAGCTTCCATGCCATCCATATTAGCTTCCATGCTTTTCTTCAAACTATTCATCTTAGCTTCCACGCATTTCATCTTACCTTCCATTTCATTTTTTGTTACTCTTTGCGAGAGCGAAATTTGTTGCATGTGTTCTTGTAGTTTTGATATATCATGTTACACTTCTTTCTCTTCATGAGTCATAGTAGAGCCTTCTGAGGGCTTAATGGGTGTTGGATTATTTTTATGGGCCATTTTAGAACCCAATACTGATATATATGCTTCAATATGCTCTTAGAATCCCTTCAAACTAATTTTTGAAACAAGACTTATGCAATTTTAAAAAATACACACCTTTTTCTTGCTTTTGAGGAGCTCGATATTGGAATTGATGTATCTCTGTGATCTCGGATCCCCAAGATTTTATCTTCGGTCCTTTATTATCCCTTTGAATCCTATTTCCAATTCCATAGTTTTAACCTGATTTGGATTGTTCAAGGCAAAGTTATGCTCAATATCCCATAATGTCCTAATTATGGGCTGGTTCAATAGAGCGAACTTGTACGTGTGCCATGTGTCATTGTTTCCTCCTTTGATTCTGAAATTGATACACAGGAAACCACAGTCCATGTAATTTTGGCCACTTTTTATATAATTCCAATCCGATGATCAGAGAGAGAGAGAGAGTTATGATGATTTTTCTCAAGGTCACCTCTTTGAGATGAAATTCAGGACCTTGTAAAAAAACCTAAATTCCACAGATCATATCTCTGAAAATATTGTGAACCAAGAAATGTTTACATGAAGTTCCTCGGGATTTCCTTGCAAATGGGATTTTTTAGCATCTGAACCTTCGTAGAAAAAAAATTATAGTGAAATTTCCACGATGCCCTCTTTGAAGCAGCAAAACCCTAGAATCCAAAGCTTTGATACCAAATGTTTTGAAACGGGCTCACAAAATAGAAGAAAAGAGAGATCAATGACTTAGAAATGAGCCAGTTCAAGGGGGAAACCTATTTTACATTACGTAAATGAACAATTCTTGGATGACACAAATGAAAAAATCTCCTTTCTATATATAGGAGTCCATGGGGTCGCAATATAATCCTAGTCGACCTCACAATAATAATGTAAGGGCACAAAAATAACAATAGTGGACTATTATGGGGCACAATAATAAAAAAATGGGGAATACATGGGTACAACAATAACAATAAGGAGGCTACTCTAACAATAATAAGGGACTACACTAGTAATATAGGGCCCTAACACAGTTCGTACTACTGACTGGACCCTGAATGAATATGCTCACTTGTGCTCCTTCGACCAATATCTGTTTGAAATTTGGCATGATATTATTGGTAAATTTTTGGAGGAATTTTATTGGTTTATATATGGTTGAGTTGGACCAACCAGGGAGTACCACATGGGCCAACTAGAGGCTGCCACGTGGCCTCCTCATGCCCATTAAAATTTTGGTTAAGGGCTAGAGTGGACCCCTGTGGATTCGAGCGTGAGACCTCCACCAAGTGAGACATACCTCTGACCATCTCTACTATGCTTTGTGACTTAACCCTTATGGGTCTCAAGCCCTATTTAAATTTTATTGAGTTTTCCATCAGAGGTGGGGACCGAGGTTAAACCCTAACCCCAGTCCACAGACCAAGGTTAAGGGCTAACCCTTTCCCGACATATATTATGGTTGTATAACCCAAAGTCTGGAATGTAATACATATCGGCGAAGATATTATAACTAAAACCCACTTAACCAAAGTTCGAAGTTGCAACATGTTATATGGCTGAGCAAACATTGTATTAAACCTTTAACCCAAAGTCTATGAAAATACATTTTGGAGGACATAAACAACCAAACCATAGTGTATAACCACATTCCAAGGTTTAATGCAGCGGTGATCTGGATTTATGCAGGAATGAAAAAGAATATGAATATAACCATAAATACAAATATTCAGTGGAAATAACACTTCATTTCATTAATATCAAATAGCTGAAATATGATTACAAACATAATGGAAATAAACTAGCTATGGCATTGGTAGCTTATCTTTGAGAAGAGATGTGGCGGCTACAAGCCTCTAAAGTATGTTACAATGAGGCTTCAATGCCTATTTTTTATTGAGAAACAATGGAAATCCCTAAACATTAAAAAACCGAACCATAGGAGGTGAAGCGCCAAAACTCTGGGCCCTGTTTGGGTAAATTGGTACATAACTTCATGGGGGCGTAACTTTGGCATACAACTTCTGTTTGAAGTGCACAATACCTCGTTAGAAATATCTATCCAAGGGATACATATTTTCATTAATAAACATTGATCTAAGACCCATGTTGCTCTCGTTTTTCCAAAAAAACATCGTTTAGGGCCTCAAAACAGATCTGGAAGTTCAGGACCCGAAAAAATGTTAAAAATAGTAAATTGTGTTGCAATTATGGAAACTGAAAAACTGAAAGAAACAATGGTGGGGATCCAAGTGTAATAGGTGGGTGGCCACCAATATCCACCTGGATCATTCCTCCCCCCTTAGGAAGCAATGTTCCCCATTGCATTGAGTTCCTCAATGAGATGAGGAAGCTTCTATTGAACTTGGTCCTTGGTGAAGGAGTTGGTCTACTTTGACAACTCTATATATGAGGAAACTTCTGTTGAAATTGGTCCTTGGTGAGCCACTTTCCTTAGTGAAGGAGTTCACTTGCTTTGAAAAATATATATAGTTATATCCTCTTACAACGAGTGTTCGTGATTTGTGTGTCCATGATCCGATCAGTTTTGGCTTGTTTAACTATGTGGGTGTGAGTTGTTCTTCCATGTCAGATGTGTCCAGTAGTTGTGGAATGTATGGCCGAACGTGGTCCACATTGAACACTGGGTGCAGGACAAGGAATGGGGGATGTTGAGCTCGAAAGCATTGTCTCCCATAGCCTTGGTGATTGTGTAATTCCCATATAGAAGTGGCCTGAGATTTCGATGGGCTCTGCTAAGGCATTCTTTCTGCAAATGCAACCAAACTTTGTCGCCCACCTGAAACTTATGTGGCACCCGATGTTGATCATGTTGTTGTTTGTACTTGCTATTGGATTTCTCCAAGATGTCATGGACCTATTGGCAGACGTGCCGGATGCTTTCAATACATCTAGTTTCTTTATTAGCCTCAGACAATACATGTGTTGATTTTTTCTATGTGGTCACATGAGGTATGGAAAAATTAGGCAACGACGCACCTAGGGTTAGATCAATGGAGTGTTTGACCTGACAATGTAGAGTATTGTGGTTGAGGAGAAAATTTCCTTGTATTCCTCCACGTATTTGTCCATTTAGTGTTGTGGCACATGGGAGCCTTGTTTGGAGGTTGCAGCCACAATATTCTTCTTGCCCTATGGGAAAATCAATGAAAACAAATTTCCTGGTTTGGGAAATAATTTTACTGCATTGCTTTGCAGTACTCAAAGAGAATGTGGAAGGTGCTACTACCTCTGATATCCTGTACAACTTATTTCCCAAAGTAATAATAAGAGAAGGAAGCCTAGAATCATACACACCATGTCACTTCCACAAGTATGGTTTATCTAATAATACATCAGATGCATTAAGAGGAGAAACATCACACAGTACCTCATCCGTGAATGGCTTGATGTTGTATGGAAGGTGTCACTGCTGGAGGATGCAAAGATGTATTCCTTGGTGAAGCCACCCAATGGTATATGGTTGTGGGTGTGTTTTGGTCAGTAGGTCAAGTCACTTCAAGACCTTTGCTGAAATGAGGTTATTTTGGCTTCTGCTATTGACAAGGAATTGTAGTGGAGAAGCCTTCACCCACATCTAGGAATGGAAGAGGCACTCTCCCTACTTTGGATCCTCGAGCTCCTCCCTTTGGACCTTGGTGGTGGAAACGGTGGCATTGGGTTTCGCATCAATGATTTTCTTCCCTTTGTCATTGCTTTTGTCTAGTTCTGACTCAGAATCAGAACGTGCATATGATTCGGATGTCGTCAGTTTGGCCACCAACGATTGTTTTTCCTCACACTCGCTTGTGTTGTGAGTGGAGATGTTATGAAATTGACACTTCTCCGTGCCCTACTTTAGCTTTGTGGTATTGTTCTACGTCACCCCATTTTGGCTTTGCCCCTTGTTCTACATTTCAGGGGTGCCTTTCCCCTGGCTTAAAATTCGCATATCCAAAGTGTTGGCTTGAGGGGTCTTGGTCAAGGTTTAAAGTTAAGATTGCCCAACAAAACCCTCTTACTATTGGCCCATTTGGTAGTGACCTACTTGCGCAGGTCAAAGTTTCACTCTAAGCAGTATGGGGGGGTGTTGGAACCAGGTTTCCACACCCTGAGAAAGAATTAAATGATGTGGGTGTCTTCATATCTATAATAATAATGAACTAGTCTTTGCACATAAACCCTAAGAAAAAACAGATCAAGGTCAATTATCACAGGTTGTTGTGGTGTTTGTGCATAGACAATAGATCTGTAATTGTTCTAACTAGCTTAACAATACAATATTCATCCCTTACAACAATTGATCCATGCAATTAATATTCATATAAAACAGTAAACAGGTCACACCCGATCCACACACAGATAATATAATTGATGCAGTAAATGGAAATAATACATAGAAACAGATCAGAAAGCAAAACACAGATGCATTTGATACTCAAGTTTTTCAAAAAAATTCCTTTATTCATTCACAACTTGTAACATCCTTATAATACTTCAGTTCTACCCCTGCACACAGCTAGCGGGGTTCACACACAGCAATACTAAGGTCTTCACACACATAGCCAACAGGAGCCTTCTATACCCAGACCGAAAACAAAAACTTATCTCAGAGATCTATCATTCATGTAACTTCCTTAAAAGTTACTTCAAAATTGTTCTATCCAACTCAATCTAGACTTCTATTTATATCTTTAGCATGCGCTTATCTAAGGTCCGAAAACCATGGTTTGAGACTCCTAGATCTACCCTTTTGCCTATTACAACTCATTAAGGGCCTTTGACTTGCCCCAAATCCCCTTAACCTCTAAATTTCTTAGCGCGCATGACTCAAAACTACAAAAATACTATATTTTTATCAAAATTGCGGTCCTAAGGGAACTTGCTCCAATAAGCCCCCAACACAATATTGTGACTCATCCCGAGTCACAAAGGTACTGGGGTCTTCATCTTTGTCTTCAATTATTTGATGGTAGCAATGAAGGGTACAAGGGCGCTCGCGCTCTGATTGGTTGCACTCTGCACTATGTCCACCAATTTCTGAGAAGGCAGCCCTTCTGCGGCGAGATTGATGCTCTGATATGTTTGGATCAATTTCTTCATGAAAACATCCAGATCCTGCGACAACTTCATTGCTTCAGCAAGTCATGGATTCATATTTTCTATCACAATGTGCTTCTTTATTCGCAGGTCCTCAACTTCATCACACAATATCTGACTTGCCTGTAACCGGGCCATGCGCTGAGTAGGTACAAACGTAGGTAGTGCCTCTTGAAGATCATCAAACGCTTGCTCCTTGGCACGCCATTCTTGTGAAATATTCCTAATAAGGGGATCCGTCTGCACGGATGTTAATATTCCCATAGCCATCTCCAGAATTTTTTTACGCTTGTCGATGGTTGTTGAAATAGATGTTGAGGCTTATTTGACTAGGGCAGCTCGCTGCGCTCGCACTTCTGGCGGAGTTTCTGGTTGCAGTTTGGCTTGCAACTCTATGATCTATTACTCAAAGTCCATCTTTATTGCCTGCACTTATAATCTGGAGGATTTCAGTGCTGCTATGAGACTTTCAACTTTGGATTGCAGCACGGCTGAAGCAAGAATGGAAACCTCTGGCAGGTCACCACAAAGTCTATTGATCAAAGTTTCCAATTATGGTCCTCGTGCTACTACTGCCTGCTAAACTGTCTGAGCCTGGAGAGACTCTTATGTTTTTTTCGCGATATTTTTCTCGGCTTCACTAAGTTTCTGGTGCACGCATGCCTCCCTGCACAGCAAATCATCTGTAATAATTTTTTGTATAGCGTGTAGCTTGCCACTGTGAAAAATTGACAAATATATTCTGACTTTTGGGCTAGTTTGCACATGCATGCGCAATTCAAGTTGTTCGACTGTAACTGCTGCTCCAGGGAAGGGGCAGATCCTGCTATCCACCGTGTTGATGGTCATGCTTGTATGCTCACTTGCTTGAATCGGCCTTGCTTGATTCACACTTGCCTGGATGTTGTTGGTCTTCAATTGCAATACCTGCAATCATGTTTGTAGAGCGTCGAATGTGGCCTTGTATTTCTCCTCAAGTGCAGTCCACCTATCCTCAGAGGTGGTTACAACCACATCTGCTATCTTATCAAGGTCCTCTTCCGTCAAGGTGACATCCTCAATGCCTCTGACCTCCGAGCCCTTCTGCTTCTTATGCACGCCCTTGGGGCTCTCGGCACCACGTTTAGTGCCTCTGGGAGACTCAGCTCCGGTACCATCTAGACCATTTGTTCCTACAGCTAGTTTCTCCTGTTGCGCACTACCTCTGTGCTCCTACCACACCTATTTGTGTATGCCCTCTATGCAACACATAAACAAGTGGGTTCCCATTTTCTAGCCATATAGTCATTTGGTAGGCACAGGGTTATCCTTATATAGCTTTAGTCGGCTTCCGTTGAAATACCTAAGAAGAATCTCACTGCACAACATGGCCAAGTGCACTGCACCTCCATCAGTGATGTCCTTCACAATGTATGGCCATATCCAGTGCTTCCTGCACTTTCCTAGGTGGCGTGCAAACTGACTGTCATATAACAAAACCAAATCATCCTCTTTGAAGGTATTTTTCCGAATGTGCCTATCATGCTAGGCCTTTTCACGTGCCTTCTGTACTTGTTGATGGAAGTTTCCAATAAAACGATCCTCTTTTAAGGCAATCAATTGCACTAAATGTTCCTCCATGATGTCTGGCTCATCCATATTAGTGAATGTTGCGATGCGCAGACTTGGGACAATATATTCCATTGGCATGATTGCTTCTTTCCCATAAACCATCCTGAAAGGTGTTTTCCCAGTCAACTTCTTACATGTGGTTCTATAAGCCCATAACAAAGAAGGAATGTGCATATCCCAATAATTTAGATTTGCATTACAAATATTTGTAAGCGCATTCTCCAAGATTTTTTGAAAGCTTCTACTGCGCCATTTGCCTGAGGGTGATAAGGAGTACTCTTTTGGTGATGTATATGAAATTCTTCTGTCAGAGCTTCAATGGTTTCATTAACAAAGTGCGTATCCCTATCACTCATAAATATATTTGGACACCCAAATTTAGTCAAGATATTTTCAAAAATGAAGTCTACAATAGTATCTATGTTAGAAACCTTACCTGTCTTAGCTTCTACCCATCCGGTTACATAATTTGTGGCAGTGATGATGTAACGCATGCCATTATTCTTCCTCGATGGATTAATAGGTCAAAAAAAATATATAGCCCATTTATCAAAAGCCTATAGGGCCATCTGTGGTTGCATGAAAATTTCATCTCTGCACAACAACTTCCCCGTTCTTTTGCATGAATCACAAGCTCGACAGTATGCATGTGCATTGTTGTGCACTGTGGGCCACCATAACCCATCACACAGCACCTTCTACACAGTAGCCTTCCCTGCATAGTGGACTCCTACCAATCCTCCATGAGCTTCAGCCCAGATGTCTTGTCTCTCATGTTCCAACACATACCTTCTTAGCACTTCATTTGCTCCCAACTTGTGCAAATGACCAAAAATTAGTGTAAAATCAGTTGTGCGCGAAACCAAGTCCTTCTTCTGTTGCACCAGATATTCAGTAGTCGCACTTCTAGTGGTGAGAAATTGAATAATATCGGCAAAGTGTTCATCAACCACCTTAATAGTAGATATTTTCGCATTAGGTATTCCATCCTCCAGACTGGGTGGTTCCTCCCCATTCTCAATGTGTGATAGGTGATCAGGTCTAGCATTCAATCTACTAGGCTCCACGATGATTTCTAAGTCATATTCCTGAAATAGAAACACGCATCTGCAAATCTTCCCCCCAACACAGGCTTATTGACTAGGTATTTCAAAGAAATGTGGTCAATAAACATCTTGAAGTTCCCTCCTAGCAGATGTTGGGCCATGAAAAAGATATGTTTTACCCTCATAATTAGCTTGATTTATTATTAAATTTCATATGTTTACCTCACTTTGAAAATTAATCTAAAAGAAACAATTGTAAAATAAGGGTAAAAATAATCATCAACAAATTAAGTGATTATTGGCATAAAAACTAAATTTCATTGTTTTTTTGTGCAGGAAATATGAACCAAATAGTTGTTTTTCAGACGACTGAACAAAAGTGGCCAAGAAAAGGAAAATATCGTATCATGTTCATGCGAACTAGTGAAATATGAGGAGAATGAAGCCTATTTCATAACGCAATCTGTGTGACAGTTTCGAAATCCTCAATATCTCCTGATCCTGAGGATTCGCTAATATCCATTTTGTTTTTCCATGGGTTATAAAAGATCGATATGTGAAATAGAACGTGAGAGATTTTACCAGTATGTTGTAATTTTACATTATTCACATTTATTCAAGATAAATTTTTCGCACTCAGTGATCTTGTACCTTTACTATTGAATTTAATGAAAAAGATAGCGGTTCCTTCGTAGTTATGTTCTGAATATATTCTAGTAGAGACTTTTGGAGGCCCTGGGCCCATTCACTAGGAGCTCTACTGCTTTTCTATGTTATATTCTTGTTTTCTCCTTTTTGCAATTAATCATTTCTGTATTTTGTAGAATTGAAGTTAATTCAATTACCGTCAGCATTGAGTGATTGCTTTTCCATTGATTTGAAGTCTTAGTCGCTTTTACCTTTCCACGTGAGTGTTATTCCTTCATTTTCTATATTTATTCAAGCATTTGTGAAGTATTGTTTTTCATTACGAGTGATGTTATTTGGTTAATCAGTTATTATGAATTTCAATTGAAAAGAATGAATAAGTTAGTTGTTATTCAATTGTTGCAGTATTCCCTTTCTCACTAAACAGAATTCCATAAACATCAGTTAATGATTCTGGTTAAGTGTGAATTCTTTAATTCTCGCATTTCAGTTTTCTTTCTGCATAGAGTTAATTAGAATTAATTTAATTTGATTGATTAAAATTATTTCACAGTTGCTTTCAGAATTGTCTTGATTTAACTTTGAGAATTAGATATTACTTCTTGAAAAGATTTGGAATTGTTAACCTCTGATTTCACTTGCATAAGCTTTGTTGAACACTCTTGAAATAAACAGACTTACCTTGGGTTGATAATTAATGTAGGTATTAGAATTAATTTTAAATAGTCCTCTTAATGAACCAACATTTTGGCACCGTTTCTGGGGAGAGTGTTTAAAAGTGATGTCTTTTCATTTTCTTTTTGTTGTAAAAGAATGGGGTATTGAAAACGGGAGGTAAGAACCTACGTAATAGCAAGTAAAATGCTTTCCCATCAGCCTGCTTTTTAGCAAATACATAGAGGTTAAATATGAATAGGTGTTTTTTATGAATGAATAGGAAGGAGAAGATAGAAATAGATCTGAACCCACCATCCAAATCCACAAAACCTAAGGGACTAGTGACGCTTGGAAGAACAACGTTCATAGACGAAATCATAAGAAAAACTGAATCTCAGGCATCTGTAGGACCCAGGAAAAATTCTGAAAAAAAATCCTATTATAATCCCTCAAGCAGCAGGCCCACCATCTGTAGCTCATGTTGAGATCCATAGCGAAACCAAAGGTTCTTAACAAAGCTTTCAGGTCACAGAACATTTGAGTCATGACCCTTCATAAGAGGGAAATTCTTGCAACTTACAAGAAGGAGAGGGAGAAACCAGTGTTGTTGTAAAAACAAACCTGCAATCTCTAGAACTTGGATCTCCTGAAATATTGGTTGAAGAAAAGACGCACGATACCCCAAATTGCAATAGTGTTGTAAGAGCTTTTCCAAATCTGTCTTCTAGTCGAGTATGAATCAATTTCCCAGACCATGAAATTCATGAAGGTTATTGGCACATCTTTGACCAGATGGCGCAAAATCAGCCCCAGGGATAAACATCGACATTGGAGTGCCCTATTTTTGACCCAGACGTTAATGTCCCCATGAAATCTATTTTTTTGCAAAATATCCCTACTTTCCATGGATTAACTTCGGAATATCTAGATCCTTTCCTATTTGAATTTGACGTTTTATGTAAGGGATACGATTACACCACTGACCCTCATAAACTAAAATTGTTTCCTTCTACATTAAAGGGAGCAGATTTGCATTGGTTTATGGGGGCCGGTGGAGGGACTATTAACTCCTAGGATCAAATGAAAAACTCCTTCCTTACTAAATATCAATATTACAGTTGGCCCTCGTTTTTTATCCAATTTTGTTTAAGTAAATACACTTTATTACCATGATATCCATCCATATACCATCCATATTCACTCTATTTTGACCAAATAATGCATATATAGGTATATAAATTAAGTTTTTCAATTTTTTGAAGTTTTTATAAAAATTGAATTTTAAGTGCATTTTTGGACCAGACCAGAAATTCCCGTAATGGCTTCATTGATGTCATACTTGCAGGACACCTGGGATCGAGATGAATACATTTCTAGAAATCTTGGGAGCTAATATTAGATGTAAACCTATTGATTCGGTCAAACCTAGCTTAAACAAGCCTAGTCAAAGGCTGTCAAACAAGACCTATTTTTATGGAAATCCCTAGGAAATAGGTCAAATTTAGCATTTTATGGGATTTTCCAGATTTTGAGAGATTAGATGGATGAGCTCTACCTGAAGAGATAGGATAAGGATAGGATGTTTTTAAAGACATTTAGATGAGTTTTTTTAATATTTCTTTACTTAATCCTAAGACATTGAAGACATTCATATGTTGAATTTGTATAACTTCACTTTGATATTTCTGAAACTTTGGGAGCTAATTGAAGGACATGTTCTATTTAATTTTCTATTTTTCCATATTATTAATTCTTGATTGAGTTTCAGTAGTTGAAATTTCTCACAGTGTGCAAGGCAAGGGTGGAGGACCCCCACACCGAGCTAAGTGCACTTTCTGGTTAATTTAGTTGCAATTTCCTGAACTAGTTTTGTTTTATGCTTAATCAGTTAATTAGATGTATGATGATATGTTGTGATTGCTGATGAATCTAATTCTAATTTATATTTATTCATATGAAGGGTCAATCCATTTTTTAATTTAAACATTCCTTCTATCTGATCAAGAACTAGAAACTAGAATTCATATTTCTTGCTTTTAAGTGATTTTCTGAATTTCCTATTTTCTAACAATGGAATTAACGATGAATGAATCTATAATGAAGGAAAAAAAGGATCTGTTTATTTAGGAGCCTCTTCTATTATTCTTTCATGCATCTTTATGTATTGTTCATTAGTGGTTTTTGGTTTTTGATTCATGAAGTAGTTTTGTAGGTAAGGACAAACAAGTTCTCCTAGGTTAGGAGCTTCTTCTATTGATTATTACATAAATGAACTAGAAATTATTTAATTAAGTTTTATATTTATAATATTCATTTAATTTAATATTAATAATTCATCTTCTAAACCGTTGACTGTAGTTGAAATCCATATATCTTGGAGATGCTTCTAAGTTCTACAAGCCCGGATTGATAATAAAATACTTGTGTTAGTTTACCCAGTAAACAGAACCAACATTTTTGGCATCATTTTCGGGGAAGCATATTCCAAAGTGTTCAATTAAGAAGATAAAAAACAAAAACAAAAAACAAAAATACAACAAAAACATAGTTTTTATTTTAAGTTATGTTTCTTTATGCCTAGGGATAGAGATCAGAAGGGTAGATTCGTTAAACAAAACCCCCAACAATTCATCCATCCACAGGACTAAAAATACCAGTTGCTGGAAGAACTACTCTAGAGGAGTTAGAGGAAAAATAGAGATCAGGAAAAACATTAACTCTAGTTGAAAGACAAATCTTGTTAACCTTGAAGGTAAAAAGAAAAAAATCACCGAAAGAAACTCCTTCCTTAGGAATACAAAAGGAAACAAGAAAACCAGTTGTTGAAAAATTAGAGCAACCTGTCCGTGAACAAAGTAAGATAGTTGAGGAAACACCAAATCAACCTCATATTGAAACATTACATATCTCTGAATAGGAAATGACTAAATAAGGAGAAGGATCCAATATGCCACTTATAACTCCTAAACATAAAATTGAATATGAGAGAAAACAAAGGGAATGGAAAATGAAAAGAGAGGAAGAAAGGAGATTGGAAGTAGAAATAAAGAGAGAGGAATATAGAAGAATAGAAGCACTCAGAAGGATAGAAGAAGAAGAAAAAAGAAGAAATGAAAACAAAGTACCACAAGATAATGAACAAGAAAATAATAATGATCAAGAAGCTACTTTTGGATTTCCAATATTAGATACAAGAACAATATTAGGAGAAGAAGTGAAAAATAAAAGCATCTTACCTTCTGTATTGCTTAACTTTTATGGAATGTCAACAGAAGATCCTGATTCATTTATGTTCGATTTTGATATCTTATGTATAACTTATGGATACACAGATGATACACACAAGCTTCGTCTCTTTCCTGCTACTTTGAAAGAAGCAGCATTAAAATGGTTTATGGGTTTAGGAGAACATACAATTGCTTCTTGGGATGATATGAAGAATTTTTTTCTTAAAAAGTATCAAGCTTACTGCAAGGCTAGAGACTTAAAAGAAGACATTTTTAGAATGACACAACAAAAAGATGAAATTTTGGAGTATTTAGAAAGATTTCTTTACAATTTGCAAAAATCCAAACAACATTTGCTAAATTCTGATACCATTCGCACCATCTTTCTTAAGGGTATCGGAGATGAATATTTAGATATCCTTATTGTGATGGGAAAAGGAGATATATTGAACCTACCATTTGATTAAATTGCTAAAATTTGTCATAAATACTCTAGGGGAAGAGAAAGAAGTAGAAAAAGAGTTATTACATCAAGAGCTTCTAAATATGCAACAAGTGCAGTAATAAGAGCAGAAATAAGAATTTTACTAGAAAATTTCAAAACAGATCTATCAAGAACTTTGGGAACACAAGTCAATGTCTTAAAAGATAAGAAGAAGAAGGAAGAACAAGATGAAATATTAGCAATATTATGTCCAAAGTGTAAGTAAAAACATCCACTTAGGGAATGTCCTTTGCAAGGTATACAAGTGTGTGGACTTTGCATAGAGAATCATGCAACTGAAAATTGTCCTAAATTAAAAGAGTTGCAAATGGAAGAAGTGCAAGGGGTAGATTCTCTCTACTATATGGCACCAAGGAGACCTTGGCAACCAAGGATGTCTCAACAATTCCCTCAACAAAACCCCTATAATTTTCAATATCCTCCTCAAAATTCATGGAACACTCCAATGCCATGGCAGGCTTGGCCTCCACAACAATATCAAAACCAACCTACAAAAGGTTGGATGGGATATGGTTATGGAAACCAACCACCTTAGCAGATGTACCCTCAACAATATCAATATCAATAACCAGACCCTCGACAACCATACCCTCAATACCAAAAATTCCAGCAACATCAACCAATGTCATTTCCTCCTCAAAATTCAGTACCAATGCTAACTTAACCTCGGCAGCTTCAGCCGCCTTCTGACCAATCACCTCCTAGACCAACACAATTTCCAGCTCAGCTAGTTGCTAATCCAAGTAACAAAGTGGATAAACCAGCATACAATGTGGAAGAGGCAACATAATATCCTACATATTCCATTCTTCCCATACAATATGTCCACTTAAGGTCTAGGAAGGTGTTACATAAATATTATCCTCCAATAATAGAAGAACAAATTGAACAAGGAGAACAAAGTCAACAATATCAACCAAAAAAAAAAATTCAGAAGGGTAAATCTATTATGACTCATGTAGAAATTATATAACATATGCATTATATATCGATATTCTCCTGATCTAACAATATTTATCTTCTTGCTAAATACAGAATCCTTCCACTGTTAATCTTTTGCGGAAACTCAATTGCAAACACATGAAGCAATAAAAACAATCACACATAACATAGTTTTTTAACGGGAAAGCCTGAAGCTGAAAACCCCAACTTATATTATGTATCATGGAGATCATGTAACAATCTCATACAAAGCTTAGTACATCAAACTCTCAATATAATACAATTATCACACACTAACAATAAGAAATCTACAAATCCATGCACTGATTTCTTGCCTCCTGATAGCCTGCCTCCACTGTGCAATCCAAGTTGATTAAAAAGACCAATTCGATGCAATCCCACTCTCCTTGATTGTTTTATTCTCATTGGCATCTCCAATGCATATGTAGATGCAATCAATGCATCACTAGTAGTCACAATGGATAGTCCATCTCACCCTTTCACCTACCTCTCCACTGGGTCTCCACTAGAACTGACATGCACTGTAGTTAACTGTTGTATTTGTTAAGTTGATTAGTGATTTATTATTTGTGAATTAATTAACTAATTAATTCACTCCACTCCCACTAGTGTATCATTCAGTTAGACTAGATACAACTAGCTCAACTGAGTTTAACTCACTTAACTGAGTTAAACTAAATAACAACTCCCATTACTACTCTTCCAACTCTATCATAACTTTTCCACTTCGGTTCTAACTGAGTCCTCCATGCATGAGTTATCAGTAAACCCTAGGAATTTCGTAATTCCTTCAGCCCACTGATTTTTCAAATTTGTTCACTGAAATAAAGTGCTCCAAGAGAATAAGTTGATATTGAGAGTCTGATTATTATTAAGGGCTAATAATAATCGACATGCATCTATTTTTAGATCAGCGATCTATAAATGGACTTTGCTGAATCTTCTAAAAATAGAATCTAATCTATTTTTCACATTTTACCAACCATCTACAAATAACCTCCTACTACATATAGAATATGCTCACCATGTCTAAAAATAGACATACACCTAAAAATATCCTGTGTGGGCCCCACCTAGTTTAGGTGATTATTTTCCAACTAGGATCAAGGATGATATTTTAGTAAGCCTCCTTCACTTTTTCTTGTTGCAATATTCAACACTCCCTCTCAAAAAGAAAGGATTGTCTTCGCATGCGACATGCAACTCCATGCATTTTCCCTGCAACCTTTCTGCAACACTTCTGAAACTGAATAGCCTCCAACCAACTGAATTAGTATAATGCATCTATCATCAAAGTCTTCAAATTTTTCTGGTACCAACTACACATGTCTTCAGGAACCACTGCGTTGTTGAACTCTGCACCCATGCACTTTGCACTTGTTGTCAACTCTGAACTGCGCTCCAGTATCCAACACTGTCACTTTGATCTGCCTGCATCAATCCAACTGATCATGCTACTGCTGCTCTATGGGCACCTCGTAGCCAGGTTCGATTCATGAGATCCACACCATTTCAATGAATTTTGCCCAGAAATATCCTCTTGGGATTACTCATGCATATCGCCCCACCTCTCATCTAGTGGTATAGATGCATGCACTCCCTCTACCCATATGGCATGAAATTTATCTACATGAGTGGTTGATACCACTCCATGATCCTCATCTTGTGGCTGCTCCACAACCCGAGGTTCACTCTTACCTACATGCAAATCCTGCTCCCTCTCAAGCTTCAATTACATGGCTTTCTCACACTTCCCAACAGTAGGAAGCTCCATATAAATCCCATCTACTTCAAGTCTGTAGAGATTCTTAACTCGAATCCCAACCTTCTTGACTTGCCCTGTTGCTTTGTGCCTAAGGAAAAATTTTCCTTCAGTAAAGACAACATCATAGCCTTTATCCTCTAACATTGCGACTGAGATTAAATTCTTCTTTAAACCTATAACATGCACAACATCTTGTAAAGGAATGAGTTCACCTAACGCCCTCTGAGGTAATGGTACCAATGTTGGTCACACTGTATCATCCATTGTCACCCAACTCAACATGCATTTGGAGATCTTTCTCCACCAAGTCACTAAAAAGGTTCACATCTCCCGTCATGTGAAAGGAAGCACCACTATCAAAGCACCACCCCGATCCCAATGCACTAGACACCATGCATGCTATCAATGAGAAGTCAAGCTCAAATTGTGAGGCAAGAGCCTCACCAACTGCAGCTCCAGTAGCCATCTTGTTCTTCTTCTTCTGTGGAAATTTTTTGGCAATATGTCCAAACTCGTGACAGTGAAAACACTTCACTTTGGACATGTTATGTTCTTTCCCATCTTCACTAGCCTTAGATATAGAATGGAATTTCTTCCCCTTATTCTTCTTCACCTTGGAAAATGAAGCATAGTCCTCTTCATCATCATGCATTGAGGAAGATCCATCCCTGGTACTTCGCCTTATCTCCTCCTACAAAATATTCGACCAAAGTCGCTCCCAACCCGACAGTTTCTCCCGTCCATTGACAGAGTCTTAGTATCTATGCCAACTCTTTAGAAGCCCAAGGAGAGCCAATCTCACCAATTCATCATCATCAACACTGACTCCTACAATCCCAAGCTCATCCTTGCATTGGACAAACTTTGTCAAGTATACCGGAATAGTGTCGTTCTTCTCCATTTTTATTTTTCTGAGCTTATATTTTAGTGCCAACTTCCTTTGGTCACTACTTCTTTGGAAAAGATTTGTCAAAGCCTTCCACATAGCATATGGATTGGATTTCCCATGAAGGTTTGAGACAATATGGTCTCTCATGCCTTCCAATAGAATCCTCCTCGCCCTTGCTACTTTCCTTTTCCATGCGTCAAGTACTGCATCATCCACCGAAGTGGGCTTAGGAACATCTCTCTCGATGAATTCCTTCAATCCATTAGCTTCAAGCACCGCCTCCATACTGTCCTTCCAAGCCATTTATTTAGAGTTTCCCTCGAGTGCATACTCCAACCGCAACCCATTGAAAGACATTTCAATGTATACTCAACTGTCGCACCAAGAAATTTCTGTAGCAAATTCGAATTGTCCCGCACCACAAACTCAACAATTCTTCACAATTGCAATCTTCAAGAATTAACACTGCTTTGATACCATGTATAAATTATATAACATATGAATTATATATCCATATTCTCCTGATCTAACAATATTGATCTTCTTGCTAAATACATAATCCTTCCACTGTTAATATTTTTCGGAAACTCAATTGCAAACACATGAAGCAATAAAAACAATCACACATAACACAGTTGTTTAACGGGAAAGCCTGAAGTTGAAAACCCCAAATATCATATATTATTTATTATGGAGATCATGTAACAATCTCATACAAAGCTTAGTACATCAATCTCTCAGTACAATACAATCGTCACACACTAACAAGAATAAATCTGCAAATCCATGCACTGATTTCTTGCCTCCTGATAGCCTGCCTCCACTGCGCAATCCAAGTTGATTACAAAGACCAATTCAATGCAATCCCACTCTCCTTGACCATGTTATTCTCATTGGCATCTCCAATGTATATGTAGATGCAATCAATGCATCACTAGTAGTCACAACGGATAGTCCATCTCACCCTTTCACCTACCTCTCCACTGGGTCTCCACTGGAACTGACATGCAATGTAGTTAACTGTTGTATTTGTTCAATTGATTAGTGAGTTATTATTTGTGAATTAATTAACTAATTAATTCACTCCACTCTCACTGGTGTATCATTCAGTTAGACTAGATACAACTAGCTCAACTGAGTTTAACTCACTTAACTGAGTTAAACTAAATAACAAATCCCATAACTACTCTTCCAACTCTATCATAACTTTGCCACTTTAGTTCTAACTGAGTCCTCCATGCATGAGTCACCAGTAATCCCTAGGAATTGTGTAATTCCTTCAGCCCACTTATTTTTCAAATCTTTTCACTGAAATAAAGTGCTTCAAGAGAATAAGTTGATATTTAGAGTTTGATTATTATTAAGGGCTAATAATAATCGACATGCATTTATTTTTAGATCAGTGATCTATAAATAGACTTTGCCTAATCTTCTAGAAATAGAATCTCATCTATTTTTCACATTTGACCAACCATCTACAAATAGTCTCCTGCTACATATAGAATATGCTCACCATGTCTAAAAATAGACATACACCTAAAAATAGCCTGTGTGGGCCCCACCTAGTTTAGGTGATTATTTTCCAACTAGGATCAAGGATGATGTTTCAGGAAGCCTCCTTCAATATTTATTGTTGAAATATTCAACAACTCAAACTCCACCATATCCAAAGAGGTTAGTGCAATAGAAATCCCAATGTCTTTGCCTGAATTTGATATTCTGGATGAAATGAAGAATACATATGTAAAAATTCCTTTGTTGCAGGCAATAAAAAATATTCCAATATATGAAAAAAAAATAAAGGAGTTATGCATCAAGAAATTTGGCAGAAAAAAAGAGAACCACCCACAATCCAGGTCATTGTAAGTTTAGCTCGTCTCATGTTTACAAATACAACCCTTGAAAAATATGTTGATCTAAGGATCCCTATGGTTACCATGTCGATCAACAATTTTTCAATGCCCAATACTTTAATAGACTTGGGAGTAGCTATAATTTTTATGACTACAAAGACTATGGAACATTTAAACTTGAACAACATTATACCTAATACTATAGTTTTAGAACTTGCAGATAGATCTAAAGTTGTACCAGAAGGAATATTGGAAGATATCATTATCTCACTAGATTCATGGGAGTATCCTGTAGACTACCTCATTTTGTAGCCAGAAGAAAATTTAGGAGGCCATCCATTAATTTTAGGCAGACCATGGTTAGCCACTGTAGATACCTTCATTGGATGCAGGTCAGGAAGTATGATTATTGCACATGGAGATGAAAGAAAACATGTTACATTGTATCCTCCAGCACAATCTCCTTGTTTATTATCATGTTGATGGAGAAGAACAACAAGAACAACAAGAACTTCAATATGTTATTAGTATTAATCAAGTCTATAATTTTAGAGAAGAGGAAGAAAATGAGGATTTATTAGATCTTTTCACCTCAGAACCAAATATTTTAGAGCAGCTTAGAATAACACAATATGAAGCTGCAAGTCATATTTTAAATCAATGTTTCCAGGTTAACTGTAATATTCAATCACTGCAAAATTCATTTGAAATAATTTTTCCTGTTAACTCAATTACCAATTCAAAGAGTAAAATTATCGAAATCAGTCCTGAAAGAAATTTGAAAATTGGTAATAACTTACAATTATCACAAGAACAAGGGGTAATACAACTATAACGGAAATACTCAAAACGTTTTTCCTGGGATTACACATACATGCATAGGATTCATCCAAAGACATGTATCCACCACATTTACACTGATGATCAAATCAAACCTGTAAGGCAACCGCAAAGAAGGATGAATCCTATGATGAAGGAAATAGTGAAAGAAGAATTGCAGAAATTGTTACAAGTTGGATTCATTTATCCTATTTTTGATATTCAATCAGTTTCACCCTTAGTTGTGGTGCCTAATAAAAATGGAAAGTGGAGAATTTGTGTAGATTACAGAGAGCTCAATAAGGCCAAATTAAGCGATCATTTCCCTTTACCATTTATTGATCAAGTACTAGATTCATTAGCTGGGAAGAAATTATTTTCATTTCTTGATGGATTTAGTGGATACAATCAGATAAATATAGCATTGGAAGATCAAGATAAAAACAACATTTACTTGTCCATGGGGAATATATGCATATAAATTTTTCCCTTTGGTTTATGTAATGCTCCTACTACTTTTCAGAGAGTAGTCCTTGCAATCTTTGTTGATTTGATCCATGTGTGTATAGGTCAACATGGATGATTTCACTGTGTATGATGGAACATTTGATGATTGTTTAAAAAATCTTGAATTTTTTTTGAAAAGATGCATAGAGAAAAATCTATCACTCAGTAATGAAAAATAATTTATGGTGTTGGGACACCATATATATTCTTCAGGAATTAAGGTGGATCCAAAAAAAATACAAGTCATTGTGATTCTAATACCACCCACTACACAAAAAGACGTAAGAATTTTCTTGTGTTATGCAGGCTACTATAGAATATTTATTGAAAATTTCAGTAAAATAGCTCTTCCTTTATTCAAGTTACTTGCAAAATATGTGGAATTCCAATGGACAAATAATTGTCAAAATGCATTTGAGAAATTAAAAGAAAAATTGTCAGTTGCACCCATTGTTAGAGGACCCAATTGGTCATTTCCATTTCATATATCAATTGATGCATTTGACACTGATATAGGAGCATCACATGGATAGAAAGAGAATCAGTTTACTTATGACATATAATTCATAAGGAAAAACTTAACACCATCAGAATTGAACTATATTGCTACAAAGAAAGAAATGTTAGTTGTAGTACATGCATTTAATAAATTTAGACATTACATAACAGGTTATCAAGTATTCATCCACATAGATCATTCATCCATAAGATATTTAATGAACAAAGCAATTACAAATTCATAATTACTAGATGGCCGTTATTGATGCAAGAATTTAACATCATTGTACAAGATCTACTAGGTAAGGATAATCAAGTAGCAGACTTTCTATCAAGACTTCATTCACCTGGTGATCCAAATCCAGTTTCAGATAATTTTCGAGATGAACATCTATTTTCTATGACTATCAAAACTCCATGGTTTTCAGATATAGCCAACTATTTATCATCTGGAATCCTACCATCCCATTACACAAATAAACAGAAAAGAAAGATAACTAGAGAAAGTGCTAGATATAGTTGGGTCAATGGTGACCCCTTTTATACTAGTTCTGATATGATAATAAGAAAATGTGTTAGAGAAGACGAGATTATAGATATTTTAAAAGAATTTCATGATGAGCCATGTGGTGGTCATTTTTCAGACAAGCGTACCGCATACAAAGTGCTCAAACTTGGCTACTACCGGCCGAAAATATTCAAAGACTCTAAGGCCTATGTAAAGAGATGTGACAACTCCTAAAGAATTGAAAGACTAGTGGCATCATAGGAAATGCCATTAAAGCCACAAGTACTCATAGAACCATTTGATCAATGGGCTCTAGACTTTGTGGACCAATCAACCCACCATCAAATGGAAAGAAGTACATCCTAGTATGTATAGATTATGTTACTAAGTGGGTGGAGGCAAAGGGAGTGGCATGAGAAACAGAAGATACAATTGTTTCTGTTGAGATTTCTTTTAGTTAAATTTGGAGAAAATCTCATGAATATGACAAAAATTGGATTTGTTGCTAAATTGACTCCATCTAATTCTGATGTGGAGTTATTGCATCGTATTTTTTTGTGATTGAATTTATGATTCAGTTTCTACTCCCAACTATAAAATGTAAGCCCGTAGAGGTTTCTGAGCATGAGGAATGTGAGGTGAGTGGAAGGGATGTGCAGATGAAAAAATTTGCTATTGTAATTCTCCTTTTGCTGAATGAGATTGTCGATGCCTCTGTTTGGTGGATGTAGCCCATATTGGTTGGGTGAACCACGTTAAATCTCTGTCTCTTTATGTTTTTCTATTGTGTGTCTATGTGTTTTATTTAAGTTTCCGCTATTTTTTGCTCTACAATTGGTATCAGAGCATGTGTTAATGTATGACAGCAATAATTGACTGCCATTTGAGAGAAAGCATTAACCGCTAGATGAATTTCTGAGTGCTGTGATATGTATGCCGAGGGTTTTTCATGTTTGCTCAGTGGACGTAGAGGAGATCTTCCTGAGACCGTGGCACCATGAGCAGGTGGAGCCACATCAAAGCCGTAGCAGGTGAAGTAGCACCATGAGATGGTATTGGAGGAGCACTGTAAGTTGCTAAGCTATGTGGACTGAGACTGTTGAACAGATTGGGCAGTGTGGACTGTTGAGTTGAGTTGCAGAAGCCGTGGGATTTAATTTCTCTCCAGTAAGCTGTGAGCACTCTGCTGTGAGTTCTGCAGTTTAAATTGGAAAGCGCGGTATGAAGATACCGAGTTTTGGTATGGCTTCTGAGAGCCAAGAGCTGAGCATAGCAGCTGACTGTTAATCTAATAATTCACGGTCACTGCAAACGTCTTGTGGCCACTTACAAGAGCGTAGTGCAGAAGCCGAGTTTGATAGGTTGAGGCTGAATTTGAGATCGTGAGGCTGAGTTCCTGGAATGCTATTAAAGTTTTTTTTAACTTGTTTATTATGAAATTCTATTAAAGTTTTTTTTTATGCCATTTTAAAATCGACATATGAAATGCCATTTTTTTTTTTTAAATCGATTTGCATTGAAGTATTAATGCAATGTTTTTAAAAAAAAATCGATTTGTATTCAAATGCATATGGTATATCAATTGTATATCGATTTAAATGGGGTATTATAAGGATTGTAATATGCCGTTATATCAAGTTTGAATTATACAGTTGTGTTGGGCCTAGGGCCAGGGCATTTTTTTTAAAATAAAGAGAATTTTTTAATCAAAATTAATATTTTTGATTAAAATAAAAATCTTCATTTATTGGAGATTTTTTATACAAGCTACTAAACATGGAAAAAACACAAAGTGCTCGATTTGAGATTGAGAAGTTTAATGGGAACAACAACTTCGAGATATCGAAAGTGAAGATGCATGATCTACTCGTTCAACAAGGTGTGGCAAAGGCACTTTTGGACAAAGAAAAACAACATTTCGCCATGACAGATGACGAATGGAGTGACATGGATGAAAGAGCACTGAGCGGCATTCGTTTGTGTTTGGCGGATGATTTTTTTTTTAACATCGTGTCAGAGAAAACTGCTGCTGGTTTGTGGACAAAGCTTGAAAAGTTGTACATGACAAAATCCTTAACGAATAGGATTCTCCTGAAGAGACAGTTGTATAGCTTGAGCATGAAGGAAGGTACGACAATAAATAATCATCTGAATACCTTTAATACTCTCTTGGTGCAGTTTGAAAGTATAGAAGTAAAATTTGAATCATAAGATAAAGTTGTAACTTTATTATGCTCGTTTCCCGAGTAATGGGATCATTTTGTTATTTCTATAAGTCTCAGTTCATCAGAAACCCTTGAATTTGATGATGTTGTTGGAGCTTTGTTATCTGAAGAAACAAGGAAAAGGTCAAATTCAGAAACCTCTACATGAGAAGTAATGATGGTTAGAGGTTTTTCTAAAGAAATACGCTTCAGTAAGCTAAAAAACTCACGATCAAAATCGAAAGGGAAGAAGAGTAAGGTAAAGTGCTAGTTTTGTGGAAAATTGGGACATTTGAAGAAGGAATTTTGGAAGAGACAGCAAACATCCAAAGGAGACTCTTCGAAAGAGAAGAAAGAAGCAAACACGATAGATACAGGTTCGACATCTGTTTTAGGTATGAGTGATGAAGTGTTATCAGTTAGTTTGTCTAATCATGATCAACATTGGTTGTTAGATTCTGGTGTGTCAAATCACATGTGAATTCATAGAGAGTGGTTTAAAGCTTATAAATCAATCAATGATGGAGTTTTTTACATGGGAAATGATGTCTCATGTAATATTGTGGGAATTGGAAGCATCCAGATTAAAATGTTTGATGGGACAAATAAAATATTAACTGATGTAAGACACATGCCTGAACTAAGAAAAAACCTCATTTCACTAGGAGTACTAGACACAAATGGATATAAAACCTTTATTCAAGGTGGAGTAATGAAAGTTTATAAAGGAATTTTACTAGTAATGAAAGAAAATAAGGTTGGAAATCTTTTTCAGTTAGAAGGAAGAACAGAGTCAGATCATGCTTCTACAGTATCTGAAAACAACAGTAATTATATTCATCTATGGCATCAACAGTTGGGCCATATGAGTGAAAGAGGATTAAAAAATTTATCTGATCATAAGATACTTCCTAGTTTAAAATCTTCTAAGTTAGATTTCTGCAAACATTGTCAATATGGGAAACAAAGCAAGTAGAAGTTTAAAACTGGAAAACATACTAGTAAGGGAATCATTGATTATATCCATTCTGATGTTTGGGGTCCATCTCCTACAATCTCATATCGAGGATTGTCATATTTTGTATCTTTTATTGAATATTTCTCTAGAAAAGTGTGGGTCTATATGTTAAATAAAAAGTCTGATGTATTCACATTTTTCAAACAGTTTAGAGCATGAGTAGAAAACATCACTGGAAGAACCATTAAATGTTTAAGAACTGAAAATGGTGGTGAGTTTACTTCAAATTAATTTGATAATTATTGCAAGGAAGCTGGGATCGAAAGACATAAAACCACTGTATATACTCCTCAGCAAAATGGAGTTGTTGAACGCATGAACAAGACTCTTTTAGAGAGAGCAAGAAGTATGCTTAGTAATGCCAATTTGCAGAAGCAATTATGGATAGAAGCTATATCTACGGCTTGCTATTTCTGAAATAGGATGCAAAATTCCTCAAGAGGTATGGAAAGGTCATCCTTGTGATTATTCTAAACTGAAATTTTTTGGTTGTGATGCATATGCTGTAATTCCAAAACATCGGCGTTATAAATGAGATCCTAAATAAAAAATATATATCTTTGTTGGATATGGTGATGGGACTAAGGGATACATGTTGTGGGATCCTACTACTCACAAGATCATCATTAACAGAGATCTTAAATTCATTGAATCTTCACTCGATAATCCAGATGTAGATGATAAATTGAAACAGGATAATGTACCTAAGTTTCAACATATTCAGTTTGAAACCAGTTCAAATACTGATGATAGTCCAGATGAACAAGTTTCAGATGTAGATCATGAACAAGTTTCAGATGCATATCATGAACATGTTTCAGATACAGATCATGAAGAAGTTCCTACAGATAATAATCAGCAAATTGTGGAAGTACCAAAAACATCTTTAAGTAGGTCCACGAGAATTAGACGTCCTCCTAAAAGGTATGATGATTATGTTAGTTTAATTTCTTTAACCACTAATGATGATGAACCTTTGTGCTATCAGGAAGCTGTAGAAGGTTCTAATAGTGATAAGTGGAAAGAATCTATGAAGGACGAGATGAAGGCATTAGACAAGAATGCCACATGGGATCTGGTGGAACTTCCTAAAGATATAAAAACTGTGAGGTGTAAATGGGATTACAAATTGAAAAGGGGTGTTGATGATAAAGAAGACATGTACAAAGCGAGGCTGGTCGCAATTTTTTTTTCTCAAAAAGCAGGAATTGACTTTCATGAGATATTTTCCCCATTTGTAAAGATTGTTTCAATTCGGATTGTGTTAGCATTACTTGCTTTACTTGATTTAGAATTACAGCAACTAGATGTTAAAACTGCATTTTTACATGGAGATTTAGATGAGGAGATTTATATGGAACAACCTAAAGGGTTTGTTCAAAATCACAACAAGAAATTTGTTTGTAGGCTTAAGAAATCATTGTATGGTCTGAAACAGTCGCCTCGACAATGGTACAGGAAATTTGATTCTTTCATGATGAGTCAAAATTATATAAGAAGTGAATATTATCATTGTGTTTACTTTAAGAAATTAAGTAATGGCATCTTCATTATCTTAGTGTTGTATGTTGACGATATGCTTTTAGCAAGCAAAAGCATAACTGAGATCAACAAGTTAAATGTTGGAAATACTGAGAGGGGGGGGGGGGTGAATTAGTATTTCTTTCAATTAGAGCATTATTTAATCTTCAATTATTATCAGTGTTTGTACAATGATAGAAGCAAACAAGAGGAACACAAATGCACATAGTTTTTAAGGTGGAAACCCACTTCGGGACAAAAACCACCTAATGCTTTTCTAATAATTCTTTAATATTCAACTCCAATTGAAAATAAAGCTCCAAATTTATAGAATCTAGAAAATAATTCTTCTCCAGATCCCACTGGAAGGATGCTCCAACACATAATATTCTTTAGTAATCAACTGAACGGATGCCCCAACAACCAATGAGCTACAACTCACCCTAGCACCACCCTACCATCCTATATAAGAATAAAAGAAGAATGGACTCTCGTACCAGGGAAAATGGTCCAATTTACAATGATATAGAATGATGTAGAAGAAGAATATATACTATACCATAACCCCAACTTTGACACAACCACCTAATGATGATCCTAGACCTCCCAACACTGCCTCTTCAACCCTTGGCAGATAGATACTAGTACAATTTGTACAATAATGTATTTACAATGACTAAGTACAATGATACCTTTACAATGATTATATGCAGTGCTGCCCACTTGAAGACTTCATATGATGAACTTCTTGTTGTTGTTATGCACCTTGGTTGCTGCTCTTGTCATGCTACCCTCTGCTGCACCTTGCTTTGCTTTTCTGCCATAGAAAGTTTGGTCCTTTGCAACCCTTGACAACACGTGATCTAACTTTTTCTTGCTTTCTAGGAGCTCGATATTGAATCTGGTGTATCTCTGTTATTTAAGATCCTCAATATCTGATTTTTGGTCCTGTATTAGTCCTCTGAGTCATATTTCCAATGCCATAGGTCTGACCCAATTTGGATTCTTCAAGAGAGTGTTATACCTAATTTCTCACAATGCCCTAATTATGGACTGTTTCAGAAGAGTGCACTTGTACAACATGCCACATGTCACTATTTCTTCATTTGGCTCTAAAATTGATAGAGAAAAAAAAAATACTATGCACTATTTTCCACTTTTTACAGAATTCCAATCCGATACTCAGAAAGAGAGTTATGATGATTTTAGCAAGGTCACTTCTTTGAGATGAATTTCAGGAGCTTGCAAAAACCCTGACTTCCACAGATCATATCTCCAAAAATATTGCGCAACTTGATATAAAATTTTTAATGCCGCTTCCTTAGGATTTAGGCTTTGTCTCATAAAAATTTCAGCTTTTGAACCTTTGTAGAAAAAATTTAGAGTGAAAATTCCACGATGACCTGTTTCAGATGGCCGAATCCCTTGCATAAGGAGGAAATGAGGATCACAATTTATATAAATGCTTAAGTTGAGAGGGGCTTCAACAAGTGAACGTGGGAGGGATTTTACGAGCTCAAAAAATATTAATTATGACTTTTCAATTACCCATGACCCAACCCCATGGGGTTTTAGCCCACTAACTTGGGGTACAAACTTCAAACATGAATATCTCTCAAACCGTGAAGAATTACATGGCGTGCCATATATCAACGGAAAAATCTCGACAAGTAGAAACCATCAAAAGAATTATTGACCCAGAATATGTTAATTTGGTAGGTAAAAATTCCCATGCAATATTTGGTTAGCCCCTAGTGCTACTTGGGTTGACATCAATGACAACCGCTCATCAAAAATCTCCCACTTTGGCATTGATGGCAACACAAGTACTCCCCCTGCGATCATGACACCTCTTCCTACAACATTCTCTCCCCCTTTGACATCAATGGAAAAGGGTAAATCCCCCTGAAAAAAAACCATCTTATGGACCTGTACACACTTCCACTCCCCCTTTATATTCTGAAAAAAGGAAAATCTAATGAGAACTTGGGAGAATCTAAAGCTTTTGGCGAAGATATTCCAATGCTGACGAATATTTAATATGTGATTCTTTTGGTGCTGCTTGGAATCTTGCTACTTGTCCAACTGCTTGCATAACATCTGGTTGGGAGGCTCTTACATATAGAATATTACTAATCATAGATCTGTACAACCTTTGATCCACATCCTTAGATGAGTCATCTATGCTCAATTTGCAACCTGTTACCATTGGAGTCAGGATGGGTTTACAATATTCCAATTTAAATTTCCTGAGCATTTCCTTGATGCACTTGGCTTGAAATATAAATATTCCTTTCTCTTGCTGAGATATTTGAGGCCCTAAGAAGTATGTCAGCTCACCAAGTAAAGACATCTCGAAATCACTTTGCACCTTTGTAGAAAAATTCTTACTTAGTTGATCATCATTGCTACCAATTATTGTATCATCCTCTTTAGCTATTAGACATGCTTTAGTTGCTTCATCCAAAACATATATGTCGTTTGGAGCTCAACTTGCTGTAGCCACAATTTCACCATACACGCCTTTCCTGATTTCACATTTCGTGGAGTTGAATAGTATTGTGTGTCCTTGATCACACATTTGTCCAACATTGAGCAGATTGTGATTCATGTTTTCAACCAATAGAACATTCTTGGCTAGAACATCTTTGCTTCCGAGAGTGACAGTACCTGATCCTATAACATTTGAAGATCCATCATTTCCAAAGGACACAGTTCCATCCTTCTTCTCTTTCAGAGATACAAATTTATTTCTATCTCTAGTCATATGCGTTGAGAAACCACTATCAACATACCACACATCTTTGTTCTTTTGAGCCTTGAGAGCGAGAGCACAATTATCATTCTTCTTCTTCTTCCATGTTCGTTCATTCTGTGGCTTCGAAAATTCTTCTGGAGGATTTTCAAGGATGCAGTCGTTGGCTATGTGTCCAAATTTTTGACATTTGTAACATTCAATATTATTTCTTAAATGTTCAAATATATTGATGTTTTGCTGAGCCCTGGGAGGTTCATATTCGACAGATCTCCTAGAATTGTATTCATTCCTAGGGTACGTGCGACATTCTACAAATTTATGACCAAATTTTCCACATGAATAATAGTAGCCATAAAAAATATGTTGGTACCTAGATGGAAATTTTTGTCGATGAATTGTCTTCCAAGGCTGTTCTTATGAATCTTGTCCAATGAAGTCTAAATGCATGTCAGATCTCATTGGTTCATTGTATTTTTTTGTAGAAGGTCCTGCTTCTTCTTCTTTGTAACCGATGCTAGTTTTGTCATTGTAAGATCGTTGATTGTTGATGATTTCTTCCAATGTCCTTGAGCTGTTGGCATAGTTTTGGATAGTTTTTCCTTTCTTCACTTCCTCATGCAGCGAGACTACTTTGGCTTCTAATTCTTCCCTTTATTGGTTTCTTTCTTCCAAATTATTTTGAAGTGACTCTTCAATGCATTTGTGTTCTTCAACTTCAATTTTGAGACCTTGAACTTGTTCTTCAAGAGTTTTGGAACGGATCTTCTCCACCTTGAGATATTTTATAAGCTTGATTGTTTCCTCCTAAAATTCGTCTATGGTCCATCCTTCTTCTTCGTTGTTTGATACCTCTTGCTTATTGTGCTTGGGTTTATTGTGCTTGGCCATAAAAAATACTCTCTCATTGGCTTCTTCTTCATTATCATTGTCTTCATCGGATGATGAGCTATCTTCTTTAGAGAGAAAGTTCCTTTTGGATCCTTGCTTGTTGAATTTCTTAAAGCCTTTCTTTCTTTTTGAGTTGCCATTACTTTTGTTTGGACATTTTGCTGCAAAATTCCCAACCACATTACAGCTGAAAAATATCAATGGAAGTTTACCTTTGAATTTTCCCTTGCCAATTTGTAGTTTTCTCATAAAGTAAGCATATTCTTCATCTGAAAGACCTTCTTCATCATCTCCCTTTTCTTCACACTTGTAGGTGCATGTCTTTTCAATTAAAGGTTGTTTATCCTTATTGGTTTTCTTAGATGCAACGAATGCAGTTTCTAGATGTGAAGTACCCTCTTCTTCATCAAGTCTCATTTCATATGCTATGAGAAATCCATGTAATTCCTCTTTGCTGAGTTTGTCTAGATTTGCACTATATTCTAAGACCGATACTTTTGGGTTGAATCTCCCTGGTAACATTCTAAGAATCTTCCGTATAATAGTCTTCTCATCAACTGGCTCTCCCAATCCTTCCAGAGTATTGGTTATTTCATCAACGTATTGAAAGTATGCAGCAATGTTGCAATCTTCTTTCATTCTGAGTTGCTCAATTTTTTCTCTATAGATTTGAAGCTTTGCTTCTTTGACATTTGAGTCACCTGCATATATATTCTCAAGATTTTCCCATACATTTTTGGCAGTTTTACAACCCAACACCTTATGATAAGCAGATTCAATAAGTCCACTGATAATAATATTCTTTTCTTTTGCATCATTTACCAAATTCTTCTTACCTTGTTCATCCACGGTTGATGTAAATCCATTTTGAACAGTGTCCCATACTTCGTAACCTTGCGCCAAGAGATAGACCTCCATTCTTCCTTTCCAGAGTGCATAATTATTTTCATTGAATAGAGGTACACCATTCTTGGTATGATCCATGACCTCCTTCCAGCTGTTAAACTGCTATTGAAGGAACCAAGCTCTGATACCAATTGTTGGAAATACTGAGACGGGGGGGGGGGGGGTGAATCAGTATTCCTTTCAATTAGAGCATTAGTTAATCTTCAATTATTATCAGTGTTTGTACAATGATAGCAGCAAACAAGAGGAACAAAAATGCACAAATTTTTTAAGGTGGAAACCCACTCTGGGACAAAAACCACCTAATGCTTTTCTAATAATTCTTTAATATTCAACTCCAATTGAAAATAAAGCTCCAACTTTCTAGAATCTAGAAAAGCATTCTTCTCCAGCTCCCACTGGATGGACGCTCCAATGCCCAAGATTCTTCAGTAGTCAACTGAACGGATGCCCCAACACCCAATGAGCTACAACTCATCCTAGCACCACCCTACCACCCTATAGAAGAATAAAATAAGAATGGACTCCCGTACTAGGGAAAATGGTCCACTTTACAATGATATAGAATGATGTAGAAGAAGAATATATACTAGACCATAACCCCAACTTTGACACAACCACCTAATGATGATCCTAGACCTCCCAACGCTACCTCTTCAACCCTTGGCAGATAGATACTAGTACAATTTGTACAATAATGTATTTACAATGAATAAGTACAATGATACCTTTACAATGATTGTATGCAGTGCTGCCCACTTGAAGACTTCATATGATGAACTTCTTGCTACTTTATGCACCTTAGTTGTTTCTCTTATCATGCTACCCTCTGCTTCACCTTGCTTTGCTTTGCTACCATAGAAAGTATGGTCCTTTGCAACCCTTGACAATACATGATCTAGTTTTTTCTTGCCTTCTAGTAGCTCGATATTGAATCTGGTGTATCTCTGTTATTTTAGATCCTCAATATCTAATTTTTGTTCTTGTAGTAGTCCTCTGAGTCATATTTCCAATGCCATAGGTCTGACCCAATTTGGATTGTTCAAGAGAGAGTTATACCCAATCTCTCACAATGCCCTAATTATGGACTATTTCAGCAGAGTGCACTTCTACGGCATGCCACGTGTCATTTTTTCTTCATTTGGGTCTGAAATTGATAGAGAAACAATTACAGACTGTGATATATATATACCAATTTTTACGGAATTCCAATCTGATACTCAAAGAGAGAGTTATGATGAATTTACCAAGGTCACTTTTTTGAGATGAATTTCAGGAGCCTGCAAAAACCTTGACTTCCACAGATCATATATCCAAACATATTGCGCATCTTGAACTAAAATTTTTACAGCAGCTTCCTTAGGATTTTGGCTTTGTTTCATAAAAATTTCAGCTTTTGAACCTTCGTAGAAAACAATTTAGAGCACAAATTCCACGATGACCTATTTCAGATGGCCGAATCCCTTGCATAAGGAGGAAATGAAGATCACAATTTATATGAATGCTTAAGTTGAGAGGGACTTCAACAAGTGAACGTGGGAGGGATTTTAGGAGCTTAAAAAATATTAATTATGACTTTTCAATGACCCATGCCCTAACCCCATGGGGTTTTAGCCCACTAACTGGGGGTACAAACTTCAAACATGAATATCTCTCAAACCGTGAAGAATTACATGGCGTGCCATATATCAACGGAAACATATCGACAAGTAGAAACCATCAAAAGAATTATTGACCCAGAATATATTAATTTGGTAGGTTAAAATTCCCATGCAATATTGGGTTAGCCCCTGGTGCTGCTTGGGTTGACATCAATGACAACTGCTGATCAACATTAAAGGCTCAGATGGCTAGGACATTTGATATGAAAGATCTAGGAGCAGCAAGATAGATTCTTGGCATGGAGATTTTCAGAGACAGGAGCAATGGTAAGTTGTGGCTATCCCAAAAGAAGTATATTGAGAAAATATTCTTGAGGTTTGGTATGAACAATTTGAAGCCTATCTTGGTCCCTTTAGCTTCCCATTTTAAGCTTTCTACAAGTTTATTTCCTAACACAAATGAAGAAATGAAAAATATGTCTTGAATTCCATATGCCAATATAGTAGGTTGTTTGATGTATGCGATCGTTTGTACACGACCAGATATTTCACATGCAGTTGGGGTTTTCAAAAGGTATATGGAAAATCCAGGAAAAGAACACTGGTCAACAGTGAAATGGGTGCTTCGGTATCTGAGAGGCACAAGTGATTACTGTATCACTTATAATAGAAGTAGTGAATTTGTTTGTGGATATGTTGATTCCAATTTTGCAGGTGATTTGGATAAGAGAAGATTAACTTCACGATATGTATTTACTCTTGTATGTGGAGCTATAAGCTGGATTTCAAAGCTACAAAACATTGTTTCTTTATCCACTACAGAAGCAGAATACATAGCTGCTTCACATGCTTGCAAAGAAGCGGTTTGGTTGAAAGGTTTGTTTGGTGAGTTTGGTAGGTTGCAGTACAACATCAAGTTATTTTGTGATAGTCAAAGTGCAATTTACTTGGCTAAAAATCCGTCCTATCATAGTAAATCAAAGCATTTACCTATCAAGTACCATTTTGTATGACAGGTTATCACTGAACGGGGAGTCTCTCTTGAAAAAGTGCATACAAAAGAAAACTGTGTAGACATGTTCATGAAACCAGTTTTATTAGAGAGGCTACGATGGTGTCTAGCTTCTCTTGGCTTTCAGAAAATATAAAAATAATAATGGAATAGGGTATCAGGCTAATTGTTGTCAAGGTGGATATTGTTGAGATTTATTTTAATTAAATTTGGAGAAAATCTCATGAATATGACAACAATAGGGTTTGTTGCTAAATTGACTCCATCTAATTCTGATGTGGATTTATTGCATCATATTTTGTTGTGATTGAATTTATGATTCAATTTCTACTCCCAACTATAAAATGTAAGCCCGTAGAGGTTTTTGAGCATGAGGAATGTGAGGTGAGTGGAAGATATGTACAGATGAAAAAATCTGCTATTGTAATTCTCCTTTCGCTGAATGAGATTTCTGATGCCTCTGTTTGGTGGACGTAACCTAGATTGGTTGGGTGTACCATGTTAAATCTCTGTCTCTTTATGTTTTTCTACTGTGTGTCTGTGTGTTTTATTTAGTTTCCGATGTGTTTTTCTCTACTATTTCTTTTCTATTTGAAGAAATATTTTTAAGGTATGGAGTCCAGTGACAGATTGTAACTGACCAAGGCACACAGTTCACATCAAAGCTTGTTCGAAATCTTATAGATAAGTACAAGATCAAACATGGAAAATCAACTCCGTACCATCCTCAAGAAAACGGACAAGTGGAGTCAACAAACAAAGTCCTAGAGAATATCATGATAAAGACTGTAAAAATGAATAGAAATGAATGGTTAGAGAAATTGAGAGATGTACTATGGGCATATAGAATAGCATGGAAAAACAAAACCGGGTTCAGTCCATATCAGTTGGTGTATGGAAAAGAAGTCTTGTTACCCATAGAGTTTCAAATACATACATTCAAGCTAGCAGAAAAGCTGAGGATGGAATTATCTAAGGCACAACAAAAATGAGTCATGGAATTAAATTAACTAGATGAGATAAGACAACAAGCAGTAGAGCACACATCTCTTGTGCAAGAACAAAGAATAAAATGGCATGATCGATTCATCAAGAATAAAGTGTTTCAAAAGGGAGTTTGGGCACTATTGTTCGAGTCCAAGTTTATATATTTTAAGGAAAAGTTTAAAACTCATTGGCTTGGGCCATACGAGATCGAAGAAATATTTGACAATGAAGCTGTAAAAATAAAAACAATTGATGAAACATTTATTTCATTTGTAGTTAATGGACAGGTCTAAAGTCTACAATAAGCCTATAAATAAAGAGGATTTTATGAAAATAATTTCAACAGATACTAATCTGGAACTAATGGAATAGCATAGCAATATGCCTTCCATAATTCCAGAAGAATTAAAAAATAATAATAATAATAATAAAATATTTTGGTTGTGAAAATTCAGGAGACTGGTACAATACAAACTCGAATTCATATCGGAAAACTAACTTGTTCGGCCAATATGATTTTTTTTCTTTTTTTTTTCTTCTTTTTTTTTTTTTTTTTTTTTGTTACCTCAGTATGATTTTTCATATTTATCCTCCAAGACATGCAAGACTTGAGGACAAGTCTTAACATCAGCAAGGGGGAAGCTTGTAATAAAACTATGTAAATAGTTTGAGCGGTTGAATTGAAGAAGGAACTTGAATTACAAGGACAAAGGGACTTGATACATCATTGGACATACTATGTAGAAGGGACCTGATACATCATTGAAAATTACATGTCATAAGGGACATGAAACAACAAAATGACTAAAGGGACCTGAACTACATCAATATTCAAGCCTGAAGAACATGTTAGAAGGGACCTAAAACATCAAATATAAACTGTAGAAGGGACCTGAACAATATCATCCTGAATCAATAATTAGATGTGAAAACATGAAGTAGAAATAAGTCTCTACATTTGTACATATCCTGGAAGAGCCATTGTTACGATAATAAAGAAAATGTCGACCATCATTTGACCGAAGGACACCATTGACATCAAACAATTTATGAGAGTACAAGTACAGTAAGTGAAAACATTTCTCTTAAAATTTCAACTTTTTTTAAAATATTCTAGAGATTTTTAAGATTAATTTAGTAATTGATATGCATATTTTACCTATATTTCACTACCTTCATTTCATTATATTCCTATCCCTATTCATTATTCTACCCACTATATTTTAAATATTCTAGAGGATTTTAAGATTAATTTAGTACTTGATATGCATATTTTACCTACATTTCACTACCTACATTTCACTACCTTCATTTCATTATATTCCTATCGCTATTCATTATTCTACCCACTATATTTTATCCATGTCGATTATCCTACCCATTTAACTATCATTCCATATTCCATATACCATATTACATCAACCCTAAATTTCTTAAACATAAGGATAAAAAATGAAAGGCTCAAATATCAAACTCTTGTTGGACCCACAAGAAGAAACAAAGTTTAGTGTCATGATAAAAAAATAATTTTAAAACATGACCATTCTAGGGTTATTTTTAAAATTAAATTAAAAAATACAGAGATCAAAACCTAAGCTACAAAATACAATATGCAAATATCATTTGATGGCGTAATAATATTCATATATGATCAAGCTAAGGTATTAAATGATTTATGAGCAGATAAAGCAATTGTCACAAAAACCAAAGTGAAAATGTAATGAGATAACCTAAGTTGAAATGATGCAATGGTATGAACAAAGATATGATGCATGGTTATGGAAAGCAATGATGCATTTTGATGGGTATGATGCATTTTTATGGGAATGGAAAGTAGTCAAGAATGTGGTCAGCATATTTCATGAACTAGAGATGAGAGATGGGCAGCGTAATGAGTAAAGAAGAGAACGTAGATGATGGAGGTATACACTGTGGGTAAGTACGCAGATCAAGTTAGAAATACTAAGCCACGAGGGCATCTCATTCATAGGTCAGTGCATGAGAAAACGGTCAAAAAAATTTAAAAACACAGTGATACAACATTCAAATAAACCCTGTGTAATTATAAAAAGCCTCCACCATTTTCAAACCCACATACCTTTTTAAAATCGTGTTTTCTTCACCGTCATAGCCATTGCAAGCTCAGAGAATAATTTGAATGTCGTGGAAACCATTAGCACGCATTAGAAATACCTTGTGAAGAAAAAAATTGAAACGAAAAACGCAGGAAGGCTGTGAAATAAATAGAGGAACTCAAGCCGAGAAAAGCAAGCATGAAATATAGCAACGGAGGAACGAAGAGATAAGCAGAGGAGCGGAGTTAAACATTAAGTTGACTGGGATTTGAGCCAAGAGATATGGCTGTCGTGTTAACCAAACACACCACCTAAGTGTAGAGATCTCGTGGAGCAAGAAGGTAACAACAAAACTCATATTTTTCTCATTAGTGCAATAGATATTCATAATAAGTAAATCTCAGGATTTTATGTGAACATAAGTTGAATTGCGAGTTATAAATGAGTGCCTCTGCCACCGTTTAAACTTGTCACTGCCACTGTTCACTTAACTCTTTCACCAAGAAACACGTATTTGCCATTGATTTAATGAACGAATCCTTGAAAATATTGAGGGATATTTCTTATTGAATTGGCACCGTCTAACATAGGAACTCAAGTTATCTCAAAGATATCTCAAAAATCACTTCCAGATCGAGTAATCCTATAAATTCTTCATGCATGGTTGAATGTGAACATACAGATTTTTTATTTCGATTTTGATACATAGAGAGAATAAAATGTTTCCTATTTCTAACACACAATGGGCATAATTTGTTTCATTCATGTGTGGTGTGTATGGGAAAATTTGTTTCATTTTTTAGCACGGTGAGAATTTTCAAAACAAATAAGGGATTTTTGATGAATTTTGGCAAAAATAGAGATTGAATTATGAGTTAAGGAGCAATAAACACATGGTCAAAATGCTTTTTTTTTGTATACAGAGAGCAATGTTTTATGGATTTTGAAAACACAGTGAACCCATTTCATGATTTATTTGATGAATGTTGACATATATACAGTGAGCCATTCTTTGAAAAAAAATTCACACGGTGAGCTTAGGTCATTTCAGATTGAATGCATGGTGATTTTTCCTTAAGAGAGGAGGAATTTTGTGTGAATTCAAAGAACAAAAATACACTGTGGCATAAAATTTTTATTTTTTCTACATAGTCAATTCAAGGATAGAGAATTCCACATCAGAGACAGAGGAGTTTTTTTTTTTTTTTTTGATAAACCAGAGGATAGAATATAAGAAAAATATTAATAAAAACATGTTTATTATGTTTTTATAATATTTCTATATCAAAATCTTGTGTTTGTGGAAGCACTGAGTTCATTTTTTCAGGAAAATAGAGGTTGAAGAGGATTGGTTTCATTTCTTTGTCAAGGGCATCAGAAAGAGGTAAGCCTTACCACCATAATGCAAATGTCAACAACGATCTAGTGCATAAATTTTTATTTTTCAAAATTAGAATGATGATAGTGGAAGGATACATTAATTGGTTTTCATAACAAATGGCTACAAGGATAGAAACAAAAGAATTCCAAATTGAGCATTGGGAAAAATACATAATAGAAAAACTTAACCAAGTTGTTCTAATAGGTTTCTTTCAGAATTTTAATGGACATAATGAGAGCATTACAAGGGAGTATATAAATAATTACACACAGGAGTAAAGTATGGTGGGAAACTTAGTAATCACATTAAATCCAGAGTCCATTTCTTGTTGGGTATGTGTTATATTATTTCCACGACTAATCACGCGTGGGGGGGTAAGAGGGGGGGCAGTAGCCCCCCCTGTCGGGGTCCGGGGCAGTGCCCCGACGAAATTTTTTTGGTCCTTAATTTCTGGTGTGCGGTCCGCGCCCATGGTTTTGTGCATGGTTTTGCACATGGTTTTGGGGTACAATGGTTTTCGGCCCCTGGAATTTTTGTAGATCCAGTCAAAGGAACTACAGTTATGTTCTAATCTAGGGTTAATGGATTAGGGTTTATGTATGCTTCGACATGTATATATATGTGTTATAACACTAAAAGGAATATAATGAAATATCAAGTTGGTCGTCCCGATTTGGGATCTAGGGGAAAATATCTGTGTTTATCTGTTTTATGTTTTATGATCTCACTATTTTTTATTTTATGTTATAAGATTCGTGTGTAGATAATTTCTGTTTAGGGTTAAAACCTACATTTGGTATCAAAGCTATTTTAGCTTCAAAGGGATGCCTTTGCTGCTGAGGGTTTTTTGCTCGGGCCTGAGGTAGACCCTATTCAGTGGGAGATCTGCGGGATTGATTCTTGCAGTGAAAGAAGATGGCGAGCGGTGGGAAGATAGAGATCAAGAAATTTAATGATCAGAGTTTTGAGTTGTGGAAGCTCAAGATGGAGGATTTGCTGGTGGAAAGATCAGTGGATCGCAGTAGATCCAGGTACTAAACCAATGACAATGTCAAATGAAGACTGGAAGAAACTAGATTGGAAGGTTAAGAGCACAATACGGTTGTGTGTCTCAGATTCAGTATTGTTGAATGTATCTGGGGAAGCCATGGCAAAGAATTTTTGGGAATGAAGGATGGAGACTCGATGACAGAGCATCTGAACGCCTTCAATACTATGGTAAGTCAGCTGTCATCTATTGATATTAAAATATCAGATGAAGATAAGTGCATCAGTTTGTTGTGTTCTCTACCAGACTCGTGGGATAGTCTAGTTATTGCAATAGGTATCAATACAACTACCTTGAATTTTGATGACATTGTCTCAGCCTTGTTGTCATAGGAAATGAGACGGAGAAATATGGAGGGCCAGAATGAAGATGCCTTATCTGTACGAGGAAGGTCCCAAAACAGAAACAAGAATAAGGTTTTGAGTGGGAGATCCAAATCTAGAGGGAGATCTAAATCTCCTGGAAAGTTTGTAAAGGTATGTTGGAAATGCAGAAAGGAAGGTCAATAATAATAATGTATCTATGGAACGGTTTGAAAAGGTATGTTGGAAATGCGGAAAGGAAGGTTACATTATTATATTAACGGTTTGTAAAGGTATGTTGGAAATGCAGAAAGGAAGGTTACATTATTATATTAACTGTTTGTAAAGGTATGTTGGAAATGTGGAAAGGAAGGTTACATTATTATTATATTATGTTGTGTATAAAACTGTTTTTGCGGTGCGTTTATAATACCCCACGCACTGTTACGTCTATTACACTATTTTTTGTGGTGTGTTTACAATACCCAATGCAACGTATGGTGTATTATACTGTTTTGCGATGCGTTGTCAATATCCCCACGCACCAGCGGTGGTGCAGACCTCATGAAAGGCGCACTGGTACCTTGAGATTTATTTATAAATATATTAATGAATGATATGGTACAGGTTTCAGATTGATAAATAAATGTCTGACAAGATATCAAGTAACAAAAATATTGTTAACACATCAAGAAAAGAAAAAAAGACAACTCCTTTGTAAATTCTTTATAAAAAAATATTATTTTTGAACTATACGTAAGTTTAACTAATATGTATTGTTTACTGTGTATCATGCAGAGCCAAAAAATGATGAATCTTGATATGATTATTTCTGATCTAGGACCAGAAGAGTGTAAAATTTTAATGGAAAAATTGCAAAAGGATGAATCAGGTGAATGAAAAAATACTATCGATCCAATATGAGTTTCTTTTTTTAATTATCATTAATAATATACTTAAAATTATTAGATAACATGTGTCAAACAGTCTACTAATTCACATATGTTTAATTTTGTACAGGGACCAACAACTCACAAAAGGAATGTTGTTCTAAGAAAAGAAAAAAAATAGAACATGCAAATGAAAATCAATTGCTCCTTACCTCATTTGGAGTGGTGCTGGAAGTTAACAAAAGAGGAAAAAATTTTACAAAATTTTGAGGGATCTAGTGGAATGAATGTATAGATGTTCTTTCCAACAACAACAATGTGCTTCAAATGTAATATGTAATCATCCAGTGCTCCATTTAACTAGGAAAGCACCGTACGGTGTATTACACCATTTTTGCGTTGCGTTTATAATACCCCACACAACGTTAGGTCTATTACATTATTTTTTGTGGTACTTTTACAATACCCAACGCACCGCATGGTGTATTATACTGTTTTATGGTGCGTTGTTAATATCCCCACACATCGGCGGCAGTGTGGACCTCGTGAAAGGCGCACCGGTACCTTGAGATTTATTTTCTACCTGAAAAGTTGAGAATTTTATTATAAATATATTAATGAATGATATGTTATAGGTTTTAGATTGATAAAGAAATGTATGACAAGAGATCAAGTAACAAAAAAGATGTTAACACATTAAGAAAAGAAAAAAAGACAAGTTTTTTGTAAATTCTTTATAAAAAATATTATTTTTGAGCTATATGTAAGTTTAGCTAATATGTATTGTTTACTGTGTATCATGCAGAGCCACAAAATGATGAAGCTCAACATGATTATTTATGATCTAGGACCAGAAGAGCATAAAATTTTAATGGAAAAATTGCGAAAGGATGAATCAGGTGAATGAAAAAATACTATCGATCCAATATGAGTTTTTTTTTTTTTAATTATCATTAATAATATACTTAAAATTATTAGATAACACGTTTCAAATAGTCTACTAATTCACATATATATAATGTTGTATAGGGACCAACAACTCAGAAAAGGAATGTTGTTCTAAGAAAAGAAAAAGAATAGAACATGCAAATGAAAATCAATTGCTCCTTAGCTCATCTGGAGTGGTGCTAGAAGTTAACGAAAGGGGGAAAACTTTTACAAAAGTTTGAGGGATCTAGTGGAACGAATGTATAGATGTTCTTTTGATCCAGGTGGATATCGGTGGCCACCCACCTATTCCATTTGGACCAGCACCATCAATTCGTGCAGATTTTCACATTCAGCACAACTTACTATTTTTAGCAGGTTTTCGGGTCCTCCACTCTTGGAGCCGTTTTGGGGGCTTAATGATCCAGGTGGATATTGGTGGCCACCCACCTATTCCATTTGAACCCCATCTTCCGCTCTTTCCACCTCTCAAGTTGCAACTGCAAAACTTACGATTTTGAAAGGCAGCTGGTCCTGAACTTTCGGAGCCGTTTTGAGGCCCTAAACGACATTTTTTGGGTATGAGATTTGTTGCGATTTGATCATCAAATCATCACAAAAGTTGTAGTCCTAGGATAGAGCTTTCTAATGATGTATCATGTGCGTCAAACGGAGATAGTATGCCAAAGTTACGTCCCTAGGAAGTTGAAACACCAATTTACCCAAACGGCGCCCATAGTTTTGGCGCTTCATCTCCTAGGGTTAGGTTTTTGGGATGTTGAGGGTTATCCATTGTTTCTCAATAATAAATAGGCCCTCGAGCCTCATTGTAACTCAGTTCAGAGGTCTGTAGCCACCACATCTCTTCTCAGAGATTCGCTACCAGCACCCTAGCTATTTTATTTCCATTATGTCCGTAAGCATCTTTCTGTTATTTGATATTAATGAAATGAAGTGTTATTTCCGCTGCATCTCTGTATTTATGGTTATGTGTTTATTCTGTTGCGTTCCTGCATAAAATCCGGATCAGTGGTATCAGAGAGGGACTGCTCTTTCTTTGTTTTTTTTTGCATGTCCCCAACGCGGTCAGGGTATAAGGAGTTAGGGCTCGATCTGGTTGAACCCTTGCAAGATCAGCCTCGCAAACCCCGACGACCTCCCATGGCGGAAGAAAATAAAGACGAGGGAGCAGGAGATCCTATCAAAATACTGCTCGAGGAGGCCCTCGAGAAACAAAGGAACGTGATGATGGATAACTTTGCTCAAATCCTTCAACGACTGCCCACATATGGCGCATCTACATCCAACAGCCACTCTGGAGGTGCCACTCCCTTCAAGGTACAAGTAAACTTTGAAATTCCTATATTTGAAGGAAAAATAGATGCAGACGCTGTAGATAGATGGTTAAATTTGTTGGAAGGGTATTTCTCGGTCCATGACTTCTCTGACCGAGAAAAGATTATTTTTGCACTCCTCAAAGCTGCCCCCCATGTCAAAGACTGGTGGGAAACCTACCGTGAGTAAGAGGGCGAAGGGGAACCCTCTCTGTTCTCGGCCACACCCACTTGGAATTCGTTCCGAGACGGCATCAAGGAACAATATTACCCTGTGGGGAGCTATGAGGACAAATACATCCAATGGACCTCGCTACGGCAACAAAAGGATCAAGATGTGCACGAACTGACGAATCTGTTCCGTACCCTACGCACAAAGTTGGGTATTAAAGATTCAGAGAGACATTTGGTGCTCAAGTACCGCGGCTGTCTGCACAAACACATTCAGGAGGAAATGGAGTTCCTCGACATTACATCGCTTGGCACGGCATATCGCTATGCCGCCAAGATCGAGCAAAAATTTAAGCAGAAGAAGCGAGACTTTGGATCTGCGAATCCGAAAGGTGCCCCCGAATCGAAGAACAAGGGGCAAGGCCAAAGCAATGTGACTCAGAACAACACCACAAATCCAAAGAAGGACACAGGGAAGTGGTGTGAATTTCATAACAGCCCCACTCACAGCACAAACGAGTGTCGGGCCAAACAATTTTTGGTGGCTGAACTAAAGGCACCCGAATCAGATGCATTTTCTGATCCTGAGTTAGAACCAGACAAAGGTAATGACAAAGGGAAGCAGATCATTGATGCGGATCCCAGTGCCATTATTGCCACCACCAAGATCCAGAAGGAGGGTCCAGAGGATCCAGAGGAGGGGGAGCGCCTTTTCCAGTCCCAGATGTGGGTGAAGGGTTCTCCGCTGCAGTTTCTCGTCGATAGCGGAAGCCAAAAGAACCTCATTTCAGCAGACGTCGTGAAGCGGCTTGGCCTACCAACCATAGCACACCCACAGCCGTATACCATCGGGTGGCTCCACCCAGGGAGAGATCTCCGCATCCGCCAGCAGTGCCGACTTCCATACAGTATCAAGCCATTCACGGATGAGGTATTGTGTGATGTTGCTCCTCTTGATGTAGCTGATGTATTATTGGGCCAACCATACTTATGGAGACGACATGCTGTGTATGAGTCTAGGCCTCGTGCTGTTATTATTACTTTGGGAAATAACTTGTACAGGATACCGGAGGTAGTACCGCCTCCTGCCATCTCTTTGACTACTACAAAACAACGCAGTAAGATTGTTTCCCAGACCAGGAAATTCATTTTCCTTACGACTCGCTCACAGGGAAAGAAGAATATTGTGGCCACAACCTCGAAACAGAGCTCCCTTTCATGGCTGCAGCAGATGGACAAAGTCATGGAGGAATACGATGACAATTTCTCCTCACTCATAGAGGTTCCTCTACACTGTCAGGACAAGCACTCCATTGATCTGACTCCCAATGCACCACCACCTGATGTTGCCATACATCCTGCAACTACACATACAAAATCCAAACATGTACTATATGAGGCTGATAAAGAAACCAAATTTACTAAACGCATCCAGCATGTCCACCCGCAGGTCCATGACATCTTCAACACATCTAATACTCAGTTCAATAGAATTTTCCTCATCTCATGGAGGATCTCAACACAATGGGTACCATTGCTTCCTAAGGAGGGAGGAATGATCCAAGTGGATATCGGTGGCCACCCACCTATTCCATTTGGACCAGCACCATCAATTCGTGCAGATTTTCACATTCAGCACAACTTACTATTTTTAGCAGGTTTTTGGGTCCTCCACTCTTGGAGCCGTTTTGGGGGCTTAATGATCCAGGTGGATATTGGTGGCCACCCACCTATTCCATTTGAACCCCCATCTTCAGTTCTTTCAATTTTCAAGTTGCAACAAAACTTACTGTTTTTAGCAGTTTTCGGGTCCTGAACTTCCGGAGCCGTTTTGAGGCCCTAAACGACGTTTTTTGGGTATGAGATTTGTTGCAATTTTGATCATCAAAATTTTCACATGTTGTAGTCTCGTTAGATCTTTCTAACGAGCTATTGAACGCGTCAAACGGAGATCGGTACAAAGTTATGCTCCCTTTGAAGTTGAACCACCAATTTACCTAAACGCCACGCTTTGGCGCCTACTTCCTGCTGTCAGGTTTTGACGTTTCAAATTCTATTGTTTCTCAATAATAAATAGGCCCTCGCGCCTCATTGGAAAGCAGTTCAGAGGTCTGGAGCCACCACATCTCTTCTCAGAGATTCGCTACCAGCACCCTAGCTATTTTATTTCCATTATGTCTGTAAGCATCTTTCTGTTATTTGATATTAATGAAATGAAGTGTTATTTCCGCTGCATCTCTGTATCTATGGTTATATCTGTATTCTGTTGCGTTCCTGCATAAAATCTGGATCATCTTTCCAACAACAACAACGTGTGCCAAATGTAATATGTAATCATTGAATTTTTCGATCATTAGGTACAATAAATAAACAATTTAGCATTAAATATTACTTTTCAAGAGTTTTCTTGCAAAAAAGAAAAGAAAATGGAACCCATTCAGCACATAAAATAGGATGACAAGGAAGAAAATGGTTGATCTCTAAGTTTGTGAGTAATTGTTACTTCCTTATAACAACTTAACTAGATTTCATTTTTGTACTTCTTAAGTTGTTTTACAAAAATCATCATTGAATGTCTTCAAACAAGTGCTAACATACAAAGAAGAATCATCAGATGAATTGATTGAAATTGGGTTAAATATGGGTTGTGAGTATATGTTGGCATATCAGAATTTAATTGTGGAATTTGTAAGCATCTATCGATCTTGTTTTACTTAGTTGAATCTATAATTAATAGAACAAAAACATCTTTTATATTAAATATATGATTTGTTATGGGGTATAAAACTTGCAGGAAACAAAGTATGGAACTACGCCAACAGATGAAATTTTGAAAGATGGCATGGTACATGGTTTTGAAAGAATGTGTATAATTTATGAGTCAATTGTTGCTATGGTACGTCATTTTTTTTTTCGATTTACATTGATGTATATTATTTAATATTGCAATTTTCATTATTCTCACCAATGTATATACACTCATTTCAATTTATTTTTATGTTTGTAGATGGAAGGTGAAGACGAAGAAAACAATCAATTCCATGAACAAAACATTCCTGAAAATAACCCAAGTCATGGAAGTAGCTCTAGCAGTGACAACAGTTCAAGTGAAGAATGATGATCACTATGTTTGGATATCAAAGCAAGGGGTTTTATTTTTTGAAATATATAATTCCGTGAAATTAGACATTTTGTTTAATGTAATGGACATAGTGTCCCAATTGAAAGACAAAGGGATACCAATAACTGTCCCATTTTGTATGATAAATATTGTCTTATATATATATATATATATATATATATATATATATATATATATATATTATCATAAAGTATGTTTTAATTTATTATATTGCGTTCTCCATTGTCGTTCTCCATTATCTTTCTCAAATGCACTAATAAAAATTTAATTCATATGAATATTGTTATAAGATATATATGTGTCGACTTTTGATGAATAATGAATTTTAAATAACCACAATAATTATGATATGATATAACAAATTAATCCAAACATCACATTCAAATGCATTAATAAAAATGTAATTAATATGAATATTGTTATAAAATATGTTGACTTTTGATGAATAATGAATTTAAAACATTCACAATAATTGGACTATCACAGGTCAATGTTTCTAAAAAATACAACATGAAAACTGATGTGTGTCAGTAACTGTACACCAGTGTGTTTATGTATCTATACACATCGGTGTTGTTGTACGATCTATGGGCACCGCACAAATACTGATACCAGTTATCAATATCGGTGCATTTGTGTGATACTGTGCACCGGGGCATTTACGTATCTATAAGCACCAGTTCATTTTTACGATCTATGGGCACTGCACGAATACCGATACCAATTATAAATCTTGGTGCCTTTCTGTGATACAACGCACCTGTGCGTTGATACAACCTATGGGCACTGCACAAATCCTAAGACCAATTAGAATGGCCTCATGTGTTGTATGACCAACACTACACCTGGTGCAATTTTACACCTAAATGTCCCGGTGCGTTGGACTGAGACAGCCCCGGGGCACCGTCGGCATGTATGCACCAGTGCGTTAAAGGCAAAGTAGTGCACCGATGAAAAAACATCCATAATAACCTCTGGCCACCCATTTTTTTAGTTGTGTTGAATTTCTGTTAAAAGCTCCACCAAAACCTCCGTAACGATAAATGGATGTTGTAGCAAATGTTTTTTTGACAATTTTGGCCAAATTTATAACACTAAAAACCTCCTTTATAACCTCTACTAGAGGGTCTTTTCTTTGTAGTGTTCTTTACTTCATGTGATTGCCGATTGTGTTTTTAATTCTGCAAAAGATTTGTGGAAGAGGTTCAGTGTTTAACTTTAGTACATTGTTAGATCAGGTGAATCCAAGATATACATGCATGTTGTATAATTTCTACATGGTATTAGAGCACAGGAAATCACAATTGTGAAGGAGGAGCTGAGTTTGTGACTGAATACAATTCAAATTTGCACAAAGACTTTCTTGGTGCTACAACTGATTCAAGATCGAAATGGATTTCAATGGCTTGAGGTTGGAGTATGCACTCAAGGGAAGCTCAAACTATATTTCTTAGAAGGAAGGGATGGAGGAAGTACTCAAAGAAAATGGCTTGAAGGAATTCATTGAAAATTATGTTCCTAAACCTGTTGTGACAAATGCTGCAAATCTTGATACATGGGAAACGAAAGTGGAAAAGGCAAGGAAGACCCTGTTGGAGGGAGTACAAGACAACATTAGCTCAAGCCTACATGGGAAATCCACACCATATGCAATGTATAAGGCTTTGAGGAATCTATTCTAGAGCAGCAATGACCATAGGAAATTGGAACTCAAAGATAAACTCAGGAAGATCAAGATGGAGAAGGGAAACTCCATACCAAAACATCTAACAAAGTTTGTCCAATGTTGGGATGAACTTAGGAGCATTGGTATAACTATCATTGATGATGATTTGGTGAGTTTGGCTCTCCTAGGACTTCCCAAGAGTTGGCATAGTTATCAAGACTATGTCAATGGAAGGGAAAAATTGCTAGATTAGGAATAACTATGTCGGATTTGGTGTAGGAGGAGTTTAGACAGAACACCAGTGATGGATATTCATCTAAGAATGAAGATGAAGAATATTTTGCTTTGGATTCCAAGGAAAATAAGGGAAATGGGAAGAAATTCCATTCCAAATATGAGTCCAAGAATGGCAAGAAGCAAGACATGTCCAAGGTGAAGTGTTTTCACTGTCACGAACATGGGAATTTTTCTACAAACTATCCACAAAAGAAGAAGAACAAGAAGGTTGGAGGATCTGCAGCTGGTGAGGCTCTTGCCTCTCAATTTTAGCTTGATTTCTCATTGGTCACATGCATGGTGTCAAGTGAATTGGGATCTGTGTGGTATTTGGATAGTGGCGCTTCCTTTCACATGACGGGAGACAAGGAAATTTTCGGTGACTTGGAGGAGAAGGATCTCTAGATGCATATTGAAATGGGTGGTGACGGGTGGTACAGTGCTACCGGGATTGGTACCATTACCTTCCAGAGGCATCTAGGTAAACCATTTCAATTAAAATATGTAATGCATGTACCAGGTTTGAAGAAAAATTTAGTCTCAGTCGAAATGTTGGAGGATAGAGGCTATGATGTTGTTTTTAGTGAAGGAAAAGATTTCCTGCGACATTAAACAACAGGACAAGCCAAGAGGATAGGGATTTGAGTTAATAATCTCTTCAAGTTGGAGGTAGATGGCTGCAGAACAATTATGGGAAAGGCAGATCAAGTGGTGAGTCGGGATGAGGTCAAATTATGGCATAGGAGATTGGGCCATCTTCACCATGGAGCCTTGAAAGTCATGCAACATATTTCTTCTGGTCTTCCCAGGGGTACACTTGCATATTCAGACACATGCAAGGGATTTACTATGGGAAAATATGTAAATTAAACCTTTCATGAGAAGGAGAACCAAGGTTCGGGGATCCTTGAGAGAGTTCACACAAACGTGTGTGGACCATTCTCTGTTGCTTCGACATCAAAACATAAGTACTATGTAATATTTGTTGATGAATTTTCTCGCAAGTGATGGATCTTCTTTGTGTAGAAGAAAGATTAGACATTCTCTAAGTTTCTTGAGTTTAAGGCACTGGTGGAGAAAGAGTCGGGGAAGAAAATGAATGCTATTAGGAGTGATAATGGTGGAGAATACATCTCTAACGAATTCAAAAACTTCTACAACAAAGAAGGAATTTGAAGAGAATTTATAGTGCCTCAAAATTTACAGCAGAATGGGGTCGCTGAAATAAAGAACATAACTATTGTGGGTGTAGCAAGAGCGATGTTGCATGATCAAGGCCTACCGATGCATCTGTGGGCAAAAGCATACAACACTAGGGTATTTGTGCAGAGCCGTTATCCTCATAGGATACTTGGCATGAGTACACCTGAAGAGGCTTTCACTGGTAAGAAACCTAATTTTATATACTTTAATATTTTTGGCTCATCTGTTTATGTGCGTGTGACCAAAGATGCCAGGAAGAAGCTGGAACCGACAATTGAGATCGGGATTTTTGTGGGGTACATTGAAACACGCCATAATTATCATGTGTATTTACCAAACAACAGAATGACTGTTGTGTGACAGGATATAAAATTTGATGAGGAGAAAGCCATACGATTGTCCCTTGAGAGGGAGTTGGACTTGCATTCAGAGGAGGAACTATTGGTTCCCAAGGATGAGGCTCAAGATGTGGATCCACCACATGCGGAGGATCATGGAGTGGAGGAAAACACTCATGTAGAGCCACCTATTAGAAATGGCAGAAGGCACACCACAGAAGTTGATAGATTGAGAATTGATGATGCGGAGAATGTAGGAGCCCGTACCTCACAGCGTAGACAGAGATAGTCTCCTGAATGATTTACTTGATACATTTCTCTTACGAGAAAATGTATTGTGACTAAACCATCTTCCTTTCAGGAAGAAGTGCAACAACCAACTTGGGTTGATGCAATGGTGGAGGAATATGACTCCATTGTCATGAACAGTGCATGGGAGATAGTCCCAAGACTGGTCGACAAATCAATGGTTGGATCGAGATGGATCTACAAGTTAAAGCAAGTTGCTGATGGGAGTGTGGAGAAATACAAGGCCATATTTGTGGCCTGGGGATTCTCACAGATCGAGGGGATAGATTATGATGAGACTTTTTCACCTTTTTGAAGGTACTCTTCCATAAGATCCATCATTGCACTCTCATCACAGATGGGCTGGCGCATTCATCAGATGGATGTGAAAACTTCATTTCTCAATGGGATCATTGAGGAAGAGGTGTACATAGAGCAGCCTGAAGGTTTCGATATATTCAACAGTGATTCGCATGTGTGTCGAGTCAAATGAGTATTGTATGGGCTAAAGCAATCACCCCATGCTTGATACTGATAAGGAATTCATAAAGTTTTCTCAAAATTCAAATTTATAGGATTGGGTTGAAACCAATATGGTTGCGTAGATCTCATCTTCCTCATTCTGATGCCATGAATGGTTCTAAAAACCGATGTCGTATGAGGAAGATATTGCATTATGATCGAAATTCCAAACAGGTAAAATTGTGACAATTTGACCAGGTTTGAATGGGATGAAAAGTTAGCAAGGTGGATGTAAAATTAGAAAAAAATAATATTCCTCAGAATATTCCTTTCTTAGGACCAACCGTTGGAGGAAAAGTGTCAAGTTTAGATTGGAAGGTACGGGGTTGGAAGAGCTAATTACAAGATGCCACATGGCCAGCCCTAAGGCCGCCACGTGGTCCTGAAACCACATATCAAAATTTAATGAGAGGCAGCAGGGCTCGACCCCCTAACCTCCATCCGAGCACGCATAGCCTTCTAACATCCATGCAACGCTTTGTTTCTTAACCTCTAAGGTTGCAGGTTATACTTATTTTTTATTGCAAATAATGTTGGGAGTTGGGAATCACAGATGGTCCCAACCCACCAGTGGTCTGGTATACATTGTCACATGGAAACGTTTAAATGTTAACTCCACACAGTTAGCATTAACCCATCAACCTTCAACCTGCAGTTCAAACTTTGAAACCGCAGTTACACCACGAGTTCTGCTCTGATGGTTTGTTAAGCAGTTTGGGGGTGTGCATGTGGCAACCGCCCATCTGTAAACATTTATTACATGATTTAAACTGTGGTAATTTTAGAGGGCGTGCCTAGATTGGTGGGTATGCCATTTTTAACTCTGGATAGTTAACTAGAGTTCTCCACTTTTAGTGGAGCTTTCCTAGGTGAAACTGGGAAAAAGTGTAGGAGGCCCAATTTTCGACCATTCCTAGTGAATGAAGAGTCATTTTTGACTAATTGGAGCATTCTGGAGTCATTGGTGTAGAGAAAAAAACCATTAGAGCACTGAAACTACATGTAATAGAAAAATTTTGAGCACAATGAAAGATGGACAAGCCATTGGGAGCTAGACCAGCAGATGTAGCCCAGGAGGGGTGAACGAATTCATCATGCTTGTAGTGTAAATTTCATGTGGTGACTTATTTCTCTATTTTACACTATTTTTCAGTGTTATTTATGCTTATTTTATGCTTCTAATTCACTAAAAATCATCTACAATTCATGGACAAACTCTTCAACCCTTATGCAAACTAAAGAGGCAATTATGCACATGTTTTTAAAACTGAAAGATACTTAACACATCAAAACTAATACAGTACTTTCAAATCAGATTGGTATCAGAGTTAGAGTTTATTATATGGTGTTGTTTAGTGCAAATAATTGTTTAACCGTTTGCGAGTTTTAGATGCTTACAAGGCTCAAGCTCAAAAGAGGAGAAGGAAAATTGGTGGAAGCACAAGGGTCTCAAAGTGAGCCAAATAAAAGGAGAGCAAGATTGCCACAATCTCCACCACGTAGTTCACCTCCTAAATAAGCAGAAGCTCCATTAAGCATGACTCATGAGGAAGGAGAAATCCATGAAGAAGTTGATCCCAAGGAGGAAGAAAGAGTGTTCACAAAAGCATTTCTTGACATGACAGAGATGGTTAGAATTCTTTATCAAGAAAGGAATGAGAGACTGGAAGGAGATGGATCTAAACTTCAAAAGGAAGGACAAGGATATTCAGGAGGTCAACATGATGAAAACAAGTCTAAGAAGGGAAATGGAGGAAATGGAGGCAATGGAGAGCCATCATCCTCACCCTCATCATCATCATCCTCTACATCTTCTTTAGTACCTCAGCCACACAAGTACAAGAACATTGGTAAAAATATTTTTTTAAAACTTGATGTTAAGTTCGAATTGCTAATGTTTAATGGTGAAGTAAATGCATACAAGCTAGATAATTGGATTAGACAATTGGAGGTCTATTTGAGAATACAAAACCTTCGAGATGATTATACAAAAATTCAGTTAGCTTCTTTGAGGATGGAAGATGCAACTCTTGTTTGGTGGGAAGCCAAGACAAAGGAGGACATCAAGAAACATCGTAAGATTATTCTATCATGGTCAGATTTCATTAGTTCTATCAAAAAAAAGTTTTATTCATGAGCTCATATGCAAAAAGCCATCATGAACTGGTAGAAATTAGTTAAAGGGACAAAATGTGCAAGAGTACACCCAAGAATTTAGGAGAAGAGCTCTCTTATTAGGGGTGGATTTGCAGAGTCAAGATACTTTGATAAAGTACATAGGAGGTTTACATAGCTACCTAGAACATACTATTCTCATTTTTAACCCCACCAGTCTAGATGAAGTTTTTTTTCAGGCCATACATTTAGAAGTTAGAGGGAAGAAAATTTCTAAAGAGGGTAGAATGAAACCTTCGAAATGGTTAAGCCAAGGAAAATAAATCAAAAGGTAAAAACAAAAAGCATGCATCTGTTAAGAAAGAGGGAGAAAAAGATATTTGTAAATATCATTCAAAATAAGGCCATGATGAAACTCATTGTTGGAAATTACATCCTAAATTAAGGCCAAAGAAACCCAATAACAAAGGGAAACAAAAAATTGCTGCTACAACTCAACATTATTTAGGAATTGATTCAAGTGATGAATCCAAAATTACAGCCATGGGATTGAAGAAAATGAAGGGAAAATAAATTGAAACTAAAACTAGTACTAATACATCAAACTGTCACATAAACACTCCAAATGAATAAGAAAGAATAGAATTGTTTCATGTGAGGTTCATATTCAAGCATACCAATATTGACACATTGTTTGATAATGGGTCACAAGAAAACTTAATCTCTGAATATTTGGTCAAGAAACTTAACCTTGAGACCATACCACATCCTAAACCATATCCATTGGGTTCAAATTTTAAGGATGCAAATCTACAGGTTTCAAAGAAATGTATATTGAGGTTTCCAACCACTACAAGCTTTGTTGACATAGTTGAATTAGATGTGGTTCTGCTTGACATAACTAGTATTGTATTAGGGAGTCCTTTCTTGTATGAAAGGAAAGCGATCTTCTATCGCCATGAGAACAAGTATCATTTATTCAAAGATGGCAAGGAGTTCATTGTTAGAGAACATCACAAGAAGACAAAAATTTCTATGGTAAATGATGGACATGTAAAGAGGTTGGTAAATTCAAGTAATAATTTTGTTCTTCTTATGATTAAGCCTGAAGCTGATATTAATCATGAATATTTTGAAGGATGTGATCCTAAGTTGAAATCAGATTTATATGATGTGGATAATGGACATCATGAGATGTTTCAGGAGCCAACATGATTGCCTCCAAAAATGGAAATTCAACATGAGATTCAGTTGCAGTAGGATTGTCCTCTTCCAAACATCGGTATGTATCGCATGTCGATAATGGAAAATGATGAAATAAAGAGGAAAATCAAAGAGATGTAGGATAAATGAATTATAAGGCCAAGCACCTCGCCATGTTGTTCACCCATAGTCTTGATACCAAAGAAAGATGGGACTTGGCACATGTGTGTAGATTTTCAAGCTTTGAATAAGATTACGGTAAAAAATTGTTACCTACTCCCAAGAATAGATGATTTGCTTGATTAGCTGAAAGAAACAAAGTTTTTCACTAAGTTATATTTACAATGTGGAGATCATAAATTAAGAATTGCAGAAAGTGATATATAGAAAACTGCATTCAAAACCAAACAAGGACCCTTTGAGTGGCTAGTTATGCCTTTTGGTTTATGTAATGCACTAGAAAATTTCACGCGAGTGATGGATTATGTTTTACAACCATTCCTTGATGAATTTTTTATTGTTTACTTAGATGTCATTTTAATTTTCAGAAAAAAAAGAGAAGATCATGTCTTTAATTTGAATAGATTTCTTGATATTTTGAAGAAAGAGAAATTGTTTCTTAAGATGTCAAAATGTGATTTTGGAAAGACATATTTGGTATATTCGAGACATATTGTAGGAGGAGGAGAATTGAGGATTGATCCTTCTAAAGTGGAGGCCATTGTGAATTGGCCCACACCCAAAATAGTAACAGAGGTAAGAAGTTTCTTAGGTGCAGCTCAATATTGGAGGAATTTTATTGCTAACTTTTCTTCCATCGCAGCTCCTATGCATGCAGTGACAAGTGTGAAGAAATGATTCCAATGGGGAGGAAAACAACAACAATATTTAGAAGTGTTAAAATGCAATATCAATTTGGTGGTTCATGATTAATTAGCGCTCTGCAAGTCTGAGTCTTTAACCTAACCCTAGCTTCCATTGCTGATGCTGAGGGCTTCTACGGGCTCTGTCCCTGCAACTGGCTTCCCTCTGCACTCCACAGGGTGCTCTCTGAGCAGGCCTGCCATGGAGCAGGCAGTCAATAGGGTTGGCCCTTCTTTTAAAGAGCAAGTGGTGGGCTCCTCTCACGCACCTGGCTCTTCCTTCTTTACTCGCCTTACTACCTCTTCAGCTGGTCCGAGGTCGGATCAGGCTATCAGCAATAGGCCACTGCACCATGAAAACATCAAAGCCTCTAAGCACACAGGCTCTGATATGGAAGGACTACATAACACAGGGGCTACAAGAGAGGTCTCTACCTCTCCTAGGAACCTAGAGAGCCCCAAATCGGGGATCACAAAAATGGACCAGGACAAAGTACAAACATCAAAATCCTGTCACCTGAAGGCTGCAAAAATTCTAGATATAATCATACAAGAACCAGATATAGAGGTACATAGAGATTATATGAAAGAACATGCAATTATTTGTAAGTTTATGGGGATTTTTCCCTCAGAGAGAGCTCTGAAAGGATGGATACAGGCAAAATGGAACCCAAAAGGGTCCATAGAACTGCAGCTTGGGGCGAAGGGCTTTTTTACAGTGGTGTTTGCCCTGCTGGAAGACAAGGATTACATTTTTTAGGGTCGGCCATACCTTTTCAACTCTGCTGGCCTTTACATGACATTTTGGAAGGAAAACTTCATGCCTGAACAAGAAGATTTCACTAGAGTCCCGGTCTGGATCAGATTATACTCTCTCCCAATAGACTACTGGGCACCATCGGTGCTTCAAGATATTGGAAACGGCCTAGGGGAATACATCAAAATGTCATAAGGTACTCGAAATGGCCACTACCTCTCATATGCTAAAATATGCGCCTACATAGATGTTTTAGGAGCATTGCCCAAAGCCATTAGCCTAAACTTCAGAGATGAAATATGGATTCAACCGGTGGATTATGAGCACATCCCTTTCTGATGTAGGAAATTCCACGAACACAGACATCTCTTTCGAGACTCCCCACGGAACAAGCCACCTCCAAAAGAGGACACAATGGAAGGTAGAGATGATCAGGGCTTCACCAAAGTTTCTCATAAAAATAAGCAAGCTAGAAGGAACACAACGGGAAAGGAAACACCCAAGAAAACCACACATAATAGATATGAAATCCTCACATCTACAACATTGGAGAAGGGACAGCCAAGAAATAGTGCAGAACAAACTTCAAAAAAGCACAAAGACTTGGACATAGACATGGAAAACACCAATAACCTAGTTTCTCAGGAACATATCACTCTGGAGGAATTTGATATGGACTATACACAGGATCCACCTATTTCAAAGGACAAGGCTTTAGAGGAAATACTAGTAGGAATGGATCTGCAAAAATCATCAAGGGAATGGACCTCCAAATTTTTTGAAGATATCCTAGAGGACCAGCTCAAAAGGATTGAACATGCATACAATCTTCAACAGAATTTCCAAAAGAAAAGAGAGAATCAAAACAAAAGTGGGAAGAATCCAGCTGGAGGCATCAAGGCAAACCTTAAGGTCAATACTCAAATAACCAAGGCTCAACAGAAGAGAAAAGGATGAAAATCAGAAAGTCAACACATATTCGAACTAGGCTTAACCCTCATTAATGCTGGCAAGGTAAAGGCTCTTACTCTCACTCCAAATATTTTGTCATGAATTGTACAACATGGAACATTAGGGGACTTAATAGCCCTTCAAAACAAAGGATTCTTAATCAAAATTAATCTCTGGGAAAGCTGAAATTCTTTTACTGCAAGAGACAAAAATCGGTCTTGTTGATATGAGAAGCATACAACAGACCTGCTTTAGCAAACAGTATAGCCACATGGCCATTGTTGCTCAAGGCACGACAGGAGGCATTGCCACCTTCTAAAGGACTCTAGGTTTCATTTATTAGATTATTTTGCTTCCAAGAATTCCCTAACAACCATTATTCAGGTCATAGGAACTAAAGAGAAACTTTGTTTCACAAATGTATATGGTCCCCATTCGATTAAAGAGAGACTTTCTTGGATCACTCAACTGAAACTCTACGTCCAATCCTTCAACCACAAGTTGCATATTATAGCAGGGGAATTCAATATGATTCTGAATCTGGAGGAGAAAAGGGGAGGTCTCCGCCGCCTGGACTTGGACTCCAATACTTTCCAAAGTTTAATTGATGATCTAAATTTCATAGACACCCCCACAAAAAACGGAGTCCATACTTGCCGCATGTATTCTTGGGGGGATCGCCAGATTGCCTCTAGATTGGATAGATTTCTTCTCTCTGAATAACTTTACCTATCCTCTCTGGAAACATAGGCTTACATAGCTCCATAGGTGGGATCTCATCATTGGATGGTTGTGCTTTCATTTCAGGTTTCCTTAAAATCCAGAAATGCACCCTTTAGATTTGAATCCTTCTGGTTGTCACACCCAGATTTTCAAGACAAGATAAAAGAATGGTGGTCTTCAGATCTTCCCCCTCAAAATAGCAAGATGAAAAGTTTCCACCAAAAATTCAAGTTTGTAAAACAAGAGTTAGAAAAGTGGAATAAAGACACCTTTGGGGACATAACCATGGAGAAAAAGGTTATAGAGGAAAAAATGAAGGTTCTCCAAAAAAATATCATTCAGAACGGTTTAACCGAGGAAACAAAACAAATTGAATCGGAGCTTCAGCAAGAGTGGGACCTACGGGCTACTCAAGAAGAGATTCTATGGAGACAGAAGTCATGTATCCAGTGGCTCAAAGATGGTGAGCGCAATACCTCCTTCTTCCACAAATCTATGATTCAGCACAAGAAGGTTAATAGAATCCTTAATCTCAAGAATGAATAGGGGCAGATGTTGAACACTCACCAGAAAATTGAGGAAGAGCTTCATAGGCATTTCTCAAGCATCCTTAAGGAAATTAATTACAACAATGATGACCATATCAGAAAAATTACAAATCAAATTCCTTCAATCTTAACCAAGGAACACAATCAGATGATGTTAAAGAAGATAACTGTGGAGGAGTTTGAAGAAGCAGTTCAAGATATGCCAAATGGAAAAGCTCCAGGACCTGATGGATTCACCATCGACTTCTACAAGGATTGTTGGAATATTACTAAGGATTAAGTTTATGAATTGGTGGAAGAATCATGGGTGAAGAAATCAATATGCCCTTCTCTCAATGCCACCTTCCTAACTCTCATCCCCAAATCGGAAAGAGCCAACACCCCTGATCAGTTCGGACCCATTGCCCTCTATAATTTTATCTATAAGATCATTTCCAAAATTCTTGCCAATCGGTTAAAGCCTCTTCTGCCACTCCTTATCTCAGCTAATCAAACAGGCTATGTAGAAGGATAGAAAATAATGGACAATATCATTCTGTCTCAGGAGATCATTCACACTCTCAAAGATAAAGGAAAACCAGGGATGTTGATCCAGTTGGACATGTCCAAGGCTTTCGATAAAATTAATTAGAATTATATCTACCAGATGCTTGAGGCTTTTGGATTCAATAAAGATATCATAGCATGGATCATGGCCCTAGTATCTAGTGCCTTTTTCTCCATTCTTCTCAATGGCTTTCCCTCTGCTATCATTAATCCCTCACGTGGCATAAGACAGGGAGACCCCCTTTCACGCTTCCTTTTTATCATTTTGGTAGAGGGATTAGGTAGATCCTTCTCAGTAGCCTTGGCCAATGGTCTGATCTCTGGTCTCAAGTTTTATCCACAACTTCCACCTTCAACCCATCAACAATTCATCGATGACACCCTCCTTATGGGTTTCCCAATGCTCATGGAAGCCTTAGCCTTAAAAAAAATCCTCAATGATTTTTCGTTAGCTTTGGGTCTGGATGTCAACCATTCAAAATAAAAAATAATCTTCTTAAATACCCCAACAGCCATCCAATTGCATATTTCTCGAGTCCTGGGTTTTCAAAGAAGCTCTTTCCCTTCCAAATATATAGGCATTCTCCTTACTAATAAGCCCCTTTCCTTTTCAAACTAGAAATCTCTCATCTCCAAGATCCGAAAGAAGATTTCAAATTGGACCTTTAGAGCTCTTAATCTTGTTGGGAGATTAATCCTTTTCAATTCAGTCCTCCAAGACATGCCCATCTATATTTTCTCGACCATTGCAGCTCCGAAATCAGTATCCAACCAAATCAGAAAAATCCAAAGGGACTTTCTCTGGAAAGGCAAAGTCGTCAAAGGCAGATGGGCTCTGGTAGCTTGGGACAAGGTGTGCTCTCCAAAGCATGCAGGGGGTCTTGGTCTTAGAGTCCTTGATCTCCTTGGAAAGGCCATGGGAGCTAAAACTTGGTGGAGATGGCTGACAAAATCCTCAACCAACTCGGCTCTCCTTTGGAAGGCTAAATATGCTCCCACGACTCCATGGGAATCACTCATTACACTCTCTAGAAATCTCAAAGGGTCACCTATGTAGAATAAGGCCTGGGAAAATAGTCTGATAATTCAACAACATAGTTTCTGGGAAATAGGCAATGGTCAGCATGCACTTTTCTGGGATGATGTGTCGGAGCAGAGCCCAATATTGGATAAAGAGACGTACATATCGCTAAAAGAGTATATGGAAGAGCAAAACAAAAGAAAAGTTAGAGACTACTGGAAGAATGACAACACTACTGATTGGAGAGAATGGGAGAATCTCAATGACTTCCTTCCAATCCATCTCCATCAATCTATTCACTCCCTTAAGCAAGAGCTTAGAAAAAGGTAGATTCAAAAGGAGGAAGGCCATGAAATTCTTTGATGGGGAGAAAATACAATAGGAACCTCCAGAATTAAAGAAGCTTACAACCTTTTAATACATCCGACCTCTATTCAAGCAGATATTAAATGGAAAATATTGTGAAATCGAAGGCACTAGCCAAAGATCAGCCTCTTTATCTGGTTAATGGCACACAGGAAAAATATTACATGGGACAACCTTCAAAGAAAAGGTTTTTAGGGCCCCTCGGTTTGCATTATTTGCCTTTCAGATTCTGAATGGATAAACCATCTTTTCAATACTTACCCTTTTGCCTCTAATATATGGCCATGGTTCCTTTTAGTCTTCAAAACCTTGGACCGTGCTATTCACTCCATCCACACTACCCTTGAAAATTGGAGCTCTGCTTTCTCCAGCCAATCTCTTGTCAATGTGGCTTGGAATCTGCTCCCAGGAATTATTTGTTGGGCAATCTGGAAGGAGCGTAACTCTCGGATCTTCAGCATAAAGATCATCATGAGGGAATCAACCTCAATTTCAAAGCTCCTTGATGCCCCTAACCCGCCTTCTGTGGCAAAAAGAAGGATTATGTCCCTCCTTGATCTTCCCATTCCTAGCAGTGCTTTTTCTCCCATCTCTGCTTCGATTACACCCTCACCTCTGAATGTCTGGTATCCTCCTGATCCACCTCTCCTTAAGTTGAACTATGATGGGGCCTCCAAAAACAATCCGGGCTTGGCCGGCTTTGGAGGAGTGTTTCGCAATGCTCAGGGTATCATCATGTGGATCTATTATGGAAATTTAGGTTACACCGCCAATAATGTGGCTGAGTTTTAGGCTTTGGCTAAAGGTCTGGACATAGCCAAGAAGAATAACTTCTGGCCTCTTCTAGTTGAGGGAGACTCTAATATCGCTACCCAGTCTTGTAGAAAACCCCAGCAGGGAAGAAAGGTGGAAAAAATCTCAACTGGCTGGTGCATCAACAGACTCCTTGAGTGGAAAAATGACAATATTAAAGTGGAAAAAGGGATTTCTTTCCATGCGGTCAGGAGGAAGGCTAACAGCCTGGCCTATTATCTAGCCAACCAGGGGGTCATAACGCATGAACGGCTCATGTCCAGGATTGGACCTCCCTCGAGTCAATCGACATAAAGGATAAGTGTAATGAAATATGTAAGAATGATCTTCTCAAGTCTAGCATCCTTTCCCTGCCACCAAATCTTGCCATCCACAATGATCATGTACCGAATTAAGGTTCTAGTGTGCGATCTCACAATGGGGAGATCTAGGCTCAAATCAGGATGGCCTGATAGCCTGCAACCCATAATGAATACGCATGATTCTATTAACTGGACCACTGAACTTCATCGTCCTGGGAAGGTGGCATGTTTGCAATCGCTTCACCCTATCTATCTCCCCCTCCGGAAGCATTATTCTCATTCCGCTGTTGTTTGGCAAAGAATTCCCCCCTTCTCCTCTATTCTGTTATCCTCTGACTCCCTGCAGAAGCTCTGTCCCGTTAATCTCAAGGTTTCCACCATGGCTCCTCGCTGTAGACACCCCCCCCCTCGTCGCAGCCACTCTTCCCAATGGGATAACCCTACCAGACAACCTATGACCATATCAGAGACAATGGATAGAAACATGGATCGTCATTACAGGGAGGTCACCCTGGCGCCTATGCAGGATTTATTGAATGGTCTCAAAGTAGAAGTTGTGGCTTGGCGGCGGGCCACTCCGACGGAGACGGTTGATCACTAATTTCACTGGATCCCGGACCCTGGTCTGACCTGTAGCAGAGAGAATCTCTTCACGAGAGCGGTCAACCTTCACTGGAATACCAAGACCCTTCTCTCTCATTCTCTACAGGAACAAAACAGAATCATCCAGAATTTGGAAAAGAATATTTAGTCCCTCTCAGAGAATTTTGAGACCTTCGTCCATACGGTTCATCACCTACGCTTTGTGGAAAGCTCTTCGCCGCACTATGAGCTCTTGAAGAACAGATCCAAGCTGCACTAGAATGCGAGCATCGAAGAAGGGGTTGGCCCTTCAAACCCCCCTCCTCAAGATGCGGGTCCTTCTCAGCACTCCCCCTCTTAATGGACGGTTGGCACCCCTAAGCCGTCGATTAACAACGACGAGTATTTCAATGACGAGGATGACACCGTGTCTCCATCGGGGCTGTAATTCCTGCTTTTTTTCTTTTGATATGCAGTCTTTTTCCTTGTATGGTTTCTTCGAGCCTGAGAGCTCGTTTTTGGTAGTTTTGAGCCTACGCTCTCATATTTTGTATATGACAGTGTTTTTGAACTCCCCACCCAACTTCTCTTTCCCTGTATACTCTTTCCCTGATTGCAGGATCATTCTTGTAATTTGCAGGTCTACGGACTGTAGCCAAGATGGCTCCTTTTTGTAACTCTATTTATTCAATTAATGTGAATAGTCCCTCCTAAATTTAAAAAAGAAGAAGAAGGCAATATCAGTTCAGCTCTAGGCCTTGCATTACTAAATTTGAGACAACCATTCGAGGTACAAATTGATGTAGTGATTATGCCATGGGTGTAGTATTTTTTTAGTAGGGTAAGTCTATCGCCTTTCATTATGAATATTTTAATGGTGTTTTGACTAATTATCCTACATATTACAAAGAACTATATGCATTGGTACAAAGTATCAAGAAGTGGAAACACTACTTGATGGGTAAAGAGACTATTGTACATACCGATCACCAACCATTATAGTACTTGTAATCGCAAATAAAATTGCAACAATCAAGACATTTTAGCTGGATGGGATTTCTTTAACAATTTCACTTGGTTATAGGGTACAAAAAAGGTATATTCAATAAAATTGTAGATATGCTTTCAAGAACAATCATTAGTGCATCTACTTTACTTAAAAATAATTCTACTGTACATGAGAGTTACATAGAGAAATATGCACATGAAATTGATATACAAGATGTGTATGCTAGTTTGAGTGAAGGGAATCAAGTTGAAGAAAAATATTATCACATGAATAACAATTTGCTATTTCATTTGGGTAAGCTATGTATTCCACAATGAGAGAGGCTAAGTGTCATGAGAGAAGCTCATTCATCTCTTATTGCTGGAAAATTTGGGGTAAGAAAAACAATTGCGCATCTACAGAAGTATTGTTATTGGCCTCACATGATAGATAGTGTGTCACAAGGTTATTCTATGTGTGCAAAAGGTAAGCCTAGTAATAGGAAGCTTGGATTGTACATGCCGCTACTGGTACCATCAAGGCCATGGGAGAGTGTCTCCATGGAATTTTTTGGAGGTCTACCTATGTCAAGAAAGCAACATGATTACCTTTTTGTAGTTGTGGATAGATTCAATAAAATGTGTATACTTATGCCATGTAAGAAAAACATTACTGTTGAACATTATTTTCAAAATGTTTTGGTTAATTAGGGGAATTTTGAGGTCTAAAATAGGCCTCATAAGGAAATTATAAAATAGTAGTGGAAATAATAAAATAATATTTGATTACATCATCAAATTTTAGAGGCAAAAAAGAAAAAACTACATTTTAAACTCGTATTTTCAACTTATCTTCTAAAGTTTTTACTCAAATTTCGAGTGGGCAATGCAAAATTTAATTCCTCATCCAAGGAGTACCCATGTTTCATACTTTTGATGGACTTTGCTACATGAAAAATGAGAAATACATGAAAAACGTGATTGCAATAACATTTTTTCATATATTTCTCATTTTCCATGTAGCAAGGTCCATCGAAAGTATGAAACATGGGTACGTCTTTGATGAAGAATTAAATTCTGCATCCAACAAGTAATCCCACTCGAAATTTGAGTGAACACTTTGGGAGATAAGTTGAAAATACGAGTTGAAAAAGTAGTTTTATTATTTTATTATTTTTTAATATTTTTACCCTTTTACTTAAAAAATGATGAATCATCCTCCATGGTTGACATCATCATATTGAGTCCTATTGGTTCTTATAAAGTTTATTTTGATTGTACATTTTTCTTAGGAGGCCCATTATAAATCTAAAAATTCCCCTAATGCATTTTGGATTGCCCACTTCTATTGTTAGTGACATGGATTCTAGGTTCATTGGGAATTTTTGGTAAAATCTATGGAGAAGGATGGACACAAAGTTGAAAAAGAGTACCGCTTTTCATCCACAAATAGATGGAAAAACCAAAGTGGTGAACATAACAATTGTGCATCTATTGAGAGGATATTTCAGCAAACATCCTAAGTTTTGGGATGAACAACTACATTACATTCAGCACACTTACAACCGGGCAAAGCACTCTTCAATACAAACCTCACATTTTGAAGTATGATTTGGGTATTTGTCAAAATCACCATTAGACTTCATATTTGGGAAGGATGTTGCAATTGATGGCCATAGTGAAATTGATAAGGCTCGAAAGTTCATTGAGAAAATTCAGATTATACGTCAACAAGTTCAAGAACAGATTGAGAAAATTCAAAGAAAATACAAAGAGAGGCATGAAAAACACCGGATTGATCACAAGTTTCAAGAGGGAGATGAGGTATGGTTGCACATTAGCAAAGAAAGGATGCAAGGGGAAGGTAAAAAGCTCAAGCCCATTTGCTATGGTCCTTTCAAGATCATAAAACAAGTTGGTAATAATGCATTCCAACTTGACTTGCTTTCTTACATGCAAATGTATTCAGTTGTTAATGTTGAAAACTTATGCTTGTATGAGCCAACTTTAATCGATGATCAAGGGAGTGATGTTCAACTACCTTCTATTCAAGATTTCTTGCCAGAATTTCTAGATGAGCTCAAAGAAGTTGCAATTCTTGACAGAAGGACAAGAGCATCAAAGAGGGGAAGTGTTGACTACCTTCAAGTTGGGCCCAAAAGCACTAAACTAAGCAAGAAAAAATGGATGGATGTTGGAAAGGTGAGGGAGTTGTACCCTCATCTACTAAATAGGTAATCAAGTATTTTGGGGTCCAAAAGCTTCCTAGTGGGGAGGAATGATCAGGAGTTCATAAAGTTTTCTTAAAATTCAAAGTTACAGGATTGGGTTGAAACCAAGATGGTTGCGTAGATCTCGTTTTCTTGATTTCGGCACCATGAACAGTTCGAAAAACCAATTTCGTATGAGGAAGATATTGTGTTTTTATCGAAATGAAAAAAGGGTAAAATTGCGACAGTTTAACCAGGTTTGACTAGGATGCACAGTCAGCAAGGTGGATGTATAGTCAGCAAAAAAGAATATTCCTTACACTATTTCTTTCTCAGGACTAACCATTGGAGGATAAGTTTCAAGTTTCTATTGGAAGGTATGGGGTTGGAAGAGTCAATTACAAGATGCTACATGGCCCTAAAACTGCATATCAAAATTTTATGGGAGGCAACAGGGCTTGACCCCCTGACCTCCCACCGGGCATGCATAATCTTCTACCATCTGTGCTACGCTTTGTTTCTTAACCTTTAAGGTTGTGGGTTATACTTATGTTGTATTGAAAATCGTGTTGGGGGTTGGGAGCCACCGGCGGTCCCAACCCGCCAGTAGTCCCATATACATTGTCACATGGCAACATTTAAATGTTAACTCCATGCAGTTAGCGTTAAACCATCAACCTTCAACCCATAGTTCAAACTTTAAAATCACAGTTACACCACGTGTTCTGCTCTAACGGTTTCTGAACTAGTTTGGGGGTGTGCATGTGGCCACTACCTAACTATAAACATTTCTTACATGGTTTAAATGGTGGTAAGTTTAGCGGGAGTGCCTAAATTAGCGGGTATGCCATTTTTAACTCTAGTTAACTGGAGTTCTCCACTTTTAGTGGAGATTTCCTAGGTGAAACTTGGTAAAAGTGTAGGAGGCCCAATCTTTTACCATTCTAAGTGAATGAAGAGTCATTTTTTACTAATTGGAGAATTATGGAGCCATTGGTGTGGTGAAAATAGCCATTAGAGAATTGTAACTACATGTAATAGAAAACGTTTGAGGATAATGAAATATGCACAAGCCATTGGGAGTTGGACCAATAGATGTATCCCACGAGGGGTGAACTGCTTCATCATGTCTGCTTTGTAAATTTCATGTGGTGACTTATTTCTCTATTTTACACTGTTTTTCAGTGTTATTTATGCTTATAATTCACTAAAAATCATCTAAAATTCATGGAAAACTCTTCAACCATTATGCAAACTAAAGAGGAAATTATGCACATGTTTTTAAAATTGAAGGACACTTAGCACAACAAAACTACTACAGTCATTTCAGATAAGGTACACTCAAATAGAAAGCTATTTCACTAGACTCGGATTCACCAAAAGCGAAGCAGATGCAAACTTGTACGAGATTGTGGTTGAGGGTAAATTATTGATTATTTTTCTTTATGTTGATGATCTAATTTTGATTGGTGATGAGCAGCTGATACACTCATGCAAGGAGGATCTTGCAAGGGAGTTCAAAATGAAGGACATGGGACTCCATTATTTCCTTGGATTGGAAATATGACAACAGGATGTTGAAATTTGTGTGTCTCAAGGAAATTATGCAAAGGAGATACTGGGTAAGTCTCACATGGAGAGTTGCAAACCCATGGATACTCCTATTCCAGGAAATTGGAGGAAAGAGGATGTTACTTATGGAGTGGTAGTGGATTCTACTATCTATAAGAAGTTATTTGGTTCGCTGATGTATCTAGTGAACACCAAGCCAAACATTTCCTACACAGTTAACCAATTGAGTGAGGTTATGGTTAAGCCTACCAAGCTCTTTTGGAAGGCGGGGAAGCATGTATTGAGATACCTGAGGGGCACATCAGAGTATGGTTTATGGTAAAAAAGGAAAGAGGGAGTGAAACTTGAAGGCTTCATGGATCAAGATTGGGCGGGTAGTCCATTAGACAGAAATAGCACATCAGGAGGGATCTTCAACGTAAGATCGACTGCAGTTTCCTTGTACAATAGGAAACAACGATCTATGGTACTCAGTTCAGCGGAAGAGGAATACATGGTAGCAAGTCAAGTTGCATGTGAGGCTATCTGGATGAGAAATATCTTGGTTGGTTTGTTTGGTTCTTAGATGGATCCAACAGTGATTCATTTCGATAACAAGAGTTGCATTAACCTCTCGATTAATCCTTTTTTTCATGATAGGTCCAAGCATATAGATATCTAGTACCATCATCTTAGATATTGTGTGCAAAGAAGGATAACGTTGCTTTAGTACGTTCCCATGGAAGATCAAGATGCAGATATTCTAACGAAGGCACTCACCAGGAGAAAATTCGAATACCATAGAGACATGATCGACATGAAGGATAATACATTTCTTGTTGAGAGGGAGTGTTGAGATTCAATAAGAAAATTTCAGCACCCACACTTAGTGCATTAAGCACCTACACTAGGGTGGGGCCCACAGTGCTATTTTTTGGTGCATGTATATATTAGCTATCCCTTAATGAAGATGGACAATAAACTGTAATCTATTCTCAATAATAACTTATAATAGTTAACTGAGAGTGATAAAATCGGTTAGCTAGTGGATTTCAAGTTAGAGGTAGTTGGTGAGGCATGCAGGGTAATTCTAGTTGTAACAGAGTTTGAAGTGCAGTGGTGCATTAGTTAATGCAGGTTGTAATCAGTTTAACTTAGTTAATTGATTTAAACTCAGTTGTGCTAGTTGTAACTGCTTGATACACTAGTGAGAGTTCAAGTGAATTAAATATTAATTAATGCACAATCAGTGATCTCACATGCAATTGAGGATTTACTATTATTAGCTACATGCATGTCAGATCCAGTGGAGACCCAATTGAGATCTTGGTGAAAGGGAAGTTGACTATCAGTTGTAGGATTATTTGGTTGCACACATGCAACCAAACACCCATTGGAGTACCCATGATACTTTTGCAATCAAGGAAGGCCATAATTCCTATATTTTAGGGATTGCATTCATCAGTGATTGTGCAAGAAAGGAAAACTGTGTGGAGGTATTAAATTGGATAATTATTGGTTATTTTTTGTATGACAGTGTGAGACAATTATCTGAGTAATGGAGGGCTCTTGTGAGAAGATTTTTGTATGTAATTGTTTCATTATCCATGCTGAATATACAATATAAAATAGTGGGGTTTTGAGCAGCAATATTTCCCTAGAAAATTATCTGTGTTGTGGTTTGATTTGATTCTTCTTTACTTCATGTGATTGGCGATTTTGTTTTTAATTCTGCAAAATATTTGTAGAAGAAATTCCGTATTTAACTTTAGTACATTGTTATATCGGGTGAATCCAAGATATACATGCATGTTGTGTAATTTCTACACAAGGATTCAAAGGCTTGAGATGATATTCTGCAAAAAGGGTATCTTACTGTAGCATGGGCATGCATGTCTAGAATGGTTTAAAAAAAATGTATATAATTAATTTAAATAGAATTGTATCCCTCAGATGAATGTATTTTTTCTAATCATTTCATTTAGGAATAGTAGAGTATGGATAGAGGTTGTCATTGTTAAGACCTGAATAGGAATTTAGGAGAGGCATTATGAGAAATATAAAGTCTAGAAGTTAATTTTGTTCCCTATACTTAAATTTTATTTTTCTTAAGAGACGACTCTTAAACACTTTTTCCAAGAAGAAGAATAAAGGGAAATATTGTGTAGGAGACCACAAAGAAAGTGATCTGGATCAATTAAAATGTGTAGTGTGCAACCATAGGAAGGAAATTTTTCTTTATGCAAGAGATGATAACCTTCAATTACACATAACAGTTGCAAGTCATTAAGTAAATTACTCATGCTTAACAATAGAAATGGAATTACAATTAAATGGTAGACAAACAAATATGCTTAGACACTATGAAAACATCACATTATAGTGTATAATATTAGTTGGGTCTCCTATGAAATTTAGGTAGTATTTAATAAAATTTCTTAAAATAGATTATATCGCGGTCTAGAAGAAGAGATGATGACACACTTCTTTTAGTACGCATATTTATGACTATCAGAATTTATATCACCATTATTGTTGTACAAGTAAACATAAATAAACCATTCCAACATTATTGAATAGAGGCATGTACAATTATGTAAGTACCTATACAGCTTAATAATGGCTAACTAATTTAAGATATAGTGGCACTATGGTTAAAGTATAAATTTAAGGAACTCATATTGGTATGGAAAAAGGGATGAGAAGGAATAAACAATAGAAATATTAGAATCAGGAATAATACATTTAAACAAGAAATACAAGTATGAGAATTGAATGAAACTCAATAAATAACGCATAGGTAAACACATAAATATTTACATGGTAAAACCTTGACAGTGTGTCAAGGAAACCTCCATGGGGAAAGGGATTGGAAACTTCTTTATTAATCAAGAATTACTCTCCTTGGTTACAAGCCTCTCGAGCCATCCCAATTTAACATGGGCTACTTCATTACATAACTACATCTTTAGTTAAAACCGACTATCTGGTAAATTCCATTATAATTAGTTTCCATTATCTCAACAAACTCCACCTTGACAACAATTTTACTAATCCCTTACCCATGCCCATTCGTCATATCTTCTGCAAGCCAAGAAAAGCGAGATACCATCTCAGCTTCTCTACTGTAACTGGCTTCGTGAATATATTTTCATGATTTTCTTGTGTATGGACCTTCTTGAGAAGTATTTTACTACCTTATATTACATGTCCCACAAAGTGATACCTTACATAGATGTGCTTGGTCTCGCTGTGATAGGCTGGATTTGTAGCCAGATGAATAACACTCTAACTGTCACAGAATACATTCACTTTGTCCTGCGTACTTCCAATCTCATCAAGCAGAAATTTTAACTAGATTTACTCTTTACAGGTATATGAAGCACATATATACTCTGCTTTAGTAGTGGACAAAGCAAATGTCTCTTGAAGCTTTGACATCCAGCTGATTTCTCCACCTGCAAGAGTAAATACATAACCTGTAGTAGATTTTCTTTTGTCCAAATCACCTGCATAATCAACATCCACATATCCGCAGACTGAACCTTCACGACCATCAAAGCTAATGCAATGGTCACTTGTGCCTCTCAAGTACTGAAGCATCAATTTCACTACTCACCAATGTTCTTCCCCTAGATTTTCCATGAACCTACTAACAACTCCAACTGCATGTGAAATGTTAGGTCTTATAGATACCATCACATACATTAATTTTCCTACCGCATTTTCATATGGTACACGAGACATATACTTATTATCTTCAATATTTATAGGACTTAAATCCAAAGAAAGCTTAAAACGGGAAGTTAATGGAACATTAAGGGGTTTCACATTTTTCATACCAAAATTTTCAAGTACTCTCTCCACATAATTATGATGTGATAACCAAAGCTTACCATTCTTCATGTCTTTGTATCTCCATGCCCAAGATATGTTTTTCTACTCCAAGATCCCTCATATCAAACATCCTAGAGAGCTGAGCCTTTAACCTGTTGATTTATTCCGTGATTTTTCTTGCAATAAGCATATCATCAACATACAACACCAAGATAATGAATATTCCATTGAAAATTTTGAAGTATAAAAAATGATCATACTCACTTATGATAAAATTCTAGCTCACCATGAAGGAATCAAAATTCTTGTACCATTTCCTGGGCGATTGCCTTAGGCCATGCAATGATTTCCTGAGCTTGCAAACTAATCTTCTGCTGCTACCTTGTACAAAACCTTCTGAATGATCCATATATATCTCTTCATCCAAATCACCATAAAGAAAGGTTATTTTAACATCTAACTGTTCTAACTCAAGGTCAAGTAACGCAGTTAGTGATAACATAATACGAATAGAAACAAGTTTAACGAATGGTGAAAAAATTTCATGAAAATCAATAGCTTATACCTGAGAATACCCTTTTGCAACTAGCCTCACCTTATATCTATCAATACTTTCATCAACTTTTCTCTTAAACTTGAAGACCCATTTTCACCCAAAAACACTTCTCCCTTTAGGAAGTTCTACAAGATCCCATGTATTGTTCTTGGCTAAGGAATCCATTTCTTCTTCCTTTTTCCATATCTCACTATTTTCATCATCTACTACTTCCTGATAACAAGAAGGTTCGCCATCTTCAGTAATCAACGCAAAATATGAAGCATCATCTTCATACCTTTTGGGTGTTTTTATTTCCCTTGTATACCCTCTTAGAGTGACTAGTTGCTGAATTGGTTCTGGAATTTCTCTAGTTTCCTTTGCTTCTTCACCTTTTTCATTAGAAGTTTGTCCTTCCTTTAGAATTTCTAGAAAAGGTTTAGTCTCCAATTTAATTTGCTAATTTGGTGATACCTATTCTTGTTCAAATTTTCCAACATCTGATTTTAGAAGAGAATATTCATCAAATGTTACATCTCTACTAATGAATATCTTCCGTGAAGAAGGATCCCACAACCTATATCCTTTCACTGCGTAATCATACCCAACAAATACATAAAATTTTGATATTGGATCTAACTTTGAACGCTAATTTCTAGGAATAAGATCATAGGCATCACAACCAAAAATATTCAAATGTAAATAATCACAAGACTGGCCTGACCAAACTTCTTCAGGAATTTTATAGTTTATGGCAACCAAAGGTGATCTATTAACTAAATAACAAGTATTAGATACTGCTTCTACCAACAACTCCTTTGACAAGTTAGCATTGTTGATTATGCTGCTGGCTCTTTCCATAAGAATCTGATTCATACGTTCAACAATGTCATTTTGATGAGGATTATAAATAGCAGTTTAATGTCTAAAAATCCCTTCATCGTTACATAATTGTTCAAATTCTAAAGAAGTAAATTCACCGCAATTGTCAGTTCTTAAACATTTAATTGATTTTCCTGTTTTATTTTTAACCATAGCTTTAAATTGTTTAAAAACATTAAATACATCAAATTTATTTTTCAACATATATACCCAAAATTTATGCGAGAAATAATCAATAAATGTTAAGAAATATAATGCACCTCCATAAGACACAATAGGAGATGGTCCCCACAGATCAGAATGAATGTATTCTAAAATTTGTTTACTGTTATGATTTCTGGTTTTGACCCTTTTTTTATATTATTTTCCATACACACAATGTTAAAAAAAATCCAACTTCAAGGATTTAAAATCAAGAAGCAACTTCCGGTTCATCGGTACCTGAAGGCCTTTCTCGCTCATGTGCCCCACCCGCTGATGCCATAGATGAGAACCTTATTCTTCTTTTTCTGATATGATCGTTGCTTCACTAACTTGAGTGCTTCCTTTTAGTTTTTACAGATTTACAACCTTTTCAGCCTTCATAACAACCAAGGCTCCTTTTTGAGACTTTCAACACTCCATTATGACCTATAAATTTATACCCACTCGAATTGAAAACTCCCAAGGAAATCAAGCTTTTCTTTTGTTCAGGTACATGCCTATTTCAGATAATGTTTTAGCTGTATCAACATACATTTTAATTTTAACATGTCCTATCCCAACAGTTTGACAAGATGCATTATTTCCCATAAAAACAGAACTACCATTTACAATTTCATATGAAGTAAACCAAATTTTGTGTGGACTCATGTGATGAGAAGCACCAGAGTCTAATATCCAATTTTCAACATCTTGAGAGACATTACAAATAAGTAGAGCTTCAACAGTTAAAAATTCATCAATCATACCTGAATCAACCTAATTTTCTTCCTTATTCTGGTTTTCTGAATCCTTCCATTTCCAATAGTCTTTCTTGAGGTGTCCAATTTTGTTTCAGTACCAATACTTTGTTTTACACTTCTTTCTACCCTTTGATTTTGATCTGGTAGAACACCTTGCTTTCTCCCCTCTTTACTTTGACTGGATGCTACCATGGCTTCTGGTGCAAATATTTCAATACTAGATTTCCTTCACATTTATTCAGATAACATAGCACCCACAACTGATTTAAATTTCAAATAATTAGCAGTTATCAAACTAATTGAAGTAACGAAGTGGTCCCATGACTCAAGTAGAGAACAAAACAAGGTTATAACCTTGTCTTCTTCCTGAATTTTAGCTTCCATATCTCACCACTAACAAGTAAGTGTATTAAAAACATTTAAATGTTCTGCAACTTTTGTGCCCTCCTTCATCCAAATACTGTACAATTTTCTTTTCAAATAAATTATATTTGTCAATGATTTAGTCATATACAAAGTTTCTATTTTTTCCTACAAACCTTCAGTTGTACTCTCTTCTACAATATTCAAGAGAAATTCATCTTCCAAGCATAACCTAATGGTGCTAAAGTCCTCTCAGTCTGAATCTGTCATGCTTGTAGGTTTTTTCTTCACCCTGTCTAATGCTTTGTGTAACCCTTGTTACACCAGCAAGTCCCCAACATTGAGTTTCCAAAATGAAAATTGTTCTTCTTGATGAATTTCTCCACCTCAAACTTTGCATTCATCATTTTGGCCATTCTTTCCTACTATGGTTTACTCGTTTTTCTTCTTTCTTAAATTTCCAGTTAAATTTTCAGCTAGGGTTTTAACAAATTTCTGATCTTTCCCCTTCCTCCTTTTAGCTAGCTAGGGTTTTTTTTTAAATTCTGATTTATTTCAAGGTTTCTGATTTCCCTTATTTTTATTAAATATATTTCAAAAAAAAAATTATTTTCAAGCTCCTTCATACTTTCTTTAAATCCCCTACTGCTTAAGAAAATATCACAAAAATTCAAGCCCTATTTTTCCTTCCAACAAATTCATAAGAAACCTCACAGAAAACCTTAAAAAATAGTACTTGAATTATGAATTTTTACCTAGTAATGACTGTCTCTACAAAGCCTTTATTTATTTTTGGACAAAAATAAAAATAAAAATAAATAAATAAATCCTCAACGACTTCCTCTTTCGACAATGGCTTTCTCCTTCATACAACCTCCTATCCGTGGCTTCACGATAACTTGACTACTTTATACTCTGCCGTCTTCTCTACAAACTTGGCAGCTACATCACATTGTCACTCGACGACAACAATCTCAACGTGACAACCCCTTCTCTTCAGCGGCGGCAAAAAAATTCAATCTGACGGTCTTCTCTGTAAAAAATGCAACGCGCCTTTTCTCTCTGGTGGCGGTATTCTCTACAAAGATGATAACTCTCTCAACATGGTAGCCTCTTCTCTCCAGCGATGACCTTCCTCTTTACAAAAAAATGGTGGCTCAATATTTAAAAAACAACGGGCTCGATTTCTCTTGAAAATTGACCGCTCTTTTATCAGCAGAACACTCCCTTCGATCCTTTCTAACAATGGTGGTTTTTTCTTTTCTGGGGTGTATGAAGTCAGAGTGTGATCCTCTCCAACAATGATAGATTTAAAATAATGGATTTTTTAAATTGAACAACAGTGGATTTCCTGGTGGAGCGGTTCGGTTATGGCTCTGATACCACTTATTAGAATCAGGAATGATATATTTAAAGAAGAAAGAGAAGTATGGAAACTGAATGAAACTGAATCAATCACACATAGGTAAACACACAAAGATTTACGTGGTAAACCATTGACAGGGTGTTAGGGAAACCTCTATGGGACAAGGGATTGGAAACTTCTTTATTAATCAAGAATGACTCTCCTTGGTTACAAGCCTCTTGGGCCATCCCAATTTAATATGGGCTACTTCGTTACATAACTACCTCTTCAGTTAAAATTGACTGTCCGGTGAATCCCTTTACAATTAGTTGTCATTATTTCAACAAGAAACTCATCATGAATATTGTTAGTCAGATTAAGAACCATCGAGGTGCTACACATTATGGGGTTAGAAACATACACAAGTTCAATGATTGGGGTTTATGTCTTAATTATATGAGCTGTATCTTCTTTATAAAATGCTAAAGTAATATCTACGAGGAGTTTTGAATCAAATCCATTGATACATGAGATTCCCAATGGTGCTAGGATTAGCACCAAGGGCCTCTTTGAAAGAGAAAAAAAAATAGATCAATCTATATGGCAGGTATGGTAAATTACCATGCAATGATAAACCCAGTAAATGACGAAACATGCACATGAAGATTTAGTCGAACTATTCTGAGTAAAATTCATAATAATGGATACATTGACACATATAGAAAAATAAATGGCATTGAACTCATGTATAGACAAGAAATTCTATAAATTCTCTACAACATTGAAAATTAAATGAATATTCCATAAACACAACCCATCATATCTAAATCACAGAATAATAAATTATGAATGGTGAAGATTTAGATATTGCAGATATTGAAAATTAGGAGTTCATATATATGAATTATCTAGATATGGGAATAATATAGTTGTATTACAAAGAGTATAAAAAAGAACAAATTTCCTGGAATGGGCTATTCATATACATCTATAAACAACCCTTGAAGAAAAAAATAAATGTATAGGCGCGGATGGGAGAAGCAAAAACATAAAATGCCCCTGATTTTCAACTTCGTTTGCATCTGAGATCCTTCTCAAAATTTTAGAATTCGACATTGAATAAGTAGAAATAGAGATGAAGCCCATATCTAGAAGAGGACATCGTGAGAATAAGCTTGAAAAAAATAAACACCGTGGAACCAACCATAACTACCAAAAATCAAGCCAATACAAAAATATGAAAGGAAAGGATGTAGCCATAGGGGTACAAGAAATACTAATGAAAAAAAGTAAAATTGTAAACCTATTATCTGACTGTGAAGGCATTACTTATGAGACCATACATACTGATTCGCTCAACTTACAATAAGGGAAGAAACTGACCTGGGTATTTCAGGAAGGCATAACTAGGTCAACAACCATAAAGGTCAAGCTGAAACTGTTACAAAAGTTGGCTAAGATAGTGCAGTGGAAAAAAATGAATCCACCAAGAGGTTGGCAAACCTGCATTATAGAAAACAAGTAACAGAATCACCATAAATATGAAGAGAGAAAATTAATTTATATTTATTGCAAGGAGAGGAAAAGGACACGAAAGTTGAATACTATTTTGAGTCAACTCCTCACCTGAGAAGGAGGGCTAACTCTTGTGTGACAATCCACCCTCCTTCGAATGCTACTGATGAACCTCGTTGTCCCAACCTTGAAAAATCCAAAATCATAGAAAGAGGGAGTTATTGCAGAGGTCTAATTCCGCTAGAAAGTCACACACAAATTGATTTGATACCTTACCCAAAACGAAAAGGAAGCACAAAAAAAATTAATATATTCATTTTACCTTCTCTTTGGAGCATTGATGATGGTGTCTGGAGCTATCTGGATGCCTTGAGTCAAAGAAAAGAAAACCATAAGGGAAAAAATCCGGTTGTTCAAAAGGTAGAGTTATTTTTAGTCGTAAAACACTCCTCTGACCATGACATATGTCCAATAGTGAACCCCAAACAAATTATCAGAGCAATATTTTCATTTTTAAAATAACGTTGAACAGACAGTCTCAAATACCTGAACATAACGTCATCAACGAGTCAAGTTTTTTCCAAACCTCATGGAGACAAAACTACGAGGAGGGTAACCAAATTTAAAAGGCAATAATTTACTTGGAGTGTCAAAACAAAGATTGGTGACAGACTATGCATCGCCAGAGAGAGATACATACATTACACATGGGCAGAAGACCACGCAACGGTGAAATTAGATAGAGGAAACAAAGGAAGGGGAGCTCTTCTAAATAATTTAAGGTTTCAAAATTTAGGTTAGCCATAAACTCGAGCTGCATAAAAAATGGAAAACCTCCTCATCTAAACTGTTTAGTTGTGTTATGGATTTCACCTGAAGACCATGTGATCAGGGTGGACGTGGTAGCAAAGTATTGCTGGTTGGAGTTTCTAAAAATGAATAATCACATGGGCAAGTATAGGATATTTATGGAGTCGAACAAGGATCATTAATAATTTCCATCATTTAGGAAAAAACGTGGCAATAAAAATGATATATATAATATTTTTCATAAGTATATAAAACACTTACTGAACATGTTATGACCCTTACAGGTGTAGCCTTTAACCACTCCAATATGTAAAACTATAATTTTTAACATCCTAGTGCATGCTGAAACATATCAATAAGGGTGAGGGGCATCCACAAAATTAGATAGTACATGGTAATGTCATGGAAAGATAGTATATGGTAATGTCATGGAAAGGGAATATAGAATATGCTAGATCATACATGTGCAATATCTCATTAGATCTAAAGGTAAGAACCATTTCCTAACACACACACACACATATATACCACCAACTATCGTAGGTAGTACTGGCACATAGTGTGAAAATAGGAAAGATATATGTACATAAATGGGTAGTACTAGACAACCAACAGGAACATGCTCCAGTATATAGTAAAATATCAGGAAAATTGAGAGGGAACAGTCATGGTTTAGTAAACATCTAATGAAACAAAAATGGAGACATAATGGGAGATGTGATATTGACCATGCAGATTGATTTTCGTATTGAGACAATATTTTTTAAAATGCAAAATTGGACCATGGTTGAAATTAGGTGAATTTTGAGGTCTAAAATGAGCCTCCTAAGGAAATCATAAAATAATAGTGGAAATAATAAAATAATATTAGATTAATCATCAAATTTGATAAGGAAAAAAAGAAAAACCTATTTTTTCAACTCATATTTTCAACTTATCTTTTTATGGGTTTACACAAATTTCGAGCGGGAAAACTCTTTGGATGCAGAATTTGATTTCTCATCCAGGGAGTACCCATGTTGTATACTTTCGATAGGTCATACTACATGAAAAATTAGAAATACATGAAAAACACGATTGCAATCACGTTTTTTCATGTATTTCACATTTTTGCGTAGCACACTCCATAAAAAGTATGCAACATGGGTATTCCTTATATGAGGAATTATATTTTTCATCCAGCGAGTACTTCCGCTCAAAATTTGAGTAGAACCATAGGGAGATGAGTTGAATTTTTTTTTTGAAAAGGTAGTTTTATTATTTTATTATTTTTTAATATTTTTACTTTTTTACCTCAAAAAATAGTGAATCATTCCCATGGTTGACTTCGTCATATTGAATCCTATTGGTTCTTATAAGGTTTATTTTGGTTATACATTTTTCTTAAGAGACCCATTTTAGACCTCAAAATTTCTCTAATGAATGATTGACCATGAATAACCATGGTTAACCATGGTTTTCCATGGTTGATTTTCACATTGAGACAAAATTTTTCTGAATTTCACATTGTACCATGGTAGATCATGATCAACCATCGTTGATCTATGATCGTATATAAAATTTATATATAATAATGATCTATGATCCTTACCATCTATAAAATTTATAGATCATAATGATCTATAAGGTGTTCCACCCAACTTTTGGTTTCCCCATCACCCCACCCTCAACCCCAACCTTCGGTTGTCTTTCTTTACTGCTAAAGTATTGGCACACACCTCTCAACTGCAAGGACCTTCCCAACACTACCCATTTTACCTTTTCATCCCAAAACATCCATTTCCCTTGCCCTAAACAGGTTGACGATGGTTGAGCATGGTTTATTTGCATATTGTGACAATATTTGTCGCAATTTGACATTGGACCATCAATGACCATCATTATAAACTCAATGGATTTTTATGAAACCCTAAGATTAATATTATAAATCCTATCAATAATATTAAACCGTAGGGAATAATAAACCCAAGGGATTAATACTAATAAGCCATGATATTATAAACCCAAGTAATTATGAACTTAAGGGAATAATATTAAATCCTAGGGATTAATATTATAAACCCAACATATATAAACCCCATGATAAATATTATAAACCCTAAAATAAACATGGTTGACCATGGATTACCATTGTTGATTTCCATATTGAGACAATCTTAAGATAGTCTAAATATGAAAATGAAGCATGGTCAACCATGGTTCAATATTGCGGTGTGACAATGTTTGTATCAATATGAAAATAAATAATGGTAAACCATGGTCAACCATGTTTTTTTTAGGGTTCATAATATTTATGTTAGGTTTATGTATATTTAGTTTATAATATTATTCCCTTTGGTTTATATTCCTTTTGGTTTTTAATATTAATCCTTTGGGTTTATTATTCCCTTCGATTTATGATATTAATCCATGAGGTATATTAATCTAAGGGTCCATATTCCTAGGGTATAATATTATTCCTAGGGTTTATAATATAAATCCCTTAGGTTTAATATAAATCATGGTCAATCAAGGGTTTATATATCTTGGATTTATAATTATTGTTCCTTGGGTTTAATATTATTCCCTTGGGTTTATAATATCAATCCCTTGGGTATATTAATCTAAGGGTTCATATTCCTGGGTTTATAATATCAATCTCTTAGGTTCAATATAAATCATGGTCAATCAAGGGTTTATATATCTTAGATTTATAATATTTTTCCCTTGGATTTATAATATCAATCCCTTGGGAATATTAGTCTAAGGGTTCATATTTCTAGGGTATAATACTATTCATAGGGCTTATAATATCAATCCATTTGGTATATTAATCTAAGGGTTCATATTTCTAGGGTATAATGTTATTCATAGGGTTTATAATATTAATCCCTTAGGTTCAATATAAATCATAGACAACCAAGAATTTATATACCTTGGATTTATAATATTGGTCCCTTGGGTTTAATATTATTCCCTTGGGTTTATAATACCATGGGGTTTTAGTATTAACCCCTTGGGGTTTTAGTATTAACCCTTGGGTTTATTATTCCCTTGAGATTATAATATCAGGTCCCTTCATTTTATTAATCTAAGGGTTCATATTCCTGATCAGGAGCTCAAATCTGAGCTTGGGAAAAAGCTCAAAAATGAAAGTGCTCAAATTTATTTGGAACCTGAGCGACGGGATAGGCCTCGGCGATATGATCCCAACACCACAAACGGCACTGAAATCCGTTGCCGTATGAAGAAGTTATTGCATTTGGAAATTGCCCAATAACCTTTAATTTTGAAAGGGAATTTTTTAATTTTATGTGTTGGGAAATTTTTATGTGGTGGGAAATTTTTTATTTTATATTAATATTTTATATGGTTTTTATTAATCATATATTATATTATTAATTATATGTTTTAAATTAAATTAAACCTTATTAAACTTTAAATATTAAACCCCACATATATATTAAATAAAATTCCAAACTATTTTAAAACCCAAATGAGCAAAGTTTAAAATCCAAAATCGAAAGTCAATGTTTAATATGTGGCAACGTGGGTTTTAAAAGGTTAAGTAAAGATGGCAAACCTTTACATTCGTTTGAAAAAGGTGAAAGGTCACGTGGCAGGTTTGTGTTTTGGTGGGCGGAACATTAAAGGGGCTAGCCCCTTTGAGCTAGCCCGACCCCATTTATATGACCACGATGATGACCGGGGGCTTCAAAAATTATAGTGGAGTTTATTACGGTTTAAACATAACCGTTATTTGTATGGGCATGTGACAACATAATAGACCACGATGCCACGTTTTGTAAACGGTATGGTTAGCAGTCTTCACGCGATTTCGGAGGCAGATTAGATGGAGCGTTCACATGCCATTAAACCAACATTTAATTTAACTGTCAGTTGTTCCGCCAAATTTGGAGCGTGCCCTCCTAATTTGGCGGCATCACTAAATTTAATTGCAGCTAACTAAAGTTGGCCCACAATTAGTGGGATTTTTTCCTAACATTGGGCAAAATACTGTTTTGGGCATATCTTTCACATGGGAGATCCTTTTGAAGTGAATTTATTTATTTATTTTGGGTATATTTGACATTCTAGACTCAATGGAGTAGGTCTGAAGTCTAACAGAGGTCATCTTCAGAGGTTTAAGCATCGAAGAAGATGAAGGAGCCATCAGGGCCTGGAAGGAGAAGGCTGTGTTGTGGACAGTGTTTCTCTGTTTAAGGTAAATAAATAGGAATTCTTAGCTATTTCATGTCTTTTGAATCTGTTTAGATGGTTTTCAGAGCCTGTTAAGAACTTTAGAAAGCCGAAAAGCTTCATTTAAGTTCTAGAGGCCATTTTCCAAACAGAGTGTATAGGCGAAATCGGAGCAGCCGGAGGCCGTTTTTGATGAAAAAAACTCTATCTTGACTATTTCAGTCATTATGGAACCAATGGAAGTGGTTTTAGATCATTTTGAGTACTTCTACAGCTCGAGAAGTTGATATGAAGTCGTGGGCAGCCCTGGGAAAACCGTGGAGGAGAGCCATTTTTGGGAATGTTGTGCTTAATGTAAGCAATTTATCTATTGGTATTTGATGTCTGATCATTATTGGATGCAGCAGTAGTGGTTTTAGGAGCAGAAACATAAATCTAAGGGATTTTGTGCCATTTAGAAGCTCAGAGAAGCTTAGTGCACCAACAGAAGGATGTGTGTCCATGGAAGCCTAAAGTTGTTTGCAGGAATTGGACAACCATTAAAGGGATTTAAAATGGTATTATCAGCCCTTTGAATCATTCTTGTATTCATTGTGGTTAAGTTTGGAGCTTGTAAAAGAATTTGATTACCTTAATCCCAAAGAGTCTAGTCATGTTGACGAAGCTCAAAGGAGATGTAGCCCAAGAGTTGGGGTGAACTCCTATATTATATTGCTGTTGTGTTTTGTTATTCTATGGCTGAATTATGTTTCTGATATTCATGTTAAGTTTTAGCAAAAACAACTACTCTTAAGATACATAAAGAGTGAAAAGACATAAACCATTTGCAAGCTAAATTTCCGCATAACGTCAAGTTTAAAGCAAGATCATTTTAACTAAAATCTGAGTGTTTACTTCTATTATTTCTTTAGGCAGAGTCTGTAAGAGGGCTAGGTAGCCTCTGGATTCATCCTTTCTTTGAAAGGTGAAATATCCGGTAAATTCCCCTATAGTCTATCTCTGTATTAGAAATATGAAGTTCTCACATTTTCAGATTTAAAATTTGAAGTATTTGCACTCATTTACATAAATGAAAATGGATACCTTGCACCCTTTTCAAGTACATTCCATTTTCAGATCAATTCCTAGGGTTCCCCATTTACTAATGTGGTTGTGCATGTGATTGATATACACCTATCGACATACATAATTAATGTAAATCAATAATTTTTATTTATTTTAATACTAATAATAATATTTGTATTATATTAGTTTTGTATTATTATTATTATTTGTTTATCAATATGAATGTTATTATTATCCTTAATAATACATTTATACCAAAATTACCTATCGGCATTTTTCAACCACATTTATCATGTGTCAACATGATCTTCATGTTGATTATCTTTGACCAAATCGATGATGATCATGATGTGTTAGTGTTCAAATTAATATATTACAAATGTATAAATTAATAGATCAATATAATAATCTAATTATTATAAAATTATAAAATTATTAAAATGTAAACCATATTATTAAATTTAAAATAATATTAATAAAATTTACTACTAATAATGTACTATTAATATTAGTAATGATATTAATATATTAATAACATATTATATTATCAATGTATTAATATTAAAAACTCTAATAAATAAAACCCTAAAAACCTTAATATTAAACTCCATATATATGTATATTAATTTATAGATTAATTTTGAAGTTACAAAATACTTATTTTTCTTTTTTGTGTTGGATGGTTATCTTTAATTTTTAAATTATTAAACATTTTTAATATTTTAGATGGTTATTTTAATTATTTTATTAATTTTAATAGTTGTTAATTTTATTTTATTTTGTAAGTTTGGTAGTACCTTTCAATTTTTTCACTTTTTTCACTTTTTTTTTTTACTCCATTTTCATAACATGTCTAGATACATCACCCCAATCGGGGAAGGGAATTGAACCTGTGATGAGTGCTATAACAACCTGCCTCATCACCGTTTAACCAAGACCCCACAGACAATAGTTTTTAAATTTTTAATTAACTAATGTAATTATAATTAATATGGTATTTTTAATATTTTTTATTTATTTATATATTTTTTATAATTATGAAGTTATTATAAATATATGTTTTTTATAATTTTTATTTATTTATATAGTTTTTATAATTATGAAGTTATTATAAATATATGTTTTATTTAAATTTTTTATTAACGTATTGTGGTAGTTCATATTTGTCCAAACAAAATAACTATTTACATAAAAAGAAAAAAATCAACAAAAGCATTTCTGTGGGTAAGTGATTTGATAGGGAGACACAACAAACAAAATGCCGATCATGAAGTGAAGGCTGCGTGGTTGGAAAAACCACATAATTTGATCTCGTGACCAAATCGGTCATACTCTTGACAAGTTTCATAATTTTTCTTTACTTACACCCAGTTTTTCCTGTGTACGTCACCTTGGCCACACTTCCCATTCAAATTTTCTAGGGTTTGATAACTTTTCATACAAATTACGAAATTCTTATTTTTTGGTTCTCTTTTGCGGCTGGGCTTCATCTCAATCAACGTTTGACACGATATGAATTACATTACTCTCCAATGCTCACGGTTCTCTTTCCGGCTGCTAGGCTTGAGATTTGTTAAGGTTTCATCACATTATTCTTCTGCTGGGCTTGATTTTAACCTACGTTTAACTCGGTAAGAGTATCATTCTTCTTTATTCTTGTTTTAATTCTAATTTGGCTGTTGGGATTGATCTTTGTACTGGATTTTTGAGAGATTTTATTGGGGTGCATGACAATGCGGCATGAAGGGTTTACCGGAAACCAGCTGTCGGTAAAGTATTTAAAATACTTTTAGCTTTCACCATTTTATTTAATTTATTTACCATTAAGAATAATAAATATTTTACCCTAAAAACAAAAAGCCTCTCAAATTGAAGTTTATGAAATCCATATTCCTACGCACTGCCTCTTCACCTAACATAGCCTCTGAACAATTCCATCGTAACAGAATAAGAGAGATGGCTATTCAAATTGTTATAGTGTTACACCCTTATTTTGTGATGGACTTTGTTCGTGCCCTTGTTGGGCCTTAAAGAGAAGACTTGTGCAGGGTATGTTAGGTCTAAGAGAGGGACCACATAGGAATATGGATCTCATTAACCTCAATTTCAAAGATATATACTTTTATTTCCAAAGGAAGGAGAGAGGACAGCTGTAGACACGAAGTGTAATTAGGAAGTCGAGTATTCAATATGGATTACTAGCAATGACTGGTATGTATTTTGAGAGATTTTTTTTTTATATAATTTTTTTAAACTAGCATAACTTTATTAATAAAGTGGATGATATATACGTATTAATTTATTATTCATTTTTATGTCTATGGGAAACATGAATTTTAGAAAATGATGTTTATAGAGATTATCAAATATTTCATTAATGTGTTTTTTCTAGTTGATGGTGTATGTGTATGAGGTGGACTAGTAGACCAAGGTTGATTATGGTTGACATTGCCACACTATAGCTTAAAATGGTTGATGAGGGTTGACTATGGTTGAACATTGTTTTGAGGGTTGTTCATGGTTGACAATGGTTGGCTATGGTCAAATAAAGTTGATGAAATTGATAAGTTTGATCACCAAAGGGTTGACTATGGTTAACAAAGGTTGACCATGGTCAACCATAAATATAATACTATATTTATGTTACATTAATGATTTTCAACCATGTTGGAGCTTGGTTGACCATGTTTGATCATGGTTGGGCTTATTCTATGGCTATTTTAAACCTATGGTTAACTATGGCTAGACATGGTACATTAGGATTGTCACCATTTACCTATATATGAATGTAGTTGACCATGGTTGACTATGATGCCCATGGTGAGCATCGTTGGCCATCTTGACCATGTTCACCATGGTTAACCATAGATAATCATTATCGATGATGTTGACCATGTAGACCATCGTTGGCCATGGTTTGGCAATGTTTAAACGTGGTTGGCCATCTTGACCATGGTTGACCTTATCTATGAGTAATTATGATTAACAAATTATGACTGTGATTAAATATGTTTGACCTTAGTCAACCAAGGAAAGATCATGGTTGACTTAGTTCAACATGGTTGACCATTGTTGTTAATGGTTTTGCTTGTTGCATTGTGGCATATTTTTTTTGTCATGTTCCAAATGGAAACAATAATTCATATGAAAGATCGAAAATCACATTAATTGACATATATCAACCACTTTATTAATGTAGTTGTGCTAGTTTATGATAAATGCAAGCGAAACGAATTGGTAGATAATGGATGAGTATGGTTGAAGAGGGTTGATGAGGTTAACCATGGTTTTCCTTCATTAACAAGGTTGACCAAGAATGGCCATGCTTTACCATTAATGTAACAAAGTATTTGTGTTACATTTATGTTGATCGTTTTTAGTTAATTTTTATCAACCATGGTTAAACATAGTGAAAGTTACATTAATGTTACATTATTGGTTGATGAGGCTTGATGAGATTGACCATGATTTACCATGATTAACCATGGTTAACCATTAACGTAATTATGTATTTATGTCACATTAATATTAACCATAGTTACATTGTCACATTAGTATTTACATTAATGTTGAATGTGGTGGACCATGGTCGACATTACATTAATGTTACCTTGTGTTATCGATAACCATGGTTCAATGGTTGACCGTGGATAACCATGTTGTCGATGGTTGATAAGGTTGTGCATGTTTCTGCTTGTCGACCATGTTTAACCATGTTTGACAACGGTGGACGATGATTGGCACTATCTAAGCTTGTTTGACCATGTCTAACCATCTTGACCATAGTGGACCATGGTTGATGTTACATGAATGTTACCATTATTGATGGTTGGGCCTACTTGAGTATTGTTGATGGTTTGCTAGGCTACACCATGGTCAACCATGTTGTACATGGTTGACTATATTTGAATGTGGTTAACCACAGATGGACATAGTTAAACATAGTTGAGTTTGTTTGACCATGGATGAATTTTTTTAGAGAAATGGTTGCTCTTGTTGACTATGCTTCATCATGGTTGAGTTTTTTTTACCATTGTTAAGCTTGTTTGAACATGGTTGACTATGGTCAACATATGCTTGATTATGGGTGAACATGGTTGACCAAGCATGTCGACATTTACGTATAGATGGTTGTGTTCAACTAGGGCTAACTAAGATGCACATGTATAATATGGTTGACAAAGGTAAAGCTTAATCAACCATGTTAACCATATTGGGTATTGTTAAACATGGTGTGAACATATTTGACATTTTTTTAACTATGGTTTTCCATGTTAACCATGTTCTCTATGGATGAATCATATCCTATATTTGTTATCTAATCAAAATATCTGTTACAATATGGAGGTTGTTCTACATCTGTCCTCCTTCTTGAAGTTACAAAATATCTCATCCAAGTTATTTGTATCTTTTATAATGTGCCACATGGCAAAGAATGCTAACTCATCAAAAAGTACCTAACCATCTAGATTCCTTCTAGAACTAAGAAATTTACATTTACATGGAAATTCTAGTTCATAAAGAAATTTAATGGAGGGAATTCACTCCAATTTGAAAATTCCAATACTCCTTAGGTCTAGGAAATAATATGGACTTGGGGGTTATGCTCCTACATCAAACTCCCCAATTTTAAAATATGCATGGCTTCTTATTCATCTGCCACTATTGAAGTCCTCCTAGATCCCAAAATTTATTTGTTTCCCATATGTTTAACTATTTTGTGGTTTCGTTGATGTTGCTTCTTTACACTTTCTAGGTTTCCACACATTTTTGTGTAGTGCTCCACTTTCCTTGCTAATGTATTCTCTCCCAAACAACTATCTTATGTTGATTTATGTAATCATCACCTCAATATTCCTTTCCTTAGGTTTTTTTATTCATCAACAGACATATCTCCCTGATCTCAAAACCCAATGAATTTTTTCGCTAATCCATGTTGCTAACACTGCTCCATTGCAACTTAATTTCAAAATTAAAAAAATAATAATAATTTCATCCATTTGCATTTCACCAGGCATTTCCTTAAGGATGTTTAGGGACTTTTGTTGGCTCCTCCATGGATAATTCATGAAATATTGCCTTGCATTTTCCAAACCTACATCTGCACATGAAACAAATATACCACAATAAATATCAAACCTCCAAAAATCACCATCGATCATTAGAATGTTTTTTTTCTTCTCTACACTACTATATTTAAAAATTTAGTCTGATGCCCCTCCATATGCATTGGTCTCCCTTTCAACCTTGGGTTCCTCTTTTACATAATGTTAAGGACATCTATGGGTTTATTCCTCCTTATTCTTCTTTCCTACAGTATCTATGTAGTCCTCCTCAATTTTTGGATTAAATGGCCTTTATCCCATCATCACCCTCTCTCTATTAAAGTCCACATAGATAGGTCTATCATCCTTCATTCCACATGCTATAATTTACTCGTAAATTTCATCGTTCTCTTCCTCTAAATTAAATAAGATTTCATTATTAGATTCTCTTAGAATCCTCTCTGGAAATTTTATATCCTCATGAAATTCCATTAGCATTACATCAAAATGTGTTGATTCATGACTAATTCATGTGCCATCCCCACAAATATGTGCAAACCACTACACTTTATACCTCCCCCAAGGGTATAATAAAAATATATTAAAATATCAAAACTTATAAACTTTATTAGTAGTGGGGTGCCCAAGAGTAATAAGGATTTGAAATCATCTAATTTAATGGACATCATTTAATAACTTTCTTCATGATTTTATGTCATTATATAAGTACATGGAGATACAAGGAGTAATACGTGTGAAAAGAGTTTTCATATGTGTGTTTAAATGTGATGAAAAGTTTGAAAACATGCTAGCACATTCAACATCCCTGGTATGCATTTCCTTACAGAGTTACCATATGAATATATTTATTCTCAACATGACACATGAATAATAATAATCCATTATCTACAAGATTGATAAGTTATTTTTGTAGAGGTTCTAGAAATATTACAAGATCAATCACATTTGTTCTTGACCCTTATGTTCTAAAAAAATGAATAAAAATTTTTTTTACACTTTGTAAATAAACTATGCCACAAAATCACTTTCTTCATTATTTTATGTCATTATAAAAGTACATAGCAATACAACCAGTAATATGTGTGAAAAGATTTTGCATACATGCATTTAAATGTGATGAAAATTTTAAAAAGATGCTAGCACATTGAACATGTCTGATATGTATTTCCTTATAGAGTTACCATATGAATATATTTCTTCTCAACATGACAAACCAATAATAATAATCCATTATCTAAAATATTGATAAATTATTTTTATAAAGCTCTTAAAAATATTACAATATTTGTTCTTGACCCTTATGTGCTAAAAATAATGAATAAAAAGAGAGGTATACACCTTGTAAAGGAACTGTGCTAGGAAATAAACTTTTGAATAAAGTAATGACTAAGGCATGAAGGTTAACGGTTAAAGTAAAGGAAAAAAATATATATTTAAAGGTTCACGGAGTTTAACTTTTAGGCCACCAATGCACTGCTTGCACATATATTTTAGATTTAATGGTTTACAAAGTTTTACTTCAGGCCACCAATGCATTACTTATGGTTGCAAATATATTTTAGATTTAATAGTTCAAAATTTTTGACTTTTAGGTCACCTAGCATTGCATAGATTAACATGGGTTAATGTGATATTTGTTGAGTCGAGATGTTTATTCTAGGGGAAATGTGTAATTTATTTTGTAATAAAAGATATACATGTTTATTCTCATTTTTATTCATAAATTAAATATTTGGATGCTCATTATGAAAAATAAAACAATTATTTAAAAATTTATTTTTAATTTTGAGTATGTTAAATATGGAAAATTTTAGGGGCTAATATTCGTAGGTGGGCTAATTTTTCATGGTTTTTCCAAAAAAAAGATTCGCCAATTTTCATTTTTTTATAAAAATGATTCGCCCAAATTTTACAACATAGCATTATTTTACGTTAAAAATCGTCAACATTATAAAATCGCCAGCATTATATAGACATTATATATAATATCATTATAAATTTGAATAATTTTACAAATACATGAATAAAATTTTTATAGTTTGCATATTAGGGGCTAGTTAGATTCACTAATTTTTTAAACTTCAAGATAATTTTCCATCCTTAAAATTTTCCCTGATGCCAGAGTTGTATAATTGTTATACTTTCTAAAAATATTTCAATACATGTCTTACATGAAATTTTTAAAAATATTTCAGTTTATGATTCAAATAACACTTTTAAATACACATGTTTACTAATTTATTAAATTCATGCATATAGCGAGAATGTAAATGAAAAAATATTTTAGTGATCATAATAAAACTATTTTAATGTGGAAAATATAGTGCATAAATAAAATATTTCAAGAAAAAATATTATCTGTATATATTATAGACGATTAAAAAAAACTATATACACATTATATAAAGCAATTGAAAAAAAAAATGGCTAAAACATTTTTAGTAGCCTTATTGTGGCCCTTTTCAAAGTAAATTTTTTGGTCAATTTTGTTTAAAATCAAGCAAAGATGTGCTTGAATTCCAAGTTTAATTTGTGTAGTGTACACAATCCAATTTTCCAGGTAAATTTTGAAGACATTGAATCTTGTTTATATATTGAAAAATATAATTTAGACAACAAAAAAGTACACACACACACACACACACACATATTAATTACAAATCTATTAGGCTTCAGAGGGATGAAATCTGTCATGTGAGAAAGTTTTAGTCAAATTTTCCACTCTAAAAGAGATTTACACCTTGAAATACTTGATACCTCTCGACCCTTGCTAGATCCATATTAAAGATAGATCTATACTGGTTGAACAAGGACATACTTACACATCGCCTTCACACTGGGTTGTAGAAAGAGCCTCTGATAAATATATATATATATATATATATATATATATATATATATATATATATATATATATATATATATATATATATATATATATATATATATATATATATATATATATATAAACAGTGTTGGCTATAACCAACATAGGTTCACACACATTAAAAGGATTTTCTTGTTATTAATATAGTTTAAAAGAAAATATTTTAATGTTATATATAATAAAATATCTAATGTGAGTTATGAACAAAATATTTTAATATGAATTAATATTGATGTATACTTAAAAATATATTAGCTTAATGTGTATTGATAAAATGACTCAATACACGTCATGCAAAATATTTTATATATTGTTTTAAAGAATTATGTTATTATTATATATAACTATTGGAAAAAATAAGTATTTTTCAACTAGTACTAGATGTGTACTTAAAATGGATATTTGTTGGTTACCCCCTATCAGAAAGAATCTCAAGGATTCCAATGCATTCTATTGTTAGCCTCAGTCTATTTTGTGTTTGCATGTACAAAAGCTCCCTTGGCTCTTAAAATTTTGTTTTTCCCTTTGTGTATTTTCAAGACACCCAAACCTTTATGTTGAGTTATTTTCTTTTTTGATTTCTTATATTGTGCTTTGAGGCAAATTACTTCATAATAAATTTCTCCATAATTACATCTTTAGTAGAAGATATAGGGGAAAATGAAAGGGACAAGACAAAAGGAAAAATGTGACACAGAAAATAAATAAAAACAAACAAAACATATTCTCTAAAAACTTCGATGAAGATTCTAAAGATTTTAACCAGACAGGGAACTTATAATTGTTTCCTCCACCTGCTCCTACGCTTCATGCCCTCAAAAAATTCTTCGCCACCACACTTGAGTATAATGGATATTCTTAAACCACACTTGCGTCAATAGTGTCATTGCAGCGTAAATATGAGAAAGTTTTCCATGTGTACTATGACAAACAAGAAAACAAAAAAAACATAGATAACAATACACAAGTACAACTTCTAATAAAAAATATATAACAATGAAACTTTAACAAACAAGCATCAAAGAAGCTACAACTAGGTTAAAATCAGATTGTGTATATCTTATATGCCTTGTCTACAAGGATATAAAAAATTGTGTTGGTTACGTGTTTGTTCAAGTCGAAATAGTTATGCCAGTGTTTCCCTTTCAAATTTGAGCAAGTAATGGTGGTGAGGAGGTGTGCAGTGAGGTGGTGCATGAGGCAAAGGAAGTGCGTTAAAAATTTTGTTTGGAAAGATTAATTATCTCCAACACTCCCCCTTATTTACGACCGACAAATTAACCATGAATTAACATAACTTAAACATACCTACTAGTCTAAGTCCCAGCTAGGCTTATAATGACTCAAAACTTTGACATCAATCCTTGTGTTGGATTTCTTTTTCTTTTTCTTCAAAATATTGTATCTTTTCAACTACCTCATCTTTGTATTTTTGTTGTAGGCTCCAAATTTAATTTTCTTCATCTGTTGTTGCAACTCTTCCATCGTTATATCTTTATATATCATAAAAACATAGAAAATTGTTTCTAATGTCCTTTACTTCTTGTAAAATCTGTTCATATGTGGACTGCTTCCACACATCATCTTCTATAGTTTGTTCTTTATCATCAATATTTTGATTATCAATTTTATATAGCATAAGTTCATAAAAGAATTTTATCTCTTTAGGGTTCCAATACTTGAAAATTTCAGTGAAATTTTCATTTTCAGAATCGTCTATGTTGTCTTTAACATTCATTGCTGCAATTTCTATGCAAACTTCATCAACACATGGTGTTTCAAGCCATGCCTAAAAAAACTTTAATTCTTCTTCAAATTTTTTTGTTTATTCTCCATTACTTCTCACATCTGCACACTCAAAATCAATGTTAAGTTCATATGAAAAAACAACTTTAGAACCATATTGGTTATGCTCATTCTGTTATGCAATGAGAGTTTTCTTCTCTTCTTCTTCCTTCTTTGACTCTGTCGATACCTCATAATATTGATTCTCCACTTCTTCACCACCTCTAATTTTGAAAAAAAGTTTTCTTCCACTTTGATTTCGGACACAAGTGGGCTGCTCTCACCAAATAACAACGTATCAGTAAGATATTTTTTTGCATCATCTGCAACCACTTATCACTAGTTAATTGTTATTCATCAAATTTAACATCAACAATTTCAATTTTTGGATGCACCAATTTTTTTTTTGCCCCAGTGATAGCTTTATCTATACCAAAATCAAATCGTGTCGGTAACACACCATTAACATTGTGATCCACTTTCAAGTGAGATTCACTAAACTCTTCATATTTATATAGATGTGTTGCTACATGTCCACTTCCCTTTTCATCTTCAAGGACTACTACAATAGACTGTACAATACTACTATCTTTGACTTGTTTACTCCCCGTTACACCAAAAGTCCTCCCAAAGATATCTCAAGCCTCATTTGTTGCCATTTTCATATGAAATGAGGAGAATAATGTTGTCATCTATGCATTATTTTATACGTTTTAATTCCAAGACATTCTTTTGTCTTTTGAATTCCAAATCTTTCAAATAAAATTCAAACAAATCTAAGTTTTGCTATACTTTCTATTCCTCTTAGAAATTCCCATTTATTTAATCACCTTATATTTTAAAATGTTGACCAATAACGTTTTTTGTAAACTTAGTAGTATTAATATATACACTTGATGACCTCAACCTCCCCATAGGAAACCAGGGCTATTGGCCATCTCAGAGATTTATAGGCTAGCCAAAATTGAAAGAGTTTAAATTTGTCTCTAGTTATCTTAACAATTCTATTGTCTATCTTAACTTATTTTGAAATATAAAAAAAGTAAATGTTATCCATTGTCTGCATATCAACAAAAAAAAAGTATTCACTAGACTCAATTATCAGATGATTGAATGGGTTTAGGGTCCTTGACACTTGACCCCAGCATGCCAACCTGGTTCATATTCTGAAGCTGCCTATCAATTCCTCCAAGGCGGATATCTGATGATGATGTTGGAAGTGAATCTCTTGGATGTCCTTGCGGATTTCTGTTAAAATGGAGGAAGCCTTTGGATCTCCTCTTATCTCTTCAATTGTAACAATTTCTTTAGCCAGTAAACACTTCATAGTCTAGTAAATATGAATATATTTCTAAAAAAGAGACAGTCTACCTTTGGTATTTCCGAGAACCGTTAAGATTGGATCCATCTCATCCTCAGGAATATCTTCCTCTACCTTGGTTTTCAATTATTTTTCCCTTCCATAAACCAATGATTTGACATGGCCAGGTGTCCCTTCTTCATATGCATGGAAAAGGTTATCCATGATTTCCTTGCCGGATTTCCTTCCCCTTTTGCATGGCCCCACTTTAGCCTTACCTTTATCCTTTTCCTCCATTCTTGTAGACTATGCTTTAAACATTTTTACATGGAACCGGTCTCCCAACAACAGCACATTCACCCAGATCCACTATGCATTCTAAAAAATGGTTGATGAGACTTCGCAATGGTTGATAATGATTGACTAAAGATGACCATGACCAACGATTAATATAATAATTTATTACTGTTACATTAATTTTTTTCAATCATGTGTGTCCATGGTTGAGCTTGCTTGACCATGATTGCTCAACATGGTAGACCAGGGTTGTCAACATTTATCTATATATGAATTTAGTTGACCATGATACCCATGATGTGCATCATGGGCCATCTTGACCATGCTAACCATGCCTAACTATATATAACCATTATCAATCATGTTGAGCATGGTTTTGGCCATGTTTAACCTTGTAGACGATTGAATATGCTCGATCACTTATGACCGTGATTGAGTATGTTTGAGCTAAATCAAACAAGGGAATATAATGGTTGACTTAGTTTAACATGGTTGACCATTATTGTTAAGGGTTTTCTTGTTACATTGTGACATCAATTTTTTTCATATACCTAGTGAGAATAATTCATATGAAAGGTGGAAAATGAAATTAGTTGACATATATCAACCCTTTATGAATGTGGTAGTGCTAGTTGACGAAAATGTGAGTGGAGGAGATTAATAGACAAGGTTGGAATCCACTAAATATCACTAAAAGGTTGATAATGGTTACCCATGGTTGCCAAGGGGTGTTGATGATTGACTATGGTTGAAGAGAGTTGATGAGGTTGTGGAGGTTGACAACGGTTGACTATGTTTGATCTTCTTTAACAAGATTGATTGAGGATGACCATGATTTACCATTAATGTAACAATGTAAGTATGTTACATTTATCTTGATCATTGTTAGTTAATGTTTATCACCACAGTTGATCATAGTTGACGTTACATTAATGGTTGAAAAGGGTTGATGAGATTGACCATTAATGTACCAATGTATTTATCTCACATTAATTTTGACCATAGTTACATAGTTACATTAGTGTTACATTAATATTGCCCATGGTGGACCATGGTTGATGTTACATTAATGATACCTTGGTCTATGAATGACCATAGTTTATGGTTGGCTATGGTTGACTATGTTATTCATGGTTGATAAGGTTGTGCATGGTTGTACTTGTTGACCATGTTTCACCATGATTGAACATGGTTGACCATGTTTTAACATTATGTAGCATGGCGGGCCACGATTTACTAGGTATAAGCTTCTTTCACCATGTTTGACCATATTGACCATAGTGGACCATGGTTAATGTTACATTAACGTTAAAAATGTTGATGGTTGACCATGCTTGACTATGGTTGGTGGTTCACCAAGGTTGATCGTGTTGTACATGGTTGACTATGGTTGAATGTGGTTAACCATGAATGGACACGATTGACCATGATTGAATGTGTCTAAACTTGTTTCACCATATCTATATTTACCATAGTTGACCATGGTTGGTGTTACATTAATGTTACCACTGTTAATAGTTAACCATGATTGAGCATGGATGGTTTTCCATGGTTGGCCTTGTTTAATCATGTTGTACATGGTTGACTATGGTTGAATGTTGTTAACTTTGTATGGACATGATTGACCATGGTTGAGCTTGCTTGACCATGGATGAACAAGATTTCATGTGGTTGTACCTGTTGACCATGGTTCACCATGGTTGAGTTTGTTTGACTATATTTACTGATCGTTGATTATGCTCAACATATTATTGACTACGGGCAAACATGGTTTACTATGTATGTCAACATTTATATATAGATGATTATGATTGACCTTGGCTAGCCAAGATACACATGTATTGTATGATTGATCATGGTAAAACTTAGTGAACCATGTCTAAACACAGGTTGACCATGTTGATCATGTTCTCTATGGCTAAGTATTTTTTACCATGGTTGACCATGTGTAACCATGGTCAACCGAGGGTCGATCATACTTGACTTAGCTGAACATGCTTAACTATGGTTTTTGTTAGTCATATTGCAATGTTGATATTTGTTTGTCACATTGCAACATTACTTTCTTTTGTCCAATTGCAAAGATGGTTTTGTTTCATCACTTTGTGATGTCATGTTTTTTTGTCACATTCCAATGTTACTTGTTGTTTGTCACTATGTGATGACATTTTTTGTTCATGACATTTTTTTTGTGACATTTTGAGTTGCAACATTGCAATGTTTTTTTATTCATCATATTTCGACCACATTGTTATTTGTCACATGGAAATGTTGTTTCTTATTCATCATAATATGACATCAATTTTTTGTGCAATTTCCACATCATATGTTGTTCATCGTATTGTGACATTGTTTTCTATTCATTAGATTGCGACGATATTTTCTATTCATTATAAAAGATCATAATGTGACATTGTTCATCAAAATGTGATGCAATATTGTTTATCACATTGTGGCACCGATTTTTGTTTGGCATTGGTTATTTATAGATGATTTTAGTTAACCAAGTTTGACTGTGATACTTCCTATGTTGGCTATTACAGACCATGATACCCATGTTGGCTATGATTGAATATGATACAAAGGTTGACCATGATGTCTATGTTAACTATGATTGAATATGTTCACTATGCAACATCAATTTTTGGTACAATTTAAATGTCACTTGGTCTTCCTCACATTGTGGCATCATTTTTTGTGTATCACATTGTGTCATTATCTAGTACCCGTCCTATTGTAAAAGTATTTGTTGTTCATCATATTTTGAAGTTTCAATGTCATATCAATTTTGCATGTCACATTAAAATGTCATTTTCTATTTATTTATTAGTGAATATAGCAATGTCTTCATATGTATATATATAATCATTAATCTGTTATTACAAAATTAAATTAATATATGAAAATTATATTAAAATTCTTGTAGTTGCATAAGTATGGTGAACCAAAATCTTTATGATAATCAAACTAAATATTTAATTATTGAGGGGTATTGTGAGCATCACCCGATGCAATGAGTATTAAGTGGACTATTCAAAAATCATGAGAAAATAGTCAGTTACGTCTACTTCTCATGGAAATGGTCATAGATGAATGACTTACTTAACGCAGTTGAATCCCAAAAAAATTGGTATCTAATATAAAACAGTATGAAAACCCTCAATACTTATATACAAAGAGTGAAGAGAGCTATACATAAATGATTCATAAAACAATTTAAAATAATGATACATACACCCCCACTCTAACTAGCAAAACTTTGATGCTGGATGCTTATCACACTTTCTTGACCTTAACCACTCTACAGAGAAAAAAAAATCAACAATGCTTTTGCTCCAAATCCACCTTTTCGAGAACATCTGTGAAGTTCTCTATGCAGAGTACATACAATATGAAAGCTTGAAAAAAAAAAAACAAACAAAACAATACAATACAATACAATAGGCTCACATTGCTTTAAAATGTACCAAAGGCCACTCATGCTACTCCATTGTAGCCAATCCTTGGCTATTCATGTTGACACCACATCGCACAGCTACCACCATTTATTTTCAGGCTCAAATATTTCAGAGATTCACAGTTCAGACTCAACTTTTTCTTTTCCTATTTTCTCCAAGGCTCAAATATTTCAAAAATCCATAGTTCAGAATAAACTTTTTCTTTTCGAATTTTCTTGGTTTTCTAAATCCAGTCGCCAATACCAAAATTAGAAAGTTTGACCCGATATACTCAACAATAGGAAAATTGAATATTAAAAAATTAGAAAATTTACCCATTATCAATTAGGATTTGAATATATTCTGCCCATGCATCAACAGACCATGTCCGTGGAATGTCCAAATTAGCCAATTTATCACAATTTATCATTGAACTAATTTGAACACCCACATTTTTTTTTGGGTCAATTTGACCAAATTTGGTAACTATGCTACATCGTAGATCAGATTTGAAATCAGATTTCCGCATCCAATTCTTAGTCGTATAATTAAAAAAAAACAAATAAACCCCGCGACAAATTACTTCTAGCTGGACTTGATTTTTTCTATTTTTTTACTGACCTAGTTTAGATTTAGTTCAACATGTTTACTGGATGGAACCATTTACTCACAGTTAGATGTTATCATAAAAATTGTGTTAAGTTAGTAGAATTTAGATCATGTTGAGATGGTTTAATTCTTAAAAATAAATGTTAGAGATTATCACAATGATTATATTCAGCTAGGTAAAGTTTAGATACCTTTGAAACTGTTTAATTAAAAAAAAAAAAATCATACTATGTCAAAAATTATATATTAAGCTAAATAAAGTTTGGAAGCCCTTAAAATAAATTAATTCTAAAAAAATAACTTTTATCTTCAACTTCTTCTATGAGAAATTAAGCGTAATTTTGAGTTCAAGTTGATAATTGTGCGATTATTGTTCATTCTTGTTTAAATGCACAACGCAAGTTAACGCATTGTAATTGAAGAAAAGAAATTGATTATACACTATTAAGGGGTTGAAGGCGTTCGTTCGCTCACTGGAAAATCAGTTAATTTATTTTTAATTATAAGAATTTTTATTGAAAATTTAAATAGCTATGAATATTGATTTATGGAAAGTTCATTTAAAAACAAAATTATTAATATGAGTATTATTTACAAATTTAATTGTTATTAATATTGTAAGTGTTGTCCATAATTATTTTAAAATTTTAATTTAAAAAATTTTATATTTTTAAAATTTGTAAAAAAAATCATTAATTTTAAATGGTAATTTTAAATTGAATATTACTTTTCATAAATTTTATAGTTTTTTTTTGAAGTGTTGTGTGGCATTCTACATCTAAAGAAATGTGTCATGTTTTTCTTTTATATATATATATATATATATAATAAAATAGTGTTAACTATAATTAAAAACAAGAATGAATAAATTTATTTGGTTAGTAGTTAGTTTTAATTAAATTTTTTATAAAACATAAATAATCTTACTTTCATTGTGATTATTAGATTTGTTGTGATTTTACAATTTAGAAGATGTAGTAAGAATATTTCATTTTTATTTTTATTCTCAACTATAAATAACATATTTGGATATTTATAGGAAAATACATAATTTATATCAATTAAAAATAAATAAAATTAATTAAAAGTAAAAGCAATATTGTTGTGTTGAAAGAAACATTCTCTACTCCAATATGAAAAAGTTGTATATCAAGTTGAAAGAGTGTCCCTAATGAAACACGATTCATTTGTCAAGGAAGAGGAGGTAGGTGGGGAGCAATGTAGAAACACGATTCATTTGTCCAGGCTACACTTGTATTTACAATTGTTTGCAATAATGAGAAAGATTTCCTAAGCTTGTGCAATAAAACCCAAAACATCGTGTTTCCGCCCTGTAGTTACGGGCTAGCTGTAAAAGGAAGAAACATGTTGCTAAAAATACTACCTGCCAGCTGTTCATATGGCGGGCGGGGTGTTCAAAATTCAAATTTCAAACAAGCGGTATTACTTTTAGAAGGCTTTAATTGTGTTCTGTATTATCCGTTTATCTAAAGGCACGTCAACGGAGATGGAGAGGGCCCCGCTAGCCACGTCAACAATCCCAACGAATGTGCAATCGAGATAAGCTCTGCGGCTATAACTTGGGCACTGAAGATCTGCAGAACGTGCTAGTATTTCAAGGAAGGCTTATAATGCAATATTGCATATAATAAAAAGTTTTATAGAACTTAGCACGGTAATAAATTAATCGAATTATTTAAGTAAAAAATTTATCATATTCTACTTTTTGGTTAGATATTGACAACTGTTGATTTTCTAATGTTTTTGATATGGATTCTTTATTTTCAGCGATAACATTTGACTAATACTTGTAGGTTTTGGTTTTTGTCTTGGTTTAACTACAATCTTGATTCCCAACAAGTGATATCAATGCCTAGGTCACTAGTTCAATATGGGGAGAGATTATTGGACATTGGATTGGACATTGGATAAACCAATGCTGTCAGTGTGTTTCGTGACATGGACTAACCACCTCTAGTGGATCCTTATCTCTCGCGATAAGATTCTTAACATGGACTAACCAGACTAACCACTTCTAGTGGATCCTTATCTCTAGCGATGAAATTCGTGACATGGACTCATCGCAACATGGACTAACCAGACTAACCACCTTTAGTGGATCCTTATCTCTAGCGATGAGATTCGTGACATGGACTAACCAAGTCTCGCTGATCCTTATTAACACCTGCGAATTTTGATCTAACCGCAATAGTGATTCTTGACACCTTTTTATTTAATTTGTTTAATTAAAATTTTAAAAATTTTGCTCTTATCATAAATTATTAATTATTTTTTAAAATAATAAATAAATTTATTTTGAATCAAAAATTAAATTACTATTGTGAATAATATATATTTTGACAATTTTGTTTTCACAATTGCCTTTCTTGTTTGCATAGATGTCCTAAGCCTATGAACATTCATTAATGATTTAACGATATTGGTAAACTCTAAGCTCATAAATAGTTATAAATGTGCTTAAGCCTTAGACATTCTAAGCTTAGCAAGAAGTTATAAATGTGCTTAAGCCTATAGACATTCATCAACAATTTTTGAGCAATTTTCATTTCCATTTTTATGATCTTCAGAGTAAGTTAATCACACAATTAATGATTTATTTCAAGGTTTGTCACTATTTTTTTTTTATAGATTTTATGGATTATTTAAACAAATTTTATTTTATTAATTTTATAAAATTTACTAAATATTTTTAATTTAAAAAAATAATTCTCTTTACTTACAAAGTAAAATAAGCAATAAAACCTTAGAAGTTTTTTTTTATATCATTTCAGTAAAAATAATAAAAATAAAAACAAAATGTGCTCATTAAGTTACGCTAATAAATACAAAGTAAGCTGATTTGATATAGACTTAAACAAAAATAAAAATAATTTAGATACATTTAAAATATAACAGAAACCACAAAACCATATACCCCAAACCACTATTTAACCCCACACTCTCTACAGATTTTCTAGGATTTGATAACCCTTTCGTTCCTACACCCAGTTTTGCTTGTCTACGTCACATAAATCAATTGCTATCGTTCATCAACTGCTTTCTTATTGGGCTTGAAGAAGTTTCTTATATGGAAAATTTCATCTCGTGGACTAAAGAGAATAAGACAACCCGATTTGAGAAGGATAATATCACATTTAACACAATAACAAGATACAAATTACGGTATTGTTCATTGTTTTTCGGCTGATGGACTTCACCTTAATTCACTCAATCCAGGTTTAACACAGTACAAATTACAATACTCTCCATTGTTCTCGATTCTCTTTTGTTCTAATTTGGCAGCTAGGCTTGACCTTTGCTAAGGATTCATCACATTATTTCTCTCTTGTGCTTGATTTTAAGCTGAGTATCATTTTTCTTCATTCTTGTTATGATTCTAATTTGTGTTAAAATAGCTAATTAACTCTCACATGAAGATTTAACTATATTTAGAGTATGAGTTAAGTGTGTTTTGATTCAATTTGAGTTAAGTGATAGATAAATTTGGTAAGTGTGTACAAGTTATATTAGGCGAGTCTTTTATTGAAAAAGTTTAAATACGCTTCACCTGATTCATTATATTAAGATTGAAGTTTGTGTGATCAATAGAAGATTTGCAACTAGTGTTTTATTGTGGATGAAATATTTATGATTTTACTCTTCTGCTTTTTCAATCGATATCAGAGCGAAGTTACAAAGAAAAAACAGAGCAAATCAACAATAATAAAAGAAAGAAAGAAAAAGAGCGAATCAGCAATAATGTGTGTAAGAAGAGATTTTATTTTATTTTCTCAAATCTAAGTAAAAGGAGATTTTTTTTTTCTCTTATTTAGAACAATAACACACCTCATAAGTTATATACAAAGTGTTATAACACAAATTCGTTCTGCAAAAAAATCGTGTCAATACTAACACAATTCAGCATAGTTAAAAAAACGTTTAATGCAGATCAACATAGCGAGCCAAGAGTTAGCGGGCAAGCCTAAAGTAGCAAAAGCCTCGTTACTAAACATAAAACGAAAAAGTGAAAAGGTTTTTTCGGGTCGAAGTCAAATCCGATTAGATATTTGTTGGCTTATACCGTTCAAAGGTTCATGAACACGTTGTTTGGTCTTTTAAAAGAACCAAAGTATTTTAGTTACTTTTGATTTTTTTCTAATATGGTCTTTTATTAAAGGTTTTTTAATTGTTATTTTATATAAAAAGATTGTTTATATATAGAAAAAAATAATTAAAGTATTTTTTTTTGAATAAGAGCTTTGCAAAGTTTATTAAAGGAAAAAGCTTATTATGGTTTTAGAAGAGAATTTTTTGAAGAAAGATGGCAACATCGAGTTTTCACCCATAACTTCTTTCGTTTACATGGAATGATTAATATGTGTGGGCCATTAAGATGGAGACCATGTTGAAGGTGCATGATGTTTGAGATCATGTCAAGTTTGGGTTTTCAGAACCTCAAAATGAAGCAGAAGAACAAGCTCTCACTAAGGCAGAGAGAGAAAAATGGAAGAAAGGAAAAGGGAAGAATGCACAAGCATTACTACTTATCTAGTAAGGAGTGGACTGAGCAGTGTTCCAGAAGATTATGATTACATCTTCAGTAAAGACAACATGGGAAACTTTGACAACCATCTATCAAGGTATGACCAAAGTCAATATTCTTAAATTGTAGAATGCTAAGAGAGATTTTGAAAGTCTGCAGATGAAGGAGACATAGGACATTGATTCTTTCATGAATCGAGTCATGTCTCTCGTAAATCAATTAAAATTTTATGGTTAAGATATTAAATATCGAGCAGTGATTGAGAAAGTCCTTAGATCTTTTTCTACCAAGTTTGATGTTGTACTAGCAATCATAGAAGAAGCCAAGGATTTGGCAACATTGACAGTTGATGAGTTGATGGGATCACTTTTATCGCATGAAACAAGGATAAACAGAAATAAGGATTCCACTTTAGAAACTACTTTCAAAAGTCAAATTTTTATTTTAAGAGGTCGAGGAAAATGTAGATCGAGAGTCATAGGATGAGGTAGAAGACATGGTGGTCAGAGATATGGCTGAGAAGAGCATGAACATGAAAGTGTAAGTAGCAACAAAAGCTTCAACAATAATTGAAGGTTTGTCAAATCAAAGGTGAGATGTTAATATTGCAATAAATTTGATCACTATGCCCGTGATTGCAATAATATGATAGCTTATCAAGGAAACCAGAGAGCTAATGTTAGTACAGAGAATTTAATAACTCCATGTTCCTAGCTTTCCATAACATGCATGATCCGTTTGATAATATATGGCTATTAGACAGTGGTTGCAGTAACCGCATGACAGGAAATAAGAATTTGGTTGCAAATTTCGATCAATTTGTGAAGATAGAGGTAAATTTTTGGACTGAAAAAACTGTGGATGTAGATGGAAAAGGAGTGGACAACATTTTGACCAAGCAAGGGGAGCCAAAGACAATCTAAGATGTATATTATCTTCTTGTTATTAAACATAATTTGATAAGTGTTGGTCAATTGACGTGAAAAATATATAGAGTTATATTTCAAGGACAAGAGTGTGTTATTTGTGACAAGCCCACAAGAAAGAAACTTATAGAAAGGTGAAAATGACGAAGAATAAAATCTTTCCTTTAATTATGAATTACAACGATTAGGTCAGTTCGTTTAGTGTTGCATTTTCTAATGGTTATTAGTTATGGAACTTTCAGTTTGGACACTTGCATTTTTCTGGTTTAAGATTGTTGCAGCAGAAACAAATGGTTAGAGGATTACCTCCTATAAAAGAACATGCTAGTCCATGTGAGTGTTGCACCTTGGGAAGACAACATGGTGAATGTTTCCGAAAGGAAGATGCATACAGAGCAAATAAACCACTTGAGTTAGTGCATACATACTTGTGTGGACCTATGATGACACATTCGATAGTGGAAGTTGCTACTTCCTCACTTTTATTGATGACTATAGTAGAAATACTCGGGTATACTTTTTGAAGCAGAAGTATGAAACTTTTGCAAAGTTCAAATAATTCAAAGCATTAGTAGAGAACCAAAGTGATCGATAGATCAAGGTATTGAGGTCAGATCGTGGGGGAGAATATGATTCGAAGGCATTCCATGAATACTGCAAAAAGCATGGAATTAGAAGATAGTTTAGAACAAGGTACACAACGTAATAGAATGGTGTAGCAGAGAGAAATAACAGAAAAATTATGAGCATGACAATGATCATGTTGAAAGGAAGAAACTTGTCTAATTATTATTTGGCATAAGTAGTTGCATGTGTTGTTTATGTGATAAACATATCACATACAAAGAGTATGATGAACAAAGTACCAGAAGAAGCATGGTTAGGTATGTCATGCAGCATATCACATCTCATATTTTTTGGATTTGTAGCCGATGCACACGTACCTAAGTAGATAAGAGGTAAATTGGATGATAAAAGTGAAAAATGTATATTTACTAGTTATATTGAGCAATCAAAAGCTTAAAAATTATATAACCCTGTCACCAAGAAGACCATAATTAGCAGAGATGTTGTATTCAAAGAACAAGAGTCATGGAATGGGACTGTAGGCAAAACAATTGATGCACAAGCATGATTGTTGGAAGAGGATGATGTAAAAGATAAGGAGCAAAAAAAATCAAAAGAGAAAACATCAAAAAAAGTCACAGCAGTAAGGAATCCAAGATTTTCGGAGCGACATGGATATTCAAACATACCAGCACACCAAAATTATCCTAACAGCCAACCAGGTGATGAATCAAGCAATGGTAAGAGAAAGATGAGAAGTATGAAAGATATTTATGATGATTTCGACGTTAGTTCAATTTTTTCATTGTTGTCATTAAAACCTTATTTGTTTGAAGAAGCTCTCAGATATGAAAATTGGGTGCAAGCCATGGATGAAGAAATTGAAGCTATTGACAAGAATGATACATGGAATTTGGTTGATTTTCCAAGAGACAAAAATATCATTAGTGTGAAGTGGGTGTACAAGACAAAGCTGAATGAGAAAGGTGGAATTGACAAATTTAAATCAAGGCTTTGAGAAAAAGGATTATCACAACAACTAGAAATAGACTTTGGAGAAACATTTGCTTAGGTAGCCAGATTCGATATTGTAAGAGAAATTCTAGCCACAACAACTCAGAACAAGTGGAAAGTATATCAAATGGATGTGAAATCAACTTTCTTGAATGGAATTCTAGAAGAAGAAATTTATGTGCAGCAACCTCGAGGTTATGAAGTTGAAGGTAAAGAAGATAAAGTTTATAGTTTGAAGAAAGCACTCTATGGACTGAAGCAAGCACCTAGAGCATGGTATAGCTGAATCGACAACTACATGATTAAGAATGGATTTTACAGAAGCAACATTGAGCCTAATTTATACACAAAGGTAAATGAACATGGACAAATATTGATTTTTTTATTATATGTTGATGACATGATTTTTACAGGTAATCTTGAGTTAGATGAATTTAAAGCAGCCATGAAGAAATAATTTGAGATGACAGATCTTGGTGTCATGAAATATTTTCTTAGTATAGAAGTTGAGAAATTTGAAAAATTAATTTTTATTTGTCAAAATAAATATGCCAGAGATTTGCTAAAAATATTTAGGATGGATAATGCAAACATATAACTACACCAGTTGCAACAGGTACAAAGTTAAGAAAGGATGATGAAGGATTGGATGTCAATCCAACTCTATTCAAAAGATTGGCTGACAGCCTCATGTATCTCACAACTACAAGATGAGATAGTATGCAAGGAGTGAGTTTGATTTCTAGATTTATGGAGACTCCAAAAGATACGCATTGGAGTGTAGGAAAAATAATTCTGAGATACATAGCAAGAACTAGAGATTGCAGCATAATGTATGCAAGTATAGAAAAAATATTTCATTGGATAAACAAATAGTTATTTTGTAGGAATTTTGGATGATAGGAAGATCACTTCCAGTTATGTGTTCCATCTTGGTCTAGGTGTGATAGCATGGGCATATAATAAGTAGCCTATTGTGACACTATCATCAGTAGAAGTAGAATATGTAGCAGCAACATCAGCAACATGTCAAGCAATATGGTTAAGAGGAGTATTGGATGGACTCAAGCAGAAAAAAGAAGGATCAACAACAATATATTGTGACAACACATCAACGATTGCAATATCTAAGAATAATGTGTTTCATCAAAAGAGAAAGCATATTAATACTAGATATCACTTTATTAGAGAACTTGTGAGCAATGGAGAACTTCACTAGAAGCCTTATAAATTGAGTGATAAATGATATATTTTCAAAGGCATTAGAAAAATATGTGTTTGAGTTTCACAAAATAAACATGGGTGTTGTAAACCCAGCTGAGACATAGACACACATGCATGTTTGATTTTTCATGAGTCATGTTTTAGTTTAGCGGTCGTAATAAAGGGGGAGTGTTAGTCGAGACATAGACACACATGCATGTTTGATTTTTCATGAGTCATGTTTTAGTTTAGCGGTCGTAATAAAGGGGGAGTGTTAAAATAGCTAATTAACTCCTGCATGGAGATTTAACTATAGTTAGAGACTGATTTAAGTGAGCGTCAAGTAAATTCGAGTTAAGTGATATATGGATTTTGTAAATGTGTGCATGTAAAGTATATTAGGTGAGTCGTTTGTTGTAAATGTTTAAATACCCTTCACTAGGTTCATTGTATTAATATTGAAGTTCATGTGATCAATAAAAGAACCACAACTGGTGTGTTATAGTGTGTGAAATATTTATGTTATTTGTGCCTTTAATATTCTGCTTTTCTAAAAATTTGGTTGTTGTGATTCATCTTTGTGCATGTCTATTAATATATTTTTGTGGGGCACATGACAATTGAGCGTGAAGGGTTTACCAGAAGCCGACCGCCGAGAAAGTATTTAAAATATTTATGGCTTTCACCAATTTATTTTATTAACTTAATGAGATATTTTAAATGTTGACCCGTTATATTATTAGAATTAGATATTTATATATATATCAAATAAGTTTATTTTAAATTTTAAAGGAAAAATGAAAAATAATGAACTTTAATTTATAGTTAAGTTAACATATCTTTACCTCAACTTATAATATTGGGAAAAAAATTAAATATATAAAATCGAAGTTTATGAGATCCATATTCCTATGTAGTGCCTCTATACCTATGTCATAAAACCATCTCCAAAAATAGATGAAAAGAGAGACCAACGCCTTAGAAATCAACCACTTTGAGGGGGAAACCTCCTTTTACATTACATAAATGAAAAATTATTGGATGAAAAAAAATGAAAAAACCTCCTTTCGATATATAGGAGTCCATGGGGTATCAATATAATCCTATACGACCTAACAATAATAATCTAAGGGAACAATAATAACAATATGGTGACTACAGGGGTATAACAATAACAATAAGAGGGCTATACTAACAAAAATAAATGACTACACTAGTAATATAGTGCTCTAGCATGCCCCTCTGCTTCAAAAAAGTGTTGTCCTCAACGCTTGAGTAGTTTTGGATGCTTTTGTATAAAATTTTCAGCCTCCCATGAGGAATATTCAGTAGGTAAGTTCCTCCACTTGATGAGATTCTCTGAAATTGATCGATTTTTTAGTTGTCGAGTTCTTTTTTCCGTGACTACTTTAGGTTCCAATATGATTTTTACTTCCTCATCAAGTTTTGGAACTATTGTTTGAACTGGAAGTTTTTCACCTATAACCTTCTTTAAGCATGAAACATGGAAAATTGGGTGCACTCGAAAAGACGCATGAAGCTCCAATTTGTATGCCATAGTACCAATCTTTTGCAACACCTTGTAAGGAACTTAGTAATTTGGTGATAATTTATTATCCTTCTTAGCTTGCTTGAGGGACATTTGTTTGTATGGTTGTATCCATAAAAATACCTAGTCACCTACATAAAACATTCTCTCTCTGCGATGTTCATCTGCCTATTGTTTCGTTCGATTTTGTGCCAAATTTAGGTTATCCTTTAAGAGTTGGAGAACTTTTTGTTGTTGCTCGATGTGATCTTCCACTGCTTGAACCTTATAATTTTCTCTTAAATATGATATGATGGAAGAAATATGATATCCATAAAGTACCATAAATGGGGTCATTTTTGGTGCAGTGTGGAAGGAAGTGTTATACCACCATTCAGCCAAAGGTAACTAATTGACCCATTGTGTTTGTTTATTAGATACAAAGCAACGAATATATCCTTCCAAACATTTGTTCATTATCTCAGTTTTCCCATCATATTGAGGACGATAAGATGATCTATGAGCTAGTTTAGTACCCAAACAAGAAAATAATTTCGTCCAAAAATTTCTAGTGAAAATGGGATCTCTATCGCTTATAATAATATTTGGGTTTCCATGTAGCTTTTGAATTGTTTCCATAAATTTAGTAGCAGCTATACTCACTTTAAATGGATGAGATAATGCACAAAAGTGTGAATACTTGGTAAGCCTATCAACTACCACCATGATGACACTCTTTCCTTCGGACTTAGGTAAACATGTGATAAAGTCCATTGAAACCTCCTCCCAATGTTGATTTGTAATGGATAAATGTTGTAGCAGGCTTGAGGTCTTAATTGTCTCAAATTTATTTTGCTGGAAAACCAAAAATTCTGCCCCAAAATTTTGAATACCAGATTTAAGGCCATCCCAAAAAATTTCTTTGTTCAGCCTTTGGTAAGCTTTTAAAAATCTTAAGTGTCCTCCTAAGGGAGAGGTGTGCAATTCCAAAAGAATATTTTGTTTTATTTGGGAATTATTACAAAGATATAAGAGATATATGTACCATAAGGAATCATTTTTCCAACTAAATGTATCAGATGTATTGGGATATTGTTGTAACTTTTGAATGAGTGTCCATACTTCTTCTTCATTCTTGCATTCCTCCCTTGCTTCGGTTATGCAATATGGTTGGATAATTGAAATGAAACAAAGCAATACTTCCACATCCTCATCCTTTCTTGAGAGTGCATTCGCAAAAACATTTAGCTTCTCTTTTTTGTAGATGATTTCAAAGTCACAACCCAACATCTTTGTGACCCATTTTTGATGCTCTTTGAAGATAGTCTTTGTTCCAAAGAGTATTGAAGACTATCATGATCAGTTTTTACCTTGAAGTGTCTTCCCATTTGGTAAGGTCGCCATTTCTTTAGTGCATGTAGTATTGCCAACATTTCCTTCTTATAAATAGCTTTATGTAAATACTTTCCTTTGATTGGACGAATTTCAAAAGAAATGGGCATTCATTCGTGTATTAAAACAACACCAATTCCATTTCCTCAGGCATCACATTCCACAATAAAGGTTTTTGTGAGGTCTAGCATATCTAGGACTAGTTCTTAGCACACTTCCTCTTTAAGATGTTCAAAGGCCTTAGTTTCTTCAGGAGTCCATGAAAATGAATCTTTCTTCAATAATGTTGTTAGAGGTGTTGCTATTCTCCCATAATTCTTAACAAAATTGTGATAATTACATGTTAACCCGAGAAATCCTCGCAACAATTTATGGTTGTGGGAAATTTCCATTTCCTAATGGATTTAATTTTATTAGGGTCTACCTTAACACCCTCTTGAGATAAAATATGACCCAGATCTTCCACCTCTTGTACTCTAAAGAAACATTTGGAGGTCTTTTCATACAATTTTTTCTCCTCCAATAGATTGAGCACCCTCTCAACATGTTGAACATGGTACTTCCAAGACCTTTTGTATATTAGTATATCATAAAAAAATACTAACACAAATTTTATAAGGAAGGGTTTGAAAATAGAATTCATCAACCCTTGTAAGGCAGAAGGTGCATTCGTAAGGCCAAAAGGCATGAAAAAAAATTCATAATGACCCTCATGAGTTAGAAATGTTGTTTTCAGAATGTCTTCAGTATTCATTTTATTTTGATGATATCTTGAACATAGATCCAACTTGGTGAAATAAATTGCTCCATGTAATTCATCCAATATTTCATCAATCACAGGAATGGGAAATTTATCTTTAATAGTGAACTTATTGAGCGCCCTATAATCTGGAGACATGTGCCATGATCCATCCGTCTTCTGCACCAATACTACTGGAGCAGAGAAAGAACTTTGAAAAGGTTGAATTATAGCAGCCTCTATAATTTATACAATCATATGTTCAATTTTTCTCTTTTGGACATATGGATATCTATAAGGCTTAATGTTTGGAGAAACACTTCCCGAAATCAAATAGCATGATCATTTTCACGAATAGGTGGGAGTCCTTTTGGGAGTCTCAAACACCTTGGAATGATTGTCCAAGACTTCTTGGAGATTTGCAAAAATAGATGATTTTGATTTTGGAACTTCTAGTGAGCATAATTGTGAAATGATGCCTCGTTGTTATTTCTTCAGAAGATTTGTCATGACATTAGAGCTTATTATATTTCCTGGCTTCCCTGCGATACCCTGTAATTAAACTCCCTTTCCTTCCGAAAAAAAATCTATAAATTTTTTTGAAAATTAAAATATACCATCCCCAAAGATTGTAACCATTATACTCCTAGTACAACATCAACACCACTCATTGGAATTGAAAGCATTGGACTATTCAATACATATTCCCCCATGGTTAGCTTGATATTATGGAACTTTCTAGATCAATTTATAATTCCTCCATTTGCCACCATCACTTAACATTTTGGAAATAGGCATAGGAAGCAATTCAATTCCTTGGCTTCCTTACAATGAATAAAAATATGGGTACACTACCCGAATCAATAAGCACTATTTCATTTTTCTTCTTGATATGTCCTTCTATCTTGAGAGTTTGAGGAGTGGTAATTCCTTCCAATGCATTACAGGATATGGTCGGATTAATTTATTCTTCCTATAGGGTTGTTTCTTGGTGTATATCCTCTTCTTTTGAAGTTTCTTGTTCCTTTTCTTCCTCCTCTTCAAAATATATGTAAAATAATTTCTTCTCAGTGCACTTATGACCTTTAGTATATTTTCTATCACAACTATAGCAAAGCCCTTTTTCTCTTTTTTCTTCCAAATTTTGTGGTGTCAACCTTGTAGGTTGTGGAAGTCTAGGAGTAGCAACACTTCCATATTTATAGTTGTGAGTGGTAGGCTTCCTTGTTTCCATAATTTATCTTTCATTTTTTTTTCCAACCTGAATCCCTTCTCCAATGTATCAGATTCCCAAAGGTGAACTTCATGTTGGATGTTATCCTTTAGAGTCCCTATGAAGACATCAATCCAATGTTCTTCTCGAATATTATTTACCCTTATATTCAATTTTTGGAAGTCCTCAATGTGCTCCATCATTGAACCCCTTTGTTTGAGATTTATCAATCGGATAAAGAAGGTGTTGCTCTTTGTATCCTCATAATGTGCTATCATTCCCTCTGTAAAAATTTACCAAGTGACCAGTGGTTTACAATGACAAAGCCATTGATAACATACAAACTAATTTTGTTCTAAATATAAAGTTTTAATGCATACCTTTTGTGTGTTTTGTGTATTATGGAGCTCAAAGTATTGCTCCATTTGTATTATCCAAGTTATCAGATCCTTGCCATCAAAATTCCTCATATCTATCTTTGCAAAATGGTGGGTGTTAAATCCAACATTAGAGTCCATGAAATCATGATTAACATTTCTTTTTTCTCATCATGAGTTTCCTCTACTACTGTTTTTCCATTAGGAATATTTTCTTGTAACAACTTTTCCAAACCTTCCTTCAAACCTTCCATGTATTTCTTCAAATATTCCATGTTGCCTTCTATACCATCCATCTTAGTTCCAGGTCATCCATATTAGCTTCCATGCCATTCTTCAAACCATCTATCTTAGCTTCCACGTCTTTCTTCAAACCATCCATCTTAGCTTCCATATCTTTCTTCAAACCATCCAAGTTGCCTTCTATACCATCCATCTTAGCATCCATGCCATCCATCTTAAATTCCATGTCATTCTTCAAACCATACATCTTAGCTTCAACGCCTTTCTTCAAACCACCTATTTCATTTTTTGTTACTCTTTGCGAGAGTGAATTTTGTTGCACTTGGTCTTGTAATTTTGATATATCATGTTGCACTTCTTCCTCTTCGTGAGTCATAGTAGAGCCTTATGAGGGCTTAATGGGTGTTGAATTACTTTTATGAGGAATTTTAGAACCGAATATTGATATGCATGCTTCAATATGCCCCTGGAATCACTTCAAACAAGACATATGCAATTTTTAAAAAAAATACACACCTTTTTCTTGATTTTTAGGAGCTCGATATTGAAACTGATGTATCTATGAAATTTTGGATCCCTAACATTTTATATTTTTTCATTTATTAGCCCTCTGAATCTTCTTTCCAATGCCATAGGACAAACCTGATTTGTATTCTTCAAGACAAAGTTATGCTCAATTTTCCACAATGACCTAATTATGGATTGGTTCAGTAGAGTGAACCTGTATGACATTCCATGTGTCACATTTTCCTCCTTCAGTTCTGAAGTTGATACAAAGGAGACTACAATACGTGTAATTTTGGCCACTTTTTACAGAAGTTCAATCTGATGCTCAGAGAGAGAGTTATGACAATTTTCCCAAGGTCACCTCTTTGATATGAAATTTGGGAGCCTACAAAAACCCTAACTTCCACAGATCATATCTTTGAAAATTTTGTGAACCAGTATCTGAGATTTTTCCACGAAGATCCTTTGGATTTCGGCACAAATGGTTTTTTTTCCTTCGGATTTCGGCGCAAACAACAGAATCAATTCCATTCCTGAGGCATAACATTCCACAATAAATGTTTTTGTGAAGTCTGGCGTAGCTAAGACCGGTGCTAGGCACATTGCCTCTGTAAGATGTTCAAATGCCTTAGTTACTTCAAGAGTCCATGAAAATGCATCTTTATTCAATAATTTTGTTAGAGGTGATACTATTCTCCCATAATTCTTAACAAACTTGCGATAATACCCTGTTAACCCAAGAAATCCTCGCAACTACTTTATGGTTGTGGGGACTTTCCATTCCTTAATGGCTTTAATTTTTTTAGGGTATACCTTAACACCCTTGTGAGATACAATATGACCCAGATATTCCACCTCTTGTACTCCAAAGGAACATTTGGATGCTTTTTCATATAATTGTTTCTCCTGAAATAGTTTGAGCACCCTGTCAACATGTTGAACATGAGCCTTCCAGGACATGCTGTAGATTAGCATGTCATCAAAAAATACTAGCACAAATTTTCTAAGGAAGGGTTTAAAAATGGAATTCATCAACCCTTGAAATGTAGAAGGTACATTGGTAAGGCTAAAAGGCATGGCCAAAAATTCATAATGACCCACATGAGTTCGAAATGTTGTTTTCGGAATATATTTAGTCTTCATTCTAATTTGATGATATCCTAAACGAAGATCCAACTTGGTAAAATAAATTTCTCCACGTAATTCATCCAATAATTCATCAATCACATGAATGAGAAATTTATCTTTAATTGTGAGCTTGTTGAGCTCCCTATAATCTAGACACGTGCTTCATGATCCATCCTTATTGTGCACCAATACTACTGGAGCAGAGAAAGAACTTTGAATAGGTTGAATTATACCAGCCTCTAACATTTCTACAATCATATGTTCAATTTTGCTCTTTTGTACATAAGGATATTTATAAGGCCTGATGTTTGAGGAAAACTACATGGAATCATATGAATAGAATGGTCATGATCACGAATAGATGTAATTTCTTAGGGAGTTTCAAACACCTTGGAATGATTGTCCAATACTTTTTGGAGATCTGCAGAAATAGATGATTTTGATGTTGGAACTTCTAGTGAGCATAATTGTGCAATTACACCTCGTTGTTCTTTCCTCAGAAGATTTGTCATGACATTAGAGCTTATTATCTTTTCCGGATTCCCTACGATATCTCGTAATTCGACTTGCTTTGCTTTTGAAAATATTTTCAAGAAAAGTTCTTGAAAATTAAAAGCTACCTTCCCCAAAGATTGTAACCATTGCACTCCTAGTACAACATCAACACCTCCCATTGGAATGGAAAGGATTGGACTATTTAATACATATTCGCCCATGGTTAGCTTGATATTATGGCATTTTCCAGAGAAATTTATAGTTCCTCCATTTGAAACTATCAGTTGACATTCTGGTGCTGGGTATAGGAAACAATTCAATTCCTTGGCTACCTTACAATGAATAAAATTTTGGGTACTACCCAAATCAATCAAAACTATTACCTTGTTCTTCTTGATATGTCCTTATATCTTGAGAGTTTGAGGAGTGGTAATTCCTTCCAATGCATTACACGATATGGTTGGACTCATTTCTTTCTCTTCTAGGGTTGCTTCCCGGTGAATATCCTCTTCTTTTGAAGATTCTTTTCCATTTTCTTCTTTCTCTTTACAATCTATGTAAAATAATTTCTTCTCAGCACACTTATGACCTTTCGTGTATTTGCTATCACAACTGTAGGAAAGCCCTTTTTCTCTTTTTTCTTCCAATTGTTGAGGTGTCAACCTTGTAGGTTGTGGAAGTCTAGGAGTAGCAACACTTCCATCTTTATAGATGTGAGTGGTAGGCTTCCTTGTCGCCATAATTTTACATTCAATTTTTCTTGCCAACCTGAATGCATTCTCCAATGAATCAGGTTCCCAAACGTGAACTTCATGTTGGATGTTATCCTTTAAATTCCTTATGAAGACATCAATCATGTGTTCCTCTGGAATATCAGTTACCCTTACATTCAATTTTTGGAAGTCCTCAATGTGCTCCACCACTGAACCCCTTTGTTTGAGATTTATCAATTGGCTAAAGAAGGTGTTTCTCTTTGTATCCTCATAGTGTGCTATCATTTCCTCCATGAAAATTGACCAAGTGACAATTTTTTTACGGGAGAAAAACCATCGATACCATACAAATGTATTTTGTTCTAAATGTAAAGTTGCAATGCGTACCTTTTATGTGTTTTGTACATTATTGAGATCAAAATATTGCTCCATCTGTAGTATCCATGTTATGGGATCCTTGTCATCAAAATCCCTCATATCCATATTTGGAATATGGTGGTTCTTCAATCCAACATTAGGGTTTATGAAATCACGATTAACATTTATTTTTTTCTCATCATGAGTTTCCTCTACTATATTTTCGCCATTAGGAATCATTTCTTGTATCAACTTTGACAAACCTTTCTTCAAACCTTCCATGTCTTCCTTCAAACCTTCCATTTTTTCTTTCATACCATCCATTTTTTCTTCCATACCATTCTTCAAACCATCCATTTTCACTTCCATGCTTTTATTCAAAACATCCATTTCATTTTATGTTGCTCTTTGCGAGAGAGAAATTTAGTGCACTTGCTCTTGTAATTTTGAGGTCATGTTTCATTTCTTCATCTTCATTAGCCATAGTAGAGGCTTCTGAAGGCTTAATGGGTGTTGAATTCTTCTTAGGAGGAATTTTAGAACCCAATACTGATATCTATTCTACAATATGCCCTTGGAATCAATTCAAATTGATTCTTCAAACAAGACTTATGCAATTCGGAAAAAAAGACACACCTTTTTCTTTCTTTTGAGGAGCTCGATATTGAAATTGAATTATCTCTGTGATTTCGGATCTTCAATATCTTAAATTTGACCCTGTAGTATCACTCTGAATCTTCTTTCCAATGCCATAGGTTTGACCTGATTTGGATTCTTCACGGAAAAGTTATGCCCAATCTCCCACAATGACCTAATTATAGACTAGTTAAGTAGATCGAACTTGTACGACGTGTCACATGTCGTTGTTTCCTCCTTCGGCACTCTGAATTTGATACACAAGAAACTAGAGTATGCATACTTGTGGCCACATTTTACAGAATTTGAATCCGATGCTCAAAGAGAGAGAGTTTTGAAAATTTTCCCACGATCACCTCTTTGAGATGAAATTCGAGAGCCTAAAAAATCCATAACTTTCACAAATGCTATCTTCGAAAATATTACCCTCTGAAATGTTTCCACGACATTCCTCAGGATTGCGGCTTTGCTCTGTAAAAATTTCAGCTTCTGAAACCTCATAGAAAAAAATTTATAGCGAAAATTCCACAATGACATGTTTAGGTTAAATTCAGGAGCCTCCAAAAATCCCTAACTTGCACAGATCATATCTCAAAAAATATTGTGAACCATGATCTGAAATTTTTCCATGATGTTCCTCAGGATTTCGGCTTCGCTCTGTAACAATTTCAGCTTCTGAACCTTCGTAGAAAAAAATTTATACTGAAAATGCCATGATGAATTTTTTGGAGCTGCGAAACCCTAGAATCTAAACCTCTGATACCAAATGTTATGAAACTAGCTCCGAAAATAGAAGAAAAGAATGATCAACGCGTTAGAAATAAGCCACTTCGAGTGGGAAACCTCCAATACATTACATAAATGAACAATTCTTGGATGATACAAATGACCAAAACCTCCTTCTATATATAGGAGTCCATTGTTAGGTAAACATGACTTGAGGTAGAGTCAATTTTGACTAGGGTAATAGTAGTGGTTTTGGGGCACATGGTTTTGTGCACCCATGGTTTTGGCCCATGGTATTGCATGTAATGGAGCTTATAAAAAAGGCTGGGAAAAATTCATTGTAATGTAGGCTTGGAGGTGAGCGGTGAAGGCTCACTTGGCTGGATTGGCCAGGGTTTTGGCCAATGGTTAATGAAATTTCATTGGTTGGGTTTTTCCCCGGATTTGGGGTTTTCCCGAATAAAAATTTGTGTTTATGTTCATGATTTGTTGCTAGTCTCTTTGTATTTATTTCTCTCAGTAAATGTTTATTTCTCTCTTAGTAAATTCTTTATTTATGTTCTCCAGTAAATTCCTAACAACTGGTATCAGAGCTATGAAGATCTGAAATCTGGAATGAGCTGCCAAGTTTAGTGATTTTGCTATATCTATAGTTTGCTGTGATTGGGTGATTTTTTTTTCTCTTGGAAAAATATATGTAAAAGGAAAAATCCATGCGTGAAGGCATTAGATCTAAATAGATCTGCATGTGAACATGATTGTGCATAGATCTATTTAAGAGGATGACGAAAATCAAGTTCTTCAACGATGTTAATTGGTAGGTGGGTCGTGGAGCATGGGCGAGTGCAGAGAACGGAGATTTCAAGCAGTGGCTTGAACAGAACCGAATTTCAGAGAGCATTGCTAGTAAAAGGTAAGCAATCATATGCAGTCCTTTGGCACTTCAACTAGGCTTATTAGAGGTAGCGATGTTGTGAGTTTTGGTGAGTTGGATAGGAGTAGTAGTGCAATGGAAAGCAATGGATTGCAGTCTTCGTGGGTTCAAAGGCTGAGGCCTGGTGGCCATTCTCCTAAGCTCAGAGAGATCGAAGGGACATGGACATGATTGAATAGGTCTCATGGCGATAGGAATGGGGTGCAGTTTTGTGGAAAGGGTCTCTCTAGTCCCCTGATTAAAGAGTCGACCAATTCTCCTTCCGGGGGAAATAACGTCAAGGATACTGACATTGAAGAGGAGTCCATGGATGCAATCTATCCATAGATTCTTCCTAGGGTTGAGTCTTTCTTTGGGGATCCTGTAAAGGCACAAGAGCAAGCCCCCAGAGCCTCTTCATCTACAAACAATGTTAATATGGTTATAGAGACACACGTGATTGCTCGCTTTGGGCCTTTCTAGGTCAGGAGAAGGTTTGTGATTGCGGTCAAGCCCTCCGAGTCATCTGCCAAGAAGTCTGGGACGACATTGAAGGGCAAGCAAGCGTTAGCTCCAACTCGTGTTGACCATTGGGAGCGGTACTTTTGTAGTGGACAGAAAGAAGAGGCTATTGAACAGATGCCTAGATTAGGAAATTTAGGAATAGAGAAGTGGGAAATTAGATCCAGAATAATAAAATACAACGAGGAAGGGCATGATTTTGGAGGAGGGCTCTTGAGTGCTGCCCCTGTGGCCTCTTCTTACGTGAATGCAAATTCGCAACATCAGGTAACAATGGATGATTGTCTGAAGCAGCTCGCCTTGGCTTCCAAGTCACAGTATAGGGCTAACCATTCTATGCATGAGGAGGGAAAGCTGAATGAATTTCAGTGGCAATAATCGCAGCAGAAGCACCTTGGAAACAACATGTGGAATGTAGGCTCAGACAGGGAGATTATGCCGTCAAATAGAGATCACAATGTCCGTGGAAAATAGAAGGAAATTGATGAAAAAGTATTGAAAAGGTTTAGAGAGGCGTGACACACTCAATCTATGTGAAGCACTCCGCAGAGGTGTGTGGATGGAACTGAGATGCATGGCGTTGAGGCAGAGCATGGGAAGATACCCAACGGTATAAGAGCTTGGAAAGGCTCATGAAAAATTAATTTCTTTCATTATAGTTGGTGGGTAGATTCATGTACAACTATGATGTCCTCTTTGGAGAGGACATCATGTAGAAAATGAGAGAGGATACAAGCACATGGATAAATTAATTGATGAACCATCTATCTAAAGAGAATTACAGAGGCTGGTGACCCATGTAACCCGGTAGATGGGTTCTTTTTATATGGACATTGATGTCATATGTACAACTATGATGTCCTCTTTGGAGAGGACATCATGAATGAATGTAGAGAATGGTCATACAAAGAAGAGCAACAATGAAACAAAAAAAAAAATTTATTATAACGGAGTTAAATTTTACATGTAAATGGGCATACTGCTGTAAGACCTGGTATGGCATGCGTACCCCTGGATAATCACTGGTAAAGTCTGGGTTAGACCTATGTGATAGGGGGGATGTCAAGTTAGCGATTACCCTGGGTAAAAATTTGAGGGGGAAAGAGCTAGAGTGAGCGGGGTTGTCTCACATAGCAGGTTTGGCTGGATTTAGTCAATAATCCCCAAGTCAAGTTTAAGGGGGGAATTGTTAGGTAAACATGACTCGGGGTAGAATCAATGTTGACTAGGGTAATAGTAGTGGTTTTGGGGCACATGGTTTTGTGCACCCATGGTTTGGCCAATGGTATTGCATGTAATGGAGCCTATAAAAAAGGCTGGGAAGACTTCATTGTAATGTAGGCCTGGAGGTGAGCGGTGAAGGCTCACTTGGCTGGATTGGCTAGGGTTTTGGCCAATGGTTAATGAAATTTCATTGGTTGGGTTTTTCCCCGGATTTGGGGTTTTCCCGGATAAACATTTGTGTTTATGTTCATGATTTGTTGCTGGTCTCTTTGTATTTATTTCTCTCAGTAAATGTTTATTTCTCTCTTAATAAATTCTTTATTTATGTTCTCCAGTAAATTCCTAACATCCATGGGGTCACAATGTAATCCTAGCCGACCTAACAATAATAATGTAAGGGCACAATAATAACAATATTGGGGTTACAGAGGTACAACAATAACAATAAGGTGGCTACACTAATAACAATACGGGACTAAACTAGTAATATAGGGACCTAACATGCTTGATTGTAGGGAAAACTCCACAGTTAAACATGCGTGAGCCATAGGTGATCTGTGATGGGTGACCTCCCGGTATGTCCTGGTTATCGGGTGCAAGCCTCGAAAGTGTTGATTGACGTTGTGTTTCATTTCACTAGTTTCAATCCCACTTCTTCACCCCCGTGAGCATCGCCCAATACAATGAAATGAGTGTTAAGTGAACTATTCAAAAATCATGAGAAATTAGTCAGTTACGACCTCTCATGGAAATGGTCATAGACGAATGACTTAACTGAGTTGAATCTAAAAAAAAAATTGATATATAAAAGAAAATATCTTAAATCATAACTATTTAAATAATCAATATATATAAATTAAAAACAATGTAACCACAAACCAAAAAAAAAAACCTTGGACTATACTAAAATACTAGATCGTAGTATATTAAGATATATTATAGTATATTATATTAAAAGAGAGTAAAAAACTATATTAAAAATATATTTAACAATTTAATTTATTCATACTATTAATAATAAGCATACTCTAGCTTATAGAGGAAATAACCCTTTTTTATAACATTTTTTCTAGCTAATTTTAATTAAAATCTGAGATTTTTGAAAATTTGAGTTTATTTGCATGGCCCAGAGATATTTCATGGTGCTTAATCCATATATACATTCAAAAATACATTTTAAATAACAAAAAATCAAATTCTTTTTTGAAATTGTTTTGCAAATTCCTTAAAAAAAAAAATTCTATTTCAAAATTAAACTAAACCGTAATTATTTATTAACCCATATGAATTGTTTTAATATATTATATTTTCTTTCATTACTATTAAATATTACATTTTAATAGTAAATATGTTAATCTTTAATATTTTAATATATTATTTTTTAAATCATGTATTTAATTATATATTTTCTTAACGTCGTTCAATATCCATTTTCATTTTTGTTAATATTTTTAATATTTTAATAAATTTTATTTTGCTCACGTCACTTTAAATGTAAAGTTTTATCTATAAATAGTTTATTATTATTAAATTAATTAATATAATAGATATTATTCGCTACTAATTATTGTTATTAATTTGATAATTTTGATGCATGGTTTAAAATCCTTTTAATTTTTATTAATTTTTTAAAGTAAATTATGATGTGTATGATTTTTATATATTATTCATCGAAAAGGTATAAACATAATCAACGGTTAATGATAGTATAAACATAATCAAAATTTAATAATTGTACAGTAAACTTTGCTTCATACAGTACAGATAAAATTGTGTAAATTCGTACAGTTAAAGAAGTGCTATCAATTATACTAATATGAGTTTTTTTTCAGTTTTTAACCTTTTCAAATAAATTTTGCTTTTAATAAATTAATTAAAATAGTAGCCAATTTTTTTTATTTTCATTTTTTTGTCAGAAGAAAAAAAACGCTGATTATATTATGATATAAACAGTACATTGTCACATATACATCTCAGCTGATATGCTTACAACGAGAATACCATCATCATTTGGCCAGTATATTGATGTTTGTTCATAGCATGATCAAATCTCAGAAATAGGCCACCTCATAAATGGGGGAATAAACCAACCCAATCACATTTTGATCCATCCTAACTAATGAATATGAGAAGACTGTAGTGGATGGAGAAACAACAAAAAGAAAAAAATAGCAGCTTACAAAATATGAAGAGCAGATTGATAAGAAACAACAGTTATGTCAGAATAAGGTTGGGCAGCAGAACAGTGTGAGGGATCTGTAGAAGATCACCGATATAGAGCCTCGCCTTTGTGGAATATCCCGATGAGAAATAATAAAAGCATTGCAATTTCTCATTGTTGTAAATAGAACAGGCTCGCTTGATATGATTTATGTCAGGCTCCCTTGTTTAATGATAATAGTTGCATTCTCCCAAGATATTGTTCTGAACAGGCTCATTTGTAAATTAATTGGTCAGGCTCGCTTGCATAATGTAAACAGGCTCGTTTGATGATATACCTAAATGTGTATTCCAGCACAAATGATATGCATGCTCGCTTGTTGCAGTATATATCGGTAAAATTAATTGGTCAGGCTCGCTTGCATAATGTAAACAAGCTCGTTTGATGATATACCTAAACTTGTATTCTAGCACAGATGATATGCAGGCTCGCTTGTTGCAGTTTATCTCAGGTAATTAGACTATGTTCAGTTGTTAACAATTTATAGACTCGCCCGATTCCCGCCCGCTTGTAATATGTAATATTCCTTGCAGATATGTAAATCATGTTATAGGACTGTGAACAATTATCTACAAAATTCATATCCCTAGATAGACAGAACCGCCATCATCAACCAAATTATTCATGAACTATTATAAAACCGACTGTTATATGGCTGCTATTACTAGTGCAAATAAACTATTAACCAAAAAAGGGGAAAGAGATGTGTAGACTCTGATACGTCTGGATAACCTATCATGGGATTGGAACGGTCGAGTTCCAATCCACCATCCCATCCCTGTACCTGTAAACATACATAACCCCAAAATCTGCATTTAAACCCTTTTTAGAGAGTCCATCGGCCCTTGTGTTACTCTCCCTGTAGATGTGCATAATAGGTGGACAGTCCAGAATCTTCCATAAACGGAGAGCCCTCTGTCTCCAACCCAATAATCCGGGATTGATCATCTCATAATTACTTGTGATCCATTCAATCGCCAGCTTAGAATCACCATATATATTAACATTCTGTAATTGGAGGTCAGCGGCTGCCATGAGAGCACCCCACAGGGCCATGATTTCGACCTTGTTGTTGGATCCCGGTCCACCATTCCAAAAGATGTGAATTCTGTCCCTATGAGATGATTTAATCCATACTCCACATCCCGTGTTCCCTTCAGTAGATGCCCCATCAAAGAATATGGCAGGTATCGCTATCTCATGAGGTCTGTTCCTATGTGATCCATCAACAATCAGATGACATGGTATAGGCCTACTCTCAATCCATTCCATGATCTTGGTATATATATTATGAATCCGAAATGGTATGTTTTCAAAGATCAGTAAATTTCGACCTTTCCATACTTCCCAGATGAGGTAAAAAGGAAGAGATTGAAATTTTCCGGTTAGCTTATCCCATTCCATTATGGTAGATATGAAATCATAGGCCACCCAATTTGGATTCATGAAATATGGGCAAAAGAGATTCCATAGCCCCTTAATCACTGGACATGTGAAAAATAAGTGGTTAATGCTTTCACCTTCCTAATTACAAATTGCGCATCGATTTGGGCCAAGCATGCCCCGTTTATTGAGATTGTCCTAGGTTAATATCTTATCGCGCCACACCAGCCATCCAAAAATGGTAATCTTAGTTGGAATCCTTCGCCGCCAGAAAGGGCCGAAAGAGCTGCATGAATGAGGTCCCTGTGACACAGAAATGAGGCTCCTATATACATCCTTTACAATGAGCGAATTGTTCTTTGTGGGACCATTCCAGAGGATTTGATCCGGCCGCTGAGAATGAAAAAGGCCCGCGCCTCTCAGAGAGTCCCAAATTTGTTCCCATTCATCCGCATCATCCCCATCTAATCTCAATTGGACAACAGATTTAAAAATTGGAGCGCCATAGGACCAACAGAGTATAGTCTGAGAGAGATAGAAACAACCCCTGTGTGAAAGTCGGTGAATAAGGTGGGGGGAGAGGCAGATTTGTTGTTGAGCAGACATAATGCTTTTGAAAGATAGCGGAATTCTCCCACCGTCACAGAAAAACCAGGTCAGACGATTAATAACATATCCCATCACTTTTTTGAAGCTGTTCCATATAGCTAATATGTTCTGTGGGCAGCGGATATCGTGACAGATAAGTTGATGAAGATAGTCGCCTCCAATATATTTGCAACGTATTATAGCACACCAGATACTATTCCCATTGATTGCACGCCAAAAGGATTTAATGAGCAGAGCAATACTGAAAATACAGGTATTTAAAATGCCCCATCCACCCTGTTCTTTTGGACTGCATATAATATCAATTTTGCAGAGGTGATATTTGTTGACCATATTTGTGCCCTCCCACAAAAATCTAGCCATATTAGTCTTGATCAAAGCCACAATCCTGGAAGGCAGGTAATACAGATGGCCCTAATAAACCATCAGTTGTGATAAAACTGCCTGGACAAGAATGAGACGGCCACCTAAAGACAGCCACTTGTATGTCCAATTTCCAATTCGAGCTCTGAAATGCTCTATCATCCACATCCAATCTCTAATCCTATATCCACAGGGTTTAATGTTGAAACCCAGATATTTGAGCCCATCTGTCATTAGCCAAATGTGAACTCCCATAAAATCTGCAATAAAATTGATCTCCAGCAAGTCACCCATCTCGTATAAAAGGAAGGATTTACCATTGTTGACCGCAAGTCCTGTAGCATCTTGAAATCTCATTAGAATCAGATGGATATAAAACCAATTAATCCGGGTAAGATACCCAAATAGTAATATATCATCAACGAATAGTGAATGTGTCGTGGACAGGGAATCAGAAAATGAATAACCCTTTATGTAGCCATTTTGTTCAGCCCTTTTTAACACCTTACTAAAACCATCCAAAATGAGAATAAATATAAGCGGGGATAGCGCACATCCCTGACGAAGACCTCTCTCTACCTCAAAAAACCATGTCGACAACCCATTGATCAATATTGCATATCTAACTGATGTTATGCAAGACATTATCAACCTGATGATTCTTATTGGCAGCCCAATCTTAAGTAATACAACTCGGATATAGGACCAGTCTAATGAGTCATAGGCCTTATGAATATCCACCTTCACGACCAGCACCTCCTTTTTCCCAACATGCGAAGAGTGTAGCACCTCTTGTGCGATGGCTATGGCATCATAGATCGAGTGACCTTGGAGAAAACTATATTGTTCCCTACTTATATGTTTTGATAATGTGGCCTTAATACAATTGGAGATGATATTTGAAGTGACCTTATATAGCAGATTACAGAGTGCAATTGGACGAAAATCTGAGAAGGTTTGTGGATCCACAGCCTTTGGAATCAATGCTATAAAGGTAGAATTAAGGTTAGCAGGCATATTTCCTTTAGTGTGGATCGACTCCACAATCTCCATCAATTCATCCCCAATTAAATGGAAGAAAAAGGTGAAAAATTCCATGGGCCATCCATCCGGCCCCAGACACTTATCACCAGCAAAAGATTTAAGGACCGTGAGCACTTCATTCCTTGTGATCTCCTGGTCAAGTACTGAAATAGCTTCCTCATTAAACATTCTGGGAACATGATCCAATAACCAGCTTTGATTATCAGCACAAATGGAGCTGTCCTTTTGATAGAACTGAGAGAAGTGAGCAAATGCTTCATCTTGTATCTCAGATGTCGTGATGGCATAACTACCATCCGCCCGTTTGATGCGCCAGATCACATTCTTATTCCGCCTGTCATTTGCAAATCTGTGGAAAAACTTAGTGTTGAGATCACCCTCCAGTATCCAATTAACTCTACTCTTCAGTTTCCATGTTGTCTCCTCTATGCAAAGAATTTCTCTTTTACGAATCCCCAGCTGTTTGAGGGTGTGATATGCCATCTCATCCGAAGCTGTGTTAATGAAATCCTTATAAATCGTCTCCATCCACCCCATGATGTCTTGGAGCTCTGTCTTGAGATCAGATTTATTTTTGATTTCCCACTTCTTTGTAGCTGACTTCAACCTTTGGAGTTTATTATGAAATCGGGTCCATCTTTCGAGATCCGCCATATCCGCATCATCTTTCCACAAACTAGTTACAAGATTAATGTAATCTGCGTCATTTAGCCATACCCTGTTGAATTTGTATGGCAGACCCTTTTTCCTTTCATTTGAATTCTAGGCCAAAGTTATCGGCATGTGGTCCGATATGTCAGATACCATAATCAATGATCTAGGAGACCCCCATGAATCAATCAGCTTGTCCTTCATAATAGCCCTGTCTAATCTTTTGTCGATATATTGAGCCCCCGATCGCTTGTTTGTCCATGTAGGAATCAGAGGGCATGGTCTGATGTCGCTCATTTGATGAGATGCAAATAAATATAAGAGGAAGCTTGAGAGAGGGTCCATACGAGCATTATCCCCCCATATCTCATCTGATTGCATGGTAAAATTTAAGTCCCCCATCAGGATCAGATTTTGCAGCATCAAAATACTAGAATTTTTCATCTGGTTCCAAAAGGTATGTCTGTTATTATATGGCGCATATATATTAGCAATGTTGATTTGGCCCTCCATACCCCTCAGCTGGCCAGATAAAAGAATCCCACCAAAAAAACCTGTACGCTTTGAAATTTTCCATAACAAGGTTCCAGATAGCTATTAGACCACCCGAGTGACCATTTGAGTCGATAGTTGCCGCACACCATCCAGTTTTATAACCCAAAAAAGTATTTATAGCCTTTTCCCTGCTACATAGTGTTTCTTGTCCCAGAAAAATGCTGAATCTGTTGTCATCTAAAAGCTCCCGGAGGCAATGTGATTTTGGGGCATCACCCACACCCCTTATGTTCATCGATAGAATGTGAGTCATGGAGAATCTACTGCAGGGTAACTTGCTTTAAGTGCCCTGGTGTGCTCCCACTTGCCATCCGGAGCCGATATGGGGATTTCAGTGTAATTTTTCTCCCCGTCTGAGAGCAGTGATATGGATTTATATTTGCCTTTGGCCAGTTTGGACACATTCTTAGATTTTTTCCTATTTGTGATGCTAGCAGACAGGGTATGGGGATCACGTGAAGCCGTGGCCATAGTTGGTCTGTCAAATACCTTCAAAGTGGCCAGATCGATATTGGGATTTTGCATTAAGGACTCGATGTCGCTACCGACTGAGTTCCTTGGCGATTCAGGTGAAATATCAGGGTTGATATGATCGGAATAGTTCATAGCATATGTAGGTATACCACTCGACAGACAGATGGGATTTTTGGAAGATTCACCCTCATGGAGGATTGTGGGATGGTAGATTGGAGGATCACCACTACACTGAGAACGTGCAGGTAGATAAGGAGGCTGGGCAGGTATTCGATGGATAGGGCCCGTTGATTTGGCTTCCGAGTAGATGATAGGTGGAATAGTCGTGTATCTATCATGAATATTTGGAGGGCTAGAATGATCATTAGTAGGAGAAATATTTGATTCGGGTGGAAGGGCTCTATGGATGGCAGAAGGTTGATCATTTAGATCTATTAGCCTATCCTCATCAACCACGTTATGCAAATTATCAAACTGATGCTCTTCAGCAGATACAAAAGCATCACCCTCATTGGAATAGTTAGAATGATTACCTGATGAGATACCACCCCGGGCATCGACTGCCGAATGGTTCTGATCATTTGCCACAACATTAGTCAAGGACCGGCCCTGGTGTCCCTTATGTGGCCGGAGAGGACAGTGATCCTTCAGATGTCCGGTTTTATGACATATCAGGCAGCGGAATGGAATACCCCAGAAATCGACGCGTTGCCTCTTCCTTCTGTTCCCCCATAACAGATCAATGTCGCCAGGAAATCCCCCCACATCGTCGACCTCCACAAGCAACCATGCAATTGTCTTGTCTCCCGAGCCCAGAATACTTGGATCAATATATTTCGTATCACCTATAGAGTCCCCAATCACCCTGAGGGCCTTTAGAGTCCATAATTCAAGTGGGAGACCCGGTAATTTTACCCAAATGACCCTGTTCCGTGGCACCTCCATCACAGGGTTAAAACCCAAAAACCACGGTACCAGTTGCATATAGTTGCGGCCTCTTACCCACGTCCGACTGGTAATCTTATACACATCATTCTGGTCCATAAAATGAATACAGAACCACCCATTGATAAGCTTACTAACCTTGGGGTGGTATCCGATAATGGCCTTCCAATTTTGATTGATCCAAGCCGAAGTATCAAAGTCACAGTTGTCCATATACATCCAGCACCCAATCACAGCCCGCTTCTGCAGGCTTGTCACTCTCCTGCATAGATCATCATAATCCAGAAATACCTCCTTAATCTCCATCTTATGTTTGTAGCAGTTCTTTTTTGAATTCCTAGCTCGTCTTCTGCGAACACTCCTGTGCTTACCGGCCAGTGGATTTACATTTTCATCCAGACAGTTTTCAATAGAATGTCTGATGATCAATTCATCAACATCCAACGTATCTGATTGATCAACAACCTGAACGTTGGGTTTGGATGTGGGCACCGCAATGTCATTCGAAATTGAATGAGGATCAGTTGGTAGATTCACCAATGAATCCATGATCTGGTCAATATATGGGAGATGTACACCTGAAGTGCGAAAAGCCGCCACTGTAAAGTCAAGAATTAAAAAGGTTGCCAGGACGAAGTCCAATCCATAGGAATGGTGTACAGGTGATAGAACCCTCACAACAGTAGACCATACCTCGGTCAATCCTATATACCGCGTATGATATCCAATTTTACATCATAACGATGATATGTAAATCTGTCTACTAAAGAGCATACCCCGAAAATACAATCCCAGTAGATAGGGTGTACTTGACATACCAGAGCCGTCCCTTGTAGGTATTAAGTAAAAAATGGGGCACAATTCCATAAGAGTACCAATAGATAGGCAATCCCAATATGGATAGGAGAATCCAGCAAGATCAGTTGAAATTGCGTACCAACTCTATCAACCATAAATAGCTGCCATCAGAGTCCATCCCTCGCATTCAATAGCATCGATTATATGGACACATCATATAATCAAGCACCATGCCATCCTCACAGTCTTAGGTACATAGAGTAAAATCACCAGAGTGTTGTAGTCTGAGATGAATGATGATGGTTCCCCAGAAAATTTGAAAATAGCCGGAAAAAGCTGATCGGGTAATGTTGAGGGGAAGAGATCATCGGAAAAACTAGATCCCAATCACAAGTCCATTAGATATGGCAGCAGTATCAGCATATGCATCCGGGAATTGCCCACCATCTTTTGCATAAGCGAAATCCAATACTCTTACATGGACGGGTAATAGTAAAGGATTCCATCCACAGCCTCCAAAGGAAAGCCAAGAAACACCCGTGGGGGGACCCCGATCAATGGATACGGGAGATGAGTCCAAGGATGAAGAAGGATGATAGCAAATGAAGTCCCCGAGGATATGCATCAATCATCAAGTCATATATCCACCCACAATCACATATATGGATGATACACCAAATCACATCCTACCCAATATGGATGAGACACCAAAAACATTCCCCCACGGAAATCCCAGATAAAGCATGTATTCATTAACGTAACATTTTCTCATCATATGAGAACCCAATGAATCTTAGAGAAAGAAACCATCAGGACTCATGTACATAATCATTAGATGAGTGTAAAACAAACCCACCTCCCAGCAAGAACGAGCTATTCTCTACGAAAGAGGTAGCCAGTCCAGTCAGTAATAAAACATACTTTACCCAGGCATATGTTCACCCACGTATCATCCACAACAATATTCCTAAACTCGACTTTAAAACAAGAATTGGAGAAAAGGCTTGCCTGAACAATGGTAAGACAACAGAAATGCTTTGCTTACCTTCACTGTCATGATCTCGAGACTGTTCTGCATGTTGTATTTGTTAGTCAATCCGAAACAACTGATCCAGCGATCGATCCTTCAGTGTTATCCTTTCAGCAGAGGAGACTAACTATGGCATCAGATGGTACAAGTGCTCCGCTCCCTTCAAATTCTTCCAGCATTAAGGAAGCCATCAGAGTACTTCTGAAGGAATTTGATGCGGAGCTTAGTACAATTATGGACTACGATAACCCCCTTTACAGAGGCCAAATGGCTTGCCCATTTAGAGCTCAAATTTGTATTGCGCATTCATTATATCCTATGAGCACCAGGTTATCCCCATAGAGTGGTATGGTGCCGACAGAAATCTACTTAACTTACCAGCTGCGCGACCAACGTGATGCAGGATGCTCTCCTTGCCCATGATGCAGCAGCGCCGTATTTTTTCAGGGATTAAGACTACAGATCCAAAGACCACAAGCAAGGTCACGAATTTGAGACCAAACAACATCAAACATTCCTGCCCTGTGATTTGTTCCTTTCTCGATAATCTGCTTTGATACAGATTCACCGGTGCATCTTCTTTCAAAGACAGTCCCCTCTATAGTCCGCCAGAATATAACCGACGAGAGAGCCGCTGTGGCATATTGCGGGTGAATTCGGAACCCCAATTCGATGCATCAAAGTGTTCATTGGACATCCTGCCACTTCGGCTGCCCCAGGAGAAAGTATCATAAACAGGTGTTGCAACACAGCTTGAATCGATCACTACATCACCCTCGAGCATACAGAGGACTGCTTTTCAGTTTTGAACCCAAGAAACAGAAGAATGGGAACCGCATTTCTGTTATTTCAGTAGACAGGTGTGCAGACAAGTGTACACAGAATAGTGTAGCAGGGCAACCAACGACCAGGAATAATTTAATCGTCTAACAAAAAGATCCCACGATCATAACATGGCCAGAGTAACACCAGGGAAGTTGTTCTCATATGGGGACGCATTACAGCATAATTAATGAGAGATTTGACAATCTCAGTAGCCAATTTATTTATAATAACTAATGCTAAAATCAAATTAATTTCGCTTAAAATTTTGGCCGTATAACCGCTTAGACACAACTGTTAACAAAACTATGGTGAATTTAAATATACCTGTAAATCATTGTTTCGTTTTTCGTTTCAATTGGTTTACATACTTGACTTAGACACAACCCTCAATGAACCCATCGTGAACTTAAAAGCACGTATACAGTCACTGGTTTTCTTTTTAGTTATCGCCGCTTACGTGCATACTAACTGGTTTATGCTCTTCCCTTTTCAGATTTATTCTGATTGTCGAAGTCAATTTTTTTTATAACGGTTAAGGTTAGAATTTCAAATCTATTTTAATAGTCAAATTATAACGGTTTTTTTTGTTTTAACTTTAATTTTTTTTTTAAATTTTATGTTTTATTTATTTTGTAATTATATATTTTATATGATTTAATCTTAATGATGTGATTAATTCCAAAGTTTTTTTTATTTACATTATAGATTATAAAAGTCTTAGATCTAACATTGTTTTCTATACTTAAAATTATTTTTTTCATGCAAATTGTGGGTGTCTATTTTGTTGGGCCTATACATGTTGTGTTATATTCTTTCTATGCGGGGAAAAAATAATTTTATGTGGATCCAATATTAATTGGTCGGACTTAAGGATGGGGGAGAACCTACCCATGATTCTGTTCATGGTTTTCATGGATGGTTTTTTGGCACAATGTTTTTGGCCATGGTATTTGTAGATTTGGGAAAGGGGAATTACGGTCGAGAGTTAGTGGATTGGGGATTATGAATACTTCTGCATGTATATCTATGTATTGTAACTATTGGAAGTGATGCTTCTATGTCATGTGTAGTTTTCAATATGAGTCACACACGAAGTCTGAAATATAGATGTTGTTTCCTATGAGTTGTAGTCGTGATCTAGATGTGTCGAAGTGAGTGATTTATGCCCTATATATTTGTAAATGTTGTGATCAATAATGATATCGAAATATGATTTGTGTGGTGTGACATTGCTCTCTATCTCAATTTTTATCATGGGTTCAGAGCCTGTTCTGGCTTGACTCCCTCAACGGAGAGCTAGGAAGATAAGAGAGCATTGAATTTTATTCCTTTGTAAATATATTAGAGTAGGAAATTGGGTTGTGTTATGTTTATGTGAGTAAATTTCTTTTTCTTGTGTGTATAGATTTGTTTCTTTGTGTAGATCTGCTAAAGCTGCTAAAACGTTTTACATACCATTCAATTATGTGCTTGAGGTTCAACTGCAATCCATGAAACCTTAATCTTGAATATATTATATCACTACCAAATTAGATGAAAGAAGAGTTTTCTTCGAAGTCCAAAAGCATTGAAGAGATTGATCAACAAGAACAATTGAAATGTCTCCATATTTCATCACATAATGGCGGAATTTGGAATGACACTTTATAAATTTTTGTATTCCCTGAGAAATATAGTTAGAAATGTAACAAATCTCATCTATTGAAATTGAAGCTTATGGATATGAGCAGTTCAATTGGAGTTATTCAAGACATGAAAGGGATCCAAGCTGACAGGCTTGGTTTGATATGCCCAAACAGGATAAATACCAGTTCGAGATGAGTTCCTCACGTTTAACTTGTGCATAACAAGGAAGCATTTTAAAATTGCACCATTGCTGATATAAAATATCCATGCCAAAGTCAACGTTGACATGTGGATTAGATAGAGTGCCACAAAATTAGTCTCACTATCAGCAGAGTAAAAGCCACCATGAGAAAATTTGGAGTGGAAAGTGAACATACATTCCTTTTTAAAAACCCTGTGTCATTAAATCATTTAAGATGGATACAACTGTTGACTGTCAGAGAATTTGTTTTTTTATTTTCTTGTCTATGCAAGTATTTGTATATTGCAAGAAGAAGTTGGATCTATGCATGGAGACCCGATCTAAATAATTATGCATTTGTCTGCATGAATCCTATGTATTTTTTCATTTCATACATGCGTTGAATGAGAAACCAAGGAACGTTTATTATTCAATACAATTACTACACGCCAAAACTTCAACAAGGAACCCCCTAAGACAAGATAAGTAAAAGTTGGCACACAACAATATTAATTCAAGATATTGGCCAAATTATTCTGGAAATTGGCTATATGATTCCCTTGCATGTTTTCACAGGAGGGAATGAGGCTATTGATTACTTAGCCAACTGGGGCTGCAAGAATGAAGGCTGATAGTTGGACATTAATCAACACCATCAGGCATGGAATATAGAGTTACATTCGCTATAGCTCATCCTAGAAAGAGACAAATAAAGGGTTATCAACCCCTGTTCGAGGTGCCATGAAGGGATGATTGAACAGAGGCTTGTGCCACGCGGAGGCGTGCACCTGAAAATCCATCAAGGTTAATTAATATGACACTGCAGGCCAGTACTTGACATGATTGAACATAATGGAAATTAAGGAAAACGTAGGAGGCCAGCAAATAATACCATAAAATATTGGGAAAACACGCCAATTGTGGAGAAGGGTAACACATAAAACTCCATTGCAGATATGGAATGTTAATAGTAGCCAGTTTGAAGGTCAGACTGAAGAAGTGGAGGAATCTCTGGAGAAAAATTATTGTCGGGTTAAGTGGTATGTAATGGCTCTTTTTACCCTGGTATCTCAATTCCCTGTTCCAGTTATAAAAAATGAAGGCAAAGCTGATGGTTGCATTGAAATTTGTGTATTGTTTTGTTTGTATAATGGGATATCTTACCAGTCTGGTATGGTCCTTTGTTCTTCTGTTTTTAAAGTAATTGAAGGGTTGGTAATTGAGGTTTGCATGATGTCCCTCATAATTCTTGTCTTGGATATCAAACCTTGCTTTAGAAGCCCCTCTATAGATAATTCTCTATTTTGTTCCTAGCTACAATTCCAAGCTAAAGCCGACATGTATCTCTGCAATAGTTTTAAGACCGAGATTGTGGTAAAGTCGTGGCTTGAGTTTATATTTAATCTGCTTGTATTGCATGAAAAATAATTCTATGGGGTCAAACTCTTGGGATACCATCAATGAAAAGTGTCTTCAGGTTTATGAGTAGGCTTGTATGTCTTGTAATGATAGTTTACAAACCTTCCGCCTACCTTTTCAATTTAAATTGAAACTGTTCATTCAATGCCAATGTTGGTCCAGTTGTAATCTATGCTGCCTCTGTCGAGTTTTCCCTCATTTTCAGTGTTGGCCCAGTCGTTACCTGTGTTACCTAAGTCATAAATGGTTTTTAATAAGAGGCTTTTGCTGTAGTGAAAATATGCAATTTCCTTTCTGTAGGAAGGTCTTTGTAGTAGAAATTCTTACCATATATCCTTCTGTTTGCTCAGAAATGAATGAGGTTCCACCTGTTACTATCGGAGTAGAGGATTCCACCAATGCTTGCCAGAACTATTTTATTGATTTTAATTTGCCATATACAGGATTATCTTACCCTTTTACAGGGGGCTAATTGTGTCAAGTTATCATGGCAAAATGACAAACCAAGAAATGAAAATGGACAGGAAAGGGAAAGCAGAAAAAAACAATTCAGAATGAGGGTCCAATCAAGCGAGGTAGAAAAACTAATAAACAAGTTCTGGAAATTATATTTCATCTTTATGAATCTTGCAACCCAGCTCAAATCTGTAATACCATTCATGGATGGGAAAGAGAGAGTAACTATAATGATGAAGACATCAAATAGCAGGAGGCCACCTTGGACTTCCTTTGTGACATGGGGAATACAAGAGGAAGGGTATCTCTATTCCATCAATCTGTTAACACTTATTGGAAACTTAAATGTGTCTTGGCAAAGGCCATGACAAGTATGCAGGAAACTAAAGGAAACCCAAAAGTGGTGTGTTAAGCAGGTAAATCCTCTCTGTGGATAGAGACGATCCCTCTAGCCCTATAGTGGGTCTAGAAACAAAGAGACATGCTAAAGTGTTGATTCCTAATTATTGAATGAAAGAGGACATGGTAGATCGACCTACCTGGAGTCCAACGTTGTCATCGTTGCTATAGTGGTGGTGGCCTCTCGCTCATGCCTTGGAAAGTCACAATCCTTCCACAATCATGCTCGAATACCTGCACATAGGATAAAAAAATAAGAACATCATATGACATAATAACATTCCATTCATAACTATTAGCCAGTCAAAGTGGGCTAAACATCTTGCATTAAAAAAATGTCATAACACAAAAGTGGAACCAAACAGTATTCACGTATATGTATTAATGAAAAGAAGAGATACAACCAAAGATTTGATGTCGTGGTCTCCTCCAGCGAGGTTCAGTCGAAGCGCGTCTCAGATGTTCGTCAGGGAATTCAGATGGGGTAAAGGCATGGACTCAATCTCTCTCAACATAATTCCTTCTTATTATATCTCTTCAGAATTTCTGCTATAGTATGTTCAATTCTCCAAGTTCAGCTAGCTTATTTGAAAGGAGATTGCTTCTTTTTATAGAGGACAAGGAGGAGGTTAGGATCCCTACAAAGGTGGGAGGGAGGCATATCCTTTAGGAGGTTCCCACAAGAGGTGGAAACCATAAACCAAAGGAGGAAGTCCATGGTTTATTAGTTCAACCACTCCCAATGACTCATCCTCGGAGTTGTTGGAATGGAATCTCTGCCTCTATTTAAAAAAAAAATTTCATAAACAGCTCGACATGGGTGGCTAACTAAGACAGAGCGCCAAGTGGCACAGGGCTCAGAGTTAATCTTCCTCTTCTGCTTGAGGGCATAACTGACTACTTGTGCCCAGGAAAAAACTGGGGTTTTTTAGTCTCTGCTCAGGGAACTGTCAACAGAAGGAATATTACTCTCATGCAAAGGGATACAAAGATGGTGTTTGCAAGGCATGACACTACTTTTTGATCACGGAAATGACCCTCTAATGGGCGAGATGGGGATTCCAAGGTTAGTGACAAAATGTTGTGTAACAGATGCCCCCTAAAGCATGAGGTCCGAGGGAGAGGGAGGGGTGAAATGCTTTATGACAATGCGTTCAACCCAAACACAATTGTTGGAAAAACTACAATTACAAATACAACTTATATCTCTGATACATGGACATGTGGTATGGGTGCAGCCATCCATAATAGAGTGTATAAAAACTGTGATCCGAGGTATGGATGCAGCTATCTAGCAGTAAGGATAAACAAATAGATTCAGGTATGGTCGCAGCCATCCAATCAAAAGAGTCATGCGATAAGTCATGATAATCCACAAAAATCCACAGCCTGGATTTTATCAGACAAAATCCAGGGTCTTGCATTCCATCTCAACCCGAACAAGTACAGATTCAAGCATGCGAATATATGAGCTGAAGTCAAACATGCAAGAAAATCACTTGATTACCAGCCAATGATGAAAGTTGTTAACAGGCACGAGAGAAACCACCAATAATGACAATGGTTCTCAAGGTACAATCAATACAATCTACGGAATGTGAACAGTGATCTGGCATCGAACACCCACAAAATCACTCGATCGAAGGCCAATGAGGTGGACCTTGCATCGAATGCGAAGAACCTGCAATTGAGGCATGCAGGCTCCAAGGTACCAGAAGGGGGTCTCCAGATCAAATTCCTGGATAATGAGCTGAAGTCGACAGGAAGTGACCTGATTGAAGGTGGGCCATAATTTTTCCCACATCATCGACACGAGAAAAAGTAACATGATGATAGTGATTCAAGACCAATAGAGAATCAGGGGAAGGTTGAAAACTGTAGAGGAAAAATTCTCTTGAACATATCAGCAGCACGACACTAGATTTGGCAGTATTTGACATCAAGGGAACTGAGGTCATGGCGACATGGAAAAGAGCAGATCAGAGGTCAAAAGAGATTACCCAAACCCATGGAGGAAAAAGTGACGAAATGAGATGTCCCCAACTCGACACAAATGTAGACAAGTGCCATGTTCAAGAGCGACATACTGCCAACATAACTAAAACTTAGTTCCATTTTCCCCCCACCATTTCTAGCGAGTACCCCAATTATTTTTAAAACAAGCTTGAAGGGGATAGCATATGCTTGTGCTGTAAGTTTTTCCTTCGAACAAATCCAACCTAGTACATTTTACGAGCCCTAGGAAGGAGGAACTTGAGTAACATCATGGCAACGAAATCCGATGTCATCAGGGTTTAACGAGTCTGCCAAAGGGAGAACTCGACATCTTTTCATGTTTAGAGAGTTTGAAAATAAGGCAAAAAAGAAAACTCCATCATGGCCTTTTCGTAAATATTCTCTCAGATCTGAAAAGGTAGAAAACAATATCTGAAAGAACCTCTTAGTCGCGATAGGATAAGGTATTCCTTTTTCATAAATAATCTATCCCAGCCCAAAAAAGGGGTAAACGTATACTTGGTAGATATTGTTTTGCAGCCATTTAATGAGTTCAAAATGACATGAGTCTCGGAAATATTTTCAATGTTAGAGAGTCAGAAAAGAGCTAAAAGATTAGTCCAGTAGTGACTTTTTCATGTTTTTACAGAGTCTGAAAAACTATAAAATTTAACTTGTTACTCCACCACTATGTCCTGAAAACCTGTTGCTACACAAAAGACACATGTAAAACCCATTTCTCGAAAATATATAATAAAATAATCGAAAAACATGTCTTAAAACCTAATTAGGGTTGTAAAAAGTTATAAAATTCCAAAAATGATAAAAAGTATTACTTTTTACTTTTTACCTCTTATGGAGAAATAGTTACCACTTTACAATGTGGTTTTGTGGTGACGATAGTGGTCAATCTAGCAGACCAATCTCAAATCTGTTAGTTCTAGGTAAGAGCCGAGATCTCTCCCCTCATTTCAAGTTATTTTTTACTACCTAAAACTTCCAATTTTGATTTATGGGGAAGGAAATGTGAATATTAGGGCACGTCAGTTGGTGCGGGTTTCGGGCATGGAGTCGCACCAACTGCCCAGTTTTTCTACACTAGGGCGCGCCCATTGGCGCGAATGTTTTGGAAACAGTCGCGCTAATGGTGCAAAACATTCTTATGAAAAAATGCAAGTGAAATACCCAAATTTTTACAAATCCAAGCTTTAAAAAAGGCTAATACTATTCATATGAATGTGTTTGCAGGTAGAAAGTGGCAAAAATGGTGATCGAATGGAAAGAACGGGAACACAGTGAAGAGGACGAGCTTGCCATGGGAAATGAGACATGCATGGAAGCTCTCATAGACTATTGAATGAAGAATTTATTCTTAACACCGTGTCTCTGTGCTCAACCGGAGCTGCTACATTATTTGATTAGCATATGGGATGAGGATCAGGAAAAGTACATCCTTTGAGATCAGGAACTTGACATTGATGTTTCTGACGTCTACTTTATCATAGGATTATCGCGGAGGGGAGAAACATTGATCCTAACTGGCACCCGACCTTGCATGGAGAACATGTCCATGGTTATTGACAGGGTATGTCCAGAGGCAAGGAAGGGATCAAGAAGTGGGAATGTCGATATCCATACTATCCCAGACTTGGCACTAAATGTAGTGCTACATACCATCACACAAACTGCGGGATTGCAAGCACCACACAAAGCAACAAAGACACAATTTCTCCTTGCTATAGACTCCTTAACATTGACCATCTATAACTGGGCAGAGGCCGTGACAATAAACATGAAACGCCAGCTAACAAAATGCAAGAAGGCCAAATTGAAGCAATTCGGTTATGGGTCTATCCTGGTATCGTTCTTCCTGGAATGACTACAAATTTTTCAGCATCAGGAGGTCATAGTCCCAACACCACCAGTGAGAGAACCACAGATGGCCAGATGGGAAGCTCTGATGCCAAGGGCAGGGGGCGGTCAACAAATGTCCTGGAGACTAGAATTTTTTTATTGGCTCCGCCGACAGTTGATCGTTGCAGAGGATTGGCCCTACTCTGGTACAGATTTTACTGGTGATCCAGACCTTCCACTACCAGAGGGAGAGGATTGGGATGAAGATTTGGGCAAGACTCATTTTCAATTTTCATGAGTGTTATGAATTTCTTTTTACTATGTATGTTCTGACATAAATCCATGCATTTTCAAATGTTAGCGCAGAGAGACCCGCTGGCATGTCTCCGATAGTGAGGAAAATCCCTCATGATTTTGACCCTCATGGTGAGGGAGGCGAGGAGGAGGAAATCGTGCACAACCTAGAAGGGATCACACGTGGAGTCCCAGACTATGCACGATTTGACGATGTTCCTCGTGCCTACCAGAGGCATACCATAGGGGTGCCAAGCTGCATTCACTGCCTACTGAGGTGGCTTGTACGGGTAGTGACATGCTGGGCATCATGCCAATTAGACACCTAGGTTTTATATCTGCATATTTTGAGAGACATGATTTCTCAGGATGTAACATAAACACACATATTTTTTGAATGTATGGTGCACACTGATGCAAACATGCGATAGATATATACATCTTTTTTCCTACATGGATCTTTTCACATGATGACGATTTTACAAATTACGCAAATGTCTGTCTAATACAATGTTAGCCACTATATCAGTTAATGCATTCATTCATCTAGGAATATGTTGATATGTAATGAAATCAAAATGTCTTTCCAAAAAACGAATATGTAAATACAATCTCAAAATGTATAGGTTTGTAACCGAATAATGACCATTGAGTTGCGGAACAACATGGTGTGAATCTAGATTTACAAGAAATGCACATATGTCGAGATTGATTGCCTCATTTAACAATTCAAGGACAACACTATATTCATTAACATTGTTTGTAGTTCTTCCTAGACAAATACCTTGCAGTTCTATCAACTCACCAGCAGGATCATAGATTACCTAAGATGCTAAAGACAAATTCCTGGTACTGCGGGAAGCACCATCTACGAAACCGACATAAGGGGTAACAAACATCTATACAAATAAGCAAGACCCAATAAGCAAGAAAATGATCGCAAAGCACACCAAATCAAAACATGTACACAAATGAAAAAAAACACCTATGTACATAGATTATGCATGAATGACTCATGCATAATATTTTTTGACATACAACCCATTTTTTGGGCTGTTCTAGAGGATGACCTTCGTAATCAATAAGATCATAGGCCCCATTCTGCAACACACATTTAATAATGTAGGGCCCATGCCACGTGGGTTGAAATTTTCGTACCCCCAACTTATCATGAGCTTGGTCATATAGGAGGACGAGATCTCGTTCAATGAAGGAATGAGGGGAAACCAATTGGTCAAAATGAGATTTGACCTTATTCTTCTGTGCTTCGATAATAAGAGCAGCAAAGCGACGAGTTTCATCTAGCCTTTCTAAGTAAAGGAGACGCTCTTCTTCTGGTGAAGTGTTCGACAATAATTCAAAAACCAACTTGAGCGAAGGTATTTCACACTCAATCGGGAGAGTAGCTTCTAGACCATAAACCAACTGAAACAGAGTAAATCTGGTCGCATTCTTAACTGAGGTTCGGTATGCAAAAAGAGTTGAAAATAACATGAGATGCCAATTGGATTTGTGGATCCCAAGCATATGTTAAAGCATGGTAAAAATAACTTTGTTAACGGCTTCTACTTGGTCGTTGGCCTGAGGATAGTACGACATTGAGCTGTCGTGACATAGACCCAACTTAGAAGTCAACTCCGTGACCATGTAATGCCGAAAATGGGAACCATGATTAGTAACGATGGCCCGAGGGACACCAAACCTAGAAATGATGTGATTGAATATGAATTAAGCAGTTGTCTTACCATCAACGGCAAGTGTAGGCATTGCTTCAGCCCATTTGGTGAAGTAGTCCACTTATATGATAATATAAGCATGCCCCCCAGCTGAGTGAGGGTTACACGTCATAAAATCAATGCCCCACTTCGTAAAGGTAATGACATGATGAAGAGGTACAGGCGACACACACATCTTGTATTGATAAATTTGGCAATCATGACATTTACGAACTGCGAAAATGCAGTATTTGAAGATCGAAGGCCAGAAATAACCAGCACAAAGATTTTTTTGTGAAGTGGCATAACCAGACATATGACTGCCATAGGTGCCACTATGACAATCATTGAGGGCTTTCTTAGCTTCCTTGAGGGTCAGACATCGACGGAGAATTGAATCCATGCCAACACGATAGAGTGTATCTCCGACTATATGATAAGGTTGCGACTGATGAAAGATGCGTTAGTGGGCATCATTCGTTAACTCAGATCTGAAAGTATAAGTCCGGAGATAAATGATGATATCGCCATACCACGGATTGAGGGTGCTAATCAAGAAAAGTGTATCGTCTGGAATTTATTCCTCAGAACGAGATGGAGGAGAGTCTAAAGGGAGAGAACATATCAAATCAACAAAGATGAGTGATTTCTTCGACCCGGAAATAGTAAATTCAAAATGAAAATTTTTGAGGATGAAAATCCACTTTGAGTATTTTCCCCCCAACAGTTGTCAAGGCAAAATGTAGGTCATGGGGTTGCAATCAGAAATCACAGTCACCGCATGCAAAAGAATATAATGATGAAAATTTTTAACTTCTTGAACCGCAGCTAACGCTAACTTCTCGACATGTGCATAGCGGGTTTCAGGATTGAGAAGGTTACGAGACAAGTAATAAATAACATGCTCATCACCGTCATCATCGTATTGTACCAGAACCATGGCAATCATGCTGAAAGTGGTGGCTAAATAAAGGGAAAAATCATGATGATAGTTAGGAGGATGCAATAGAGCAGCATTGACAAGAAACATGTTTAGGGCCTCAAAAGACTTCTAAGCAATCTCATCCCAACAGAATGGGACACCCTGCTTTAATAGTCGTGTGTATCCTCTAGCCCCTTCTGCATAGTTAGGTATAAAACGACGTAGAAAATTAGCCTTACCTTGAAAAATCTGCAACTGATGTAATGAGGAAGGAGAGGGGAGATTAATAATAGCCTCAACCTTGAGCGGATTGAGAAGAATTTCGTTTTTGCACACGATAAACCCTGAGAGTCTACTGTAATCAACTTAGAAGATGCACTTGTTTGGATTAAGCCGAATATTGTAGCATCGACAACGAAGAAAAATCTAACGAAGATGGTCAGGATGGTCCATACGCTTAGTTGAATGAGTAGGAAGATCATCCAAATAAGGTTGAATGATGTGATGAACACCGTGAAAAGCATACGACATTTCTCACTGAAATGTAGCCCCAGCATTATTTAAGCCAAAAGGGAGCTTTTATATATGAAAGTACCCCAAGGATAGATAAAGGTAGTTTTATGTTGATCAGTCGGGAGAATTTTAATCTGATTATAATCAGAAAAGCCATCCATGAGGGAGCAAATATCACTCCCGGCACAGTCATCAATGATTTGATCAATAAAGGGAGCAGGATAATTATCCTTAGGACAATATCTATTAATACATGATAATTGATAGAGACGCGTATAGTTCCTTGTTTCTTATCGACAGGAACAGTATTAGACACCCATTATATCAAAGGAATCAGATAAATGAAACCGGCTCTGAGAATTTTTTCAACTTCACCTTTAATGGCAGCAGATTTTCTAGGATGCACCAGACGAAGATGCTGGCGAATGTGCTTCGAGCTAGGGTAAGTAGGTATTTCATGCACCACTATACTAGGGTCGATGCCGAGCATTTCTTCGTATGACTGTGCAAAGACATCATGGAATTCACGGAAAAGATTAGTATAAACTTGTACTTCATCAGAAGAACAAGTGACCCCGATATGGATGTTCTCGACAATTCCCGGTTTAACCGAAATGTCAATAGGCATCATTTGTGTAATATTTCTCAGGTTACCTTCTATAAAAACGTCATGCGTTAGAACGGGAAATTGAAGTGGAGGAGAAGGAACTTGAGGTGCAAAATGCTCGAGACAAGTAGACATAGCCCCGAGGCTAGGAATGAATGAGGAACGATGATGACCATCGTCCCATGATAGATCCTCAAGAGACAGGTTTTGACAATGGCTTCATCGGAGGGAAACACTTATTTTAAAGGATCATGCGACTAAGAATCGCCAAGCCAAGGGGATTGAGAATAAATGTCAAGAGACATGTTCAAAGGAGTACGATCAGAGGATGGAGCTTCCGAAGCTGTGACGAGTTCAAAATCATCAATTTCAATCGGACTCAAAGGAATTGAATCTTCGAATGAATTGATCTGTTTAGGTGAAGGAATAATCCATGGGTCATCAGATCGAGAGATCATATGGATCTGAACAGTATTTGGTGGAGGAAGAGGAAAAATACCCATGAGGGCAGGATCTTTAAAAATACCTGGCCCTACACTCTCGTAAGGAGTAGGAATCTTATCCACATGCGGAATGTTGTTCTTGGAAGAAGAGGTGAAGAATCACAATTGATCAACAATAAAAATCTTTCCTTGGTGTGGAAATTTCAGAACATGAAAGAGAGTGGACGAAACACATAACATGGCATGAGTCCAACTGTGACCGAGGAGAAGATTATAATTGAGTTTAGCATCAATGACTTTGACCTCGACATTGATTATCTTCCCTTTCAAAGTAATTGGCAAACTAGCGAGAACACCTAAATGTTTTGATTCTCTTCCATCAAACGCCTCAAGGGCATTTGGTGATGAATTCAGGGTTGGAGAACTAATAGCTTTCCAACACGAAGATGACATGACACAGGTTGATGCACCTTCTTCCACAACTGATCGATGGATATCAAGACCATTAATAAAAAAATTAATAATGTGTGCAATATGATGCGGAAGTCATGGAACGAAATTCTCTAAATCTAAAGCAAGAAGGCTAGTATCGGCAGGATCAATCCCGACGATCCTAGATAACAAAGCTCTTCGTTGAGACGGGAAAATCTGAAGTGCTTCTAACGTAGAAATCGTAGATGACGCCTGAGCCAAATCCTCAACAATATTGTAATGGTGAGTGGCACGAGCGTTGGGATTGTAAGAAGAATTGCGGAGTACACCTTTGGAAGGTGGCCGCACAACAGATTCAGTATTGGGCATTTTAATTTCAAGAGGGCCAGTAACAGGCGGAGGAGGAGGACCATCAGCGATCTCCTTCCCCGTAGCCTTATGGGATTGAGTATAATATTTTGATCAAGTAGCAATAGAAAGGGCGGCAGAACTGTTCATCATGAACACCTAAGAGCCAAATGGGGCAGAGGAATTAGGTTTTTCTACCATCTGCGTCTGCTGGGATGGGAAGGGTTCTTTAAGAATAACCAAAGTTCCTTGGGTGCCTTTGAGAAAACGAATCACTTCAGATCATCGAGGATAGTCCTTGGTGAAGTGCTCATCATCACAAATTAAACAAGGGTACTTCGGTTTGCATTGAGAACCATCACTAGTACGAGGTTTTTGAGAATCCTATTTCGGGGTATCAACTTTGGCCTTACCTTTACCCTTGTTTTTACCTTTAGAAGCATTATTCATAGGATTTTCCTAAATGGAATTAACCTCTATGGATTTACTAGAATTCGAAGTGGACTGAGAAGCAACATTATTGGAAGAAGCAGACTTCAGCTTCCCAGAGTTTGATGAAGAAGAATTTTGAGAAGTCTGAGACAAAGAACCAATAATACCATTGACGGATGGAGTCGCCAATTTTTTAAGCAAGTAAATCCTCTCTGTGGATAGAGACGATCCCTATAGCCCTAGAGTGGGTCTAGAAACAAAGAGACATGCTAAAGTGTTGATTCGTAATTATTGAATGAAAGAGGACACGGTAGATCGACCTACTTGGAGTGCAATGTTTTCATCATTGTTGTAGTGGTGGTGGCCTATTTCTCCTGCCTCGGCAAGTCACAGTCCTTCGACAATCATGCTCAGATACCTGCACATAGGATCAGAAAACAAGAACAACATATGACATAATAACATTCCATTCATAACTATTAGCTAGTCAAAGATGGCTAAACATATTGCATTAAACAAATTTCATAACACAAAAGTGGAACCAAATAGTAGTCACGTATATGTATTAATGAAAGGAAGAGATACAACCAAAGCTTTGACGTCGTGGTCTCCTCCTGCGGGGTTCAGCCGAAACGCGTCTCATATGTTCGTTAGGGAATTCAGACAGGGTAAAGGCATGGACTCAAGCTCTCTCAACATAATTAATTCTTATTATATCTCTTTAGAAGTTTTGTTATAGTATGTTCAATTATCCAAGTTCAGCTAGCTTATTCAAAAGGAGATAGCTTCTTTTTATAGAGGAAAAGGAGGAGGTTAGGATCCCTACAAAGGTGGGAGGAAGGCCTATCCTTTAGGAGGTTCCCACAAGAGGTTGAAACCATAAACCAAAGGAGGAAGTCCATGGTTTATCAGTTCAACCACTCCCAATGACTCATCCTCGAAGTTGTTGGAATGGAATCTCTGCCTCTATTTTTAAAAAACATTCCATAAATAGCTCAGCGTGGGTGGCTAACTAAGATAGAGCGCCAGTTGGCGCGGGGCTTAGTGTTAATCTTCCTCTTCAACACAAGGGCATAACTGACTACTCATGCCCAGGAAAAAAATAAGGGTTTTTGAGTCTCTGCTCAAGGAACTGTCAATAGAAGGAATATTACTCTCATGCAAAGGGATACAATGATGATGTTTTCAAGGCATGACACTTCTTATTGATCATGGAAATTACCCTCCAATCAGCAAGATGGGTATTTCAGGGTCAGTGAAAAAATGCTGTGTAACATGGTGTCAGAATTGTAGCAGATTAAACAGGAAATCCAAGAAATTTCCATGTCTCAGTATCATGCTGTGGCAAGAATCATAAGGATTTAATGTTAACTTCAAGGAATGTAGCAAGTAGAGATGTCGGGATCCACTGCAAAAGGCTTGGCTCCAATTGACTCTTATGATGGATGATATTTACTTTTAATAGTTTTACATGATTTTTGCAGCAAGCTTTAATAGATTTTGTTTAAAATGTAGCTTTTATGGACATAGTAAAGTAGTTATAGCGACAAGTAGAAGGAAAAAATAATTCCAACACTGGATGGATTTTAATTCCCTCAGGTGGCCAATAGACATAGTTTCCTTCGGGTAGGTTGAGGCTACGACATGCATCAGTGTTTGTATAGCAAATTTATTTCTGATAAATAGAAAATAGAAAGGCTCTACCAAATTCACAAAAAAAAATACAAATACTACATGCAATTGTGCCACAAAGGTCGTGAGAAGCACAAATCTAGATGTCAAGACTCTAAAAGCAACAGATCAAGCATATCGTGAAGATCTGTCATTGAACGAGATCGTAGGAACAAAATTATGGTTGCCATAGGAGCATTTGGTGTCCCATTTCCTACCAATGCAAGTTCGTTCTGACTGTAAATAGATGAGGTGGAATGTATAGTCGAATTCCAAGTTGGTGAAGTGTGTGCATTCCATGCATTAATGATTGAATTTGTGTGGAAAATTCAACCATGATGAGTGTGTGAAGACATATCCTTATTTTTCTATGCTAAACAAGGCCAAGATCTGTGTCCATATTTGGATCTGATATCATTTTTATTGCGTATACAAACTTTCGGTGAAAATCACATGTATTAAAATTTTGTTGACACGTTTTGAACTAGCTAGTGTGGTTCATCATCAGGACAAGATGAGAAATCTGATCAAGAAACTTGTTTAAATAGATAAGACAAGCATCAACTAGCCGTTGTAAAATAACAACTAGTTTGACTAGAATAAGAAATCCAATTATATTTTAACATATTTTAATATATTTTAATTTTAGTTCTGTTAAATTTTAATTTTATTATATTTAAATCTTAATTTTATTATATTTAATAATATTTTTTAATAATTTAATATAATACCTTTTAATATAATTTAATATTTTAGTACTTTAAATTATATGTTATATAATTACATTTCATTAATAGTTATATGAAAATAAATAAATAAATAAATAATAATAATACTAATAATAATAATTTATTTAAGTTACTTAATAGGTAATTTTAATAATTTCAATTAAAAAAAAGACAATAATAATAATCATATTAATACAATAAAAGGAGCAGGTAGGGAGAAAGAAATCGGGAGCAAGAGATGAGGGAACGACAAGAGGGAACATAGAGGAAGAGACAATGCAACTAAGAGTGAAGGGCAGGAATCCAACATCTTCTAACACTCCATCCATCATCCCTATTAAGGTTCACCGGCGTCTTTTATTGTTTATCACTTTGTTTGGTGTGAAGGAGCTTCGAAGGTCACTTGTGCAAAGTTTTAATCTAAAGGCGACAAAGTTGAAAATTTTATTGGTTCCTGAGGGCCCTACTTGAAGAGTAGTGATTAGTATTTTAATTAATTTCACTAAGCCAATGAGTGACGATTCATCCATCAATTCCACTACCTCATTTTCTACACAAGGCCAATCATAAAGGTCCTTCTTTTCTAGACATATCCATGAAGGAGAAGATCCTGTGTTTAGACGTTGATTTGCTCAGCACTAATATATTTATGTCGGTTTGATATTTAGAGGCGTGAAGTTTATTATGTGGTGTGTTTCATTTCTATTATATTATAGTGTGTTATCGTCTAAGTGTAATGTGAAAAATTAAATGAAGAACCAATTATAGAACCTATTAATATATTTTCAAATTGGTGGTTCTTGATGCATACGGTGACACATGAACATATCATTAATTTGATTATGTATGATATGTTATAAGTTGGTGGCGTTGTGTGGAGCCATGAACATCAACTTACAGGTCAATTTGATTATGTGTTTAAGAGGTCACTTTTTATAATTGACTTATGAATACATTTAGTATCCAAACTTCCTTCCTAGATAATTGGGGAATACAAAATAAGACCATGTGTTCAATAGATGGAGGTATGTCCATAATATGGTTCAATATCAATACTAACCCGTCATGCTCCGAGAGGTCGAGAAGCATCAATTCTACAAAGTATGTCAAATACAGTCTAGAACTGTTATGTCTTAAATAGATCAAGTGACAGCTCGAAGATGTGGAAGTGAAGGAAGAGTGATGTTTGGTAGATTTCAGAGTGGGTGTAAGTGCTGATGAATACCAATCAGACAAAGATTAATATTATTGTTGTAATATGTGTTTTCAATGTGTTACATGTAAGAATTAACGGAGGGTGTCGGAAGTATTTCTTCCATATCATGTGTAGTTCTCATTATGAGTCACAAGGAGTAGGTCTAGATGTTATTGTTTCCTATGTATGAGATGTAGTCATGATATATATGTGTCAAAGTTGATGATTTATGTATTATATATTTGTAACTATTGTGATCAATAAGGACATCAAAGTGTGATTTGTGTTGTGTGACATTTCTCTCTATCTCAATTTCTATCAGTAACATTGAAAGGAATAGAATGAAAAAGAATTTGATATTCCTGTTTTTGTGATTGACGGGAAAATCTCTCTGTATATTTGTTTTATGTTCTTGATATGTATACTTTTCTATTTTAAGAATTCGTTTGTCTTAATAATTCATTTGGAGGTAATCTTGGTACAGGGTTAAAAACTACAGATTTATTTAAAATATCAAATTTATTCTAATGATTAAGTGAAAGATTTGATATAAATTATTTTTTTCTCATCGTTTTGTAATTATATGTTTTATGTAAATCTATGTGGGGTAGTTTAATTGGAGATAGAAATGAAAATTTAGTGTCATATGAGAGGAGGTGAGATTTTCAAATCCCCAAATTTTCATATGTTTACACCTAAAGGTTATAGAAAGAGCATACTTAGACACCTAAAGGTTATAGTGGTAGTGGTCTGACCCCTGTCACACAAGTACAAGTACAAACCAGCCCATCTACCAATTTCTCTATATACAAAAAATATATATTTTTTCTAAAATTTATGAATTTAAATTTTTTATTATATATAAATTTTAATATATGTTTTATACCATTTATAATATATATCTTTTTGAGTTATGTATAAATTGTAGGTAACAATATTTCAAAAATAAATAACAGCCCGAAAACACCTTATCTACATGCAGAAGAGTGTTATGATCAATATCCAAGGAATTTGCCTTAATAGTTTTATGAGTAAAGCATGAGGGCGGAACATGGGGATGAGATAACAAGCAATACTCGCAGAATCATTTTTCATCATTATTGAAATGATGCTCGGTTCTAATGAGGAGAGGTCATCATCATACTTGCAAGAAATGCTTGGCTCTAAGAAGGACAAGAGATATAGCATCCATCCTGACCAGTTTGTTGATTGAACATGTAACTGATTAACCATTAATTTCTAGAAAACTTTGTTATTACCTTTCTTTATAGATGGAGATTTAACTAAACCTTAATCACAATATTATTAAGCAGAAGCTTCTCATAAAACAATACCAAAACTATTTCTATGATGTGCTTTATGAGTTGTAAACAACTCACTCTTACTCATTCTATTGCTTGATAAATTGCAAAAAAATCACTCTTACTCATTCTATTGTATGGTATACAAATGATTTCAACGAAAAAAAATTGTGTTTTTAAACTTGTTTTTCATCATTTCTTTTTCTCATATATAAATTTCTTGTTGTAATGCAATTTACTTATCAAATATGATTATTGAGCCGATAGGTTCATTCTACAACCTAGTATGAGGGGATGTGTAAGTTTTTCTTTGCTCGACCTGGAGTTGACACGTGTTTCTCTTAAAATAGAAATAAAATACACTCGAAATAAAAAAAAATAATGTGGGCTATAAAAATAATAAAATAAGTTTTGTGGTTAAATTTTTTGAAGTGGTCTCAATATTTTACAGTTTGGTCCTCTATATAGCATTCAAAAATACAATTTAAACAATGAAAAATTACACATTGTATTTTACACTCTAAAAAAGTTTGCACTTGAAGAAATGTGATTCTTTGGGCTCATGTTAAATCCGTGATTAAGATAAATGGTACAGAAACTCATATTAAATCCATGCTTAAGATAGATTATATCTATATTGATAGCTTTTTCATTCCTCGTCTCCAATCTCATTTCAAAAAATATATATGTTTGTTGACTTGGTCTTACCCTTCAAATTTGTTTGATGGGTGGGTTGAGCGGTAGGTTGGATTTCAAAATCAAACCCTACTAATCATTCTACTGAATCTTTTTCTTACGTGGCAAAGCTACCAACCTAAAGTTTAGGTTGAGTTGATGAGATAGGTACCCATCACAGAACTGTTCGTGTCGAGTTGTGGGGTTTTAAGCTTGGAAAACAGATACTTAGAGGAAGAAAAATGGAAAATGACTCAATTGGCTATGAAGTTTTACTTGAGGGTTAGAATGTATATATACATATATAAAATAATAATGAAAAGTTACTTTATTCAGAATAAAGCTAGTTGAATATTCAAATCAAGTCATGACAATTAAATTAAATGCCTCCACGTCAAATTCTGGACATAATAAGGAAAGTTGTAGCCTTGGTCGGTGTTAGCAGTCGGTATTGTCACTTAACAGTCACAAGGTTTCAAATAAAGCTAAACGATTTAGGTTACTTTTTGTGCATTTTTTAACTTAATTCCGAATGAAATTTAATTAGAATAATTGGAGATACAGGTTTAAGATTGAAGTAAACTAATATTTTTTTGTAAATTGGGCAGGATTACATTTTCATTATGTTATTATGTATAATATGAAATTATGTTTGTGTACACGGAATATTCCCTCTTTCAAATCAATTTGACATAATGGTTTATACTTGCACATCCGGTAGAAACTTTAAAAGATCAATAGAGAAGATGACCAATAGTAATTATTTAGCCAATTTAATTTCTTAAATTCCTTACATAAATTATCAACCGAGGTTTGTAAACTGATGAAGTGTGGCGCACTATATGTGCTTAGTTAACCTTATTCTTACTTTGTTGTATGTATTTTTATGTTGTTTTGGGGGTTTTGTTCTTTATGTCTACGAGTTTTAATCTAAAACAATGAAAGTAATCAAATGAACCTAGTGAAATTTAAATGTGAAATACTAATTTTAAAATAAGGAATAAAAGGAAGTGTTCCTAAGTTAAACTAATTTGCATAAAAATGAACCAAAGACTATTGATTGGTTAGAATAAGATCTGAAAATAGAGTGTCTATTCCAATGACTTCTAATTTAACATTAGTCTTATTCCATGGATATAAATCTTATAACTCAAATTTGAAATTGTAGTGCTACTCTAAATGAAAGTAGTTTCAAAAGAAAACAACTATTGTATGTTTTATTACTCCAACATTCAATATGAAGTATCACCCTCTTGAAATGATGTCTAAGAAACCAATTATACCTTAGTTTCGAATGTTCTAGAAAAACAAGTAAACTGTGCAAAGGAAAACTCAATAATTGCATAAATTAGATATTAAATCATTCAGTTTAGAAATATGATAAAATTATCTTCTTGAAATGACCTTTAAGAATACCCAATGATACAATTAAATGAGGATATAAAAGAAAATGTGAAAGCATGTAAAAGTAAAGCTCAATTGATTGTATAGGTTGAAAATTCAATCTCCCAATTTAGAAGTATGACAAATCACCTTCTTAGCTTGATATTTTAAGAAAATTCAATTATACAATGAATTGATAATTTAATCTAAGAGAGTAAATAACAGAACATTAAAGGAAACTAGATAAATATGAGCTCTATTTCCTCAAACTCATTCCAATTTGAAAATAGATAGATCTATCCTCTCGAAATGTTTTTAGAAAAGAAATGATTACATAGTAATTCTATTGTTGATGCTAAGAAGACATTCGTGATTTAATTCTATGCTACTAATAGAAAATTGTAATGTAATATTAACCTACTCAGAAAATTGACAAAACAGAGTAAAGAATTTAAACGAAAACAATGAACGAAAAACCTCCTCTTGTGAAGGGGCCTTCTACAACAGATTTGGTTGAGATTCTAGCTGATTATATACGCACTAAGAAATCACTAGAACCATGAACACGATCCTTGTAATATAATAGAACAAAGTTTCAAAACAATACACAATGTTTCAACCAACAGTTACTACTTGTCCTTGGTTCAATACAACCGATATTTAAATAAAACGAAATGTAATTGTGATGAGCTAATTTTTCCTATAGGTGGCTAACTTAACTGAACTATAGAATTTGAGTTTGAATTTTTAACTCGTCATTTGCTACGTCAGAGAAAATCAAGAGTCCTTATGTTCTTGGCTTACGTCCTTTGACTGGAATTTGACCACGATCTTAAGCATCATTTTCTATCGATTTCGATCAAGTAGATAGGACAAAATCCATGTGTGAATGATTGTGGAAATGCCCATGTGTCTCATTTCTCTATTTTCTCCTTCAAACCTATCAGACCATGAAAGTAGCCATAGAACCAATGATTAGTTACATAATAGGCTGCATTCTGTAGCTAAATTACAAAAATCCATTTGAATAGCAAGAACATCAAAATATAAAATAGAAATTATTTAAATGAATTCCTTGAGATAAAAAATGACATTTATCATTGATTAGAGTATATGAAATTCTGAAAAAGAAAGGGAAAACGGTGAGAAAGGATGTCAGAGAGAGGATAATTCTAAGGTTCAACATACCCCCACTAAGAAGTCATTACATGTCCTCATGCAATTTACCAAAAATGTGAATTTTCCTCTCACACTGCATTTGTTCAGACACTTCTTCTAACACTTCCAATTCATTATTTTTCTTTTCTTTGAAGTGATTGCCATCCTAGGCTCTCTCATAAGGAGCTTGTATTTGAGATTAATGACTGCCTTGTTTAGTGACTTTTTCTTTATTTTTAACTTCCTGTTCTTTTTGTACCATAGTCATAAATGCATAATGGTATTATCACCAATTACCTTCTCCAATTTGTTCTGCTTCTTGAAGGCTTCTTTCTCTTGTTTAATATGCCTATTCAATATCTCTAGTTCATAGATTTCCTGTTTGAGAGTATCAACTAGAGGTTATTGTGGATTGATAGGAGGTTCTGGATTCATTGCTGCATTTCTCTTCTCCGGTGAGTCTATGTAATCATATATTTCTTGTTGTACTAGGTCTATGGCTGGAGATTTTATGTTGGGATTACCTTTAAAATTATGAATAGGAGAATTTTCAGGGCTATGTGGAGGAGAAATATTGACAGGAGATGGTATTGAAGTTTCTTCATCTAAACTTACAAACTTTGTCTCTTTTGGTATTGTTTTCTTCATCGAACTTCAGAGTCTGGAGCTCCTTCTCAGCTATAGAGGATTTATGTTTTCCTCACTTGTAACCTTGCTCCTCTTTTCTATCTTACTTCCTTTCTTAAATTTACCTTGCTTTTTGTTCTTTGTCAGCTCTGTGGAGATGAGCTTTTCATCATTTTTCTGAAATGAAGATGCAGGTACGTCTTCAATGTTTGTGTCAATCTTCTTCCTTCAAATCTTTCCAATATTGTCCTCTTTAGGCTACTCTGTACTTCTTGGAAATGGTTTCTAATAAGAAAATTCTCTGAGGAATCTCCTATACTTTTCAAATGAAACTTAAGAAGCATTTTTATCAACCCATGATGGTGCATAGTGTTATCTATAAAATGTATTCTCTTCTACATGTTTGTAGACATTATTTTAAAGCTATTTAGTAAAAATAAGGGAATATTATTTCACCATCCTCTAAGAAATTCATCAACAATCGAATATGATATACATACATGCAGCCAAACCTGCCTTCACAGGTGATAAATTTATGTAAAACTAAGAGCATGTTCGTTCATTTATTTTTAACTGTTGAGCTGGGGATACCCTTTCTAAAAACAAAATTATCTATACCTAGGATTTTGAGGATAACTTTCCATGATTTGTTGTGAAGTTCCTTTTTTTTTAACCACCTTTCACCAACCCTTGGGAATTTTGTGGCTTCAGCTATGAATGTCTCTGTAACTATGAGCTTGATGTCTCCAATTTCAACTTATGTGCCATCAAAATACCTAACAAAATAATTTGTGATCTCTTTGTGAAAACCATCAAATTTCTTTATGAGTGTGAGCCATTTATATTTCTGCAACATCTCCTTGATCTGAGAATATCCTTCCATATATTTTTTTCCCACCAGTTCTAATCTAACTATCAGTCCCATGCCTTCTAATATGAGGAGTCTAACCTTCATAATTATCCTTCTCTGTTATGAAGTGAATTGGATTACGGATCTGATGAAAGGCATCGAGGGTTTGTAGGAATAAATAAGTGATATGGATTGGGGATTTGAAGAGACATGTCATGTAAACAGGTCATAAAAGTTAATCATAAATGGGGGAGTCTATTGTGGACCATTATGAAACATAATGTGGATGATGTGGCCGATCTATGATATGATGGAAATCCCAATTGAATCAAATGATGCTATTTCAAGGTAGCATATGATCATCCATATTATACATGCTAATGTTTTGACCTTGGTATTAAAATAAATTTTTGCAACTATACCTTTAGAACTAACCTTTGTTGTCATTTCTTTGGTGTTGATTCTTCAGGTACCTTTCAGCATGGTGGTATTCAAATGTGATCCTTCAATTTCCTGTATTCATAATTTTTTAGTAGGTTGTACAAATGTGTCAGAGCTGCAAAATGAAATGAAATGTGGCTACGGATTATGGAATCAACTGCAGAATGTGGAATTAGCTACAAAATGGAATCAGTTGCAGAATGTAATATGACTATGAAATAGAATGAAACTGCAGAATATGAGCTGCAAAATGGAATATAGATGTGGAATGGAATATAACTATAAAATGGAATATGACTGTGGAATGGAATGTGAATGTAGTTCTGTACTACTACTTATTGCATAAAAGAAAGGGAAAATATAGGATGTCAGAAATCTGTGATTTTCACCCTGTATTTTCTGTATAAGGATGCCAATCATTGATTGGTTTTCACACTTATAATTTTTTTTTCATATATATATATATATATATATATATATATGGGAAAAATAAAAGCTAAGTTGGTGAAGAAGAAGAAGAATTCTTCACTAACTTCATATCAGTATTATCTTGGACAAATGTGATAAACTCTTCTCTTGAAATTGGCTTATGATAAACCTTCAATCGATGGCCATTCACAAGAAGAAGTACATTTTCTTCATCAATTGTCTTTATCTTGACTGCTCCATTTGTCAAAGACTTTTTCAATCTCATATGGCCCAAGCCAATGAGTCTGAAAATTTCCCTGAAAATCTTCGAATTTTGAATCGAACAAAAGTTCCCAATTCCCTGCTTGAAACTTATTCTCCTTGATATATTTATCATGCCATTTGGACCTTTGCTGTTGGACTTATTGGTTCTTTGAACTGCATCTTGCCTGCTTTCATCAAGCTCATTGATTTGCTCCAATCTATGCTTCTGTGCTTCTAATAAATCAAGTCCCAATTGGACTGCCATCTTAAAGGTTTGAATCTAAAATTCTATAGGAAACAAGAATTTCTTTCCATAAACAAGTTCATAGGGAGTATGTCCTATTGTATTCCTCCATGTAGTTCTGTAGGCCCATAAGGCTTTAGGAATCCTTTCTGCCCAATCTCTTCTATGTAGATGTATAGTCTTAGTGAGAATTCCTTCAGTCACTTTATTTGTAGACTCTACTTGACCATTTTCTTGTGGATGATAAGGATTAGATTTTATGTGCTTGATCTTGTAATCTTCCACAAGCTCTTTCACCAACTTGGATGTAAAATGGGATCCTTGATCTATCACAATTTCTCTTGGAACACCAAAATGAGTGAATATATCCTCAAAAAGAAATTTAACTACAGAATGTTCATTAGCTAAAGGTAGTTCTTTAGATTCTACCCATTTAGTGACATAATAAGTAAATAAAAAAATTTATTTCTTTTGATTAGATGGTGGATTGATTGGTCGAACAAAATCCAAGGCCAATTTCTCAAATGGTTCAATGAGTACCTAAGGTTGTAATGGAATTTCATCTGAAGGAGCAAGTTTCCCTATTCTTTGGCAGTTGTCACATCTTTTGACATATTCTTTGGTATCTCTAAAGATAGATGGCCAATAATATCCTAAATGAAGGATCTTATAGGCTGTCCTCTTGTCAGCAAAGTGTGCACCACAAGGTTCATCTTCACATGTCTTAAGAATTTCAGGCATTTCATCTTCTCGAAGACATCTTCTGATAATGAGATCTGGACCTGTTTTATACAGTTCATTAGTAATCCATGAATATTGTGCACTTATTTGAATAATTTTTTTTTTATCCCCAGGAAACAAATGTGAAGGTAATTTTCTTGTGACTAAGTAATTAGCAATATTTGAAAACCAAGGATTTTTAGTATTTATTGCAAAAATATATTCATCAGGAATTTTATCCTCAACTATAGTGTCATTTTTGACATTTTGAATTCTAGACAAGAAAGCAGCAACTGTGTTTTGTTTTCCTAGTCGGTCTAGAATGGTGATGTTGAATTCTTGCAGGAGTAATAACCATCTTGTAACTCTTCCATTAGTAATAGATTTATTCATTAAGTATCTAATTGAAGAGTGATATGTATGAACAAAGGTTTCATATCCTATACTATAATGTCTAATTTTGTTGATAGCATGAACAACAACTAATAATTCCTTTTTAGTTACAGTGTAATTTGACTTAGTGGGAGTCAAATTCTTGCTTTTGTAATAGATGGCATAGAGGATAAAATATTTTTGTTCTAATACAACTCCTAGAGCTATATCTAAAGCATCTGTTGAAATGTGAAAAGGTAATTTCCAATTTGGACCTCTTAATATTGGTGCTTCAGAAATTTTTGTTTTTAAAGATTCAAATGCCAATTGGCAATCAGGATTCCAACTGAATTCAAAATCTTTGGTAAGTAACTTGAAGAGTGGGGATGCTATTTTAGTGAAATCTTCTATAAATTTCCTATAATATCCTATGAATCCCAAAAAAATTCTAACATCCTTTTGACAACTTGGAATTGATAATTTGGAGATGACTTCAACTTTAGATGTATCAACTTTAATTCCATCTCCTGAAATGTGATGTCCTAAAACAATCCCTTTTGAAAACATAATAAAACATTTTTCTTGACTTAGTGAAATGTTTGCTTCCTTACATATTTTAAGAACCCTTTCCAAATTCTCCAAATCTTCTTCAAATGAATTCCCATAAACTGTAAAGTCATCCATATATACCTCTACACAATCATGTATTAGATAAAAACAAATTCCTAGTACTGCCCTTTGGAATTTTGCAGGTGCATTGCACAATCCAAAAGGAAGTAATCGGTAGGCATAAGTCCCCTATGGATAGGTGAATTTTGTCTTGCCTTGGTCTTCAAGTGCTACTTGAATCTTATTGTAACCATTAAAACCATACAAGAATGAGAAATACTTCTTACCTGCTAAGGTATCCAATACTTGATCTATATAAAATCATAAATGAAAATGATCTTTTAGAGTAGCTTTATTCAACTCTCGATAATCAATGCATACCCTCCAATTACCATTATTTTTGGGTACAATCACTAAAGGGGAAACCCACTGACTGTCTGAAATTGGGTAAATGAAGTTCACATTCAACAATTTTTGCAACTCTTGTTTCAAAATTTCACTAAGATTTGGATTCATCCTTCTTTGAGGTTGTCTGATAGGTTTACAATTTTCCTCAATATAAATGTGATGTATACTAGTCTTAGGAGTAATTCCTTTCATGTCAGTGTATTCCCATGCACATGAAGAATAATGCTGTTGTAATGTTTTGATTAACTTTTCCTGTTGTATTCTTTCCAAGTTTTTGTTTATGTTCAAAGTTTTTCCTTGAAAGATTTCAACTGTAGAGCTCCGAAATTCTTCCATAGAATAAAGAGACATCTGCTTGGATGATAAATATTCAATATTTCATTTTTCTTGAAATTGATCATGTTCATATTCTGAAGATGATTCAAAATTTTCTATTGAACTTAAGATTTGACTATCTTCACTAATGTTTGAAATAGTAAAGAGGGGATGCATATCATTGTCATCATGAATCCATTCTTTGTCATCTAACTCTGTGATTATTTTTGCTAGAGGATATAGAGTGAATTTATTTGTTGAGTTACCATCACGGATATACATGTCATGATTTGTATAGCTAATGAAAGCATCAGTTTTAGCCAACCAAGGTCTTCCTAATATAAGTGGATGTCCTCCTAGATTTTTCTTAGGAGTTAAGATCATAAAATAAACATGATACTCCCAAGAGTATAAGGATACTGAAATATTTTCTAAAACATCATCGGGCTTGATTACATATATTTCTGCTAATTGCAGTAATGTAGGTGTATACAGAAGGTTAAGAAGTTTGAGTTGTCCATGGTTTGTTTTCTCATAATGTTTATTGCTGCTCCTAAATCAATCAATGTATTTGGAATTTCAAGACCATTGATATGTGTTTTTACAACTGGACTTCCTGGATCTAAATATTTTTGTATGGAAAATTTTCCCATCATTATATCTGGAATTTTTCCTACTATTTGAATTCTTTTTATCTCTTTTGTTTTTCTTCCTGGTTTCTTCATGCTCAACTCCTTTATTGTTTTGGATAGAATTGGAATCTCTTTAATGGCCTGTAACAAAGGGATTTTTATACAAACATTTTTCAATTCATCTATAAAATCATAATTGGGCGACATAATATGCTTTTATACCCCTCTATCAACTTCTAATCATTCGGGAAAAGGAGGTTTAGAAGTAAGTATTGATGGTTTATCTATTATAGGAGTTGAGTTTATTGGTTTTTTTTGTTTTTTATTTTCATAATTCTGGTTTTGAAGAGATTTTCCTTCCTCAAAAATCTTATTTGGCTGTAGAGAATATCCCTCAAAATTATCTCATTATTGAATAACTATAGAAGGCTTTTTCTTTTCTAGTATCCTACCAGATCTAAGTTGGGCATCATTGAGATCTAGAGGAGTAATCATGTAGGTTGGAAATTTTTGTCCTTATATCATGTAATTATTTTGAGGATTTTTATTATTGGGGTTTGGTAATGGTTGGGCAGGTAGTTGATTTGGTCTTTGTGGGAATGGAAATGAATGTTGTGGATTTTGGTTTTGAAGTTGGGGTTGTTGATATTGTTGAGGAATTTGTTGGGGAGGATAGTTTGGATATGATGGAGGATATCGGTATTATTGAGTGTATCTTCCATAGGGATTTTTCATTCCTTTTACCCAAGATTGAGATTGAGATTTAGGTTGAGGCTAAGCTAGTTGCCAAGAATTCAAATTATTTGGTGGGGGCTGAGTGTACATTTAATTGTTAAAGCCTTGAGTTTTTGGCCCCTGCCATGGTATTATAGAGATAAAGAAAAGAGATTCTATTGGATTTGAAGTTGTTTCTTCTTGAAAAACAACCTTAAGACCTGGGATTGAAGGGAAACTCTTAGTTTCATGAATTTCTGAACAAATCATACAAGTCTCTATGACTTTTGCATTTAGGACAAAAAATAGATAAAGCATCAGTTTCAACTTTCTCCTTATTTTGTAATTTAAGGGTGTTTATCTGTTCTCTAAGACTCCCTAAGATATATGTTTTAAATTCATCAAGAATATTTCCAATTTCTTCCCTACTTACTATTCTGGTTGCAGATTTATTTACTCTAACAAGAGAAGGATCTCTTGGACTTTTCCTAGTTTTTGCCTTTCCCCTTGAGAGATGAATACATAATTCAACAATGTTAGGTAATGGGAGTTGGGAGATATCTCCCTTCCCCATCATGTTGAGGATGTCTATCAATTCATCTCTAATGGCTTTTAATAAAAGAGCTTTTATCATATCTAATGGCTTTTAATAAAAGAGATTTCAAAGTATCTTGATCTAAATTATCCATTTTTGCTCTTTTTATGTTATAATTGAATCTTTCAATTAAATCCTCCAAATTCTCATCCTCTTTTTGCATAATTTTAAATACTTCATATTTTTGATTAATGGGAATGAAATAACCCAAATATCTTTCTAAAAATTCATTCTTCATGTCATTCCATGTTCTGATAGACTGAGTGATTAAACCCATGAACCATTTTAAATCCGCTCCTTTCAATGTTGAAGGAAACAACTTAAGTTTTTGAGATTCTTGTAAATAACCATAAGTTCTATATAAAAATTCAAATTTAAACAAAAAGGTTTCCAGACCTTCACTTTTTAATCCATGAAAATTTGGGAGGCCAGAAGGTGAGGTATTTTTCATTGTGGCATTTGTTTCTCCATCAAATATAGGGAATCCAAAAGAACTATCAATTTCCCTATCTCTTTTTTTTTCTTCATTTCTTCTACCTCCTCCTACATTCCCTCTACCTCTTGCTCTACCTCCTCCTCTGAACAATAGATTTTCTTCATTTATAATTTATCCTTCTCCTTCTCCTACTTCTCCTCTTCCTACCATTATAGATTCTTCAGAGCTAATATGAAATTCAATATGCAAGGTTAATTGCTCTTCCCATGGTTCCTATATTAATGTTATGTTGAAGAATGCTTTTTCTTCTTCCTCTCCACTAGGAATTCATAACTTTTTAGCTAAAATATGTTCCCCTGCAGAGGTTAAAAATTTTACTCCTTCTGTTGGAGATCTAGGATCTTTTTCCTCTAAGACTGCCTTAGTAGATGAAGTAGGAGATCCTCCTAATTGGATTTTTGACCTTAGGACTTAAAGAAGGCTATGTATAGTGAAGTATGGAATATCAGTTTGAGATGGAGGTGTATCACTTCGTGGTCTAGGTGGAGTGAGTGGTGTTGTAGGAATTAAAATCCTGCCTTTAGCTATGAATCTACCCCTAGAATATCTTTCTCTACCCATATAATTTTTTATTTTTTATATGTAAGAAATGAGGCTACCTAATTACACTTCCTCGACAATGATGCCAAAATGTTTAACCAATTTAATGTCTTAAATTTCTTACATAAATTATCAATCGAGATTTGTAAACTGATGAAGTCTGGTGCACAATATGTGCTTAGTTAACCTTCTTCTTACTTCGTTGTATGCACTTTTATGTTGTTTTGGGGTTTTTTTCTTTATGTATAAGAGTTTTAATCTAAAACTATGAAAGAAATCAAATGAACCTAATGAAATTTAAATGTGTAAAACTAATTTTAAAAGAAGGAATAAAAGGAAGTGTTCCTAAGCTAAACTAATTTACATAAAAATGAATCAAAGACTATTTGTTAGTTAGAATCTGATCTAAAAACAGAGTGTCTATTCCAATGACTTCTAATTAAACATTAGTCCTATTCCATGGATATAAATCTTATAACTGAAATTTGAAATTGTAGCGCTACTCTAAATGAAAGTAGTTTCAAAAGAAAACAACTACTGTATGTTTGATTACTCCAACATTCAATATGAAGTATCACCCTCTTGAAATGATGTGTAAGCAACCAATTATACCTTAGTTTCTAATGTTCTATAAAAACAAGTAAAGTGTGCAAAGGAAAACTCAATAATTGCATAAATTAGATATTCAATCATTCAGTTTATAAATATCATAAAATCATCTTCTTGAAATGACTCTTAAGAACACCCAATGATACAATTAAATGAGGATCTAAAAGAAAATGTGAAAGCATGTAAAATTAAAGCTCAACTGATTGTATAGGTTGAACATTCAATCTCCCAATTTAGAAGTATGACAAATCACCTTGTTAGCTTGATGTTTTAAAAACATTCAATTATATAATGAATTGATGATTTAATCTAAGAAAGTAAATAATATAAAATTAAAGGAAACTAGATAACTATGAGCTCTATTGCCTCAAACTTAATCCAATTTGAAAATAGATAGATCTATCATCTCGAAATGTTTTTAGAAAATAAATGATTACACAGTCATTCTATTGTTGATGCTAATAATACATTCATGATTTAATTCTATGCTACTGATTCAAAACTGTAATGTAATATTAACCTACTCAGAAAATTGACAAAACAAAATTGGAAAAATAGAGTAAAGAATTTAAACTAAAACAATGAACGAAAAACCTCCTCTTGTGCAGCGGCCCTCTGCAACAGATTTGATTGAGATCCTAGCTGATTATATACACACTAAGAAATCACTGGAACCATGAACACGATCCTTGTATTATAATAGAACAAAGTTTTTAAAAAATACAGAATGTTTCAGCCAATAATTACTACTTGTCCTTGGTTCTGTACAACCATTATTTAAATAAAACAAAAAAAAATTGTGATGAGCTAGTTTAACCTAAAGGTGGCTAACTTAACCGAACTATAGAATTGAAGTTTGATTGTTTAACTCTTGATTTTCTATGTCAGAGTTTGATTGTTTAACTTCTATTCTTGACTTACGTCATTTCACTAGACTTTGACCACAATCTCAAACATCCTTTTCTATCAATTTCGATCAAGTAGATAGGACAGAATCCATGTGTGAATTATTCTGGAAATTTCCATGTGGCTCATTTCTCTATTTTCTCCTTGGAACTTGTCAGACCATGGAAATAGCTGCGAAACCAACGATTAGCTACAAAATAGGCTGCGTTCTGTAGCTAAATTATAAAAATCCATTCGAATAGCAAGAACATCAAAATATAACATAGAAATCATTTAATTGCATTCCTTGAGATAAAACATGGCATTTATCACTGATTGGAGTATATGAACTTATGAGAAAGTAAGGGAAAAAGGTGAGAAAGGATGTCAGAGAGAGGATAATTCTGAGGTTCAATAGTAATGTAGCTTAGATGATTCTTCACAAGGAAACCCTTTTTTCAGGAAGAGCTAATGTACTTGAGAGTAGGCTACCCAACTGGTAGAATTTCCCATAAATTAATGTTGGTCGAGAAATTTTTTTATTTCGGCCACTGAGTTTGGAATTTTCACAAAAGCATTTTTAGCCGCTCTAGTTCTGACAGCTCTGACACTTCTCCCTACCTACATTCAATGCCCAAATCCACGCTGAAAATTTCAAATGTTATCTTCCCATATTCAAACTAAAGGCTTGTGTGCGATGTTTTTCTAGCATCTCCGGAATCCAATCCTCATCTTCCTCCTGAAAAACATGAGGGTCACATAGGGAAGGTTTTAGGTGCCACACATTCACACCTCCAAAAATATAAATTTTCAATTTCGGAAGGTATTCCCTCTCTCATATTCTTTTCATTTAGCACATGTCTTTTAATAATATTTGAATGAAGAAGATGCTTTCACTTGGGGTATTTTGTTGCAGGTATTGTGCAAACCATCCATCGCTCCATCCACTGAAAGTACCAGAGCAGGTACCATTCTACCCTCAACATGATAGAGTCCCAAAAAAACTCTGCATATCCTGACATCATTTCTCCACAGTAAATTAACCATAGGTTCCAAGAACTTGACCATGGTTATCATTTCCCCACCTTGCACATGATAAACATCCTTCTTGCTCGATAGAGCCTCTCCTCCATGGCGCCCGTCACTCAAAATAAACCATATATCAAAAAAATCATGATGCCATGGCCATAACACTTCAGTATGTGAAGCACTTCATGCCCATTCACCCAGCATGCATCAAGTCTAGTTTCACCATATCGAAATAAAACCCCTTTCCCGTACTACCAGGTTTGCAAGTAGATCAATAGAGCACCACCAATCCTCACATTTGGCCTACCATACCTCCATCAGCATAGCCCATTTGTAACATTTTCCATTTGCTTCATCACCCCCCACACAAGAGACCAACCAATGGGGCCCCCACCCTTAGCCAAAACACCCTCCTAAAATCATCAGTGAGTGAGCACTTTCATGTTTTGGGGTACCTATCTCTATGTTTTGTATAATCCAAATCCCATTATTTCATTCTTTTGGTAAGTGTAAAAAGATCACAGAGGGTGAAAAATGTCCCCCACTCATCCATCCCTTTTTTCTCCCATGGCACCACTCCCTGGCCACCCTCGATCAGAGTATCACACCCTTCACACATAAGCCACCATGACATTCATAACCAACACATATCCACCCTGGACGTCCTACTGACTCCAGGGATTTCCCCATCAGAAATAGCTATGACTACTGCCAAGCTGACTTTTATACTTTGACCTTGGGTGATTGAATCCCCATCATCAGTTTTCAGTGACCCCTCGCCATCATGCCTATGTTAAACCTATCATATCCAAGATCCTAATCCCTAGCATTAGTGACTCTCTCATTCGACTGAGGCTTCCTTTTTGTCGACCTCAACTCCTATTTTCCAAAAAGGAAGTGGTACCTTGAATTACCCCTCACCACAAAAGGGACATCCTTAGGTGGCACTGTGGGAAACATCATTACCCACAGATGTCATTGATCCCCCTGAAATTAGACTACGACACAAGCTTTCATTTCAATATGATATTGTACCTTACAACCATTGCAATTTGATCAAATTCATTGAAGACCAATGCCATTACAAGCATCTCTTCTAGCAATGCTTACACGAGAAGGTCCCAGTCGTACACCCATGCGTACAATGAGAATTTATATTCCATACCAATATTACGCATGTGTGTACCACATTCCACCTATCGTTAAAGAAAATTTAAACAATCGTCATCATCAACCAACAAATCACTACCATACTAGTGACACTAACAAAATTTATATCTGTCAAATAGATTTGTTTAGCTAGCCAAAGCATTACTAGCATGGCACATCCTTGCCTCATAGAAAAATTGTATTTATTGTATCAGACAATTTATTGCAGGTTTCCCATAGGACATGGTCGCTCTTCGACCCGGTGTAAGGCGTTTCCAACTCCTTGCTACACGCAGATCTGTCTCTCTCTCTCTCTCTCTTTCTCTGCATAGTACATAGAAAAGAAACTATAATGTATTTCGGCTATACAGTTATTCCTAGATCTCACTCATTAGGGGGAACCTGTTATCATTAGAAAATCGAACAAGAAAATATGACATTATTAAATGTCAGGCAGAAGGATTTACGGGGCTGAGGCACATTAGAGAATCTGATTTTTTTTTAAAATCTCTAAGTTCCAGAAGAAAAATAAAATTATGCACTCAAGAAACTAGTAGAATGTGCCTTCACACACATTTTCCTTCGATAGGCATGCATTTGCACGAATTTCCCTCAAAAATTTGTGTGGACCTGAGAGTGGCAGAAGTCACTTTCCAGGACCACAAGGCACACTCCAGGAAATTGATCCCACACTTGAGGCCGCCCAAGGAAAACCAACTAAGCCTCCTTGGGACCTCAAGGGAGCACAAAATGGAATCATGTGACACACAATGGAATCAAACCCCTCTCTTGGGTCACCATCCACCAATGTAATGAGAGAGGGAAGGATATTTTGAATTCATCTATAAAACACCACCAAGAGATGAATAAATGGATAACACATTGTTATGCTAGCCAAAATTTCTTTGAAGCAATCCAGCAATGTGTGATCTAGACCGTAAGTAGAGAGGGGATTAAGTTGTTTCCCATCCAACAAATCCAATCCTTTGGAGTAGAGAGAGGGACCTTACACCAAGGAAGCTAGGAGGTAAAAACGTCCTTGCATCAGGTCTTACAACTCCATAGTTCTAAGGGCCCCTTGGAAAGTGTGTAAATGTTCTATCTTTTATTCCTAATAGCACTGATCTGAAAGGAGTGTACTAGTTTCTCTATGCTAAGTGTCCTTTCAGTAATAAAAACATGTGCAATTTGTCTCCATTTGTTTGCTTAAGGAACGAGTGTTTTAACCATGAAACATAGATTAATTTTTGAACTTTAAGCATGAAAATAAGCCTTAAAAACACCATACAATAGTTTAGAATAGAGAAATACAATCACACATAAGTTTTACACTGTAGGCATGATGAAGCAGTTCACCCCTCCTGGGCTACATCTACTGGTACAACTCCCAATGTGATTTCACTCTTTGTCATTATGATAAAATTGTAAATTACATGTGTTTACAGGCCTCTAATGGCTATTTTCTCTGCACCAATGGCTCCATAATTCTCAAATTATCCTAGGTAGACTCTTGTTTCACTTAAATTGGTAGAAAATTGGCCTCCTAATGCATTTTTCCCAATGTCATCTAGAAAATCTCCACTAAAAGTGGAGACTGGCACTTAAGTGAAGTTAAACTTAATGAAAAGCCCTAAAATTAGGGTGCCTCCATCTTTTCTATGGAATAGACCATTAGGATAGGCATAAAAAGTTTTGGTAGGGTGGTCACATACCGACCCCCCGCCGTTATCTCTGCATTAATCATTTGAAACTTTGCAAATAAAGTGGACAGAACCCAGAGTCATAATGGTTCCTGGAAACCGTGGTGTTAAAACCCATTAAAACTATGCCCATGTGAACGCAATGTTCTCTGCCGGATAAACCTTCCCCACTAATTTTCAACTACAACCTTTAATTGTTACCGCGACATGTGAACAGATATCTCGCCGCCGGTTAAGGTTTAAGCCGCCGATTTATAATAATGTTTGATGTTGCTGGTTGTATAGCATGTGACCAATGCTTTTGGGGCCACCAGCGGGTTGGGACCACTCGCGGTCCCCTATCCCACTTATAAAAAATATACAGGATATATTAATTAGGAAGACCTTAAGGTTAAGAATCAACTCGTAGGAAGACTGGTCGGAGGTCTTCGCGAGTAGGCCAGAGGTCGTAGGGTCGACACGTGGAAGCATCTGGGCTTGCCATGTGTCACTCATCCAATGGCTTAAACAAAAAACATCAATGGTAAAAAACCATCTCATGCCACAAATATCAATGGCCCACAACATGCCACGTGGTGAAATCCCGTTAACTTAGGAAAATGGAATATTCTTGAAATATACCTGCTGAATGTACTTGCATGTTGACTGGGTATCAAGTTACAATTTTTTTTGTGTTTGTTTGGGAAAATGAATAGAACATGATATCTTCCTCATATGAAATTAGTTTTTCGAACCATTCACAGTGCTGGAATTGCAAAGACGAGACCTTTCCGGTCGCTTAGGTTCGGTCTTGTTTCAAGCAATTTCATTTTTTAGCATAACACATGATCTCTTGATCACACCTCCCAAATGGGAAGATTTTGGACCCCAAAATTTCTCTAGATTACTGAACTTGAAGATTAGGAGACTGTGTCCCCACTCTTTAAATCTTTATCCACTGAAATTTCCCTAATTTCATTAATTGGAGCATTTCATGAAAAGACAAATTTTTCTTGATTACGTCGACCATGCATTGCTATCTTTGACATTGTCATGCTGCACATCTTTTGAACTTGCAGAACATCAATCTAAATTTTTAGTAAACATCATGTTTCTACATTGGTCTATAATCAAAGAAAAATTGGAATTGTTCTCATCTTGTACTCTTTCCTTATGGCTATTTTTTGCTGCTTTTTCTTTGAACTTGTGTTGATTCTTGACCAAGTTTCTTCCCCATTGTACCATTCCTTTTAGAAACCAACAATGAACATTTTTGAATCGTGTGCCTTATTTGCCAAGTTTCCTCGTACTTTCTTGGACCTTTGCAACTTCTTGCACTAACACCTTGTTTTCAGCACTGTTCAACACCAATGTCGACTACTGCAACTGCTTGTCATATTCTTTCAAAGACAACCTACTTCCAAAATGAAAAAACTCATTACATGCATCAGTATTTCTTTGAAAAGGATGATGTAAAACATCTCTTTGTTTAATCATAATCAATGTCAAGTTTTGGCTTGCATTGACTAGCCTCTACATTTTCCCTGCATTAACTAAAGAAGCTTCTAGTTTCTTACAATGAGCTCTCACAATATACTCCTTTCCATGTTTGAATAAATGGTATTTATTCTCATGGCGATGGAATATTTCTTTCCTGTCATACAAGTAAGGACTTACGAAAACCATACCTGTTATATCAAGCGGAACAACATCTAATTCAACTGTGTCAATGAAATGTGCAGTTATTACAAAGCACAACATGCACTTCTTTGGAACTTGTAAATTTGCATCCTTACAAATCCAACCAAGTGGATATGGTTTCAGATGTGGAATGGCCTCAAGATTAAGTTTCTTGACCAAGTATTCAAATATTAAGTTATCTTGTGACCCACTGTCAAACAATGTGTCAACCTTGGTATGTTTAGAAATGACCCTCACATGAAACAATTCAATTCACTCTTCTTCATTTGGAGCTTGTATGTGACAGTTAGATATACTAGAACTGGGTTTAGTTTCAATATATTTCCCCTTCAAGTTATTTAGTCCCATAGCTATGATTTTTGTTTCATCTCCTGAAACTGACCCTAAGTCTTGTTTAGCTATTGCAACAGTTTTTCCTTTCTCCTTGGCTTTCTCTTTGGCCTTCAAACTTTCCGGTTTCAGCTCTGGATGAAGTTTCAAACAATGGTCTTCATCATGGCTAGTTTTAGAACAATGTTTGCAAAATAATTTTCCCTTATCTTTTCTGATATTTGCATATCTCTTTTTCTTCCATTTTCTTTTAAACTCATTTTCCTCATTCTAATCTAAGTTTTGTTTTCCCCTTGCCCCTAAGTGTGTGGCTTGTACACAAACTTCATCTAGGCTTGTAGGGTTAAACATGAGGATAATATGTCTTAGGTAGGTATGTAAGCCTCCTATATAATTTAGCAAAGTGTCTTGGCTCTACACATCTATTCCTAATAAAAAATATCTTCTCCTAAATTCTTGGGTATAAACTTGTACATTTTGTCCTTTCAATTGTTTAAAATTTTGCCAGTCTATTATGGATTTTTTCATGTGAGCCAATGGATAAAATTGTTGTTTTATTGTAGAAATGAAATCGGTACATGATAAAATAATCTCACCATGCTTCTTGATCTCCTCCTTTGTCTTGGCTTCCCACCAAAAAAGTGTTGCTCCTTCCATTCTCAATGAAGCTAGTTGGATTTTGGTATCAATATCATGAGCTTTTTGGATTCTCAAATAGACTTCCAATTTCCTAATCCAATTATCTAGCTCTTTTGCATTAACTTCACCATTAAACATTGGTAATTCAAACCTAACATCAAGTTTTAGAAAAGGACTTTTACTAGTGTTCTTTGACTTGTATGGCTGATGTACTGAAGATGAAGTAGAGGATGATGAGGATGAAGATGAGGGTTGTTGGGCACGGGATTTGTATACCTTCCTCTCTCATTTTACCATATCTTTCTATCTATTTTTACCATTATTATTCTTAAACACATGAGGTAAAAGCCTTTTCCTTGTATTTCATGGGATATTTGGTTAATGAAGTATTTATCATGGAGGTTTTACCTTTTTACATATTGACTCTGATATTTCTACAGATTTGGCTAAAACATGAGCATTGCAACCGTAAGTTGAGGAACAACCTATCATCTCCAACATTTTCCTCATTTGTTGTTACAACGTAACAAAATCATTTGTATCAGCGCCATTTTAGGCCTTTTCACAGTTCCCTTCTAGGCAACTAGGTTTCCGTTGTAACAAATTGTATTTTTGTAACTATGGAGTTGCTGAGAGGAATCGGGGGTTTCACAACAATTGTATAAAGAGGCTTGTGGGCTATGAATCGGGGTTAAGCCCTTTGACATATAGATATTGTAAAAAATCTCTATTATCATTAATCAAATGCACAACATCTTAGTGTTTCTTATGTAGTTCGTGAGTCTACTGCAACCTTGATGAGAGAGTTGGGCCCAATATTTTGATCAAGTGTTGTGTTTTCCTTTTTCTTGTATTGTTGCATTTAAGTGTGATTTCTTTACTGCTGTTATGGTTTACATTAATTGCTGTGAATGCCTTTTATTTCTGTAGTTTATTAATTGCTGTTACAGTGTTCTGTGTGTTATGGATTTAAACCTGTTGTCTACAACAGGTCATGTGCTTGTATCTACATATACTTTGCCGTTAGTCTTGAAATAACTAACGCCCTCAGGTTGATAATTTATGTGGAGAAAGGGTTGAATTTTGTTCATATCTAGACACCAAAATTTTGGTGTCGTTGTTGGGGAAGGATAACAGGCTCAAGAGTGAGATCTGCAATAGATCTCAGGTTCGATCTCTCGCCTTAAGGAGGGAATTTATTGCCTAGCTTCAAGTCCTGAACAAAAGTACTTTATGGTTTTCTTTCTTGTCTTTTATTATTTTTCTATAGAATTGATCTCTCGTCTTGGAGAAGGCATTTATCACCCTGATCCAAGTCCTGGGCATAGCATGTTGTTTTTCTTTCTTCTTTGTTATGCTTTTTTTCTCTCATTAAAAATTAATCCCTCGTCTTGGGGAAGGTTTTCTGTAACCCTGCCCTAAGTCCTGGGTGTAGTTTCCAGTTTTTCGCTTTTATTTATTGTTTCTTTGGGCCAATTTCTCATCCCGAGGAGGGTATGTGATTACCCTACTTTAGGTCATAAACTTATATTTTCCTTTTTCTTTTTTTATTGCTTGTGGAATTTATTCTCTCATCCCAGGGAGGAAGTTATCTGTCCTGCTCTGGGTCCTGAGCGATTGCTGATTTTTTTTTTATGAACCCTCTTCATAATTTGTATGAACAAGGATATGAATAAGAGGGGCAAAGGAGGACCCCCAAAGAAAGGGAAGGATCTGGGAAGGAAGACATACATTCAGGAAATCATTTAAAAATCTAGATATGAGGCATCATCCCATGCTGCTGTTAGGGTTAGAGTTTAGACAAAGTCCGAAGGGCAGTCTATAGAGAAACTAGTGCCATCCATGGTACTAGAAGGTGTTCTTTCTATGGTAGAAGGTTTAAAAAACAAGTATCAGTGGAGGAGATATCCTTGTCAGCAGCAGAAGGGGAAGAAGTGGCAAGTAGGGGATCAGAAGAACTGAGCAATTCTAACTGGGAAGAAGAACCTCTACAAGGGTTTTAATCCCGAAGAGACCAAGGCAGCGCCATGAAAATTCCTGTTGCTGAACCAAATGATTCTGATCTGGTAAAATAATTTTTGAAATATTTTGAGTCACTGAGGGACCAGGGGAGTGTAGTGTAACTTTATACAGTTGAACCACTCCAGATACCAGCTACGGAACCAATCAAAATTCCAAGTGAGTATTAGAGGGTATTTATGGCACCTCTATGTTCCTCTATTGATTTTCCCATCGGAAAGGTTACAGGTGATGCACCAATGAGACCCATCCCTTTAACAACCTTGCCTAGTTTTCATGGGCTCTCTTTTGAAGACCCTGATACGTTCCTTGTTGAGTTTGATATTGTTTTTCGTGGATATGGCTATATTGCTGATGCCTAGAAATCGAAGATATTTCCCAATACCCTAAAGGGGATAGCTCTGAGATGGTTCATGGGTTTAGGAGGGAGCACGATTACCTCATGGGAAGGAATGAAAGAAGCTTTCTTGGAGAAGTACCAAGATTAAAGTAAGTCCCGTGGCATTAAGGAATAAATCTTTAAATTTGAACGAAAAGAGGATGAAAATATGGAGGACTGTGTAGAATGATTTAAATACATATTGCAGAGGTCTCGACATAGTGACCTGGATAAGGACATTTTGAAGATCATTCTTCTTCGAGCACTTAGGGAAGACTCTCTTCAAATTTTGAATATAGTGGGAAAAGGGGATATTTCGAAAGAAAACTTTGAAACTATCTCTGATTACTATATAAAGTGTTCACGGGGAGATGCAAGAAGTGGACAGGGGATCGGTCATCAAAGACTTCCGGTGGAGGGGTTACAAAAGTAGATATTGGAAATCTAATGGACAACTTAAGGACCGATATTTTGAGTACACTATCAACCCATATGGACACTCTACAGGAAAAACAGAAGTAGATGGAGCTGGAAAAAACCATGGCCATATTCTTCCCATAGTGTAGAAAGAAACATCCTTTGAAGGAATGCCCGTTGAACATGGTGGAAGCTTGCGCAATCAGTCAACAGACTCACACAACTAGTTCGTGTCTTTCCTTGCCCGGGCTGAAAGCAGTTTTCCAAGGAGAAAGTGAAGAAAGTGTGGTAGAAAAGCTATACTTCATGGGGAAGAAGAAGCCATGGAAACCTTGAACACCAGCTATGAATCTAGGTGTGTTTCAGGACCCATATCAGTACTTTAACAATTTTAATATGGGTCCCCAACCTACACCTTTTTTAGCCATGTGTTCCTAATATCAGTATCCCCCTTGGCAACAATGGGCTCCTCAATCCAGTCCGAACCCTTCATGGAATCAGACCTGGCGTGGACTCTCCCCTACTAGACAATTTCTTCAGCCTATGCCTCAACAGCAACTTCAATTGCATTCCAATGCACCCCTAAGAAACCTAGCCATTAGACCCCAAATTCCTATCCAGCCCAACCCGAATTTGAACAATAAAGGGGTCCAACAAACAGACACTATGAACCTTTCATATTACAACATCTCTACTGCAGGACTTAATGAAATAAATATACGGTCTGGCCAGGTAGTAAATGCACCTACTTCACCTATTATTACAGAACAATTCGACAGTGAAGATACAAAACCAGTATAGAGAACAGTGAGGGAGAATTTAGATAAAAAAATAATAAATCAAACACCTCCCCAAGCTGTTCCTATTCAAGGTCATTTAACTCCTCCTCCATACCCTGAAATACTGACCTTGAGTAAACCAAACGCTTAAGTGGCATTTGACTTCCTAGGGGAACTGCAGAATCTCTTCGTTAAAATACCCCTGTTACAGGCTATGAGGGATGTACCTATATACGCAAAAAATTTGAAATAATATTGCTCAAAGAAAACAGAGAGGAAACCTAAGGATCCATTAACCATTCATGTAGTGGGAAAACTATCCGATATCATGTTAGGAAAAATCATGCCTATAAAATACGAAGACCCTAGGAACCCAATTCTAACCATACAGATTAATGGGGTGGAAATCCCAAACGTACTGGCCGATTTGGGAGCGGCCATTAAAATTATTACTGCTGACACAATGAACACATTATGACTTGGAAACATTAAACCAACTCCTACTATCCTGGAACTTGCAGACAGATCCATAATTAAACCAGTGGGGAAATTAGAGGATGTGATCATTTCAGTAGACTCATGGCATTACCCTGTGGAGCTCCTTATATTACAGAACCGATCTTCAGTAGGTAGTCACCCATTGATCCTAGGAAGACCCTGGCTTGCAACTGTTGATGCCTACATAAGGTGCCGATCTGGGCACATGATTAAATCAAATGGAATGGTTACAAAGAATCTCAAGCTTTATCCTCCTGTGGAACCAAGCCCATCTGAAAAATCATTACCCAGTCAGAAGTCTCTACCTGTAGAAGAGAAAGAACCTGAAAATGAATATTTTAGACCAGTCCTCACTATTTGGAAGGCCCTTCAATTCAAAATAGAAACCGAGGATGATGCCATTAACGCTTTCATTAATGATTGCAGTTCTGTTTCCAATTCAACTCGACATATTCTAGAATCTGCTATGAGATATGAAATGCAGGAAAAAATTGAACCAGAAGATGAAATCGAACAAATTCCTGTAAGCTCATCCCATGATAGTACTCCAATTGAGATTGAACCAGGGAAAACACTTAATATCAACCCAGACCTGTCCGAATCTCAGGAAAAAAAAATTTGAAAGTTCTTCAAGATCATCAGGAAGCTTCTGCCTGGGAAAGGGGATCCCTGCCAATCTATGTACTCATCATATCTATATTAAAAAATATTGCCACCCTGTAAGACAACTTCAACGGAGAATGAACCCTGCTCTCGAAAACATTGTCAAGGAAGAATTACAAAAATGATTAGATGTAGGATTAATTTACCCCATCTTAGATAGAAAATGGGTATCTCTGCTAGTTATTGTTCCCAAAAAGAATGGTAAATGGTGGATCTGTGTAGACTATAGGGAACTAAATAAGGTAATGCAAAAGGACCATTTTTCTTTTCCATTCATTGACCAAGTCTTGGATACCTTGGGTGGAAAGAAGTTCTTTTCCTTCCTAGATGGATTCAGTGGATATAACCAGATCCAGATAGCTACGGAAGGCCATGATAAAACAACTTTCACGTGCCCCTGGGGAACCTTTGCATACAGGGTCCTCCCATTTGGATTTTGTAATGCTCCTGCTACCTTCTAGAGGGCAATCTTGGGAATATTTTCTGATTTGGTCGATGATAGTGTAGAAATATATATGGATTATTTTACTCCATATGGAAATTCATTCGAGGAAGGATTGGAAAATATAGATAAGGTACTCAAAAGATGTAAACAGACCCATGTATCTCTGACTATAGTAAAATTCCATATGACGAGGGAAGGAGTAGCATTGGGAAATTTTCTCTCAGCTGTTGGAATTCAAGTTGATCCGGCTAAAGTAGAGGTAATATTACATTTCCCAGTACCCAAAATGCCCACACAGGTACGTAGATTTATTATTTGTGCTGGTTATTATAGACGCTTTATAGAATTTTTTTCTAAAATAGCACACCCACTGTTTCAATAGCTAACAAAAGATGCCAAATTTTTGTGGATTGAAGATTGTGAGACAAATTTCACGAAAATTAAGGGGTTGGTGTGCATAGCTTTAATCCTCTGAGGGCCTAATTTGGCATTACCATTTCACATACATACTGATGCTTCCAAGACAGCAGTAGGGGATATTTTAGGATAGCAGGTAGATAAAACACCATACACAATTTACTATGTTAGCAAGAACTTAATTCCTACTGAATTAAATTACACGGTGACAGAAAAAAATTCTTGGCTGTCATTTATGCTATCAATAACTTCTGGCACTACATCACTGGGTATTTTACTGTTGTCCATATTGATCATGTAGCAATCAGGTATTTGATGGATAAACCTATCACTCCTGACCGTATTACAAGATGGTTACTATTGCTTCAAGAATTTGATATTACAATAGTAGATAAGCCAGGAAAAGATAATGTAGTGGCTGATTTCCTATCTAGAATGGATAAAAATGATGAATGCACACTTGTAGAAGATAGTTTTCCCAATGAACATATTTTTGAAATTTTGACTAAATCTCCATGGTATGCAGATATTGCTAACTATCTTGCTAAAGGGAAAGTGCCTCCTCATTTTTCATATAGGGAACAATGGAAAATTATTCATCATAGTGCCAGATATTTATGGATGGAAGGGTACCTTTTTCATACAGGAGAAGATAAGCAGATCCGGCATTGTGTGTCTGAGGATGATATTTATGAGGTATTGAAAGCTGCCCATGATGGCCCTTGTGGAGGGAATTTTGCAGACAAAAGAATAGGCCATAAGGTGCTACAAATAGGATAGTACTGGCCTTCCATTTTTGTGATGCTTGAAATTATGTTAGGAGGTGTGATAGATGCCAACGTATGGGGCAGCTCGGCCGAGCTTATAAAATGCCTTTGCAGGCACAAGTAGTTCTCAAGCTATGAATAGAATTCAACTCTTTAATTTTGGCTCAGCTCAGAAATTTTTTCTCCTAGAATTTCCCAAATTGTTCTTGCAGGTAGGAGAAAGTGTTCTTCAAATGGGCAGAGGATGCCAGCGCCGAACTGTGTCGTATCCTTGGAACAAAGTTGAAGGTTTCGTAATAAAGTACATAACCTGTGAGGGCCAAGCCACAACTCTGTTCAAGTATCATTTTAAAATTTTAATGCACCTTCGATTTCCACCGGCTCAGGTACATGCCTTGAACATGCCCTTCTTCCTATTGAAACAGCTGCAGCATATGGCATAGGATACTCGACATTGATTCCAAATGCCGATAGTGATTTCAAATCATGGATTGGTGCAACTATTGGTTATGCATGCAATAAACAGGCTTCGAGTCTCCTAGGCAGAATTCTGTGGGTCCTTAGAAGAAGAGGTGATAGCCATTATTTCCGCTAGAGAAGAGGAACCAGTCTCTCCGGTTGGTTTGGCAGAAGCTAAAAATTCAGAGGGAATTGATCAGGAGGAACCTGAGGAAATGGAAATGGAAGTTGATCAGGAGGGACTCGAGGAAGGAGAGATGATGGTTGATCAGGAGGAACTTGAAGAGATGAGAATAGAGGAGGTAATTGGCGACACAGCCAAGGCTACCACACAAGAACCAACCTCGCTTGAAAAGCCCACAGAAGAAGAAATGATAATAGAGAAAGTAATTAGCGGCAAAATCGAGGCTGTCACACAAGAACCAACCTCACTCGAAGAACCCACAGTGGAAGAAATTATAGATATCATGCAGGAAGTCAATACTGTTATAAAATTGTCGAATTTTTGAAATGAAGAACAAAGGAATGAAATGGAGGATATAGGAATGGAAAGTGATGTTTTTTTGAAAGAAACAACATCACCTACCCAAAAAAACATGGATGTTGATACAGGTGGGGGTGTTACAAAAGAACCACCTCCAATTCGGCTAGAGCAAGAGGAGTCAACCTGCGAAATCGACGTTGATTCTCAAGAACTAGTACCAACTGTGGAAAAAGAGGCAATTCATGAGGAACAGGAAGGTAGAGAAGAAATGAACCAGGAGGTCGATATTTTCCCACAAGAACCAGTATCAACATTAGAAGAAGAAATGCTGAACAAAGAGCAAGAGGATAGAAGGGAAACAAGCTGCGGAACCAATGATGCTCCACAAGAATTAGCATCGAACCTGGTTGAGGTAATAATGCGTGAAGTTCCAGTTCAAGCCAAAAATGAGGATGATGAGTCTGTCCTCCGCTCTCTGTTACAATCCATGATGCCTAGAGGGGCAAGGAGATTTCGCTCGCCAAACGATTAACAGAGGAAGTAGTTGTCCCACCAGTTCTTAAATTTGTTGACATGGCCAAAATTGGCCCAATTACTACTAAACCTCTGTTGGAGCACTTAGAGGCTTTTGAAGAAGATAGAACTCCTGTGGAGACACCAGAACACAGAGTGTTCATTGAAAATTTTGTCCAGATAGTAGGAGCCCCCAAAGGGAATATAGAGAAAAATGCCCTGGGAGATAGGGAGCCTAGCCATAAAGGCTTAATGAGAGAATCCAATGAGAACATCGATAGTATTCCACCACCTCCCGAGCCTAACATAGGCCTAGAGACTAAATTTATTATTAAAAAAGAATGGGTTGAACAGTGTGAGAAAAGAAGGTTACCTCTCAAAAATAGGTATCAGATGCAGTTCAACAAAACCATGAGACTAAAAAGGGAGGTTCGGGATTTGAAAAGGAAATTTTCTCGGCTGAAAAGGAAGGTAAAAATATATAAATGAAAGGAAATAAAGCTGAAAGTTGAGGTCTCCTCTGCATCCACCCAAACTGGCTCGATCGAAGAATTGTTTGAAGGACGGGAATTTGTATTGGCCGCTGAAATCCAGAAGTGGCAGTTTGTTGCGAGTGATCATAAGAAGGAAACAACTCGAGTTCAAGAACAAGATGCTAGAGTTTTCATAGGGTACATGGATCAATTATATAAGGCGTGACTAAAGCAAGATAAACAGAAGGCCATAATAGAAGAACTGGAATAACAAGTGCAGCTATTGAAAACATATAAGGAGAAGATGTTCTCCCTGGCACAACATATAATGGCCTACAAACCTCCTGCACATAGCTATGCCTTATTCCTTCATAAGAAATTTCTTTTATTTTTTCTTGAAAGTATATATAAGGAGATTTTGTACGAAATTGAGGACCCCATTCAATTTCTATGTATTTTAAAAATTCACGATATCATAGGACAACACTTAATGTGCGAGCTCTACATGTATGAGTATTTATTAAGGCATGATCAGTCCTTTAACCCTATTCCATTCGTGGGGGACATCCATTTAAGAGCTTTCACCTCTTATAGTATCAATCAGATTAAGTGGAGAAAAGCCTCAGATATATTTGAGTAAAACTAAGCTGGAAGGACATTATTGATGAGGAAAGAGCATGGCCAGTCCTCATATATTTATAACAAGAATTATAAATTCTTACAGATTGAGGGTCACAAAGAACACATATTGGTAACCCATAAATGATGTGATGACCTATTTGTCGGCTAGATTATGATGTCCCGTAAGGAAGCACTAGACAATTGTCAGAAAAGGTGGATGTTGTCATCCTTAGCCATCAGAGAATGAGAACCATTTGGGGCACCTAACTTTCCATGGACTTTAGAAAGAATGCCATGTTTTGTGGCATGCATTCATACCTGTGGGGTCAGATGGATGGGATTGAGATTTCAATTTCCCCTTATCTGGTTGCCAGTCGAGCAGTATACTCCTGCATACAATGTTGATCCAGACTGGTGGAAGGATGTTGTTTTGATAGAGGGATATAAACCACCAGGGATAGAAATGGCTTAAGAGTATGACCTCGTACAGCTTCATGCCGATCACAATTTGTCCAATCTGGATCTGAGGAGATGACAAGCTGCATGAGGACATGCAGATAGACTAGTTGGGGGGAGATGTCGGGTATCAGATTTGTATACTTTCCTCTCTCATTTTACCATATATTTCTATCTCTTTCTACCATTATTATTCTTAAATGCATGAGGTAAAACCCTTTTCCATATCTTTCATGGGATATTTGGTTAATAAAGTATTTTTCATGGAGGTTTTACCTTTTTATATATTGACTTCGATATTTCTATAGATTTGGCTAAAACAAGAATGTTGTAGTTGTAATTTGAGGAAAAAACTATCATCTCCATTGTTTTCCTCATTTGTTGTTACAGTTTAACATAATTGTTTGTATCAGTTCCCTTTTAGGCATTTTCATAGTTCCCTTCTGGGCAACTAGGTTGCCATTGTAAAAAATGTATTTTTGTAACTATGGAATTGCTAAGAGGAATCGGGTGTTTCAAAAAAATTGTATAAAGAGGGTTGTGGGCTGTCAATCGGGGTTAAGCCCTTTGACATATAGATCTTGTAACAAATCTCTTTCATTATTAATTGAATGCACAACAACCTACTGTTTCTTTTGTAGTTCATGAGTTTACCGCAACCCTGATCAGAGAGTTGGGCCCACTATTCTGATTAGGCGTTGCGTTTTCCTTTTTCTTGTATTGTTGTATTTCAGTGTGATTTCTTTACTGCTATGACAGTTTACGTTAATTTTTGTGAATGCCTTTTATTTCTGCAATTTATTAATTTCTATTACAATGTTATGTGTGTTATGGATTTAAACTTGTGATTTATAGCAGATCATGTGCTTGTATCTGCATATACTTTGTTGATAGTCTTGAAATAACTAACGCCCTTAGGTTGATAACTTATGTGGAGAAAGGGTTGAATTCTGTTCATATCCAGACACCAATAAGGGTGATGATGGTGACTTTTGACTGTCTCCATTTCCTCCATTGCTCTTCTTTGATTTATCTTCATCATTGTGGCCTCGTGATGATCCCTATCCTTCCTTGTGAAGTTTTGAGCTTTATTCTTCTATTTTATCATTCCTTTCTTGATAAAGGACTCTAACCATCTCAGTTAAGCTAAGAAATTATTTTCTGTTCACTCTTTCTTCCTCTTTGGGATCCATCTCTTCATGGATTTCTTCTTCTCTTGGAGGCATGCTTATAGCTTATTTTTTCTCTTTTGGAGGTGAACTAGGTGGTGGAGAATGTGGAAATATTGCCCTCCTTTGCTGTGGTTCACTTTGAGAACCTCTTGCTTCCACCAACTTGCCTTCTCCTCTCTTAAGCTTGAGCCTAGTAATAATGAAAACCCTTGCAAACAATTAAACAAATCTTTGCAAATAAAAACACCAGAGATTAAACTCTAGCTCCCATACCAACTTGATCTGAAAGGACTGTATTATTTTTGTTGTTCTAAGGGTCCTTTTAGTAATAAAAACATGTACAATTTGTCTCCATTTTTTTGCTTAAGGAATGTGTGTTTTAACCATGAAACATAGATGAATTTGTGAACATTAAGCATGAAAATAAGCCTTAAAAACACCATACAACAATGTATAAGAGAGAAATACAATCACACATAAGTTTTACACAGTAGGCATGATGAAGCAATTCACCCCTTGTGGTTTACATCTACTGGTCCAACTCCCAATGACATGTCCCTCTCTGTCATTATTCTCAAAATTTTAAATTACATGTGTTTACAGGCCTCTAATGGCTATTTTCTCTACACCAATGGCTTCGAAATGCTCAAATTAGTCTAGCTAGACTCTTGTTTCACCGAAATTGGTTGAAAAGTGACCTCCCAATGTATTTTTCCCAATGTTAGCTAGAAAAGCTCCACTAAAAGTGGAGAGTTGCACTTAATTGAAGTTAAATTTAATGAAAAGCACTAAAATTAGGGTGCCTGCATATTTTCTGCCAGAATAGACCGTTAGGATAGGCATAAAAATTTTGGGCAGGGTGGTCACATACTGATTTCACGCCATTATCTTCGCATTAACCATTTGAAACTCTGAAAATAAAGTGGGTTGAACCCGAAGTTGTAATGGTTCCCAGAAACCGTGGCATTAAAACCCACTACAATGTGCCCATGTGAATGCAATGTTCTCCGCGGGATAAACCACCCCCACTAACTGTCAACTGCAACCTTTAATTGTTACCGCGACATGTGAATGGATATCTCACCGCCGGTTAAGGTTTAAGCCACTGGTTTATAATAATGTTTGATGTTGCAGGTTGTATAACATGTGACCAATGCTTCTGGGGCTGCCAGGGGGTTGGCACCACTGTCAGTCCCCTCCCCCACTTATAAAACACATACACGATATATTAATGCAGAAGACCTTAAGGTTAAGAATCAACTCGTAGGCGGATTGGTCAGAGGTCTTCGCGGGTAGGCCAGAGGTCATGGGGTCGACCCCCCTACCCCCCCCCCCCCCCCTCCCTGACTCAAAAAAATTTTACCATAGCATCTCGAGGACATGTGGCAGCATCTAGGATTGCCATGTGTTGCTCATCCAATGGCTTAAACAAAAAACATCAACGATAAAAAACTATCTCGTACCACAAAAATCAACGGCCCACAACATTCCACATGGCGAAATCCTGTTAACTTATGAAAATGGAATATTTGTAGAATATACCTGCTGACTATACCTAGATGCTAACTGGGCATCTAGTCAAAAAAAATTTGTGCTTTGGGAAAATGAACAGAACGTGATATCTTCCTCATACGACATCAATTTTTCGAACCATTCATGGCACTGAAATCACAACGACAAGACCTTTCCGGTCGCTCAGGTTTGGTCTTATTTCAAGTACTTTCATTTTTTAGCATAACACATGATATCTTGATCAAGAACACAATAAGAGGGGACGTTGACGCCACCGTTAGTATTATTGTGTTGTTTGACTCTATATGAGATTTCGTGTTATTTATTTAGTTTAGTCTTTTTTTCTCTACATATGCATACTATATCATTATCTAGTGTGTTTTGTTTTATGGCATGTTCACTAATATGTTAACTCTTTTGTTTATTTGCCTGTGAATAGAAACTTAAGAGGCATCGACCACTCCTCTCAAGAAAGTGTGTATTGGTCCACTTGTGCACCAAATCCACCAACACAGAGGCCAAGAATCACCCCTCCCACTCCTACCACCCTTGGGTTTCCTCTCAATGCTCCATAGAAGAATAATGGGAATTGATGTTAATTAGCATTCCAATTATGAAATTTTGCTAGATATTGTTTGATAGAAATGATTTTTCTTCTGGGTGGACAAAGGCTAAAGTTGTGAGCTTGATTTGATGGAAAACCCACCCTAAGCGAATCCCTTTCAATAGATGTCAGATCTTCTAAATCAAAGGCTTTGAAGTCCCAAGAAGTGATTAATTCTAACATCAACGTGGTTGCCTTAAGAGCCACTTTAGAGGGAATTTGTTTCTCATTCTTAAAAATTATGGTGTTTCTTGCCAACCAAATAAACCAAGAAATATATTTAGCGAGTTTTACCAACATCTCAAAATTAAGGATGAATACTTTCATGACCATGGGAATTTACTTTTCCAGGTTATAAACATTTCCACCCATTCACTTGGAATTTGTTCTAGTTGGATTAAACTTGCAAAGGCCACCTGCCAGACCTTCAATGAGAAGGTGTAATGCTTAAATAAATGATGAATGTTTTCTTTCGTGACCACGCATAGAGGGCATCAGGAAGGGCCTTGACTATTTCCATTTTTTATATTTTTTGATGCTAATATTTTTTTATGAAAGATAGTCCAACAAAATATATTAATATGTGGGATGTCGTCCCTTTGCCATATTTCTTTCCATATCCTATCTTGGTTGGATAAGGAAATTGTTTTACAAGATATGTGTATCCTTATTTAACATAATAGAGATGGGGAGGAGTCAATTTCCATGATTTAATATCTCATTCAGATCAAGAGATAGGGGCCATACCTTTGGGGTAATGAACAATAATCTCCCAGTGTTGAAGAATGTTAGAGGAATGTTTGGGTAAGACCAACTAGTCTATATGCCTACTTCGTCCCAAGTTTATATGTATTTAAGCGTGGTGAATTCATTCTAAAGAATCCAATCTACCAACTCCCGTAATTTTTCTTGATTCCTTATTGGGCCTTGCTCATTGAAGTTTTCATTCCAAAGATTAATGTGAGAACCATTACCTTTCCTCCAACTTAAACGTTTTATCACAAGAGGAGATGCATTTTTTCACAATTTCAATATTTTTGATCCTAGGCCAGTCCAATCTACCATTTTTGCTGTTAGAAGGTGACTTATATGAAAATATTTTTTCAAGAAGGCCTGTTTCCACCATTCCTTGGAGTCTAAAACTAACCTCCACAAAATTTTAGCTCCAAAAGCCAAGTTCATAAGATGTGGTTATTTAATTTCTAAGCCTCCAAAAGACTTAGGAAGATAAATATTATTCCAATGGACTAAATGGAATCTTTTATCATTGCGTTTTTCACCTTTCCATAAGAACTTGCAAATCAATGCATTGATCAGATTGATAATTGTTTTTGGAGCCAAGAGATCTAAACATAATAAAATTGGTAGTGATGATAAGACAACTTTCATCATTACAATTCTTCTAGCTATATTTAGCCATAGTTGGGAATGTTTGATCTCGTTTACCTTACTAGCTATGTTGAGTCTCAGTGATCACCCTTCTAATCTTAATAATTCCAGATTTCTATTTCAAGAATGTCTCAACCACACACCAATCGAGGAAGCTAACTAATTTAGACCACAACAAACTCCTAACTAAAAAGAACATACTCATTCTAGAATTGACAAAAAAAGACCAAAGACAAATAAGAATTATATTTTCCAAATCAAATAAAATTAAAAAAAACAAAATATTAAAAAAAATCCCGAAAACAACTATTACTAATTGAAAAAAGAAAAAAAAATTAAAAAAATTGGTCAACAATGTGGAATGACGCTTTTATGGAAACATGTGGAGGCTTTTATGATGAACATATTGACATGTGACTCGTGTGGATGGTTTTATGATGAAAATATTCAAATGCTTAAATGTATGTTCACCTAGTTATTAATTTTTTAAAATTATTAATTTTTTTAATGGATTATAATATTAAATTCTTTAATTTAAAGAATTTTAATGTAAATTTTTTTTTTTAAATGTTAAATTTATTTATATGTCTAAAATTATATTTTAAATAAAAAAAAAATTAAAAACACACTTAAAGATTTTTTAACGAGTGTTTTGGGTTATTTTGAGTTGATCCCTCTGGTTCCATTTTGCTCCTGCTCTTGAACTTGATAGTTGATCAATTATGAGCAGTGCTGAACTGATGCATTCTATGCCTAAGAATGGGAAAGTGCATCACGTAGACGAAAGAGGAATACACAAATTTCATTTGAGAAGACTAATAACTCACATTTAACACTATAACACGGTGACAACTTTAACGCGGTAACTATAACAAAATAACTCACAATTTCCTTTAACACAGTACATATGACATTTCTCTCCATTGTTCTTGCTCTTTTTTGGTTCTAATTTGGTTGCTGGGTTTGATCTCTGTTCATGATTAATTACATTAATTTTTCCTTAATTAGGTTGAGGGAAACTTTTTGGATTAATGATTTATCTTATAAGTAGATGTTATTATAAGGACCGTGTTAAGTTATTTAAAGCTCGAACACTTTTTGAAATAGTTTAATTCCTTAAAAATAATTTTTCTTTTCAATTTCTCTTCATAAAGTTTCAAATTGAAAATTTTAAGCCAGTTTAAACCAATCCATTTGAGTTAACTTGATAATAAATTATTTAAACCTAGTTTGAGTTAAATTGATAATATATTTGAGTTTAAGTGAATAATAGTATTATTACTCTTGGTTTTTGTTTTTTTTAATTTAAAAATATATATTCACAACGGAAACCAGAGATTACATTGATGTTCAAAAGAAGACTGGAGTGAGAGGAGATTCAACACTGAAAGTATTTGCCAAGCCCACAACTTTGGGCTGCATTTTTCCCTCTAGGAGTGATTTTACACGGGAGAAAACAGAGGGGGAAAAATGAAATAGGAAGAAAAGGAGACACAACTTGAGGAAAAAAGGAATATATGCCTCGCTTTTGAAATTAAGCATTGGATTTGTAAGAGTAAGTAGAGGAACTTTGATCTTAAACATAAAACCTGGGGAGAGAAGGGCCAAGTTATTCCATATCATCCCTCGATTGGTCGTCGACGCTAATAGAGTGCTTTAGAGTATTTCCATAGTCTGAGGCGGGTTAAGCTTTTCACTGAAAGAGCGGCCCACACTTGCGAGGCTGTGCTGCTCATGGATGGGCTTGCTGGTAGAGGGACCACCTGCTTCTTCTTTGTGTTGAATTTTTTTTTGACAAACGACTGTGTGGTGCTTGAGGAGGGTGTAATGGGGGAAATTTTTCTCAGTGAATCTGTGATGATGAATATCACCCACATAAATAAAAAATATTTGCAGTTAGATCATCAATATTTCTTACCAGGACATTTTTGTTGTCCCAATGTTCTTATAGGGCCATAGCCAGGAGAGTCTTTGTTTGCCAATTCAGCTCGATGGATTTGCTGAAAAGGTTTTCTTTGGCACGAGTCAAACATTTGCTAGGGATCCAGTTAAAAGCCTCATCAACTTCCTCTGTGGCAACTCTCTTGCGTACTGTTCTGACCCTGGCTTCCAACCTCTCAATTTGATCTTTGGCAGATTCACTGATTTCATTTTCATAAACCAGAGCAACATTCCTTGCCTCTTCTTCCGCTTGTTTGGTGGGAATTCTATTTGAAGAGGCCCAACACAAGCCATGGCCTTTGCTGCGCCTTTCTTGAGCAGATGAATTGGAGCGACAGGGAGCCATAATAGCCTGCTGCATACGAAGGAACATGGAGCTGGGATAGATGAGATAGGAGGGCCAAGGGAAACATAGCTGGGGGGAGAATTGAGATGGGGTGGCATGGGGAAAGGGGATTGGAAACGAAGGCCAGAGAGCTCACGAAAGGATGAGGAAATTGAGATGAGGGCTGGGTTTACATGGGAAGAGGAGGGAAGGAAATGATGAGATGAGAGGGGGAGAGCAATGATGAGTTTTAAATTTGAGAGCAGACAAGAGTAATTACCGCAAGTGCTCCTTGCATGTGAGAAGCCCAAATGGTGGTTGACACAGGCAAATCTAGGAGCAATCGTATCGAGGCTGTAGGGATCAGAGTGATGGATGATCCAAATCATTATGGTTTTGAAGGTGGAGCATACCGTCAATAAGATTGGCTATGTTAGCCAGACATTCCTTGTTCACTATATTTGAGCATACCTCCCTGACTTCAGTTTGTGTGAAATCCTCCTAGGCTATGGAGAGGAGGTTAATATTACCACAAATCCCTGCATTTTCCATTGTTTCTGGGAGTTGGTTGGCTTTACGCATTACTGCATGGAAATAAACTACTTTTTCTTGGTTAATGTGGAGCTTTATCCTCTTGAGGATTTTGCTAAGTCTCCAATTATCTCAGACTTGCAAGGCGCTTTTGCCTTGTTGAAGATTTTTGTAGTCTTGGGCAGTGAATTATTCTTGGTTCTTATTATTATTAAATGTTTATAAAAATGAAACATTTAAAAGTATAATTTTTATTTTTTTTAATATTTTCAAAAGATATATAATTCTTATGTTTTTTTTTTATATTTAAATAAATTATTTGAATATGCATGTTAACTAATTAATTTTAATATTAATTTGACACATACACATATATAAAATATGTACTTTAATATTTACCATAATAAGATATTTCAATGTCCAAAGAAAAATATATGTGAAATAAAAAAAATCAAAATAATAAGAGAGAAATCCTTAATACATTCAATTCTTAACATAGAATTATATGTTGCAGATGAAAAATATAAATAAAAATTTAAAAAATCATCGTCAATCATAAATAAATTATTTCTCTAAAGAGGATTTAGTATTAGTAATGTGTATTCAAAAATATATTAATAACAAAATAATTTTTTAATTCAGAAAATGTGTTTCATAAATAAAATATTTCAATACTAATGTTAAGTAACATATTTCACCCCAGATGTGGGTGATTAATATGGATGTGACAGGCTGCCACTTGCTCTCACATAGCAGGGGCACCTGGCCTCTCCAAATGTCGCACCTGACTCCCACGTGAAGATTTTAAATGAGTAGAGGAGCACTAACGACATTCACATCTCCCCCTCGACCACTGCTCCTACAACTTGCCTCCTGGCCATTTAAGGCTCATGGCTCATGTCTTCATTCTCATCTGCACATCCATTTCTCATTATCTACCACCTTCCTTTGTCATATTTTCGTCTACTGCTCTGCTCCCCCTCTATCTCACTCTAAGCCTATTGCTCCAGGCCATCAATCCTCCCATCTGGTGGAAATAATGCCCAAAAGGCACAGGATGCAGTGCCGTCGAGGACACAGCCGAGGCTCTCCATCTTGCCCTCCAAGTTCAGTAATGCCTATGAGATCCCTGTTCATTTCCATTGTAGTGGATGAACCAAAGGTTCTTGACCCACATTTTCTCTTTCCCCAATTTTCCATTCACCTCCTAAAGGAGAAACCCCACCTCTCAGGATCTAGCAGTAGGAAATGCCTCCACAAATCAACTATTTCATTCTCCTCCTCCCCATTTCCACGGAAATGTGTTGACTTCCTAGTAAAGCAAGTACTGGAAGATTCAGATAGTGGTGGGAGGAGCCCAATGAAGGACTCACGACAAAAAAACGAAGAAATGGATCATGCATCCCGCTCAGTTGCGACAAAGAAAAATCGGATTTAGAGACCATGTCCAACAATGGATGCTTAATTATTTAGGATAATCCTCACCAGGAGAACCATGACATCCAAAATCGATAGATGTAGCTCATTAGAGCTCCTCCTCTTCAGTTTTCATATGCTCCTTCCTAGCTTTTATGTCTATTTTATCTATGTCTGCATACTTTGTTACTTATGCTTATGCTAATGGCTAGTTTCCCCTAGAAGGACAACCTATTTTTTGAATATTTGAACTCATTAAGGGTTGGTTTCCCCATGAAGGGAAGCCCATTTTTTGACTGTTTGTTTTGTCTTCATCCAATAGGGGTTAGCTAATCCAACAACCCCTGTCATGAAGTTTGACTGTAAATTTTTGTATACTATAATAGAATTAGCATTAGTTAGAATTTTTTTTTAACATATTTCAATGTCAATTATGCATATATTTACACGGAAGGTGTCCCATTTTGAAATTGGTGAGGCTAGGCATTGTCTATATTTTTCATCTCCATTTGACATTTATCCATCTGTTTTGAAATGGGTGAACTTTAACTTAAGAAAAAAAATGAATTACACATTTTATTGTAAAACATATCATTTTGCTCAATAAAATTTGCTTATATATAAATGAATGTTATAAATAATAATGATGAATGTATCATGGAGGAACTTACTAGAATTTGGATAATCTCAAATCCTTTGGAAATTGGTGGGCGGGGAGCCAAAAAATATAATTTTTTAAACTTATTAAAAGTCATTATAACCTAACAAAATATGTAATACCCTACACTCGTTGATAAACATTTCACCAGGTCACTCATGAAGGCATAGGTGTACATACCGAAATAAGTGCATATGTATATATGCTTATGTAGAAAGGAGAATAATTATATTCATTTTCATACATACACCCACGTAAAAGTGAAATAGAAATAGAAAATCATAAGACGAAATCAACCCCAAAGTCATAATTGGAATAGTTGACTATTTTCTAAAACTAAAACATAAACAAAAAAACATAAGAAACATAAGAAGAAATCAACCCCAAATTCATAAATGAAATAGTTGGATATTTCTTGGTTTTAATATTGTTCTCACCAAGATCACTCATGTTCTCACAGTGGGTGGCTTGTTTGTCCACATTAACCAGTTATGAATTCTTATAAATAATTATTAGGTGGATGGTAAGACGCATGTAGTATTGATAAGTGAATGTAATGACCCATAATATTATAACATAGCCTATTTACAAATTAAGAATATCACAATAAAGTAGGGATAAATATATTTAATTAATTTTTAATATCTAAATTAAAATTAATTTTATGAATAGTATGAATATTGAGAGATATTTAGGTAAAAATCACATAAAATAACTTTTAATGGACATGTTTTGAACCATCTAGTGTGGTTCATCTTTAGGAAATGATGAAGAACAAGATCATGACATTAAATTAAATAAATGAAGAGAGTTGTTTTCCTTAAAACATAACAACTAGTTTTGACTAAAAAGTTATCATTAATGAATAAACAAATTAAAATTAAAATAAAGTAATGGATGGAAATTAGATGTAAATAAAGATTTAAATTAATTCTATTAATAATATTATTTAAAATTATATTTTTTATTTATTTATTTTTAATTTTTTTGAAAAAAATTAAGATTATGGCTAAATTAGATATTAAATTGATATATGAGATATTTTCATTTAAAATTTATAAAAGTTTATATATTTTAATCCTCTTTGAATTTGAACCTATGACTTTTACCCCAAACACACACACACACACACACACACACACACACATTTCTCTCTTTTATATTTATACTTTGTTAATACGAAATTGAGATTTATAATTTCTCTATTCCACATACAAAACAAATATATTGAAAATAAGTAATTCAATTTTGTGAAAATTTTCTAAACTATAAATGCATATCATATACTTAGTAGGTACTCCTTAAAATCAAGAGTGATGAGTGTTTACTTATTATTTCAAATTAAACATCGGGAAATGTTTACTTACTTATTATTAAAGAAAAGTAAAGCATGATAACAAAATTATTAACAATGTTAACATTTAATTGATGGAAAATTTATCACATCAATTAAATAACACACATTCATTTAAATTAAATATTTCCACAAAAATAATTATATTATGATTATTTTATTTTTTAAATATAATTACTTTTTAAGTAATTTATAAAAAGTTTCGAGTTAATCAAATTCACATTTAATTAGCATTATTTTGAAAAATTTCACATTTAAATCTTTATATTAATAAAAACTTGATAACCTTATTTTTTACAATTTCATTTCTTATTTAAATTATTAAGAAACAACAAATAAATTTGCATCACTATAATATGAGATTGAAAATAAAATATAAATAAGCAGGCTCATGCAAAACTTTTACAAGAAAATAGTTTTTATGTTATTAAAATATAATGAATTATATTCATCTTGGAACAAGGAAAGGTACAAGGGTTTTACATAAGTTGATTCTGATACGTGTAATGTGTAGTCAAATATTTATTTATATATCATAAATAAAAACTAAATATATTCATTTTTAGGATGTAGGTATGAAGCTTCATGTTTAAAATCCATGATACTAATGATGTAGTGGGGAACATACACCTTAATTTAAATTTGATTTAAACAAGTCATTTTCAGCATGACATTTTACATTATTCTTGATGTTAGACTATTAATAAATACGATAAGATTTACATTAAATTATGTATTTTTAAATATTTCTTTTAGTAGTTTAAGGCATTTTTAAAGTAGAATTATATAAAATTTGTAATTCAAAAATGAAATGGGATTAATTTTGATTTTTTTCAACCAATTTATAGTGACATCATAACCTAACCATTTTTTTTAAATAACATAAAATATCTAAATTCTTCATCAAGTTTGTATAGAAATTCATGCTTTTGGGATTCTTAAGATAACTCTCACACAAAATTTCTTTAACTAATTATGATAAAGTCTCACTTTAAATTGTGTTAGTAGGTATTTTTTTTGTTTAGGAATGATCATAGTTGACATAAATACTTCTTAACATGTTAACTTACATGGTCTCTTGTTATCGTGGGAGCCCCACAAGTTGTGAAGAGTCAACTGATGAAGCCTTAATTACTTCTCAAAAGATGAGAGAGAAAGAAATAAAATTTTAAATTCCACAAGGTTAAAGATAGCCCATGGGACCTCTTTTAGAGTGAAAAACTTGAAAAAAGGTGTGCACCTCAAGAGATTTAATCCCCTTCAAAATGGATCTATATTAGTTCTATATATGCATACAATATGTGTAACTTTTCATTTTTAAAACTCTATTTTTGAATGCATAAATGGATACAATTCCTTGAAAGTTTACTTGGACACTTGGATTGTGTAAACTAGACCACATTTATTTTCAATTTCAACAAATCATTTCTTGACAAAATTTAAATTTAAATTTAAAGCTAGAATTAATGGCTCCAAATTTATTTAAATTTTTTAAAATGAGATAGCTAAAATTCTAAAACAAACCCCCTTCTTTATGTTGATTGCAAAATATCATGGAATTTAAATGTCACTCTAGTAAAAGATTTCATTATCTTGCATGTTATAGCTTATATATATATAATATTTTGACATAGTGGTATGATTAGAAAAATATGATTTACCCAAACAATTCAAGCAACATCTATCTTCAAAAAAATTTATAAAACAACTATTAACCTAGATTTAGGTTAATAAAAATAGCTATTAGCCAAAAGAGAACACCACACTTGAGTGGAGGTTGACAGATAATGATGAAGGAGAAGATGGACTGACCAAAATTTTTACACATAGGGAGGCGGATCTGAAACATGAGGATTTACATTGTACATAGAGTGCAGTAGTGAGGGATGCGGAAGAAGGGGCAGAGAAATGAAAAATATGCATCAAAGAAATAAAGAAATGCAAGTTACTAAGGGGAAAAAAATTAATTGATTAAATTATCTTTCAAGTTCAAGAAATCGGAATGAACTTCAATGGTTTTTCTTTAAATTCACAAAATTTCGAACCAGAAAGTTCAAGTTCACCCAATCAGGTTGAAAATAGTGTTTCCTTAAATACAAAAGGATTCTCCATAAATACATCCATATAATTAACAACAACATAATGAAGTTAGAAGTCCACGTCCAAGCCTATGTGCTAAATGCTAGGCTTATTACCTTTATACAAGAATTATACAAGGTGAATGCTATTTTTATTTGCAAAAATTATTAATCGGAAAATTGTTTAAAGCATATGTAAGATATTTATTAAAATCTTATATAATATGATTACTATTTATTTATATTTTTTACACACAGTAAAATGTTATGATTACTATTTATTTATATTTTTTACACACAGTAAAATGTTATTATTTGAAAAAAACTCTCCTAAACTATCACGTCTATCATTATGAATCATTAATTTTGATGTTAGACAATTGAAAGAGTTTCTACCTTTGTATTAAAATACAATTATTAATAAGTTATAGAAATAATCATGTTTTTTAGATTTTCAGTTGCCATTGGGAACCACGTCTCCTCTGGATGTGTTGGGTCTCCACTGGTGTTCTTTTCTCGCTGACGGTTGTGACGGTTGCGAAGAAACGATTTCTTCATATGGTGAAGAGTCTCCTAACTCTGATCTGCTCTGTTATCCTTCAAACTGTTCAAATAAATTTGGTTTAGATAAGTTCTACAGTTTCCCCTTACAGAGAGAAATGAGTTTGTAGATATGTGTTGTGACCAAAGAAATATCGAGGGCGTTGTCAATTTTACAGTGGATGACAAACAAGGAATGGAAGAATTATTCTAGAACGAACAATGCTTAGATTGGATTCATGATATTGATTATTTACAGAAATCAAGCTCATAGTAGCTGAGCTTGCTGCCATTGGAAGCTAAGGATGAATGGGAGGAAAGAGTTACAGGAAAAGTTGTGCTGGAAAATAGTGAACATATGCCGTAAGAAGCATAAAACATGGATATGAATTAGTAGATTTTAGTAGTGTTGTTTAAATAAATAAAATTCCAGCAAAGTTGTTTAATTTGCACATAAAATTTAATTGAGATGTAAAGAATCAAACGATTATATTCACGCTGAAGCTACCTCGGGTGCCCAAAATTTCATTGTTGTCTTGTGCTCTGGAAGTTGGGCCCACATTGGTTCGAAACCAAGCATGGAGGACAAGCATATCTGCCTTGACAATGTGGCTGAAAATCACCTGGGTGGTTGTGAGTTTGAATCCTGAAAGCTGATGGCATTCTATGGAGTCTTCAACGACCATGGCGGCAATGATGCAGCGACATATAGTAAAGAAAATCTGTTGAATTTTGACAACGGAGGACTTTAGAAGGCCATGAAAAATGCATTCTTTAAGGCCAACTGCATGCTTGCAGAGCCCAAGAGCCATGTCGACGAGAGCTCCAGGGGCCCTGGTGGCGATGGTGTTGAGGAAGTCTTTGCTGGTTGCCAATTCTAGTGACTATCGGGTAGTTTTGGGGAAAATGTGGGGAGACGCCGTTGAAATGTCGAGTGATCAAAAGCCAACTTTGAGTTCCGAGAGTACATAGATCGAATCTCTGGGTTTCATGGATGATGGATATCTGAACTGAGAGCTAGGGGTTTCCAAGGCACTCGGGGGCTAGTACTTATCAAAACATTTATATCTAAACACAAAATAGTTTTATTAAAAATATTATAATTTGTATGAAAAACTTGGTGCATTTCTATCTAAACGCCTAAAAAAAGACGCTTATTCTTTCTAGAAATTATTTTAATTGTGCCAGGGTTTATTGCCAAACACATTATCAGAGTGATGTTTTTTTAAATAAATAAAAAAATATTTATAACCTGTATAAACGAAATTTGGTAAAAATATTTCATGTATATTTTTTTAATAAGTCAAATTGCATTTTATAACCTAATATAGAAATGCATTTCTATCTAAACACCTAAAAAAGCGCTCGTTCTTTCTAGAATTTATTTTAAATATGTATAGTTCTAAAAAAATATATATATAATAACTTCCGAGAGAAAAGATTTAATTGTGCCAGGTTTTACTACCAAACACATTATCAAAGTGATGCTTTTTTAAATTAAAAAAAAAAATATTATAACCTATATAAATTAAATTTGGTAAAAATATGTCATGTATATTTTATTAATAAGTCAAATCGCATCTTATAATCAATATAGAAACTATTTGTAGTTCTAACAACAAAATAAAAATAATAACTTCCAAGAGAAAAAATGTTAAAACAAATATTATAACTCCAAGCCCGTCAGTGACAATAATGTCACTGACGTAGTAATCTTTCCCAATATATACCACACAGAATGAAAATACAAATAAAATGCAATACTTACACTCAAAACTACATTTTTTTTTTAATCATCTAGCTTTCCATTCACATAGTCCTGCTGTGTTTCGTAATACTGTGTTCCAAAATGCAGTCATTCCATTTGTATTGCGCTCTATTTCGGAAACGAAAGGAAAAAAACAATACCATGTTCCCATAGGTTGTTCTCATTCTCATCTAAATGGTTGTGACATATATCCAATTACATTGTCTTTTTAATATTATGATGTAAATTAATGTTAATTTATTTTCATTGATATGAAGTAAAGATTATAATTACACATTAAGATTTATGTTGGATTATTTAAATGAAGTAATTAGTTTTTTTTTTTGAAATTTTTGAAAAATGAAAAAATTATTATTACTCAAGAGGAAAAATTATGAATTTTTTTGTGTTTATAAAGAGATTTTGTAAGTTATATCATTAAATACCTAGCTTATACCATAGATGAGTTGTTATTCTTTTTGGTTTTTATGTAATCACTTTTTTCCGATTGAAAATTTGTTTTTGGTACTTCTATAGTTATGGTTCTTAGAGAAGAAAGGGTTATACTAATCAAACAACTCATTTTATAAACTTCTTGAATGATGATAATTCATCTTAGGACCAAAGTACTGATACTTATCTCAAAATTATATTAACATATGTAGTTGTCACCAAATTATGTAAATGAATAACCCACACTCTATGTAGTTGTACCTATCATGCATGATTCATGTGAGAGCAATATTTTCTCTGTAGTTGTAGCTATCATGCATGATTCATGTGAGAGCATTTCCTCTATACTACTCTTTTCTTTGTTACTAATTTACAACATTTCCTTTGCAACATATGGTGAAACATACTCTACCCCCCTCTGGTTTTGAACCTATGACCTCTTAGGAGAAAATACATGCTCTCAACCAGTAGATCCAATCGACCCACTCTTAATAATGAGGAAATTATCATAGAGGAACTTATTAGAATTATAATAATATCAAATCCATAGGAAATTGTATTAGGATTGGAATAATCTCAAATCCCTAGGAAAGTAGTCGGTGGGGAGCCAAATGGCAAGAATATAATTTTAAAAATTTATTAAAGTCAATGCAACCTAACAAACTATGTGACACACTACGAACTTTGATTAACATTCAAACGAAGCATATGCTAAGCATAATTCCCTGAGAATCAATTTAGGATCTCAATTTAAAAATAAATAAAGGTCAACAGATCCTCATCCACTTTAAGTTGAAATAAGAAGCCTTCAAAAAATATTATATTAGTCTAAATTCACTTCTTATCCAAAATATTATTTAAGTTTATTTAAGGTAAAAATATGTAATATTATCCCCGCTGGGGGTGTCCAATCACTTATACAAATGGGAGGGAGGTAGTGGTGTCCAATCACTTAGACAAATGGGAGGGAGGTAGTTAAGGCTTACCCGAACCTAAGCTGCGTGCTCGCCAACTCACCAAGCTCGCGTGCGTGAGTGGTAAAGAGCCTCGGGGCTAGAGATCTCACGACGGGTTGATTTTTTTTAAACATTCGATGGACGTAGCTCTGCGCATTTCGTTTCCATGGGCAATGGTGAAGGTTGATACAGTGGTCTGTGTAGATGATCACCTCCTAGCTCTCAAGCCTTGGCTTTAGCTCCACTGACCTAGAAAGAGTAGGGGGATAGGCTTGTCAGGTAGTGGTCGCGAAAGGTGGGAAGCAAGGAGACTTCCTGGCAACGGCACAGGAACACACGTGCTACACCAAGAGGAGGACGAGGGAGGTGGTGGTGTCCAAGCGGTAGACATGTTTTGGGGTGGAATATTCGGGTTTGTAGCCTGTGCACCACCTCCAAAACTCTGGATTGCACATCAACAACCCCACGGCATCCCTACCCTTGGGTGGTTCTGCCTTGGGCTCGTAGAGCAATCCGTCTTTCCTGCAATTCATATTTGTGGGTGGTAGAGCTTTTGCACCTCCCTGGATGACAATGCAAAGACTGAGGGTGGCCATGTTTCCCTCATCTACGGGACTCAGGAGATGTCGGACGTGGTCTGAGAGAAGCCCAGCCAAGGTTACAGAGGTGGAGAGTGGATCTCCCGGTTGGGCAGAATTGAAGCGAATTGGTAGGTTAGCGTAGAACAATGAGTGAAAGAGGAGGGCTCTTGTATATCGAGAGAGCATGGTCAGGCTTGTCGTGGTTGTTTTGGATGAAGAATGGATAATCGTGAGGTTCTTGAAGACCCGAGTTTCCACTTGGAGTCTACGGAGAGCCAACACTCAGCAACGACCATGTATTTCTCCCTAGCCCAATCCCCTGGCGATATTGAGACCCTGGTCACCCTTGAAGCCATCTCCACCCAGCTCCAGTAGATTCAACTCAACTTGGACACCCTGCGAGAGAAAAGGTACGAGGACTGGAATGAATAAGTGGCTTACATTAACGTTGTCCAAAGCCTACATATAGAGACCCTTGAGGCTTTAAAGAGTCTGCGCCATATACGAAGGTGCTCTCAAGACCACCTCCAAGCCCTGGAGACCCAAGTGGATCACATAAGCTACCACCTGCACCATCAGGATCATCTCTTCATAGTTCCTCAGCCTGCCCCCCTGCACCCATCCCCTTGATGATATTTTTCAGTATGTTTTTTGTAATTTTGCGGGAAATAACCAAGTTCTTCGAATTCCTTGGCAAGCACCCAAGTTCTATGGGAAATGTATGCCTTATGGGGTGACTGAATGTAATCGAGTCATGGTGGCTAATACTTTAAATTCTATTTCTGATATGATAATATAATACCATCTTTTGACCGACAAAAAAAAATGTAATACTAAAATCAGCATGGATATATCTTTAATCTGTTTTTATCAAGTGTTGAAATGGATGAAATTTCTTAAGGTGCAAACCTATTTTTAAAGTTAAAAAAATGGATCAAATTTTTGGAGGTGCAAACCTAGTTTTAAAGTAAAAAAAAGAAGTTTGCACATAGAGAAATTTGATAACTTTTAGAACATTATTCATTCTAAGCAACACAAATAAAATGTTTTAACCATAACTTTTTTTTATTCATTTTAAGCAACACACTAATAAAATGTTTTAACCATAACTTATTTTCATTTTCTTTATACACTATAAACATAGTCTTTATAAAACAATATATATTTAAAATGAATGTTTTGTGTTATTAGTATTTTTTTTTTAAATGTTATATGTCAACTCATTAAAAAACACTTATCAATGGAAAAAATTACACATCTCATCCATCTTGACAACACACTAATAAAATGTTTTAACACCAATTTTTGTTATTTTCATTTTCTTTACATATTGTCTCTGTATATTAATATTGATTTTTTTTGCTATTAATATTTTTTTAAGAATGTTACATGTACACTTCATATTAAACATTGAAGAAATTATGGAATCTCCTTCATACATTAAATTAGAAGGAAGCCATCAATATGGTTCTCTCTTTTAAGATAATTTATCTATTTAATTTTTTTTTTAAATATCACTTGTCAATTCAACATAAAATAAACTACACATCATATAAATAATGAAGAAATTAAAGATAAGTATTTAGAGGTAAATTATATTTTTTAAAAATTTAAGTTATTTTATCTCTTTACATATGTAAAATTAAAATGGAAATTGAAATATTTTATTTATGAGAGACTTTGAAATATTTTTTCTATAAATATTATTTTTTAATTTGTTAATATAAATATTATGTTGTTATTTATAAATGTAATGTGATGTGACAACATCTTCGCTATACTAAAATTGACCAAACCTCTCAAACGAATAACAAATAATTCTCATTAAATAATCATAAAAGAGATCATTGGTTTTCTTTGGATATATGTAGATAGTTATCTTAATTTTCATTATATTAACCATAGGTAGAGGATGAAGTATTGACCAAAGTTATTGTTTTGGTAAGTGGACACTATTTTTGGTCATGTGGATTAGATTATTTTATTTGAAATTTGATTAGAAATGAAGAAAATAATATTTTTAAATGGTTAAATTTGTATAAGTAAATATCATTATTGTGTTTAAATTTCTTTCTAGAATGTCTAATTTATTTCTATACTAAAAATAAAACTTAAATATTAAGATATTTGAAAAAAATTGTGTTACCATATTAAAAAAATAAAAGTAATGATTAATCATTAATAAAAAAATAAAATCAAAGGATCTTAACTAGAGTAGTTCAATCATGAGATATTAAGACCACTAAATATAAAAATTAGTAAAAAAAATGTTACTAGAAGTTACAATATAAAGTGAAATCACTTAATTAAATTTCAAATTCCAATAGCAAATATTTAATCAAGAAATGTGCTCTTTTTCAATATTGAATTGTCCCCCTTGATCAACATCTTATAGTATTTTATATTCAAAGTTTTTTTTTCTACCGAAATTTACCATTAAATGAATTAAATTCAAAGAAGATCTATGAAATAGATATTAATATATCAATAAAGCTAGTCACACCCTTTTTACGCCATTGTAAATAAATTAGTAAGAATAATTTATTATGTGAATTTTAATATATTGGAAAATATATTCTTAAAATTATAATTTTTTAAAAAGAAAGTTTATTGGAAATTTATAAAAAAAAAACTTTATTTATTTGGTTTTATTTATCTTTATATAATTCACTAATTCACACTAAGTTTTATATTCTATTAAAGTTTATGTATATGTAGAATGAGAAAAAGATAGGTACCTTGGTATTTTAGATTCCCTTTCATCTTAATTTGGTTCATTTTAATTATGCATTAGCTTCCATTTTTACTTTTATAATGTTTGTATTTGGGATTGTAGAAATATGGACTTTCATTTTAAGTTCTATCACAATTTTGTAGATTCTCATGATATATATAATTTTATATTTTTATTGTTTTTATGATAAATATAATTTTTTATTTTTGAAATATTATAGGTGTTAAAAAAAAGTGAATTTATATTTTATTTTAAAAAAAATATTATGTATATATATCTAGAAGGATAGTGAATAAAAAGTAAGAAAATAATAAATTAGTTTTCTTCTTTTTATTTAAAAAATTTAATAATTACTTGCAATAGGGCATTGCATATAGTAAAAAAACTAAATTTATATTCTTTTAACCATTTTCTACTTCCTTATGCCACATCTATTTATAACTTGCAAAGTCCCATAGTTACAATTTATTGCATCTCATTTGCATCATAATTTGGATATCAATGTATCATTCAATGTTGTAATGTGTGTCTTAACATGTCTTTTTTTTTTTGCATCTTATTGATGTCTTATTTGCAATTTTATACGTTCATATTGATGTTTTAATGCATTCTTGTTTCTTTTTGAATTCTTAGTTTGAGTTGTGTTTTAATGCATCTTGGCTGTATCCTATGGTTTTGGTCTTATTTCTTAGAGTATTATTTTTTTTATCAAGCATGGATATGTTTAGGGATTAGGTGTTAGGATCACAAATTTTCGAGAGAAATCACTCATAACTTGATCGAGTCAATATTGCTTGAATAACCTTAATATTAGGTGCATGGTTTTGATGTCTAAGTTAGTGCCATGGTTTTTACAACATAAATCCATGCTTTTAACCTTTGTTTATAAAGTAAATAATTCATTCCCAATTTAATAAGTTGTTTATCTATATATATATATATATATATATATATATATATATATATATATATATATATATATATATATATATATATATATATATATATATATATATATATATATATATATATATATATATATATAATTGTCATAGAAAATGGCATATAAATGTAATATTTGAAACAATGGTTAATATTTACTCTAATCTCGAGGACATAATCATAGTCTATATGAATATTAAAAGTAGGACTGAAATATTGTTCATTCTAGAGGTCAAAATGGATGTAATAAAAGTTGAAAATTTGATTTTGAGTTAATCCAATTTTTTTGGTTGTATGTCCATTACTTGTGGGACTAGCTTGTGATGTAATAAATCATGACTCAATGACATATAATCCATCTAAATCAAGTAGGGCTAACATTTGGCTTGGACCAAATCAATCCTTAACATGGTTGGATTTTTTTTGGGTGTCTCCTCCTAACTACCACATGTTTTGAATCATAGTTTCCTTATAGAATGAAACCATTGAAATCCAATTACACAAGTGAGATTTGAATTGACATGATGCAATTGATTATATATGATAAGAACTAGTGCATCTATAAAAATTAAATGGATGGTAGATATTGATAAGTATCAATCCATGATAAGTATGAAATGAATTCATGATATGTATCGCAATGCCAAGATTAAAAAAAATCATCAAAATTAACTAAATTGTAACTTTATTATTATTATTATTATTATTATTATTATTAAAATAATTAATATACAAGTTAAACACATACATTTAGAAAAAACATGTAACAAATATTCTTAACCTATAAATATGATTTGTTAGAATATCATGGATTATAAATACCATATGTTGAAAAAAAAACTTAACTCATTTCTTGTTCATATGATATATATTTTTAATTAATAAATTCAATTAAAAGGGTAGAAAGAGCATAAATACTTTTGAGATTAATCTTAGCCTTTGATTTGTGACTACGACTAAGAATATTCTAGAATATTTCGTGGATGTTAAATCTCTACCATCTATCTAGTGATTCTTAATAATTAAATTAATATTATGGAAACCCTATTCCAAAATACACATACCTATCGGTGTAATTATATTTCTTTAAAATTTATATTTGTAATTGTAAAATAATAAAATGTATCAAAAATATGCAATTGCAATTGCAATATAATATCAATTTGTAATATTTTGTGATAATTTTTAATAATAGTATACTCATATAATTTAAAAGGTATTATAAAGTTTCTTTTTATTTGTAAGCTTGGTGCGAGGACTACATCTTCATCATGTCCAATATATAATCCCGATCGAGGTGGAGAATTTAAATGGTAACTTCACATCAAGGAGTGATTTAATAGAGTACCCTATTACTGTCTATCCATGGAAAGTATTAAAAAGTGTTTGAATTTTTCTCATTTGTAATATAATTGGTTGTCATATGCCATAATATATTATTTTCACCAAAATTTGTGTCACTCATCACACAAGCAAAATGCAACCACCCATGCTAGCATGCCTTAGTGCATTAATGGCTTGGGTGGGGTGGTGATCCTGCTCACGTTCTTGTGTTGAGCACATTCAATGTACAGGTGAAGGTGGAAATCATATGACACTTGAGAACTCTCACAACCTCTGATATTAATATCTAGGAGAACAATAATTCATATATTTACAATGCTATCCAAGTTGTATATATCCACCATATCCATAACATGTCCCTAAACTCTCCCAATTAATAGTCATTATTTACATAGTAATTTTTTCAAAGAAAATTGTTTACATCATTTTCCTCTAGAAGTTGGCCTATTCCATTAATATCACTTGAAGATAAACAATTTCATTGACATTCTCGGTTTTTAATTTTATATCAAGAAGAATTTTTTTAATTTTTCCTTCTCAAAGATTTCTTGTATCTTATGTTGGAACTCGATATGGTGCTTGGATTCTCTAGATTATTTCCCAATGCTCATGTATCATTTGAGACATTCATTTTTTAAGTTAATGGTCATAAACATATTAATTCAACGACCTATAAAAAGATTAGGCATAAGACATGTGATAGTTATTCTTTCAAATATAAACTTGACTAACACCATGGTAACTTTATAATAGGTTATGCTCCATGCAAAATATCAAAGGCATATATATTCTTATGGCTCTACCTTAGAGCATCAAATATGTTTGATTTATTAAGGTTCTAAGTGAATGGGGTTTTTTGTGGTACCCTGGGTTGAACGCAAAGGGTTAAAACTGTGCCACCATCCAAGTGATTGGGCCACATGATTGGAGGCCTCAAGCCATACCATACCCCATTCATGAGAACTCATACTTTAAATAATGGTGATCTAACCTGAAAATTTTACGGTGAATATTAAGCTAACATTGTTTGGGTAACTAAATAATCCTCTCTCCTTCATTGGGCCATTGCACGTTTCCTATTTTTTTAGAGCGTATCTCTACAACTATGGAGGAAACTAGAACTGTAAGGTATACTTTCTGTTCATAGAGACATATCAATGAATTGGATTTCAAATTAAAAGTTCTTCAAAGGTTATTATGTCTATAACTGACAACATTGTTAGGGTTTCAACTAGTTTAATGCTAACCTTGTCCTTTTTCACTTCACTCCCCACATTTTCCTCAAGTTATAGTTATTTTCCTGCAAGAATTAAGCTTTGGTTATTTTTTAATGTCTAGTTTCTTTTAGAATGTGGACTTCCTTTCTAGGGTCTCAACAAAAACTACTAGGTTTTTCCATGGCATTCCGCCTTCACCCTCTCCTCTCACAACTTCTTAAGGTAACCAATCTTTGGATAGAAATGATATTTTTAAAAACCTATTTCTGGCCTTTGCTGAGAGATTTCCTTATTCCTTTAACTCGTTCACTGAGCACACAATCCTATTTTTCCTTGGTAGTGTTAAGGTGTTCTTCCTACTCTGCAAGGTAATTATCTGCGTCTTTTACAAAAAATTATTTGGATTATTATTTACCAAATTTCTTCATAGTCCGGGTTTCTAATTAAGGGTTATCATTGCCGGTTAGTCCTTAATCCTTTCTCATAAGTTCAATGGAAGTGGCTCTCTCAAGGGTTAACCTGCAATCGATGGTTTACTTGTTACCAATCCGGTAACCTATAGGTACTCATTCCTTATGAATTCATTCATTTCATAGGTCTTCAAGTTTTTTGACCAAGTATGCTTGTTCTCTATCACATTGAGCCATCTTCCTTTCTGAAATTCCTTTCTGAAGACATAGGAAAGATATAGTGTAGCTCGGTTTCTACATGTTACTCTTTATTTATTTTGAAGAATTTTGTTTAGAGATAGAGCAGAATTTGACTCACTAATCGCCAAAATAGTGTAAATTTGAATAATTGACATATTATTCACCGAGATTCTCCTGATCACACACTATTTTAGCTTCATGCATAATACAGAATCTCTTCTACCATTGATCATCACATGCGGAAATAAAATCAATTGCATGCATATATTAAAACCACAAACAATCACACATATGAACACAGTATTTAATGGGAAAGCTTAAAGCTGAAAACCCCAACTATCTATATATTATATGTCATGGAGATCATGTAACAATCATAGTACAAAGCTCCTCACAAGCTCTCAGCACTACCTCGAATTGCTACACACTATCAAGCTAGATCTAGCAAAACACATGCTCCAATCTTTTGCCACTTGATAGCCAGCCTCTATTGCGTAATCAATGCTATGGGATGGCTTCATTAAATAGATAAACCACCTGGCTTGTACTGTGAAATCCTCATGGGCTTCTCCACCTATCTGTGTGTTGCAAATAGCAACTGTATAGTCACAACTGATAGTTAACCTGCTCTTTCACCTATCTCTGCACTGGTCTCCACTGAAACTGTCCATGCACTGAAGTTAACTAATGCATTCTTTATTTGATTTATGAGTTTATAATTAGTGAATTAATTAATAATTAATTCACACCACTCTAACTAATTGTATCAATTAGTTAAACTGAATACAAATAGCTCAACTATGTTTAGATTAGTTAAACTGAATACAACTCCACTAACTTCCTCAATCAACTCCACCAAACTCTGTCACATGAGTTCTAACTGAAGTATCCATGCAATAGCTCCACATAACCCTCGGGAATAGCGTAATTCCTTCTGTCAGCTCCTGTGCCACATCTGTGCACTTAACTGAAGTGCTCCAAGAGAATAAGATAATGTTTAGAGTCCAAATATTAATAAGAGCTAATAATATTCGACATATCTATTTTTAGACTGGAAATCTAAAAATAGATTCCGCCCAGTATGTCTAAAAATAGAAGTCCATCTATTTTTTCCGACTTGACCAACCATCCACAAATAGCATCCTGCAACTCATAGAACATGATCCATATGTCTAAAAATAAACATAGACTAAAAATAGACTTTGCGCTAAAAATACCCTGCGGGCCCACTTAGTGAAGGCAACTTCTTTCCACTAAGCTCATCATCTTGTTGCAATCTCAGCACATAGTTATGAAAGTTATTGTATAAGGGTTCCTGTTTGTGTAGACTAGAATACACAGTGCCCTTTAATTTTTGGGCTAAAACTATGAAACTAATGTGGCCAAATGGTTGAAAATATTGTACTGTTGAATTATTTTATGTATGTAATTTTCTTTGTTGCATACTTTTAATGTGAATAATTTATGGGTTCATGGAGAATATCAAAAACTATAATTCCTTGGTATTTTTATGTGCATTATGTTTTCCTTAAAATTATTCTTTGCGTACATAAATAATGGTTATGATATTTCTTCAATATAAATTAGTTTATAGTCTTTAGCTATGAGTAGTATGATTGCACAAATAAAATATGTAGGGTTTATATAATCAGTAAGTTTATAAGCTAGAGAACCCTATAGACTCCTGTCATGCATAGGGTTCCCATAGAGCCAATATTAACAAGAGTAAGGATTGCATCCACTTGTAGGTTGGTGAGGATTTTAATTTCTTTCCAACAGCCCGTTGGCATGCTAACCTTGGCTCTAGCTTTTATTTCCATTCTACTTCTGATTTTTTTTTTGAAAAATTTGATATATATATATATATATATATATATATATATATATATATATATGTTATGGTTACTAGCCATATAAGGCTTCTTGTACATGTATATACATTTATTATTTTATGAATCAAAACATGATTTCACAAACCCCTTTTCCTTTCCTAGGTTTTATGTTAAAAACTGATTCACTCTCTATATATTGTTGGGAATCAGTGTTGGATCCTATTTTGGGTTCCCTCATTCGAATTATCACAACCAAAGGGATATATAGGGTGTGAAATTTTCAGATGTTAGCCTTAAGTCTTTTGCAAATCAATTCCCTAGTCTTCGTGCACTTTTCAATACACATAAATTTACATATTTTCCATAGAAACAATTAGAAGTAACAAGAAAATATAACTCATTATTATACACAAATTTAATACATTCTCATAACATTTTCTTCATACATTCTCATTCCTAACACCGAAACTTGACTTATTTAATATCATACTCCAAAATAACTCAAAATACTTAACTAAAATTTCTAGAAATACAATAGAGGCAACAAATTTCCTTCCAACTACTAAAGTACAACTAAATAGTTCCCGTAGAGCTCTACTCTCCTTACCTTTTAGGAAAAAATAAGAAACATTTCACAACTTTACACTTCCTTAACCTAAGAAATATCATATTAGTTCTAGGTATAGACCTAGTCTTTATCTTCCATTAACACCTTCTTTATTTTAATTCATACTACCTTTATCTTGCATAATATATTTAATACATATTCTGCACATGAAATTTATCTCTAGTCATGTTAGCTTCTTTAGCTTCTTGTTGTGTCATGTTAGCTTCTTTAGCTTCTTGTTGGTCAAAACGACCTAATAAAATCATCTGTGGAAAAGAATAGAGGATTTTTCAAAATTTTTTTCCCCTATCCCCTCTTGGAACATAACTACTTCTAACTATTTCCATATTTAACTATTTCTAACTACTTCTAACTATTTCTTAGTAACATAACTACTTCTAACTATTTCTTAGTAACATAAATACATATTTAAATTTTCATAAAATGTTTACCACATGTCAAACTTATAAAATCATAATTTTTGTTTGGTTTTGTTTTTTAAACTGGGGTATCACATTTCACCTCCCCTAAAAAGGGAACATTTTCCTTCGAGTTTTCCACATTCATATCCTTTGAAATAATATATAAAAAACCTTTTTCATTTCATCCTCCACCTCCTAGGTGGTTTCCTTAAGCCCAAGGTGCTTCCATTGCACTTTAACATGGATTATGGATCAAATTCATAGTGAAGTTTCCCTAGGGTCCAAAATTTGTAGAGGCCAGACCTGGAAATCGATTTCCAGTTTGACCTATACAACATTTCAATCGATAACATGAGAAGGATAACAAATATATTTTTTCAAAAGGGACACATGAAATACATTATGAACCTTAATATGGGATGACAATGCTAGCTAGTAGGTCACTGGCCCTACCATGGCTAATATTACAAATGACCCATAAAACCAAGGGGCTAGTTTAGCAGAATTTTCCAATTTTTAAGTACCCTTTTTTGGTTGAAATTTAATATATGCATGTTCCACCACTTGAAACTATTTATGTGTCCTCTTCTAATACGTGTAAATATTTTTTGTCTTGTGCTACTTGTAGGTTCCTCTTTATTTTCTCTACCATTTGTTCCATTTCTTACAAAATATTTGGTCCTAACAAGAGCCTATATTTAGGCTCACTCCAACTTAAGGGAGTATGATACTTCCTTCCATACATAAATCTGAAAGTGCTCATCTTGAGTGATGGACGATAAATATTGTTATAGGAAAACTCAATTAAATGTAGATAATCATCCCATTTATTGGGTTGTTTCATTTCGTACAAGTGTATCATGTATTCAAGGATCTTATTAATCCTTTTAGTTTTCCTATTTTTTTGTGGGTGATACACAATGCTAAAGTCTAGCTGTATGCCCATTCTTGTAAAAAAGGCCTTCCAAAAATTGGAAGTGATTTTCACATCCCTGTCACATATGATAGCCTTCGGTATCTAATGTAGTCTAAAAATTTCCTTCATGAAAACTTCTACCACGTTTATAACTTTGTAAGTAGATTGAACATGTATAAAATGAACAACCTTGACAATTTGTCTACAACAACCATAATCAAGTCATGTTATTTTCTAGTTTTAGACAAACCAATAATAAAATCTATTGAAATTACCTCCCACTTCCATTCCCGTATAGGAAGGGAGTTTGGAAGACCTGTTGGATGTTGATCCTATACCTTTACCTGTTGAAATTCTTGGGATTTTCCCAAGTATTCGACTACTTCTTTATATCAAGTCAAAAAAACTCTTTCGTGAGAGTTATAATGATTTTGTAATAACTAAGGTAGGCCGAGAAGGTCCTTTTATGGTGCTCATCTAATATTAGTTATTTAAGTATGCCCATTTCAAGAACATAGATTCTATTTATAAATGTTCATAAACCATTTTCATTAATTTCATATTTTGATTGTTCTTCATGATTAGTTCTATTTTTCAACATTTCAAAAATGTAATTATATTATGAGATTCTCTTTCGGATTAATCACATCATTAAGTTATGGTATACCTTTCGAACCATATAATGTGGTTCATCCTAAGGAAAATGGTGAAAAAATCAATCTTTCCAAAATTTTAAATAGTAAATATTCTTCTGGTTCCAAAGTTAGCAGTAGGGAATTAGCCATTATGAATTAGCTATTGAATTAACTATATATTTTTTAAATTGAATATGTAATTAAGAATATATGTTTATATATGGATATTAATAATTAAAATAAATTTTAATATTATTCAACCATTATTTTTTAAAATTATTTAATAATATTAAACAATTAGTTAAAAATATTATTTTAAAATATCAGAAAATATTTTAATAGGAAAGTAAAAAAGGGTTGAGAAAACAAATATTTTAACTAATTGTTTAATAATATTAAACAATTTTAAAAAATAATGGTTGAATACTATTAAACTTTATTTTAATTATTTATAGCTATATATAAACATATATTTATTAATTACCTATTAAATTAAAAAAAATTAGTTAATTCAACAAATAATTCCTAATAGCTAATTCCTAACAACTAATTCATAATGGCTAATTCCCCAAGGCTAACTCTAGAACTAAATGCATTTACTATTTAAACTTTTGGATAGCTTGATTTTTTCAGCTTTGTCCTCAGGATGAACTATGTTATATTTTTAGGTTGTTTGAAACGTTGACCATAACTTAATAATGTGATTAATCCAAAAGACAACCTCATAATCAATATGGATCACAAAAGTCTATGATTAAGAAAATATAATTATAATATTTATCTTTTAAAATTTTTGTCTTAATTTGTTCTATAATATTTTTTCATCACTACTTATTATTATCTCACAAAATTTCTTTAGACTACCATAAATTAATAATGTGATTAATCCAAAAGACAATCTCATAATCAATATGGATCACAAAAGTCTAGGATCAAGAAAATCTAGTTATAATATTTATGTTTTAAAAATTTTGTCTTAATTTGTCTTATAATATTTGTTTCATTATGACTTACTGGTACCTCACAAAACTACTTTAGACTTTGACTTAGTGCATCCACCACTTTGTTTTCATTTCCTTAAATATTATTAATGACAATATTATATTCACTCAAGAAATCCATCCATCGGGATTGCATGGAATTCATGTTAGGTTGGATGATAAGCTTAATGGATTAATGGAAGTGCTACAGGAATAAGCCTAATTCTTTTTCTTAGAAGACATTGAAGGGTCATGATCAAGCACGGGGTCCTCAATCAATGTTGTAACAATTTCATAGACTGTGAAAATTTTCGATTGGAATTAGCTTCTACATACACGTGTCTTTAGAACCGAAAGAGAGGATGAGTGCCGCTTGCAAAGCTCAAATGATTAGTAATTAACGTAAAATTATTGCCAATTAAGTAGTGCCTCTGCATCTTAAGCGTGTGAATAACTGTAGCTATTTCTACGTCATAAACTGCATAATTTATATCACGATCCTTTAATTTTATGGATTCATAAGTTACCAAATTATTTTCCTATATGAGTAATCCTCCCAATCCTTTCAAAAAAGTGTCAATACAAACTGTAAAGTCTTTATCAATATTTCCTACTTTAAGCACATGTGCAATAGTGAGTAGATGCTTTCAATGTTAACAAATATCTTGACATTTTTTAGTCCACTTAAATTTAACCCCCTTCTTTTGCAGTAAGGTTATGGGGGCAAGCCAATTTGGAAAACCTTTTTAATAATCTGTGATAGTGTCTTGTGATACCCATAAACTATATAACATCTGCCACATCCTTAGGAATCGACAATTTAAGAATGAATTTTACATTTTCGAGATACACCACTATTCCATCCTTAGGTATTACATGTCCTAAATATTGTATTTTATCTTGATAAAATTTGCAATTTCTAAACTTAATGTATAGCTAATGGTATTGTAAAGTTTGCATCATTATTTATAGGTGTTTTTTATGCTCCTCCAGTGAATTTTAATAGAACAATATATCATCGATAAATATTAGCACAAAATTATCCAGTAACTTCCTAAAAAAGCTATTCATCAAGAAAATAAAAGTAAATGGTGCATTCATAAGTCCAAAGGAAATTACCACAAATTCATAGTATCAATATTGGGTTTGGAAATATGCTTTTAGGAATATCTTATTTTTTAATCCATAATTGGTGGTATCTAAACCTTAGATCTATTTAAAAGAAAATAGATTCTCCCCTCACTAGGTTAAATAAATCATTAATTCTAGGTAGTGGGTACTTATTCTTAATTTTTAATTTATTCAAATGCATGTAATCAATGTATAACCAAAATTTTCCATCTTTATTTTCAATAAATAATACATGGGGCACTCCATGATGAAACACTCTTTCTGATATACCTTTTATTTAATGACTCTTGAAGCTGCATTTTTAACTCCAGTAATTCTGGCACACTCATTTGGTAAGGTTCCTTAGGTACTGGTGAATATCTTGGTATTAGTCGTATAGAAAATATATGTCTCTCTTAGGCAACAAACCATGAATCTCATCTAGGAATACATCCTAATAATCCCAAATTACTTCTAGATCATCCAAGGGTATAGATTTTGTTTCTTGTGAATGGTCCTTTTCTTGAACGGAAAATAGCTAACATCATTTTCTTGTAGACCTTTTTATCTTTAAGATGGATATTTCAAAAATATAAATGGGTCTAGGTATACCTTTACAATATGATTTTCTCCATTATATAAGGTATAGGTAATGGTTTTATCCATACAATTTATAATCGCTTTATGAACTTCTAGCCATTCCATTCCCACTAGTATTTAAAATGAACTTAATCGTAGAATGTTCAGATTCATAGTTGTTTAACTTTCATTTAAATCACCAAGACATATATTCACCCAATTAGTGACTTTCCTCTATGCCAGTATCCAATTGGACTAGCCAATAGATTTTTACTCCTTTGAGTTTAATTTACGTTTTTCTACAATTTCGGGACTAATGTAACTCAAACTAGCACTAGGGTCTATCAAAATAGAAATAGGTTGGCTTAAAATTTTACCTTCTATCTCCACCATTATGAATTTATGTTCCGCCTAGTGTTATTCCAATATTGTGTTAATTAGAAGAATATTCCTAGCCACATTCTTGACTATGGAGGCTTCTTGAATATTCTGTAAATTATGAAAAAAAATTGAATTATAGGGAAAATTCCACAGAAGATGGAGATCTCCACATCCCCATCACTCTAACATTTCCCTTTCCTTCCCAGTAAATCCTTTATTTTTCAAGTCTAATTGTCTTGATCTGGTTTGATTCTGAGTTCTTTGTTCCTGATTATTTTTTTTGCTAAGGTTTCAACTTAGTTGCCCTTACTAAAATTCTTAGGATGACAAAGTTTTCCTCCCATTATAACCTATCCAAGTCCATCTTTTTTTTTTTTTTCAAAGAAGTGGTTAAAATTTTTCTATTAGAAAAAAAAATATGGATTACGGGCCAGAGCCCTTACATAATTCATCAAGCTCCATCAAAATATTGCTCTTTGAATACCAGTACACATGCAAACTATGTTTGTGGAGTTTTTTTTCCAATAGTTGTAAATATATGCTTGTTATATATCCTAAAAGAGATGCCTAAATACAAACTAAAATTGCACAACATTAAAAACTAAGAGTTAGAAGGGGAATTTCCAAAAAAATTCTAACAAAGGTGCACCTTCAGGGTTAACCTGATTGGTTTGGAGCTTGGGTCAACCTTCCTCTTTTACTCTATGTATCTTCTTCCAATTTGGCGTCCAATGGACTTAACTAAATCCCAATTTCAAACATATCCTCCATCTCCACCATTTTACAGTGAATGGTGCCTAATTATGTCTTGAATTCATGTTGAAGATGAACAATTTTGATTTTCATTAGCTCTAGATTCAAATTGGTTAACAAATGAAAAGAGTTACGAGACTTTTCCTTTGCTTCCTGTTTCTATTGGAAGCTGAGTTTCATGCTCTTCATTTCATCAAGAAACCTGCCAAAAATTGCATTAATGTCTACATAATTGGGGTCATGGGAAGAGGATCCTTAATTTTCCATGACTAAATTACCTAGCTATAACACTAATTTGCAGGAACGAGATTGGTTATACCCTAGGATGTTAGAACCAATCCATGTAATGTTTAAGACCCAAACGGGAAGATAAATGCTTATTCGATGGATAGAATTCCCAACACCATAGTTATGGAAATCATCATTACCTATGCTATCATGCTCAATCTCCATTAAATGCAGGGATGCAATCTCCAACATAAAATGACTTCGAATGCCTTGCTAAAAAAACCACTTGATACAAAGAGAATAGAGAAATGACATAGGTGTGTTGAAAATTAAATCCCTCTTTCTCAGTGAGCTAATTAACCAGAATGGAACACCCATCACAAGGTACACCAAGTCGAGGGAAAATATTTGCGCGATCCAAGTGTTAAAACTGAAATGACGGGGATAATCCACGAGGGACAATCAAGGCTGGTCAAAGAATGATGACTTCAAAACATTAAAGGCCGTTAAAGCCAATACATTAATTCACTAACATATTTCATTCTTCATGTGATATCTAGCATTCCTCCATATTAAATATTCAAATGACTTTGATATTATTTGTAAACATGATTTGTATTTATGAAAAAGGTATTATTGACGTCTATGTGAGAAGCTTATGTTACTTAGTGCAATAGATAGATAAGATTGCGAATAACATAAACAACATAAGCAAATGAAAACACAGTCAAACAAATTAACACAACAAGAATTTAATAACGGAGTTCACCAGACTTCCTGGCTACATCTCCAGGTCCTTAGCTTCCAGTGCTGACCACTTTATTTGGTCTTCAAAATGCTTTTTGATGAAAATATAAATTGATATAGGGTAGTTTAACTATCGTCTTATCAATATGAAACTTGCAACACTTTTCCAATATGTAGCAAAGCTGCAACTTTCTTCATAATGCATGGACTTATGGGTTATGGGCCCACGTATATATCGTGAGCAAAACAAAATAATGAATTTCCACAAACCTCGACCAAAAAACGTTGGTCCCACTTTGAATGCTTAAGACCGGTACCCAAATAAACCTTAACTCATGTTGATAATATGTCGGGTCCGTCCAGTGTGTTAACCTCTACGCACATCGAAATGTGATTTCCGTCAGAAATAAGAGAGATCGATGGTCACAATTCTTTCCACATTAAACTCTGATTTATAAATCATCACATCTAATTATCACCTTAACTTTTGCACATGTTTAAATGAAATATTCTTTTGATCAACAATCTAAATGTAAGAGCCGTAATATTTATTAAGTATTGGACAGATAGCTTAATTCGTTAAATCCGATTTATAAATCATCGGGTCCAATGGAAATGTTAACTTCCCTGCAATTTAAATTGTGATATACGTTAGATTACAGATCAATGGTTGTGACTCCTCCAAACTCTTTACGCACCTCTGCAATTCCATTTTCCTCAACTCCGCCTGATTTGATATTCTGGCAAGTTTTCTTTAACATTTCGAAAGGCAACCCGGTGAATCTAACGATCAACCGAATTTTTTGTTGTTGTTGCAATGGTAACGACGACTGCTGTGAAGGCTTATGGGTTTCGATATTTCCACAACTCACTCGAATTTGCAATAGGCTGATATTCAAAAATACACAGACTATAATGTACAGAGAAAGTCATACATATTCCATAAAGGATATCACGCATGTGTTTATTTCTGAAATAAACTAGTTTATACTATGCTCAGACACAAAAAAATCTACATAACACGTATTTCGATTATATAAAAACTCAATTATAGTCCAAGGCATCTCAGCCTTAGTCACAAATTCTCATGCTAATTACATTATATCCTCTCGCTCCTTTTATGTCACACAACATAGATTCTTTATATATAAATTTGAAAAAGTGCGGATCATCTAAGATCCACGATATTTATCCCTCAATCACTCAAACAAACCCACTAAATATCTCGTTATGCATACATGGAAAATAATTACGATTAATTAAACCTTATCAGTTCCATAAATTTAGTTTTGTTTTAACAAACTTTGCACCGGTTTACAATGACTGTGCACATTTTCTCCTTTCACAGCTTTGGATTTCGATTTTAATGAGGATGCTCGGATGCTCCTGCGTCAAAATCCCGAGGTAAAAAACATTTGTGACCTCCTGGTCATATGTCTTCTTCATCTCTTAGAAATTCTACCCACATCCTCTGTGGAATTGCCTTTGTGATCTTTCCATGAGCTGCAACAAAACCTCTGCAATAACAAGTCCTCCCTGCTACACAATACCTCACCAAGCTTCTCTCCTCTGAGCTTAGTCTTTCAGCATCTCTCTGGTTCTCTTCTCTGGAACCATTTGAGAACTCCCAGCTCTATGTTGTTGCAATATTCTCACCTGCACAAAAATATAAATCCTACATGCTTACCAATCTTCAACAAAACTGTACCTCTTCTTCCTTCGCACACAGACTCCTTCTTGTAGGAAATATTTTCCTGCTCTGATACCACTTGATGAAAAGATAAACTGCTATAGGGTAGTTTAACTATCATCTTATCAATATGAAACCTGCAACCCTTCTCAAATACGTAGCAAAGCTGCAACTTTCTTCATAATGTGTGGACCTATGGGTTATGGGCCCATGTATATATCAGAAGCAAAAAATAATAGCGGATTCCCCCAAACATCGTCCAAAAAACGCTGGTCCCACCTTGAACACTTAAGACTAGTACCTAAATAAACCTTAACTCACATTGATAATATTTCAGGTCCATCCATCATGTTAACCTCTATGCACATCGAAATGCGATTGCCATCAAAACTAAGAGAGATCGACGGTCACAATTCTTTCAACATTAAACTCTGATTTATAAATCATCGCATCTAATTCTCACCTTAACTTCTGCGCATGTTTAAATGCGATATTTGTTGGATCAAAAATCTAAATGTAAGAGTCGTTAGATTTATTAAGTACTAGACAAATAGCTTAATTTTAAATCTGATTTATAAATCATCGGGTCCTGTAGAAATGTTAACTTCCCTGCAATTTAAATTGCGATATCCTCAGATTACAGGTCAATGGTTGTGACTCCTCCAAACTCTTTACGCACCTCTAAAATTCCATTTTCTTCAACTCCACCTAATTTGATATTCTGGCAAGTTTCCTTTAACACTTCAGAAGGCAACCTAGTGAATGTAACGATCAACGAAAATTTTTGTTGTTGCGATGGTAACAACGACTGCTGTGAAGGCTTATGGGTTTCGATATTTCCACAACTCACTCAAATTTGCAATAGGCCGATATTGAAAAATACATAGACTAAAGTTTATAGAGAAAGTCAAACATATTCCATAAAGGATCTCACGCATCTGTTTATTGCTGAAATAAACCAGTTTATACTATGCTCAGACACACAACAATCTACATAACAGGTATTTAGATTATATAGAAACTCGATTATAGTCTAAGGCATCTCAACCTTAGTCACAAATTCTCTTGCGCATTACATTATATCATCTCGCTCCTTTTCTGTCACACAACATAGACTCTTTATATAGAAATTTGAAAAAGTGTGGATCATCTAAGATCCACGATTTTTCTCCCTCAACCGCTCAAACAAACCCACTAAATCTCTCGTTATGCATACATAGAAAATAATTATGATTAATTAAACCTTATCAGCTCCATCAATTAATTTTTGTTTTAACAAACTTTGCCCCGATTTACAATGATTTTCCACATTTTCTCCTTTTACAGCTTTGGATTATGATTTTAATGAGGATCCTCAGATTCTCCTGCATCACTTTTACAGGTATGAGCTCAAAAACAAAGACTCAAATGAGAAAATGGACCTCACCATTGTGACCGACTCAAAATTTCGGTCAAAACGAGTATAAACTTTCCTATATTTCGCCACTGTGACCTCCAGACTCCCTGGAGAAATGAAAAACCACCTCTACCCTGCACAAAACCACTTTCACTACATAAAAACCACCTTCTCTGCTATAATACCACCTCGAACTGCGTGCACTGGTGGTTTCACTGGTTCGCTCTGCGTTGCATAGAAATGAGTTTTTGGTGGCTTGATACACAATCTCCACCACTTAGCACAACTGGTTAGTTCTCTTGTGCAAAGTCGTTGCATATATATGTTTTGGAGGTCGGCGGGTCGAAACCCCTGCCCGACCATCCCGTTGAACCTCCAGCAGTTGTGATATATATATGGAAAATATATATATATTAATATATCGGGACGGTTCCTAACCATATATCCGTCTATTATAACAATATATACGATGATATATGTGTTGCAATACATATGATAAGGTTCTATATGTGGTGGTGTATATCAAATGCGGCACTAATATATCAAGGGTCCGGCAGTCGTGGGGTGGACACTAGCCGTCTGACCCTTTTTCGGCGGGACCAACCCGTATACAATAAAAATAAATCCTTTGCATTCAATACAAAAAGACACGGTAGCTCGACTGGTGAAATGAATTTCGACGAAAAATTAGCCATTCTGGGAGGTCAGGGGTTCGATCCTCCCTGACCCCCAAAATTTTGGAAATAAGGCCAAATTGGGCAAAATCCGGGCTGCCATGTGTCAGTCCCGGATTGGCCCATTCCAACCAATCACACTTTGACACGTCATCGATCCTACTGACGTCATCCTAGACATGTAGCATATTCCCAGGATGACATGTGTCCTACTGACATCATTTGACTATTGACTTGACCGTTGAATTTGACCATTGACTTTGACTATTGACTTTGACTTTTTGTCATTTTTCCGTAAACTTTGACTTGTCATATCTTCATCATACGAACTCGGTTTTATGCGTTGTTCACACCGTTGGAATCCTGTTGATGAGCACTTCAACTTGATTTTATTTTCATTTGAATTTGAAGACTTTTATTTGGAGGCAAAAATGAATCCATTTTGGATCACTCCTCCCCACTGGAAGCTTTTGGACCACCAAAAGTTGGTTTTAGTTGTCGAGTAAGTGAGGATATGTTTCCTTCACTTTTCCAATTTCTATCCATCATGCTTTACTTTGATTTTTACCTTTAAGTCCAACTCAAAGATACTCAACTTCTCCTCGTCACGAAGTCCTTATCCTCTCGTCGATAATTGTGTCCTCCTACAACTCGTTGAGATACTCTGGTGAAAAATCTTCAATGGAAGGTACCTGACTTTGCTCTTATGGATCTTCAATAAATGAAGGTTCATACAATTGCAAGTTTTCCACATTTATGACGAAATAGATCTGCATATAAGATGGTAGATCTAGGTAGAAAGCATTGTCACCAATTTTGTAATGATTTTTGAAAGGACCATATCTAATTGGTTTCAACTTTTTACCTCACCCTTGAAGTCTTTCTTCGCTAATGTACAACCATACTTGATCACCAACTTAAAAAATATGCTCAACTCGATGCTTTTCATGCCTCGATTTATATTTTGCTTGGCTCTTTTCTAGTTGTTCCTGTACTGCCTGTTGAATTTCCTGGATCTATTCAATGAACTTGGTTGCTTTGTCCACATCGTTGTGTCCATCAACTGCTATGTCTTTACCAAAGACAAAATTCAAGGGAGAGTTTGGTACAAAACCAAAACAAGTCTCAAATGGAGATCTTTGAGTAGAAGAATGTTTTGCATGGTTGTAAGCATGCTGTTCATAACACAAATGCTCATCCCAAAGCTTGGGATGCTTGCTGCAATAACCTCGAAGAAACTGTACCACTGTCATGTTTACCACTTCTGTCTAGCTATTTTTTTGTGTATGAAATGCCGTGCTCTTCTTTAACCTTGTGTCCATGAGTTCTCATAAACTTGACCAAAATTTCCCAGCAAATTGAGAATGTCGATCAAATGCAATAGAAGTGGGTAACCCAAAATGAACCCATACATTTTGAAAGAACAAATTTGCAGTTTGTTCAGCTATGACCTGTTTAGTACATGGTGTCAAAATACACATCTTACAGAACCTATCCACAACTACATACAAATAATCATGACCTTTTCTAGACATTGGCAATCCCCCAAAAAAATCCATGGATAAACTTTCCCAAGGACGAGAAGGAATTGGAAGTGGATTGTACAAGCCTAATTTTTAGTTACTTGGCTTGCTTATAGCACACATAGTACATCCTTTAATATATCTTGAAACTATTTCATTCGTTCGTGGCCAATAGCGAAATCTTTGTAATTGTGCAATTGTTTTACTTACACCGAAGTGACTTGAAATTAGCGAAGTATGTGTTTCTTGAATCACATTAACTCTTTCAGTTTGTGCAATGCATAATTTTCCCAAATGATATAAGAGTTTGTCCTTTATGAAATAATCCAATTCTTCTACTTTCTTTCCATGACTTAAAGTTTCATATACATCCTTAAAATCTGTGCCTTGAGCATACTGTTCAATATATCTTTCGTGCATTACTGAATTACGCTTAAGAATTGTGGATGCATTTATGATTGGTATTGATAACATGTCTACAACATTATTATGTATGCCTTTCTTATATTTGATTACAAGATGAAATTGCTATAAGAAACCCATCCAACGATAGTGTCTTGATTGTTGCAATTTAGTTTGTGAGTGTAAATATTGTAGTGGTTGATGATATGTATGTATGATTGTTTCTTTTCCCATTATGTAATGTTTCCACTTTTTAACACTTTGTACTAATGCATATAATTCTTTATCGTGTGTATGATAGTTAACTACTGCTGATGTGAATGTCTCAGAATGAAAGCATATAGGCTTTCTGTGCTGCATCAACACTGCCCCCATGGCATATTCACTTGCATATGTCTCAATCTCAAATGGATGCTGAAGATCTTGCAGTGCTAGTATTGGCGCTGTACTGATCATTTCTTTCAATGTGTCAAAGGCTTTCTGTTGTTTTCCTCCCCACTGAAACACCTGTTTCACACTTGTGAAAGGATGTAGAGGAGCTCCAATCGAAGAAAAGTTAGAAACAAACTTTCTCCAATATTTTGTTGCCTCTAAGAAACTTCTAACTTCTCTAGTAGTATTGGCCTTAGGCAAATTTACAATGACTTCGAACTTAGAGGGATCTATCTTCAATTCACCACCCCCTATAATAGAACCCAATAATTTAAAGATGTCCTGCCAATTTCACATTTTGATAGTTTTACATAGAGATTTTCTGTTTTTAACACATCTAAAATCTTCTTTACATGCTTTATATGTTCATCCGATGTCTTACTAAAAACAAGAATATCATCTAAGTAGAGTATTACAAAATCATTTATAAATGGCCTAAAAACATCATTCATGACATGCATGAATGTAGTCGGAGCATTGGTCAAGGCGAAATGCATAGCCATCAATTCATAGAGTCCTTGCTTCGTTTGGAAAGAAATCTTCCATACATCTTGTTCTGAAACCCTGATCTGATGGTAGCCACTTCGCAAGCAGGGAAAATTTTAAGGATGGAAAATTAGTTTGAAGTTTAAAAAATTAGCGAAACTCACTAGTCCCTAATATGCAAACTATAAAATGTTTATTGATGTATTTGTAAAATTATTCAAATTTATAATGATACTATATATATTGTCTATATAATGTTGGCGATTTTTAATGTAAAACAATTTTATATTTTAAAATTTGGGTGAATCATTTTTATAAAAAAATGGAAATTGGCAAACCTTTTTTTTGGAAAAACCATGGAAAATTTTCCCACCTGTGAATATTAGCCGCTAAAATTTTCCATGTTCGCAAGTCTAAATTAGTGAATTAAACTACATCTTTCAACTGATCTAATAAATCTTCGATACGAGGAAGATGATAATGATTCTTTATTGTTATTTTATTTAATGCTCAGAAATAAATGCACATTCTCCACAAACCATCTTTATTACGTACCAACACAATAGGCGATCCACATGGTGAAGTTATTGGTCTAATAAACCCTTGATCAAGAAATTCCTGTAGCTACTTATTTATTTCTGCATTCTCTAGAGCCGATAACCTGTACATTCCAATGTTAGGAAGAGGATCATCTGGCTGCAAATAAATCTCATGTTATATCTGTCGCTTGGGAGGACACCTTTTAGGCTCTTGAAACAGAATATCATAATTTGAAACAAATTTAACTAAATCTGCTTTCTGTTTAGGATTATAGCCTTGAAAAGCATCATATTTATCAAGATCCTTTGCTTTTACAATCATAAGTCAAAATTGCTTACTTGAATTTATAATTCTTTTCATCTGTCTTGAATTTATGAGAGTGTAGTTATATTTGAGTTTGTGATCTCTTAATACATATTCGATTCCATATTTAGTGAGTTGATACTTATTCACCTTTAGATATAAGACAACATCTCTATCATACAAGTATGGAATCCCTAGTACAATTCCACATATATACAATGGGACTATATCTAATTCAACCTCATCTACAAACTCTAATCCAATTGCAAAACAAAGTTTGCATTGTTTCGTAACTTGTAGTTTAGTTTTATTACAGACCCAACCCAATGGGTATGGATTTTTATGAGGTTTAGTTTCAATACCCAAATTCTTTACAATTGATTCAAAAATAAAATTAACTTGAGAGCCACTTGTTGATCAGCGGTTGTCATTGATGTCAACCCAAGCAGCACCAGGGGCTAACCCAATATTTCATGGGAATTTTGACCTACCAAATTAATATATTCTAGGTCAATAATGCTTTTTATGGTTTCTACTTATCGAGATGTTTCCATTGATATATGGCACACCATGTAATTCTTCACGGTTTGAGAGATATTCATGTTTGAAGTTTGTAACCCCAATTAGTGGGCTAAAACCCCATGGGATTGGGGCATGGGTCATTGAAAAGTCATAATTAATATTTTTTATGCTCCTAAAATCCCTCCCATGTTCACTTGTTGAAGCCCCTCTCAACTTAAGCATTCATATAAATTGTGATCTTCATTTCCTCCTTATGCAAGGGATTCAGCCATCTAAAATAGGTCATTGTGGAATTTTCGCTCTAACGTTCTTTTCTACGAATGTACAGAAGCTGAAATTTTTAATAGGAAAAGCTGAAATCCTGAGGAAGCTCCAGTAAAAATTTCAGATCAAGGTGCACAATATTTTTGGAGATATGATCTGTGGAAGTCAAGGTTTTGACAGGCTCCTAAAATTCATCTCAAAGAAGTGACCTTGGTAAAATCATCATAACTCTCTCTCTGAGTATTGGATTGGAATTCCGTAAAAATTGGAAGATAGTGCACAGTCTTTAATTTTTTCTCTATCAATTTTAGAGCGAAATGAAGAAACAGTGACACGTGGAACGCCGTAAAAATGCGCTCTACGGAAACAGTCCATAATTAGGGCATTGTGAGAGATTGGGCATAAATATTTCTTGAAGAATCAAAATTGGGTCAAACCTATGGAATTGGAAAGAAGACTCATAGGACTACTACAGGACCAAAAATCAGATATTGAGGATCTAAAATAACAGAGATACACCAGATTCAATATCGAGCTCCTAGAAGGCAAGAAAAAGCTAGATCATGTGTTGTCAAGGGTTGCAAAGGACCAGACTTTCTATGGCAGAAAAGCAAAGCAAGGTGCAGCAGAGGGTAGCATGACAAGAGCAAAAACCAAGGTGCATAACAGCAGCAAGAAATTCATCATATGAAGTCTTCAAGTGGGCAGCACTGCATACAATCATTGTAAAGGTATCATTGTACTTAGTCATTGTAAATACATTATTGTACAAATTGTACTAGTATCTATCTGCCAAGGGTTGAAGAGGTAGTTTTGGGAGGTCTAGGATCATCATTAGGTGGTTGTGTCAAAGTTTGGGTTATGGTCTAGTATATCTTCTTCTTCTACATCATTCTATATCATTGTAAAGTGGACCATTTTCCTTGGTACGGGAGTCCATTCTTCTTTTATTCTTCTATAGGGTGGTAGGGTGGTGCTAGGGTGAGTTGTAGCTCATTGGGTGTTGGGGCATCCATTCAATTGACTACTGAAGAATCTCGGGCGTTGGAGCATCCATCCAGTGGGAGCTGGAGAAGAATGCTTTTCTAGATTCTAGGAAGTTGGAGCTTTATTTTCAATTGGAGTTGAATATTAAAGAATTATTAGAAAAGCATTAGGTGGTTTTTGTCCCGGAGTGGGTTTCCACCTTAAAAACTATGTGCATTTGTGTTCCTCTTATTTGCTACTATCATTGTACAAACACTGATAATAATTGAAGATTAACTAATGCTCTAATTGAAAGGAATACTGATTCACCCCCCCTCTCAGTATTTCCAACAATTGGTATCGGAGCTTGGTTCCTTCAATAGCAGTTTAACAGCTGGAAGGAGGTCATGGAACATACCAAGAATGGTGTACCTCTATTCAATGAAAATAATTATGCACTTTGGAAAGGAAGAATGGAGGTCTATCTCTTGGTGCAAGGTTACGAAGTATGGGACACTGTTCAAAATGGATTTACATCAATCGCGGATGAACAAGGTAAGAAGAATTTGGTAAATGATGCAAAAGAAAAGAATATTATTATCAGTGGACTTATTGAATCTTCTTATCATAAGGTGTTGGGTTGTAAAACCACCAAAAATGTATGGGACAAGCTTGAGAATATATATGAAGGTGACTCAAATGTCAAAGAAGCAAAGCTTCAAATCTATAGAGAAAAAATTGAGCAACTCAGAATGAAAGAAGATTGCAACATTGCTGCATACTTCCAATACGTTGATGAAATAACCAATACTCTGGAAATATTGGGAGAGCCAGTTGACGAGAAGACTATTATATGGAAGATTCTTAGAACATTACCAGGGAGATTCAACCCAAAGGTATCGGTCTTAGAATACAATGCAAATCTGGACAAACTCAGCAAAGAGGAATTACATGGAGTTCTCATAGCATATGAAATGAGACTTGATGAAGAAGAGGGTACTTCGCATCTAGAAACTGCGTTCGTTGCATCTAAGAAAACCAATAAGGACAAACAACCTTCAATTGAAATTACATGCACCTGCAAGTGTGAAGAAAAGGGAGATGATGGAGAAGGTCTTTCAGATGAAGAATATGCTTACTTTACGAGAAAACTAAAACCTGGTAAGGGAAAATTCGAAGGTAAACTTCCATTGATATGTTTCGGTTGTGGTGAGGTTGGGAATTTCGTAGCAAAATGTCTGAACAAAAGTGATGGAAACTCAGAAGGAAAGAAAGGCTTTAAGAAATTCAACAAGCAAGGAAAAAAGAAAGGATCCAAAAGGAAATTTCTCTCTAAAGAAGATAGCTCATCATCTGATGAAGAAAGTGACAACAAAGAAGAAGCCAATGAGAAAGTATTGTCTATGGCCAAGTACAATAAACAAGAAGTACCAAACAATGAAGAAAAAGGGTTGACCATGGAAGAATTTTATGAGGAGGCAATCAAGCTTATGAAAGAGCTCAATGCTGAGAAGATCTGTTCCAATACTCTTGAAGAACAAGTTCAAGGTCTCAAAATTGAGGTTGAAGAACAAAAATGTATTGAAGAGTCACTTCAAAAGAAGTTGGAAGAAAGAAACCAAGAAAGGGAAGCATTAGAAGCCGAATTAGTCTTGTTGCGTAAGGAAGTGAAGAAGGGAAAAACTGTCCAAAAGTATGCCAACAGCTCAAGGGCATTGGAAGAACTTATCAACAATCAACGATCTTACAACGACAGAACTGACCTCGATTACAAAGAAGAAGCGAGACCTTCTACAACAAAATACAATGAAGCTATGAGATGTGACATACATGAAGACTTCATTGGACAAGATTCGCAAGCACATCCTTGGAAGACGATTCCTCGACGAAGATTTTCATCCAGGTACCAACATATTTTTCACGGCTATTGTTATTCATGTGGAAAATTTGGTCATAAAGCTGTAGAATGTCGCACGTACCCTAGGAACCAATACAATTCCAAGATATTCTTCAAATATGAACCTCCCAGGGCTCAATGAAACATCAATAGATTTGAACATTTAAGAAATAATATGGAATGTTACAAATGTCAGAACTTTGGACACATAGCCAGAGACTGTAGACTTGAAAATCCTCTAGAAGAATCTTTGAAGCCACATAATTAACGAACATGGAAGAATAATAAGATTGATAATTGTGCTCTCGCTCTCAAGGCTCAAAAAAATAAATATGTGTGGTATGTTGACAGTGGTTTCTCAACGCATATGATTGGAGATAGAAAGAAATTTGTATCTCTGAAAGAGAAGAAGGATGAAACCATATCCTTTGGAAATGATGGATCTTCAAATGTTAGGATCAGGTACCGTCACTCTTGGAAGCAAAGATGTTATAGCCAAGAATGTTCTATTGGTAGAAAACATGAATCACAATCTACTCAGTGTTGGAAAAATGTGTGATCAAGGACACACAATGCTATTCAACTCCACAAAATGTGAAATCAGGAAAGGCAAGTATGGTAAAATTGTGGCTACAGCAAGTCGAGCTCCAAACGACATATATGTTCTGGATGAAGCAACTAAAGCATGTCTACTAGCTAAAGAAGATGAAAGTTGGTTATGGCACAAACGAATGGGTCACATAAATTTTGACAATCTTGTTAGGATAAGAAAAAAGGAAGCAGTACGAGAAATGCCAAAAATCTCAAAACCTTCCAACACACTATGTGAGGCATGTCGGCATGGCAAGCAGACAGAAGTCCAATTTAAAACAAAAGAACACTTTTCATCACATCCATTGGAATTGATACATACTGATCTATGTGGTCCTGTGAGAACAAAAGGCTTAGATGGAGAATTATATTTCATGTTAATGATAGATGACTATACCATAATGACAACCGTCAGTTTCCTAAAGAAAAAATCTGAACCATTTGAGTGCTTTAAGATCTACAAGGAGTTGGTTGAAAATGAAACTGATTTGAAAATAAAGTGTTTTAGATCAGATAATGGTGGAGAATTCACTTCCAAATTATTTCAGCAATACTGTGACGAAAATGGAATAAAAAGGCAATTTTCAACAGCACGAACACCTCAGGAAAATGCAGTTGCTGAAAGAAAGAATAGAAATGTACAGGAAATGGGTAGAACAATGTTGAAGGACTCAAAATTGGATGAAAAATTCTGGGTTCAAGAAATTGATACGACAATCTTCATTATCAACTGAAGTCTTCTAAAAAATAATTGCAACAAGACTCCATATGAATTATGGAAAGGAAAACTAGCTAATGTAAAATATTTTAGAAACTTCGGAAGCAAATGTTATATCAAAAGAGAAGATCAAAATATGGGTAAGTTTGAATCACGTGTTGATGAAGGTATCTTTTTTGGTTACTCACGCAAAAGAAAGGCCTATAAATGTTATAATCTAAGATGAAAACAAATAGTGGAGAGCATAAATGTTACATTTGATGAAGATGGTGTTCTAGCGAGTAATGATGAGGATATAGAATCTTTGAAACTTGAGATAGAGGCTGATAAAGACACAGATAAAATTGTAGAATGAGAAGCAACTATCAACGAGGAAGAAGTAAACAATGATCATCAAGATATACCAGAACAACAACAAGAAGCTCCTCCAAGGAGAACAAAAGAGTGGATTCAAAATAACATCCATCAAATCAAAGCATTGGTGACATAAATGAAGGTCGACAACTTCGTTCATCACAACAAGCTCACGTTGCTTTTCTAGCAACCTTTGAGCCTAGTAGTTTTGAGGAAGCCAGCTAGAATGAACATGGGGTAGCAGCTACGAATGAAGAATTGGATCAAATTGAGAAGAATAACACTTGGGAATTAGTTCCACGAGCAAAAGATTAAAATGTCATTGGGACTAAATGGGTGTTTAGGAACAAATTGAATGAAGATGGGCAGGTTACCATAAACAAAGCAAGATTGGTTTGCAAAGGCTATGCACAAATTGAAGGAATTGATTTCGACGAAACATTTGCACCCATTGCCAGAATGGAAGCCATCTGAATGTTTCTCGCCTATGCATGTTCAAGAAAAATCAAAGTCTACCAAATGGATGTTAAGTCAACATTTATGAATGGATAATTAGAAGAAGAAGTTTACATTGAACAACCTGAAGGTTTTCTACTATCACAAAAAGAAGACTATGTCTGCAGGTTAAAGAAGGCTCTATATGGTCTCAAGCAGGCTCCTAGAGCATGGTATGCTCGTCTTGATGGATATCTACGTCAACAAGGGTTCAAGAAAGGTAATTTTGATAGCAATCTTTATGTACAAATAGATAAAGATAATTTAACAATAATTGAGGTATATGTGGATGATATAATATTTGGTAGCAATGATGATCGACTAAGTAAGAAATTTTCTAAAAAGATGCAAAGTGAGTTTGAGATGTCTTTATTTGGTGAGCTGACATACTTCTTAAGGCTTCAAATATCTCAGCAAGAGAAAAGAATATTTATATGTCAAGCCAAGTACATCAAGGAAATGCTCAAGAAATTCAAAATGGAAGATTGCAAACCCATCCTTACTCCGATGGTAACAATTTGAAAATTGAGCATAGACGACTCATCTAAGGATGTGGATCAGAGGTTGTATATATCTATGATTGGTAGTCTTCTATATGTAACAGCCTCTCGGCCAGATGTTATGCAAGCAGTTGGAAAAGTAGCAAGATTCCAAGAAGCACCAAAAGAATCACATATTATTGCTGTCAAAAGAATTCTTCGATATCTAAAAGGCACAGAAGAATATGACTTGTGGTATCCCAAGGGTAAAAATCTCATTATTCAAGCCTTTATAGATGCAGATTGGGCAGGAAGCGTTGATGATCGTAAGAGTACTAGTGGAGCAGCATTCTATCTAGGTGGTTGTCTCATATCATGATTGAGAAAAAAGCAAACTTCAATCTCGTTATCTACAGGGGAAGCAGAATATATTGCAGCAACATCATGTTGTACTCAAGTCCTTTGGATGAAACAAACTTTGCAAGATCTTCAAGTATAATTCAGTGAGCCTATTCCCATATTCTGTGACAACACTAGTGCCATCAGCATCTCCAAGAATCCTGTCATGCATTAAAAAAAAAAACACATTCCGATCAAATATCATTTTTTTAGAGAACAAGTCGCTGAAAAGAATATTAAACTTGAGTATGTTTCTACAAAAGAATAAATTGCTTATATCTTCACTAAACCTTTACCTTGTGAAGCATTTGAATATCTTCATCAAAAGCTTGGGATACTCCCAAGTTCTCATTAGATTATAGGTCTGCAGGACAGTTGTGTGTTAGCGGGAGTGGAAGTGTGTACAGGTCCGCAGGATGGTTGTGTTTCAGGGGGAGTTACCCTTTGCCATTGATGTCAAAGGGGGAGATAATTTTGTAGTAAGAGGTGTCATGATCACAGGGGGAGTACTTGTTTTTCCATCAATGCCAAAGGGGGAGATTGTTGATCAACAGTTGTCATTGATGTCAACCCAAGCAGCACCAGGGGCTAACCAAATATTGCATGGAAATTTTGACCTACCAAATGAATATATTCTGGGTCAATAATGCTTTTTATGGTTTCTACTTGTCGATATGTTTCCATTGATATATGGCACGCCATGTAATTCTTCACGGTTTGAGAGATATTCATGTTTGAAGTTTGTAACCCCATTTACTGGGCTAAAACCCCATGGGGTTGGGGCATGGGTCATTGAAAAGTCATAATTAATATTTTTTATGCTCCTAAAATCCCTCCCACGTTCACTTGTTGAAGCCCCTCTCAACTTAAGCATTCATATAAATTGTGATCTTCATTTCCTCCTTATGCAAGGGATTCGACCATCTGAAACAGGTCATTGTGGCATTTTCACTCTAACTTTTTTTCTAAGAAGGGTCAAAAGCTGAAATTTTTATGAGGAGAAGCTGAAATCCTGAGGAAGCGTCAGTAAAAATTTTAGATCAAGGTACAAAATATGTTTGGAGATATGATCTGTGGAATTCAGGGTTTTGGCAGGCTCCTAAAATTCATCTCAAAGAAGTGACCTTGGTACAATCGTCATAACTCTCTCTCTGAGTATCAGATTTGAATTCTGTAAAAATTGGCAGATATTGCACAATATTTTCTTTTTTCTCTATCAATTTCAGAGCCAAATGAAGAAACAGTGACACATGGCATGCCATACAATTGCGCTCTACGGAAACAATCCATAATTAAGGCATTGTGAGATATTAGGCATAACTCTTTCTTGAAGAATCAAAATTGGGTCAGACCTATGGCATTGGAAATAAGACTCAGAGGACTACTACAGGACTAAAAATTAGATATTGAGGATCTGAAATAACAGAGATACACCAGATTCAATATCGAGCTCCTAGAAGGCAAGAAAAAGCGAGATCATGTGTTGTTAAGGGTTGCAAAGGACTAGAATTTCTACGGCAGCAAAGCAAAGCAAGGTGCAGCAGAGGGTAGCATGAAAAGAGCAGCAACCAAGGTGCATAACAGCAGCAAGAAATTCATCATATGAAATCTTCAAGTGGGAAACACTTCATACAATCATTGTAAAGGTATCATTATACTTGGTCATTGTAAATACATTATTGTACAAATTGTACTAGTATCTATCTGCCAAGGGTTGAAGAGGCAGTGTTGGGAGGTCTAGGATCATCATTAGGTGGTTGTGTCAAAGTTGGTTTATGGTCTAGTATATCTTCTTCTTCTACATCATTCTATATCATTGTAAAGTGGACCATTTTACCTGGTACGGGAGTCCATTCTTCTTTTATTCTTCTATAGGGTGGTAGGGTGGTGCTAGGGTGAGTTGTAGCTCATTGGGTGTTGGGGCATCTGTTCAATTGACTACTGAAGAATATCGGGTGTTGGAGCATCCATCCAGTGGGAGCTGGAGAAGAATTCTTTTCTAGATTCTAGGAAGTTGGAGCTTTATTTTCAATTGGAGTTGAATATTAAAGAATTATTAGAAAAGCATTAGGTGGTTTTTGTCCGGAGTGGGTTTCCACCTTAAAAACTATGTGCATTTGTGTTCCTCTTGTTTGCTGCTATCATTTTACAAACACTGATAATAATTGAAGATTAACTAATGCTCTAATTGAAAGGAATACTAATTCACCCCCCCTCTTAGTATTTCAACCACCACTATCAAAAAAATTATCAATTTTAGTATGCTTGGAAATGACTCTAATATGAAATAACTCATTTCTTTCCTCTCATCATTTTCGTTATCAAAAAAATGTGAAGAAGTACTTGTAGATGCTTGAGAATTTTTACCTTTTTTACCTGTAGCTGTAATTGTTGTTTCGTCTCCTGAATCTGACCCCAAGTCCTTTTGCATAGCAGCAACATTCTTTCGCTCTTTATTTCCAAAATTCTTAGGCTTCAATTCTAGATGCAGTGCCCAACAATGTGCCTCATCATGTCCTTCTTTCTTACAGTGAGTGCATGTAGGCTTTTCTTTCTTTATAGTGTTCGCTTTCCTTTCCTTCCATTTTTGTTTCTTATTTTCTTTATTCTTGATTTCAATAGATTTATATGACTTTCCAACATCATGAGATACATTTTTAACCCTTACTTCTAGATGAGTTGCTTGAACTGATACATCATCTAAGCTAGTTGGATTAAACATCAGTATGGTATGCCTCAAATAACTATGTAGGCCACCTATGTGTTTCAATAATGTTTCTAGTGAGTCCAATGATATTCCTAGTGTCAAAGCTCTTTTACAAAATTACTTAGTATAACTTTGTACACTTTGACCCTTTAACTGACGTAATGTTTTCCAACTCATCATAGTTTGTTGCATATAAGCCAAAGGATATATTTTTTTAATAGCAGAAACAAATTCATTCCATATAAAAATGATTTTACCATGTTTTTGAATATCTGCTTGTGTCTTACCTTCCCACCAAACAAGTTCAGTTCCTCCAAGATGAAGGCTAGCAAGCTAGATATTCTTTATTTCTGAAACAACTTTCTATACCCTGCTGTAAACTTCAATTTGACTTATCCAATTATCAAGATTTTCAACGTTAATTTCACCATCATAAATTGGAAAATCAAATTTTACATCTAATTTGATGAAAGAGGATTTCTTACTCTTCTTATTTTTAGAATAACTAGATTTATGAGAAGAAGACAATGATGACGATGATGGTGATGATGGAGGAGATGGTCGAAATAGTGAAAGAGGATTTTCACTTGATTCTTTTTTTGGTTTAGGTGATGAAGTGCCTTTACCTTTGTTCTTTTTTAATTCTTTATACATCTCTTCTACCATCGCATGTATTGTCATGAATTTTTCCAAGAATTGAGCTTATGTTCCCAATACGTTTTCTTCTATCATCTTCTTATGTGAAAATACCCTTCCAATCTCTGAATTTTATTAAACAAGTTCTCCTTCTCGTCGCTTGAACTTTGGCCTAGTAAGCATTTAATTTTCACATGACACTGTCAAACATTTAAAAATTTAACCTTAAGCTCTTATACCACTTGATCTATATTTATGAAAAAGGTATTATTGATGTCTATGTGAGAAACTTATGTTACTTTGTGCAATAGATCGATAAGATTGCAAATAACATAAACAACATAAGAAAATGAAAACACAGTCAAACACATTAATGCAATGAGAATTTAATTACGGAGTTCGCTAGACTTCCTGGCTACGTTTCTGGGTCCTTAGCTTCCAGTGCTGACTTCTTTATTTTTTCTTCAAAATGATTTTACAGGTATGAGCTAAAAAACATAAACTCAAATGAGAAATGGACCTCACCATTGTGACCACCTCGAAATTTGGGTCAAAACGAGTATATATATTAATGTTAATATATTGCGGCAGTTCTGAACCATATATCTGTCTGTTATAACAATATATACGATGATATATGTGTGGAAATACATATGATAAGGTTATATATGTGGCGGGGTATATCAAATGTGACACTAATATATCAAGGGTCTGGTGGTCGTGGGGTTGACCCCGACCGTCTGGCCCTTTTTTGGTGGGACCAACCCGTATACAATAAATATAAATCCTTTTCATTCAATACAAAAATATGTGGTAGCTTGGCCAGTGAAATGAATTCCGATGAAAAATTAGCCATTCCAGGAGGTTAGGGGTTTGATCCTACTTGACCCCCAAAATTTTGGAAATAAGGCCAAATTGGGAAAAATCTAGGCTGCCACGTGTCAGCCCTGGATTGGTTCATTCCAACCAATCACACTTCGACACATCATCGATCCTACTGACTTCATTCTAGACATGTGGTATATTCCCAGGATGACATGTGTCCTGTTGACATCATCTGACCGTTGACTTGACAGTTGACTTTGAGCATTGACTTTTACCGTTAACTTTGACTTTTTGTCATTTTTCCCCTAATTTTCCATAAACTTTGACTTGCCATATCTTCGTCAAACAAACTCGATTTTATGCACCATTCGCACCATTGGAATCCTGTCGACGAGCACTTCAACTTGATTCTATTTTCATCTGCATTTGAAGGCTTTGATCTAAAGGAAAAACTGAATCCATTTTGGAACAAAACATCATGGTAATATGGAGAATAAATGATAATCTTTCTTCAATTCTAGAGCCCCTTGTGCCAACCTTGTTCCTCAATTTTATAATGTATCTACTAAGGAATTTAAATTCCTTAGCATGTGGAAAAGATAAACCTACTCAAAATTCCAAAGTTGAAGAAGGATATTCAACTCCATGGGAGAGAGGATTTTTTTAGGATGATTTTTCCCATCCCATGCTCACCGAATCACTATCATTGAGTTTCCAAATATCCTAATTCTCTGAATTTTCTTTTCGATTTCCAGATTTTATCCTTACCAAAGAGAGAGGAAGTGTGCTTGATTATTGGTTGTTGATCCTAATCCTCATGCAAATTGAGACTCGGTTTTTTCTTTAAGGCCAAGAATCATCCCTCCCACTCCTACCACCCATGGGTTTCCTCTCAATGCTCCATAGAAGAATAATGGGAATTGATGTTGATTAGCATGCCAATTCTGAAATTTTGCCAGATCTTGTCTGATAGAAATTATTTTTATTCTAGGTGGACAAAGCCTGAAGTTTCTCGCTTGATTTTATGGATAACCTACCCTAAGCCAGTCCCTTTCAATAGAGGTGAGATCTTCTAAATCAGAGGCTTTGAAGTCCCAGGAATTTATTACTTCGAACATCAGGGTGGTTGCCTTAACAACCACTTTAGAGGGAACGTGTTTCTAATTCTTAAAAATTATGGTGTTTCTTGCCAACCAAATAAACAAACAAATATATTTAGATACCGCTGACCAACATCTCAAAATTAAGGAAGAAGACTTTCATGACCATGGGAATTTACTTTTTTAGGTTACAAACATTTCCACCCATTCACACGGAATTTCTTCTAATCTAATTAAACTTGCAAAGGCCACTTGCTAGACCTCCAAGGAGAATGAGTAATGTTTAAATAAATGATGTATGTTTTCTTTCACAACCATGCATAGAGGGCATCGGGAAGGGCCTTGAATATTTCCTTTTTTATATGTTTTTTTTTTGTTAATATTTTTTTATTAACTAGAATCCAACAAAATATATTAATATTTGGGATGTCGTCCCTTTGCCAAATTGGTTTCCATATCCTATCTTGGATGGATAACGAAATTATTTTACAATATAAGTGAATCCTTATTTAACATAATAGAGATGGAGAGGAGTCAGTTTCCATGATTGAATATCTCATTGAGATCAAGAGATAGGGGCCATACCTTTGAGGTAATGAAAAATAATCTCTGAGTGCTGAAGAAGGTTAAGAGGAGTGTTTGGGCAAGACCAACTAGTCTAGATACCTAGTTCATCCTAAATTTATATGTATTTAAGCTTGGTGAATTCATTCTAAAGCATCCAATCTACCAACTCCCGTAATTTTGCTTGATTCCTTATTGGGCCTTGCTCATTGAAGCTTTCATTCCAAAGATTAATGTGAGAACCATTACCTTTCCTCCAACTTAAATTTTCTATCACAAGAGGAGATCCCTTTTTTTCACAATTTCAATATTTTTGATCCTAGGCAATTCCAATCTACTATTTTTACTCTTAGAAGGTGAGTTCCATGAAATTTTTTTTTGAGGAAGGCTTGCTTCCACCATGCCTTGGAGTCTAAAATTAACCTCCACACAATTTTTTCTCTGAAAGGCAAGTTCATAAGGTGTGGTTCTTTAATTGCAAAGCCTCCAAAAGCTTTAGGAAGATGAAGATTATTCTAATGGACTAAATGGAATCTTTTATCATTGTGTTTTCCACATTTCCATAATAACTTGCATATAAGCGCATTGATTTGATTGATAATTTATTTTGGAGCCAAGAGATATCAACATAATAAGACAAATTTTATCATTACAATTCTTCTGGCTGGATTTAGCCATAATTGGGAATGAATGATCTCATTTACCTTACTAGTTCTGTTGAGTCTCATTAATCACCCTTATGATCTTGCAAATTCTAGATTTGTATTTCAAGAATATCTCAACCACACACCAATCTAGGAAGCTAACTAGTCTAGACCTCAACAAACTCCTAACTAAAAGTAACATACTCATTCTAGAGTTGATAAACACACCAAATACAAATAAAAATTATATTTTCCGAATAAAATAAAATAAAAAAAATAAAATATTAAAAAAAATCCACAAAAAAACTATTACTAATTGAAAAAAGAAAATAAAAACAAAATTGGCCTCCCACATAAAGAAAGTGGAATGACGATCTTATGGACTCGTGTAGATGCTTTTATGATGAACATATTGAAATGCGACTCATGTGGATGGTTTTATGGTGAACATATTGAGTGGGCCTAGTGGTGAAGAGCATGTGTTTCCTCTTAAGAGGTCACATGTTCAAAACTAGAGGTGGGTAGAGTATGTATGCCTTCGTAGACTTAGCAGTCTAATTGATGCGTGGAGGTGGGTCCTTTTTCCACAAACAAGGGGGTCTCAGACACCAATTTGGTGTCCGACTTGGCTGTGCCCTTAAAATTGGATAATAATAATAATAATAATTGAAATGCTTAAGAAAAACACATTTAAAGGGTTTTTTTGGGGTTATTTTAAGTTGATCCCTCTAGTTCCATTTTGCTCCTAGTCTTGAACTTGATTATTGATCAATCTTGAGCAATGCCGAAATGACACATTCTGAGCCTAAGATTGGGAAAGTGTATCAAGTGGACGAAAGAGGAATAAAACAATTTCATTTCAGAAGAATAATAACTCACATTTAACATTATAACATGGTGACAACTTTAACAAGGTAAGTAATGGAAAAATTATCACATCAGTTAAATAACTCACTTTCATTTAAATTAAATATCTCCATTTAAAAAATTCTATTATAATTATTTTGATTTTTAAATATAATTACTTTTTAAGTTATTTATAAAAGAGTTAATAAAATTCACGTTTAATTAGCATTATTTAAAAAAAAAATCACATTTAAATCTTTATATTAATAAAAAATTGATAACCTTATTTTTTACAATTACATTACATATTTAAATTATTAATAAATTAAAAACAAATATGCATCACTATAATATGACATTGAAAATAAAATATAAATAAGCATGCTCATGCAAAACTTTTACAAGAAAATAGTTCTTATTTTATTAAAATATAATGAATTATATTCATCTTGGAACTAGGAAAGGTACAAGGGTTTTACATAGGTTGATTCTAATACCTAAAGTGCAGTCAAATATTTATTTATATATCATAAATAAAAACTAAATATACTCATTTTTAGGATGTGGCTATGGAGCTTCATGTTCAAATTCCATGATACCTGTGATATAGTGGGGAACAAACACCTTAAATTAAATTCGATTTAAACAAATCATTTTTGGCATGGCATTTTACATTATTATTGATGTTAGCATATTAATAAATATGATAAGATTTACATTAAATTATGTATGTTTAAAGATTTATTTTAGGTGTTTAAGGAATATTTTAAAGTAGAATGATATAAAAATTTTAATTCAAAAATTAAATGGGCTTGATTTTGATTTTTTTCAACCAATTTATAGTGACATCATAACCTAATAATTTTTTTTAAATAACATAAAATATCTAAATTTTTCATCAAGTTTGTATAGAAATTCCTCCTTTGAGGATTCTTAAGATAACTCTAACACACAATTGCTTTAACTAATTATGTTAAAGTCGTACTTTAGTTATTGTGGGACCAACACGAATGTTAATGTCGTACTTTAGTTATTGTGGGAAAGACACGAGTTGTGAAAATTCAACCGAGGAAATCTTAATTACTTCTGCAAAGATGAGAAAAACATAAATAAATTTTTAACGTCCACAAGGCTAAAGATAGCATGTGGGACCTTTTTAGAGTAAAAGACTTGAAAATAATTGTGCACCTAAAGAGATTTAATCCTCTTCAAAATGGATTTATATTGGTTCTATATATGCATATAGCATGTGTAAATTTTCATTTTTAAAACTGTATTTTTGAATGCATAAATGGATACAATTCCTTGAAAGTTTACTTGGACACTTGGATTGTGTAAACTACACCATATAAATTTTCTTCTTCAACAAATATTTGCTAGACAAAATTTAAATTTAAATTTAAAACTAGAATTAATGGCTCCAAATTGATATATTTTTTTAAAAATGAGATAGCTAAAATTCTAAAACAAACCCCCTTATTTATGTTGATTGGAGAATACCGTGGAATCTAAATGTCACTCCGTTGAAAGATTTCATTTCCTTGCATGTTATAGCTTGGATATAATATGCATATAATATTTTGACATAATGGCATGATTGGAAAAAAAATGATTTAGCTAGGTGGTTGCAACAACATCTGTCAGAAAGGTATTTTCACAAGTGCGAGACTATTGGGTATTTGCACAAGTGCGAGAGTATTGCAAATCTGAATGCATTTCCCCCCCTCCATCCTCCACCCCTTACATTGTTATTTTTGCATGCATCCTATAAAAAGGTTATGGGTCAATTTTAACTTTAGGAAAAATCCTCTATACATAATCTATTTCTCTCTAGTTTTGAACCTGTGACATCTTAGGAGGAAACACATGCTCTTAACCATTAGGCCCACTAATCCTACTCTTGATAATGAGGAACTTATCATGTAAGAATTTATTAGAATCGGAATAATGTCAAATCCCTAGAAAATTGGTGAGTGGGGAGCCACCTGGAAAGAATATAAATTTTTAAATTTATTAAAAGTAGTGGACCATTTTGCTAAAAAAAATTACTTATATATAAATTAATGTTATAAATAATAATGAAGAACTTATGATGGAGAAACTTATTAGAATTGGATAATTTAAAATCCCTAGAAAATTGGTGGCCCGAGCCACCTGGCAAGAATATAAATTTATAAATTTATTAAAGTCAGTGCAACCTAACAAACTGTGTAACACACTACAACTTTTTATAAACATTTAGACAAAGCATATGCTAAGCATATTTCCTTGAGAATCAATCTAGGCCCTCAATTAAAAAAAAAATAAAAGTTAACATATCCTCATCCACTTTAAGTTGAAATAAGAAACCTTCAACAAATATAATATTAGTTAAAATTCACTTCTTATCCAAAATATTAGTTAAGATTTATTTAAAGTAAAAATATGTAATACTAAAATCATCATAGATCTATCTTTACCCTCTTTTTATCAAGTGTTGAAATGGATCAAATACCTTAAGGTACAAACCTCCTTTTGAAGTGCAAAAATTGAAAAAAAGTTTGCACATAGAGAAATTTGATAAGTTTTAGAACTTTATTCATTTTAAGGAACACACTAATAAAATGTTTTAACCATATTTTTTTTTCATTTTCTTTATACAATATAAACATAGTCTCCATATCAAACAATATATATTTACAATGAATGTTTTGTGTTATTGGTAATTTTTTTAAATGTTACATGTCAAGCCATTAAAAAAAAACACTTACCAATGGAAATAATTACACATCTCATCCATCTTGACAACACACTAATAAAATGTTTTAATGCCAAATTTTGATATTTTCATAAGTTTCTAAAGATAAATTAGATTAATGAAGAAATTATATATATATATATATATATATATATATATATATATATAATTTAAATTATTTTATATTTTTACATATCTAAAATTAAAATGGAAATTGAAATATTTTAATTATGGGAGGTTTTGAAATATTTTTTCTATTATTATTATTTTTTAATTTGTTAATGTAAATATTATGTTCTTATTTATATATATAATGTGATGTGACAACATCTTCTCCATACTAAAATTGACCAAACGTCTCAACCCGATAACAAATAATTTCCATTAAACAATCATAAAAGATTTTCATTTCTATTCTTTAGATATATGTAGATAGTTATCTCCATTTTCATTATATTAACCATAGGTAGAGGATGCAAGTATTGACCAAAGTTATTGTTTTGGTAAGTGGAATCCTAGACGGATTCAGTGGATATAACTAGATCCAGATAGCTCCGGAAGACGATGATAAAACAACTTTCACATGCCCTTGGGGAACCTTTGCATACAGGGTCCTCCCATTTGGCTTGTGTAATGCTCCTGCTACCTTCTAGAGGGAAATATTGGGAATATTTTCTGATTTGGTCGATGATAGTGTTGAAATAGATATGGATGATTTTACTCCATATGGAAACTCGTTTGAGGAATGATTGGAAAATCTAGAGAAGGTACTCAAAAGATGTAAACAAACCCATGTATCTCTGAGTACAATCAAATGCGATATGACGAGGGAAGAAGGAGTAGTATTGGGAAATTTTCTCTCAGCTGCTAGAATTCAAGTTGATCTGGCTAAAGTAGAGGTAATATTACATTTCCCAGTACCCAAAACACCCACATAGGTACGTAGATTTATTGTTTGTGCTGGTTATTACAGACGCTTTATAGAAAATTTTGCTAAAATAGCACACCCACCGTTTCAATTGCTAACAAAAGATGCCAAATTTTTGTGGATTGAAGATTGTGAGACAACTTTCATGAAAATTAAGGGGTTGGTGTGCACAACTTTAATCCTCCAGGGACCTGATTTGGCATTACCGTTTCACATACATATTGATGCTTCTCAGACAATAGTAGGGGCTCTTTTAGGACAGTAGGTAGATAAAACGCCATACACAATTTACTATGTCAGCAAGAACTTAATTCTTGCTGAATTAAATTACACGGTGACAGAAAAAAAAATTCCTGGCTGTCATTTATGCTGTCAATAAGTTCCGGCACAACATCACTGGGTATTCTACTGTTGTCCATACTGATCATTCAAAAATTAGGTATTTAATGGATAAACCTATTACTCCTGACCGTATTACAATATGGTTATTATTGCTTCAATAATTTGATATTACAATAGTAGACAAGCCAGGAAAAGATAATGTAGTGGCTGATTTCCTATCTAGAATGGATAAAAATGATGAATGCACACCTGTAGAAGATATTTTTCCCAATGAACATATTTTTTTAGTTTCGACTAAACCTCCATGGTATGCAGATATTGCTAAATATCTTGCTACAGAGAAAGTGCCTCCTCATTTTTCATATAGGGAACAACGAAAAATTATTCATCATAGTGCCAGATATTCTTGGATGGCAGGGTACCTTTTTCATACAAGAGCAGATAAGAAGATCCGACGTTGTGTGTCTGCGAATGATATTTATGAGGCATTGAAAGCTGCCCATGATGGCCCTTGTGGAGGGAATTTTGCAGAAAAAATAATAGGCCATAAGGTGCTACAAATAAGATATTACTGGCCTTCCATTTTTGTGATGCTTGAAATTATGTTAGGAGGTGTGATAGATGCCAACGTATGGGGCAGCCCGGTCGAGCTTATGAAATGCCTTTGCAGGCACAAGTAGTTCTCGAGCTATGAACAAAATTCAACTCTTTAATTTTGGTTTAGCTCGGAAAGTTTGTCTCCCAGAATTTCCCGAATTGTTCTTACAGGTAGGAGAAAGTGTTGTTCAAATGGGCAGAGGATACCAGTGCCGAACTATGTCATATCCTTGGAACGAAGTTGAAGGTTTCATAATAAAATACATAACCTGTGAGGGCCAGGCCACAAATATACTCAAGTATAATTTTAAAATTTTAACGCACCTTTGATTTCCACAAGTTGAGGTACATGCCTTGAACATGCCCTTCTTCCTATTGAAACAACTGCAGCATATGGCACAGGATGCTCGACATTCACGCCAAATGCCGACAGTGCTTTCCAATCATGGATTAGTGCGACTATTGGTTATGCATGCAATAAATAGGCTTTAGGTCTCCTGGGCAGAATTTTATGGGTCCTCAGAAGAAGAGGTGGTAGCCATTATTTCTGCTAGAGAAGAGGAACCAATCTCTGTGGCTGGATTGGCAGAAGCAGAAAATTCAGAGGGAATTGATCAGGAGGAACCCGAGGAAATGGAAATGGAAGCTGATCAGAAGGAAACCGAGGAAGGAGAGATGATGGTTGATCAGGAGGATCCTGAAGAGATGAGAATGGAGGAGGTAATTGGTGACACAACCGAGGCTGCCACACAAGAACCAACCTCACTTGAAAAGCCCAAAGAAGAAGAAATGAGAATAGAGGAAGTAATTAGCGGTACAGCCAAGGATGCCATACAAGAACCAGCCTCACTTGAAGAACCCACAATGAAATAAATTATAGATATCATGTAGGAAGTTGATATTGTTATACAATCGCCGACTTTTGTCAATGAAGAACAAAGGAATGAAATGGCGGATAGAGGAATGGAAAATGATAAGTTTTGAAAGAAACAACATCACCTGCCCAAAAAAACATGGATGTTGATACAAGTGGGGATGTTACAAAAGAACCACCTCCAGTTCGGCTAGAACAGAAGGAGTCAACCTGCGAAATCGACGTTGTTCCTCAAGAACTAGTACCAACTGTGGAAAAAGAGGAAATTCATGAGGAACAGGAAGGCAGAGGAGAAATGAACCAAGAGGTTGATATGGTCCCACAAGAACCAGTATTAACATTAGAATAATAAATGGTGAACAAAGAGCGAAAGGACAGAAGGGAAACAAGCTGCAGAACCAATGCTGCTCCACAAGAATCAAAATCGAACCTGTTTGAGGTAATAATGCGTGAAGTTTCGGTTCAAGCCGGAAATGAGGATGATGAGTCTGTCCCCCACTCTCTGTTCCAATCCATGATGCCTAGAGGGGCGAGGGGATTTCGCTCGCCAAACGATTAACAGAGGAAGTAGTTGTCCCACCAGTTCTTAAATTTGTTGACACGACCAAAATTGAACCTCTGTTGGAGCACTTAGAGGCTCGTGAAGAAGATAGAACTCCTGTGGAGACACCAGAACACAGAGTGGTCATTGAAAATGTCGTCCAGACAACAGGAGCCCCCAAAGGGAATATAGAGAAAAAATCCCTAGGAGATAGGGAGCCCAGCCAGAAAGGCTTAATGAGAGAATCCACTGAGAACACTGACAATATTCCGCCACCTCTTGAGCCTAACATAGGCCCAGAGGCTGAATTTAGTATTAAACAAGAATGGGTTGAATAGTGTGAGAAAAGAGGGTTACCTCTCAAAAATAGGCATCAGCTGCAGTTCAGCGAAACCATGAGACTAAAAAGGGAGGTTCGGGATTTGAAAAGGCAATTTTCTCGGCTGAAAAGGAAGGGAAAAATCTACAAATGGAAGGAAATAAAGCTGAAAGTTGAGGTCTCCTCTGCATCCACCCAGACCGACCCGATAGAATAATTGTTTGAAGGACGGGAATTTGTATTGGCCGATGAAATCTAGAAGTGGCAGTCTGAAGTGAGTGATCATAAGAAGGAAACAACCCAAGTCCGAGAAAAAGTTGCCAAAGTTGTCATAGGGTACATGGATCAGTTATATAAGGCGTGACTGAAGCAAGCTAAACAGAAGGCCAGAATAGAAGAACTGGAAGAACAAGTGCAGCTGCTGAAAACAGATAAGGAGAAGATGTTCTCCCTGGCACAGCGTATAATGGCCTACAGACCTCCTGCACTTAGCTATGCCTTATTCCTTCACAAGAAATTTCTTTTCTTTTGTCTTGAAAGTATATATAAGGATATTTTGTATGAAATTGAGGACCCCATTCAATTTATCTGTATTTTAAAAATTCACGATATCATACGACAACACTTAATGTGCGAGCTATACATGTGTGGGTATTTCTTAAGGCATGATCATTCCTTTAACCCCGTTACAGTCATGGGGGAAAACCATTTAAGAGATTTCACCTCTTATAGTATCAATCAGATTAAGTGGAGAAAGGCCTGAGATATATTTGAGTAAAACCAAGCTGGAAGGCCATTAGTGATGAGGAAAGAGCATGGCCAGTCCTCATATATTTATAACAAGAATTATAAATTCTTACAGATTGAGGGCCACAAAGAACAAATGTTGGTAACCCAGAAATGATGTGCTGACCTATGTGTCGGCCAGATTATGATGTCCCATAAGGAAGCACTGGACAGTTGTCAGAAAAGGTGGATGTTGTCATCCTTAGCCGTCAGAGAATGAGAACCATTTGGGGAACCTAAATTTGCATAGGCTTTATAAATAATGCCACGTTTCATGGCATGCATTCATACCTGTGGGGTCAGATGGATGGGATTGAGATTTTAATTTCCCCTTATCTGGTTGCCAGCCGAGCAGTATACTCCTGCATACAACGTTGATCCAGACTGGTGGAAGGATGTTGTTTTGACAGAGGGATATAAACCACCAGGGATAGAAATGGCTTAAGAGTATGACCTCACACAACTTCATGCCGATCACAGTCAGTCCAATCCGGATCTGAAGAGACGAAAAGCTACATGAGGACATGCATATAGACCAGTTGGGGGGAGATGTTGGGTATCGTATTTGTATACTTTCCTCTCTCATTTTACCATATCTTTCTATCTCTTTCTACCATTATTATTCTTAAACGCATGAGGTAAAACCATTTTCATTATCTTTCATGGGATATTTGGTTAATGAAGTATTTTTCATGGAGGTTTTACCTTTTTACATATTGACTCCGATATTTCTACAGATTTGGCTAAAATAGGAGCGTTGCAGCCGTAAGTTGAGGAAAAACCTATCATCTCCATCATTTTCCTCATTTGTTGTTACAACGTAACAGACTTGTTTGTATCAGCGCCATTTCAGGCCTTTTCATGGTTCCCTTCTAGGAAACTAGGTTGTCGTTGTAAAAAAATGTATTTTTGTAACTATGGAGTTTCTGAGAGGAATCGGGGGTTTCAAAACAATTGTATAAAGAGGTTTGTGGGCTGTCAATCGGCGTTAAGCCCTTTGACATATAGATCTTGTAACAAATATATTTTATTATTAATCAAATGCACAACAGCCTGTTGTTTATTCTGTAGTTCGTGAGTTTACTGCAGCCCTGATCAGAGAGTTGGGCCCACTTTTCTGATCAGGCACCGTGTTTTCCTTTTTCTTGTATTGTTGCATTTTAGTGTGATTTCTTTACTACTGTTACGATTTACGTTAATTGTTGTGAATGCCTTTTATTTATGCAGTTTATTAATTTCTATTACAGTGTTCTATGTGTTATGGATTTAAACCTGTGATCTATAGTAGATCATGTGCTTGTATCTGCATATACTTTGTTGTTAGTCTTGAAATAGCTAACACCCTCGGGTTGATAATTTATGTGGAGAAAGGGTTGAATTTTGTTCATATCCGGACACCAACAAGGGTGATGATGGTGACTTTCGACTGTCTCCATTTCCTCCATTGCTCTTCTTTGATTTATCTTCATCATTGTGGCCTCCTGATGATCCCTATCGTTCCTTGTGAATTTTGGAACTTTCCTCTTCTAGTTTATCATTCCTTTCTTGATAAAGGACTCTAACCATCTCAGTTAAGTCAAGAAATTCTTTTCTGTACACTCTTTCTTCCTCTTTGGGATCCATCTCTTCATGGATTTCTTCTTCTCTTGGAGGCATGCTTATAGCTTCTTTTGCCTTTTTTTGAGGTGAAATAGGTGGTGGAGAATGTGGAAATCTTACCCTCATTTGTTGTGGCTCACTTTGAGAACCTCTTGCTTCCACCAATTTGCCTTCCCCTCTCTTAAGCTTGAGCCTAGTAAGCGTGAAAACCCTTGCAAACAGTTAAACAAATCTTTGCACATAAAAACACCAAAGATTAAACTCTAGCTCCAATACCAACTTGATCTGAAAGGATTGTATTAGTTTTGTTGTGCTAAGTGTCCTTTTAGTAATAAAATCATGTACAATTTGTCTCCATTTGTTTTCTTAAGGAATGAGTGTTTTAACCATGAAACATAAATGAATTTGTGAACATTAAGAATGAAAATAAGCCTTAAAAACACCATACATCAATGTATAAGAGAGAAATACAATCACACATAAGTTTTACACAGTAGGCATGATGAAGCAATTCACCCCTTGTGGTTTACATCTATTGGTCCAAATCCCAATGGCATGTCCCTCTTTGTCATTATGCTCAAATTTTTAAATCACATGTGTTTATAGGCCTCTAATGGCTATTTTCTCTGCACCAATGGCTCCAGAATGCTCAAATTAGTCTACCTAGACTCTTGTTTCACCCAAATTGGTCGAAAATTGACCTCCCAATGCATTTTCCCCAATGTCAGCTAGAAAAGCTCCACTAAAAGTGGAGACTTGCACTTAATTGAAGTTAAATTTAATGAAAAGCCCTAAAATTAGGGTGCCTCCATATTTTCCGCTAGAATAGACTGTTAGGATAGGCACAAAAATTTTGGGCGGGGTGGTCACATACCGACCCCCCACCGTTATCTTCGCATTAACCATTTGAAACTCCGAAAATAAAGTGGGAGGAACCCAGAGTCGTAATGGTTCCCGAAAACCGTGGCATTAAAACCCACTACAATGTGCCCATGTGAACGTAATGTTCTCTGCCGGATCAACCACCCCCACTAACTGTCAACTGCAACCTTTAATTGTTACCGCGACATGTGAACGAATATCTCGTTGCCGGTTAAGGTTTAAGCCACCGGTTTATAACAATGTTTGATGTTGTGGGTTGTATAACATGTGACCAATGCTTCTGGGGCCGCCAGGGGGTTGGGACCGCTGTCGGTCCCCTCCCCACTTATAAAACATATACACGATATATTAATGCAGAAGATATTACGGTTAAGAATCAACTCGTAGGCAGGCTGGTCGGAGGTCTTCGCGGGCAGGCCGGAGGTCACGGGGTCGACCCCCCCTCGAATCAACAAAATTTTACCATAACATCTTGAGGACACATGGCAACATCCAAGATTGCCATGTGTTTCTCATCCAATGGCTTAAACAAAAAACATCAACGGTCAAAAACTATCTCATACCACAAAAATCAACGGCCCACAACATGCCACATGGCGAAATCCTGTTAACTTAGGAAAATGGAATATTCTTGGAATATACCTGCTGACTGTACCTAGATGCTAACTAGGCATCTAGTCACAAAAATTTTATGCTTTGGGAAAATGAACAAAACGTGATATCTTCCTCATACAACATCGATTTTTCGAACCGTTCGCGGCGATGGAATCACAACAACAAGACCTTTTTGGTCGCTCAAGTTCGGTCCTATTTCAAGCACTTTCATTTTTTAGCATAACACATGATCTCTTGATCAAGAACACAATAAGAGGGGACGTTGACACCACCGTTAGTATTATTGTGTTGTTTGACTCTATATGAGATTTCGTGTTATTTGTTTAGTTTAGTCTTTTTTTCTCTACATATGCATACTATATCATTATCTAGTGTGTTTTGTTTTATGGCATGTTCACTAACATGCTAACTCTTTTGTTTATCTACCTGTGACCAGAAAATTAAGAGGCATCGACTACTCCTCTTAAGCAAGTCTGTATTGGTCCACTTGTACACCAAATCCACCAACACAAAGGCCAAGAATCACCCCTCCCACTCCTACCACCCTTGGGTTTCCTCTCAATGATCCATAGAAGAATAATGGGAATTGATATTGATTAGCATTCCAATTTTGAATTTTTGCCAGATCTTGTTTGATAGAAATGATTTTTCTTCTGGGTGGACAAAGCCTAAAGCTGTTAGCTTGATTTGATGGACAACCCACCCTAAGCCAATCCCTTTCAATAGATGTCAGATCTTCTAAATCAGAGGCTTTGAAGTCCCAAGGAGTGATTAATTATAACATCAGCGTGGTTGCCTTAAGAGCCACTTTAGAGGGAATTTGTTCTCATTCTTAAAAATTATGGTGTTTCCTACCAACAAAATAAACCAGGAAATATATTTAGCGAGTTTGACCAACATCTCAAAATTAAGGAAGAATACTTTCATGACCACGGGAATTTACTTTTCCAGGTTACAAACATTTCCACCCATTCACTTGGAATTTGTTCTAGTTGGATTAAAATCGCAAAGGCCACTTGCGAGACCTTCAAGGAGAAGGAGTAATGCTTAAATAAATGTTGAATGTTTTCTTTCGTGACCATGCATAGAGGGAATCAGGAAGGGCCTTGACTATTTCCATTTTTTAGATTTTTTGATGTTAATATTTTTTGATGAAAGAGAGTCCAAAAAAATATATTAATATGTGGGATGTCGTCCCTTTTCCATATTGCTTTCCATATCCTGTCTTGTTTGGATAAGGAAATTATTCTACAAGATATGTGTACCCTTATTTAACATAATAAAGATGGAGAGGAGCCAATTTCCATGATTTAATATCTCATTCAGATCAAGAGATAGGGGCCATACCTTTGAGGTAATGAACAATAATCTCCCAGTGTCGAAGAAGGTTAGGAGGAATGTTTGGGCAAGACCAACTAGTCTATATGCATGCTTCGTCCCAAGTTTATATGCATTTAAGCTTGGTGAATTCATTCTAAAGCATCCAATCTACCAACTCCCGTAATTTTGCTTGATTCCTTATTGGGTCTTGCTCATTGAAGCTTTCATTCCAAAGATTAATGCCAGAACCATTACCTTTCCTCCAACTTAAACGTTCTATCACAAGAGGAGATGCCTTTTTTCACAATTTCAATATTTTTGATCCTAGGCCAGTCCAATCTACTATTTTTTCTCTGAGAAGGTGACTTCTATGAAAATATTTTCTCAGGAAGGCCTGCTTCCACCATTCCTTGCAGTCTAAAGCTAACCTCCACACAATTTTAGCTCCAAGAGCCAAGTTCATAAGGTGTGGTTATTTAATTTCTAAGCCTACAAAAGACTTAGGAAGATAAATATTATTCCAATGGACTAAATGGAATCTTTTACCATTGTGTTTTCCACCTAGCCATAAGAACTTGCAAATCAATGCATTGATCTAATTGATAATCGTTTTTGGAGACAAGAGATCTAAACATAATAAAATTGGTAGTGATGATAAGACAACTTTCATCATTACAATTCTTCTGGCTAGATTTAGCCATAGTTGGGAATGTCTGATCTCGTTTACCTTATTAGTTATGTTGAGTCTCATTAATCGCCCTTCTAATCTTACTAATTCCAGATTTCTATTTCAAGAATGTCTCAAACACACACCAATTTAGGAAGCTAACTAATCTAGACCGCAACAAACTCCTAACTAAAAAGAACATACTCATTCTAGAATTGATAAAAAAAGACCAAAGACAAATAAGAATTATATTTTTCACAAAAAAAAAAAAAAATCCCGAAAACAACTATTACTAATTGAAAAAAGCAAAAAAAAAATAAAAAATTGGTCAACAATGTGGAATGACACTTTTATGGAAACATGTGGAGGCTTTTATGATGAACATATTGAAATGCGACTCGTTTGGATGGTTTTATGATGAACATATTCAAATGCTTAAATGTATGTTCACCTAGTTATTAATTTTTTAAAATTATTAATTTTGTTTAGGTTTATAATATTAAATTCTTTAATTTAAAGACTTTTAATGTTAATTTGTTTTTTTAATGTTAAATTTATTTATGTGTCTAAAATTATATTTTAAATAACAAAAATAAAAATAAAAACACATTTAAATATTGTTTTTGGTTATTTTGAGTTGATCCCTCTGGTTCCATTTTTCTCCTGCTCTTGAACTTGATTGTTGATCAATTATGAGCAGTGTCAAACTGACGCATTCTGCACCTAAGAATGGGAAAGTGTGTCACGTAGACGAAAGAGGAATACACAAATTTCATTTGAGAAGACTAATAACTCACATTTAACGCTATAACACGGTGAAAACTTTAACACGGTAACTACAACAAAATAAGTCACAATTTCCTTTAACACGGTACATATGACATTTCCCTCCATTGCACTTGCTCTTTTTTGGTTCTAATTTGGTGCTGGGTTTGATCTCTGTCCAGGATTAATTACATTATTTTTTCCTTAATTAGGTTGAGGGAAATTTTTTGGATTAATGATTTATCTTATAATTAGATGTTATTATAAGGACCGTGTTAAGTTATTTAAAGCTCAGACACTTTTTGAAATAGTTTAATTCCTTAAAAATAATTTTTCTTTTCAATTTCTCTTCATAAAATTTCAAATTGAAAAATTTAAGCCAGTTTAAACCAATCCATTTGAGTTAACTTGATAATAAATTATTTAAACCTAGTTTGAGTGAAATTGATAATATATTTGAGTTTAAGTGAATAATAGTATTATTACTCTTGGTTTTTTTGTTTTTTTGTTTTTGTTTTTGTTTTTTTAAATTTAAAAAGATATATTCACAACGGAAACCAGAGATTACATTGATGTTCAAAAGAAGACTGGTATGAGAGGAGATTCAACATTGAAAGTCTTTGCCAAGCCCACAACTTTGGGCTGCATTTTTCCCTCTAGGAGTGATTTTACACGGGAGAAAATAGAGGGGGAAAAATGAAATAGGAAAAAAAGGAGACACAACTCGAGGAAAAAAGGCATATATGCCTCACTTTTGAAATTAAGCATTGGATTTGTAAGAGTAAGTAGAGGAACTTTGATCTTAAACATAAAACCTGGGGAGAGAAGGGCTAGTTAGTCCAAATCATCCCCTGAGTGGTCATCGACGCTAATAGAGCACTCCGGAGTGCTACCATAGTCTGTGGCGGGTTGAGCTTTGCCACTGAAAGAAGGGCCCACACATGCGAGGCAGTACTACTCGTGGAGGGGCCTACTGGTAGAGGGTCCACTTGCTTCTTATTTGAGTTGCAAATTGTTTTGACAAACGGCTGCGCGGCGCCTGAGGAGGGCGTAATGGGGGGAATTTTTCTCAATGAATCTGCGATGATGAACATCACCCACATAAATACAAATTTTTGCAGTTAGATCATCAACCTTTCTTACCAGGACTTTTTGGTTGTCCCTTTGTTCTTGCAGGGCCATAGCCAAGAGAGTCTTTGTTTGCCAATTCAGCTCGATGGATTTACTGAAAAGGTTTTCTCTGGCACGAGTCAAACATGGGTCAGGGATCCAGTTAAAATCCTCATCAACTTCCTCTATGGTAACTCTCCCACGTACCATTCTGACCCTGGCTTCCAGCCTCTCAATTTGATCTTTGGTAGATTCACTGATTTCCTTTTCAAAAACTAGAGCAACAATCTTTGTCGCTTCTTCTGTTCGCATGGTGGGAGGTCTATTTGGAGATGTCCAACGTGAGCCACACCCTCTGTTGTGCCTTTCTTGAATGGATGAATTGGAGAGATGGGGAGCCATAATAGGCAGTTGCATACAAAGGAACACGGAGCCGGGATAGATGAGATAGGAGGGCCGAGGAAAACATAGCAGGGGGGAGAACTGAGATAGGGTGGCATGGGGAAAGGGGATCAGAAATGAAGGCTAGAGAGCTCACAGAAGGATGAGGAAATTGAGATGAGGGCTCGATTTAAATAGGTAGAGGAGGGAAGGAAATGATGAGATGAGAGGGGGAGAGCAATGATGGGTTTGAAATCTGAGAGGTAGAGAAGAGTAATTACCGCAAGTGATCCTTACATGTGAGAGGCATGAAGGGTGGCTGATAGAGGCGAATCTGGGAAAGATCGTAACGAGGCCGTAGGGATCAGAGTGATGGATGATCCAAATCATTATGGTTTTTAAGGTGGAGTGTACCATCAATAGGATTGGTTATGTCAGCCCGACATTCCTCGTTCATTATATTTGGGCATGCCTCCCTGACTTCAGTTTGTGTGAAATCATCCTAGGCTGTGGAAAGCAGGTGAAGATTACCAAAAACCCCTACATTTTCCATCGTGTCCGCGAGTTGGTTGGCTTTATGCATTACTACATGGAAAGAAACTACTTTTGCTTGGTTAATGTGGAGCTTTATCCTGTGGAGGATTTTACTAAGTATCCAATTATCCGAGACTTGCAAGGTGCTTTTGCCTCGTTGAAGCTTTTTGTAGTATTGGGTAGCGAATTATTCTTGGTTCTTATTATTATTAAATATTTAGAAAAATGAAACATTTAAAATTATAATTTTTTTTTTTCAAAAGATATATAATTTTTATGTTTTTTTTTTTCAATATTTAAATAAATTATTTGAATATGGATGTTAACTAATTAATTTTAATATTAATTTGACACATACACATATATAAAATATGTACTTTAATATTTACCATAATAAGGTATTTCAATATCCAAAGAAAAATATAATTGAAATTAAAAAAAAATCAAAATAATAAGAGAGAAATATTTAATACATTCAATTCTTAACATAGAATTATATGTTGCAAATGAAAAATATAAGTAAAAATTTAAAAAATCATTGTCAATCATAAATAAAATATTTCACTAAAGAGGATTTAGTATTAGTAATGTGTATTCAAAAATATGTTAATAAAAAAAATAATTTTTTAATTCGGAAAATGTGTTTCATAAATAAAATATTTCAATACCAATGTTAAGTAACATATCTCACCTAGAATGTAGGTGATTAATATGGACATGACAGGCTGCCACCTGCTCTCACATCGCGGGGGCACCTGGCCTATCCACATGTCGCACCTGCCTCCCACGTGAAGATTTTAAATGAGCAGAGGACACTGTCACCAACGGCATTTATGCCTCCCCCTTGACCATTGCTCCTGTAGCTTGCCTGCTGGCCATTTATGGCTCACGACTCCTGTCTTCATTCTCATATGCACATCTGTTTCTCATTCTCTATTGCCTTCCTCTATCATAGCTTCTTCTGCTGCTCTGCTCCTTCTCTGTCTCACTCTGAGCCTACTATTCCAGGCCAACAATCCTCCCATCCAGTGAAAATAATTTCTAGAAGACATAGGATGCGGTGTCGTCGAGGATGTGACCGAGGCTCTACCTCCCGCCCTCCAATTCCAACAATTCCTGTGAGCTCCCTGTCCATTTCTGTTGTAGTGGATGAACCAGAGGTTCTCGACCCATATTTTCTCTCTACCCAGTTTTCCATTCACCTCCCGGAGGAGAAACCCCACCTCTTAGGATCTAGCAGTAGGAAATACCTCTGCAAATCAACTCTTTCATGCTCCTCCTCCCCACTACCACGGAAATCTATTGAATTCGTAGTCAAGAAAGTGGCAGAAGATTCAGATAGCGGTGGGAGGATCCCAATGGAGGACTCACGGAAAAAAAACGAAGAAGAGGATCATGCAACCCGATCAGTTGCAGCAAAGAAAAATGATATGGTCTCCACTTAAAATCCGGAGAGGGCCACCCAGCCTTCAAAGAAGGACTTAGAGACCATGCCTGATTATGACTACTTAATTATTGAGGAGAATCCTCACCAGGAGAACCATGACATCCAGAACCGGTAGATGTAGCTCATAAGAGCTCCTCCTCTTCAGTTTTCATATGCTCCTTCATAGCTTTTATGTCTATTTTATCTGTCTGCATACTTTGTTACTTATAGTTACGGTAATGGCTGGTTTCCCCTGGAAGGAAAACCTATTTTTTGAATCTTTGAACTCATTAAGGGTTGGTTTCCGCATGAAGGGCAACCCATTTTTTGATTGTTTGTTCTGTCTTCATCCAATAGGGGTTAGCTAATCCAGTAACCCCTGTCATGAAGTTTGACTGTAAATTTTTGTATACTATAATAGAATTAACATCACTTAGAAAAAAATGTAACATATTTCAATGTCAATTATGTATATATTTACACGGAAGGTGTCCTTTTTTGAAATTGGTGAGGCTAGGCATTGTCTATCTTTTTCATCTCCATTTGACATTTGTCCATCTGTTGTTTTGAAATGGGTGAACTTTAAGTTAAGAAAAAAAAGGAATTACACATTTTATTGTAAAACATATCATTTTACTAAATAAAATTTGCTTATATATAAATGAATGTTATAAATAATAATAATGAATGTATCATGGAGGAACTTATTAGAATTGGGATAATCTTGAATCCCTTGGAAATTGGTGGGCGGGGAGCCCAAAAATATAATTTTTTAAACTTATTAAAAGTCATTGTAACCTAAAAAATACGTAATACACTACACTTGTTGATAAACATTTCACCAAGTCACTGATGAAGGCATCGGTGTACATACCGAAATAAGTGCATATGTATATATGCTTATGTAGAAAGAAGAATACTTATAACTAGCAATTGCACCAAATGTTGCAAAGGGAACGCCGTAAGTATAGCATATGAAAAAGAGAATATATGAATATTGATTCCTCGCCACATAAGTAGATTCTTTGAGGGAACACCCACCTCTGTTTTGGAGTGAATATTTGCTTATCCTTCTCAATGAGCAATAGCATATGAAAAAGAGCATATATGAATATTGATTCCTCGCCACATAAGTAGATTCTTTGAGGGAGCACCCACCTCTATTTTAGAGTGAATATTTTCTTATCCTTCTCAATGAGAAATTCATATTGGACATTCCCCATTAGTTCAACTTCCAAAAGCATATCATTTTATTATTTTATTTCCCAAAACAATGCATTTTCATTTGTAAAGGAACCATCAAAGACATAAATGAGATTGGGGATAGGATTTTCACTCTCCAATACTCTTTGTAGTTTAGCTTGACATGCTAATTTATTTTTATTGGGAAAATTTGAGAAGTGCACTATACGAGAGGAGATGTATTGCTATTACTGGGTACACCCAGACTCATCAAAAGTGGGGAATCTCTCGGGAAATATCTCTTCCAATGAATTTAAAGTGCATGAGTTGTGTATGTTTTCAATTGGTTCAATTAAAAAATAAAAATAAAGAGGACTTTTCCAAAGTGGATAGGGCCGAAATACTCAATACGAGCTCCAAGAGAAGTGATATTGTTGTGGCAGCCACAGGAATGTGTAGGGAAAGAGACAATAGTGTCATGTTTGTGACACAACAACTGAGATTCCTCTCAGCCAAGAACTATGAATATATACAAATCACATTCCAAGTAAATGCAACAAAACAAAATTCACCACATTACATTGATTTCATAGGAAATGTAAATTCAAAATGATATGGCTATCATTAATGAAATAATCTTATGTGATGCTATTTTTTTAAAGTAACTTCAAAAAATAATCATCAACAAAAATAACCATGTGCATTTTATTCTAGAAGATTTGATACTTGCTAACATGTTCTTAAGATAACTAGTCTATATTAACCTACTTGATATGTGGTGCTATGTTTTTAAAGTAACTTCAAAAAATAATCATCAACAAAATAACCATGTGCATTTTATTTTAGAAAATTCAATATACATCCATTTACAAAAAAAAAAAATTCTCAAGAAAAAAAATCATGTTTCATTAAGAACTGAATTAAGGGCAGGGAAATTGATACATGCCAACATATAGATGGCCAAAGAGAACCTAGGCATGATACACACCAACATATAGATGGCCAAAGAGAACCTAGGCACCTTGTGAATTGAAAATGGATGTTTACAGAGGTTGCATCGATGCATTAAGGACCTTAAATAGAAGCTGAGTTGTTGATTGAGAGTTGGTTTGTTAGCTTTTAGGCATTTATGTTTGTCCAAATAAGGAGAATAACTTTGTTGGCAATAATATCTATGAAATATTTTATAGTTTGAAAGTAGCACTATGTGTTTTTGTTCTCATCAACAAATTTTCTACACTAATCATAAAATATATATACAACTCTTTTTATATTTTATACACTGTCATTTTTTGAAAATAAATTTCTATATTTTATAACTTGAAAGTAGAACTATGTATTTTTCTTTTCATCTGCAAATTTTCTAACACTAATCATAAAATATATACACAACTCTTTTTATATTTTATACATGTCTTTTTTTAAAAATAAATTTCTAGTTATATATTATTTTTTTTCCAAATGGCCAAATTGGAAATGATTTGGTAAACTTCGGAGTAAAATTTTACAAGAAAAGAATACTTAAGACAATTCTTTGATTGCATATGAATTTGAATCATATAATACATAATCTATAGTTCTTTTTAATTTTATAGTGTTTTTTTTATATAAAAAAATCCACATAATAATTTTAATTATAATCTTTTTGCAAATATTTTAGAACCTAATGTGATTTGAATTGTATATTAATTTATCATTAGAATATTTTTAATTACAAATGCCTAAATTGGAGAAGATTTGGAAACTCCATTTTTAAATGATAACATATGACATATACATAATTTAATATAATCTTTTTCCAAATATTTTAGAACCTAATGTGATTTGAATTGTATATTAATTTATCATTAGAATATTTTTAATTACAAATACTTAAATTGTAAAAGATATGGAAACTTTATTTTTAAATTATAACATTGGACATATACATAATACTTATTTAAAAAAAAAAAGTTCATCAAACCTTAATTGAGAAGCAAACCAACTATACAATGATATAAGGAAAAAAAAAAGATGAGATCATAAGGACTATATAATTTTCAAAATAAATTTTCACAAACAAATGAAGTGCATAAGACAATTGTTTGGTTGTATGAATTTGAATCATAAAATATATGCACATTTTTTTTTTTAAATTTTATTGTTTTTTTTTTTTAAATCAAATAATAATTTTAATTATATATTAAATTTTTTCCAAATATTTTACAACATAAAGTGATTTAATTATTTATTAATTTATCATTAACATATTTTTGATTACAAATAATGAAATTGGAGGATAATTGGAAAAATCAAATTTTAAATAATAACATTTGACATATACATAATAGTTATATTTTGAAAAAAAAAATCATCAAATCTTAATTAAGAAGCAAACAAATGATATAATCTAGATGTATACATGAATAATTTTCTGCGTAAAATTTCATAAAAAAAATAAAATACCTAAAACAATTATTTGATGGCATATAAATTTAAATCATAAAAAATATACACAATGTTTTTAAATTTTATAGTTTTTTTTATAAAATAATTTCCAAATAATAATTTTTATTATATAATAATTTATTTGCTAATAATTTATAATTATATAATAATTATTTAAAATAAATTAAATGACAGTATGTATTTTCAGAACATACCTCATCGAAAGCTTCAAAGATGTCAATTGTAGGTTGATGAATAGTACAAACAACTATTCAACCTGTGTCCAGAGTGTTCTGGACAGTTCTCATCAAAATGGCAGCAGCTCTTGCATCCAGTCCTGCTGTTGGTTCGTCCATGAAGATCACTGAAGGATTTGCAACCAATTCAACTGCTATTGTCAATCTTTTACGTTGTTCCGTGGATAGGCCGTTCACTCCAGGAAGGCCGACCAGAGCTTGTCTCAGGTTATTCAGTTCCACAAGATCCATAACTTCATCCCCAAATCTTTGTTTATGGTCGAATACAATACCCATGAGTTAAATTGAACTCCATTTTGACAAAAACCCACTTGATAATGCTGTTAAAATAGAGATTTAATGATATTAGATAAAAGGGATTGCCTTTCTTAATGCAGTATAGAACTCAGATGGGAGGTGAAGCCACGCAGAGTATACGAGTGACTCATAAAAAGTAACGAAAGGAGAATGGATATCAGTTTGTTTGCAGTAGCCAAAGATACGAGCAAAGGTTTCTTGTTTCTTGGGATAACCAGAAATGGTGATGGAACCTTCGATGTATCCACCAGTTTTCCTACCAGCAAGAACATCCATTAGGGTCGTTTTTCTAGCTTCACTCACACCCATTAAACAAGTGAGCACACCAGGCCTGAATGTTCCACTCACTCCGCACAATAACTGGAGTCTATTTTCTTCAATTCCTTGTTGCCTCATTTCGTGTAAAATATGAATATTAGTAACAATTAATGACAAGCTTTAAAATCAAATTATTAACAACCATTGGAATGGAAAACAAAAAGGTTTTGCAATATTTGCTTATAGTAATTTATTCAAAGGGACGAGAACCTTAACGTACTGAGGCATGTCTACAAAGTAATTGACATTGTCAAAAACCATCGCCAGAGGTTGAAAAGGCAAAACCATTGCTTTCTTTCCAGATTCTCATGTAGAATTTGAAGTAGCATTGTTCATGCCAGAAGCTTGAATCTCCTCACGGTTATCCCCTGGCATCGTCTGCATCTCATTTATATTGTTTCATAGGACAACCCCGGTTTGAGCTGCCAGTTTTTGTTTCAAATCGTCTTTCAGAAATTAATGCCTGAGCCTTTCCTAGAGCTGGAAAAATGAAACATAACATCATTAATTTTGTTTTCTACATATGAATTCCGGTCAAGATGCAAAGTAAGTACTGAAATTAGCCGAAATCATGTGCAGAAGTTAAAAAGGACTTAGGATCTAGATAATGCAATGCCAGTGTGTAGAGGATGTTATATAAAATATTGAACCCCAACATGGCTCCAATCGAAAGCCAATACTAGTAGCTATCAGGAAAAAGGCCGCAAGATCTCATCAAGCAAAATCTCATTAAGATGACGCCAACGTTGTCATTTAGTTGAAACATTTTAAATAAACAAATTATTAATTCCTTCTATCACAAGATCGATTTTCAATTGCAAGCACCATTTGGTCTGTAATTTACTTACCTTTTGCCATCTAGTTGCCGTAAACTCGTTTACGGCAATTCCATTTGAGCATTATCATCATATCACATAAGACACTAAATTCATTATTAAACCAAGCCATAGCCATACTGGAACATGGTTAGTAGAGGTCGTAAGAGAGAAATAATGATCCATGTAATATGTGTTAGCGAGAGAGAGAGCCAAATGGAAACGGGTTAATTTGGGAAAGACATTAAAATAAAACAAGAAAAAAATTCACCCTAGTCAAAATATGAATTGGGTTATCTTTTTTCCTCGGCAAGTCGGAAATAGATGAAACATTGGATAAGCCATCAAGAGAAATTAACAAATATTTTAACCTGGAATTGTGGAAACCTCAAACCAGTATGCAACGGCAATACCTAGGATGCTCAATGTTGGAATGGGTCGTCATCGAGTTCCCATAGCATAACTTCCTATTTGCTGGTTTTGAGCAGCAAAACTACTAAACGAATGTGGAAAGCGAGATCAGGAAACCCTTGTAGTTGGTTGCAGGAAAAATAAATAAATAAAAACAACACAATGGAAAGAAATTACCTGAATAGTGAGGAGGCAAATTGATTTAGAAAGAGCAGTTATTCCACTGGGCGTATGGGGAGTTGTAAAATTTAAACAAGAGAATCCACAGCGAGCAGGGCAAAAAAAACCCTTACAATCATTTGGAAAACCTATTAAGAAAACTCTCTGAACATAGAAAATAACTGATGGAATAGCAAATTTCGGTTTTGTTCGTCTTAGTCTCAGTTATGGCGTTTATCATTTCAATTTCTGTAACTAATTTTCGTAACCGTTTCAACCTCAACGACAGAGAATGGTTTAATCGTCTAACATTGATCGGACGCTGCAGACAAGTCCACCGTGGCAATCAGGTATGTTGTTTTCAAATAGATACGACTTACGTCGTAATTATTTGCATACATACACCCACGTAAAAGTGAAATAGAAACAAAAAAACATAAAAAGAAATCAACCCCAAAATCATAAATGCAATAGTTGGATATTTGTTAAAAGTGAAACATAAACAAAAAAAAACATAAGAAACATAAGAATAAATCAACCCCAAATTCGTAAATGCAATAGTTGGATATTTCTTGGTTTTAATATTATGCTCACCAAGATCACTCATGTTCTCACAGTGGGCTACTTGGAAGTCCACATTAACCAGTTATGAATTCTTATAAATAATTATTTGGTGAATGGTAATAATTATTAGGTGGATGGTAAGGACGCATGTAGTATTGATAAGTGAAGGTAATGACCCATAATATTATAACAAAGCCTATTTACAAATTAAGAATCTCATAATAAAGTAGGTATAAAACAAATTAAGAATCTCACAATAAAGTAGGGATAAATATATTTAATTAATTTTTAATATCTAAATTAAAAGCAATTTTATGAATATTATGAATATTGAGAGATATTTAGGTAAAAATCACATAAAATAACTATTAATGGACATGTTTGGAACCATCTAGTGTGCTTCATATTTAGGAAATGAAGAAGAACAAGATCATGACATTAAGTTAAATAAATGAAGAGAGATGTTTTGGTTAGAATATAACAACTAGTTTTGACTAAAAAGTTATCATTAATAAATAAACAAATTAAAATTAAAATAAAATAATGGATGGAAATTAGATGTAAATAAAGATTTAAATTAATTCTATTAATTCTATTATTTTATTTTTATATTTGATATTTATTTATATTTAATTTTTTGAAAAAAATTAAGGTTATGGATGAATTAGATATTAAATTGATATATGAGATATTTTCATATAAAATTTATAAAGGTTTATATATTTTAATCCTCTTTGAATTTGAACCTATGACATTTTACCCCACACACAGATATATATATATATATATATATATATATATATATATATATATATATATATATATATTCTCCATTCCACATACAAAACAAACATATTGAAAATAATTAATTCAATATTGTGAAAATTTTGTAAACTATAAATGTATATCATATACTTAGTAGGTACTCTTTCAAATCAAGAGTGATGAGTGTTTACTTATTATTTCAAATTAAACATGGGAAAATGTTTACTTACTTATTATTAAAGAAAAGTAAAGCATGATAACAAAATTATTAACAATGTTAACATTTAAGTGATGGAAAAATTATCATATCAATTAAACAACTCACATTCATTTATATTAAATATTTCCATTAAAAAAATATATTATGATTATTTTATTTTTTAAATATAATTACTTTTTAAGTTTTGGAATCTATGCTTCTGTGATCCATCATATAAATTATAAAAATTCTTTCGATAATAATCACATGCAATGAAACATTGTCTACGCCTTTCGAACCAACCAGTGTGGTTCATCATCAGGACTAGGTTATTTATAAAAAATTTCGAGTTAATCAAATTCACTTTTAATTAGCATTATTTAAAAAAAAATTCACATTTAAATCTTTATATTAATAAAAACTTGATAACCTTATTTTTTACAATTGCATTTCATATTTAAATTATTAAGAAATAAGAAATAAATATGCATCACTATAATATGAGATTGAAAATAAAATATAAATAAGCAAGCTCATGCAAAATTTTTACAGGAAAATAGTTCTTATTTTATTAAAATATAATGAATTATATTCATCTTGGAACTAGGAAAGGTACAAGGGTTTTATGATACATGTAATGTGTAGTCAAATATTTATTTATATATCATAAATAAAAACTAAATATATTCATTTTTAGGATGTAGGTATGGATCTTCATGTTCAAAATCCATGATACTTATGATGTAGTGGGGAACAAACACCTTAAATTAAATTTGATTTAAACAAGTCAACATTTTAAATTATTCTTGATGCTAGCATATTAATAATTATGATAATATTTACATTAAATTATGTATTTTTAAAGATTTATTTTAGTTGTTTAAGGAATATTTTAAAGTAGAATTATATAAAATTTTTAATTCAAAAATTAAATGGGCTTAATTTTGATTTTTTTCAAACAATTTATAGTGACATCATAACCTTACTATTTTTTTAAAATAACATAAAATATCTAAATTTTTCATCAAGTTTGTATAGAAATTCCTGCTTTGGGGATTCTTAAGATAACTCTCACACAAAATTGCTTTAACTAATTATGATAAATTCTCACTTTAAATCGTGTTAGTAGGTATTTTTTTTGGTTTAGGAATGATCATAGTTGACATAAATACTTCTTAACCTGTTAACTTACATGGTCACTTGTTATTGTGGGAGCCGCACAAGTTGTGGAAAGTCAACTGAGGAAACCTTAATTAATTCTCCAAAGATGAGAGAGAAAGAAATAAAATTTTAAATTCCACGAGGCTAAAGATACCCTATGGGACCTCTTTTAGAGTGAAAAACTTGAAAAAAAGTGTGTATCTCAAGAGATTTAACCCTCTTCAAAATGGATCTATATTGGTTCTATATATGCATATAGTATGTGTAACTTTTTATTTTTAAAACTGTATTTTTGAATGCATAAATGGATACAATTACTTGAAAGTTTACTTGACACTTGGATTGTGTAAACTACACCACATATATTTGCAATTTCAACAAATCATTGCTAGACAAAATTTAAATTTAAATTTAAAACTAGAATTAATGGCTCCAAATTGATTTAAATTTTTTAAAATGAGATAGCTAAAATTCTAAAACAAACCCCCTTCTTTATGTTGATTGTAAAATATCATAAAATTTAAATGTCACTCTAGTAAAAGATTTCATTATCTTGCATGTTATAGCTAAGATATTATATATATAATATTTTGACATAATGATATGATTAGAAAAAGATGATTAACCCAAATAATTCAAGCAACATCTGTCTTCAGAAAAATTTATAAAACAGCGATTAAGCTAGGTTTATAAAAGCAACGCAACACTTGAGCGTAGATTGACAGATAATGATGAAGGAGATGATGGACTAACCAGAATAATCAAAGAAATAAAGAAATGCGAGTTACTAAGGGAAAACAAATAATTGATTAAATAATCTTTCAAGTTCAAGAAACCAGAATGAACTGCAATGGTTTTTCTTCAAATTTCGAACCGGAAAGTTCAAGTTCGCCCAATGAGATTGAAAATAGTGTTTTCTTAAATACAAAAGGATTCTCCACAAATACATCGATATAATTAAGAAAAACATAATGAAGTTAGACGTCCACGTCCAAGCCTATGTGCTATATGCTAGGCGTATTACCTTTATACAAGAATTATACAAGGTGAAGGCTATTTTTATTTGCAAAAATTATTAATCGAAAAATTGTTTAAAACATAGATATTGATTAAAATATTATATAATATGATTACTATTTCTTTATATTTTTTTACACACTGTAAAACATTCTTATTCGAAAAAAAATCTCCTAACCTACCACGTGTATCATTATGAATCATTAATTTTGATGTTAGAAAATTGAATGAGCTTTTACCTTTGCATTAAAATACAATTATTAATAAGTTATAGAAATAATCATGTTCGTTAGATTTTTAGTTTCCTTTTGGGAACCGCGTGTCCTCTATAAGTGTTGGGTCTCCGTTGTTTTTCTTTTCTCGCTGACGGTTGTGGTGTTTGCGAAGAAAAGATTTATGCATACGGTGACGAGTCTCTCGACTCTGATGTGCTATTTTATCCTTCAAACTATTCAACAGATTTTGGGTTAGATAAGTTCTACAGTGTCCCCGTACAGAGAGCAATGAGTTTGAAGATATGTGTTCTAACCAAAGCAATATAGAGGGCGTTGTCAATTTTACAGTGGCTGACAAACAAGGAATGGAAGAATTATTCCAGAACAAGCAACGCCTAGATTGGATTCATGATATCGATTATTTATAGAAATCAAGCTCACAGCAGCTGAGATTGCTGCTGCTGGAAGTTGAGGATGAATGGGAGGAAAGAGTTACAGGAAAAGTTGTGCTGGAAAACAGTGAACATATATTGTAAGAAGCACAAACCATGGATGTGAAGTAGTAGATTTCAGAAGTGTTGTTTAAATAAATAAAATTCCAGCAGTGTTGTTTAATTTGCACTTAAAATTGAATTGAGATGTAAAGAATCAAACGATTATATTCACGCTAAAGCTACCTTGGGTGCCCAAAATTTCATTGTTGTCTTGCGCTCTAGAATTTGGGCCCACATTGGTTCGAAACCAAGCATGGAGGATGAGCACATCTGCATTGACAATGTGGCCAGAAACCACTTGGGCAGTCGCGAGTTCGAATCCTGGAAGCCGATGGCGTTCTATGGAGTCTTCGACGACCATTGCGACAACGATGCAGCGACATATAATAAATAAAATTTGCTGAATTTTGGCAATGGAAGACTTCAGAAGGTCGTGAAAAATTCATTCTTTAAGGACGAATGCGCGCTTGCGGAGCTCGAGAGCTGTGTCGATGAGAGCTCCGAGACGACGGCCCTAGTGGCGATGGTGTTGGGGAAGTCTCTGCTGGTCGCCAATGCCGATGACTATCGGGCGGTTTTGGGGAAAAGTTGGGGAACCATCGTTGAACTGTCGAGTGATCACAAGCCAACTTCGAGTTCCGAGAGGACATGGATCGAATCCCTGGGGTTTCGTGGAGGACAGATATCTGAAATAGGAGATGGGGGTTTCCAAGGCACTCGGGGACTGGTACTTATCAAAACATTTCTATCTAAACAAGAAATAGTTTTATTAAAAATATTATAATTTTTTTAAAAGACTTGGAACATTTCTATCTAAACGCCTAAAAAAAGACGCTTGTTCTTTCTAGAATTTATTTTAATTGTGCCAGGGTTTACTGCCAAACACATTATCAAACTGATGAATTTTTAAATAAATAAAAAAATATTTATAACCTGTATAAATGAAACTTGGTAAAAATATTTCATGTATATTTTTTTAATAAGTCAAATTGCATTTTATAACCCAATATAGAAATGCATTCCTATCTAAATGCCTAAAAAACCGCTCGTTCTTTCTAGAATTTATTTTAACTATGCATAGTTCTAAAAAAAAGAAAAATAATAACTTCCCATAGAAAAATTTTAATTGTGCCAGGGTTTACTACCAAGCACATTATCAGAGTGATGCTTTTTTAAATTAAAATAAAATAAAAATTATAACCCGTATAAACTAAATTTGGTAAAAATATTTCATGTATATTTTCTTAATAAGTCAAATTGCATCTTATAATCAATATAGAAACTATGCATAGTTCTAACAACAAAAGAAAAATAATAACTTCCAAGAGAAAAAAATGCTAAGAAAAAGATTATAACTCCAAGCTTGTTAGTGACAATAATGTCATTGACGTAGTAATATTTCCCAATATATACCACACAGAATGAAAATGCAAATAAAATGCAATAATTCCACTCAAAAATACAATTTTTTTTTTAATCATCTAGCTTCCATTCACATAGTTCCGCTGTGTTTCAGAATACCGTGTTCCAAAATGCAGTCATTCCATTTTTATTTCGCTCTATTTCGGAAACGAAAGGAAAAAGAAATACCATGTTCCCATAGTTTCTTCTCATTCTCATCTAAATGGTTGTGACATCTATCCAACTACATTGTATTTTTAATATAATGATGTAAATTAATGTTAATTTATTTTCATTGATGTGAAGTAAAGATTATAATTACGCATTAAGATTTATGTTAGATTACTTAAATGAAGTAATTAGTTTTTTTTTTTTTTGAAATTTTGAAAAATGAAAAATTTATTATTACTCAAGAGGAAAAACTATGAAATTATTTTTGTTTATCAAGAGATTTTGTAATTTATATCATTAAATACCTAGGTTATACCATAGAAGAGTTGTTATTCTTTGTGGTTTTTATGTAATCTCTTTTTTCCCATTGAAAATCTATTTTTTGGTCCTTCTATACTTATGGTTCTTAGAGAAGAAAGGGTTATACTAAGAAAACACCTCATTTTCTAAACTTCTTGAATGATGATATTTCATCTTAGGACCAAAGAACTGATACTTATCTAAAAATGATATTAACATATTTAGTTGTAACCAAATTATGTAAATGAATAGCCCACACTCTATGTAGTTGTACCTATCATGCATGATTCATGTGAGAGAATTCTTGTCTCTGTAGTTGTAGCTATCGTGCATGATTCATGTGAGAGCATTACTTTTTTCTTTGTTACTGCTTTACAACGTTTCCTTTGCAACATATGGTGCAATTGCTAGTATAATTATATTAAAAATATTAATGTGATTGATATAATGAAATGCTCCATCAATATAACCAAAAATAATTATTGCAACAAGAAGAATGTTTTACTAATGCACACACATTTATCTTATTAACCTCTAAAAAGCTTATGGGTCAACTTTAACTTGAGGAAAAACCCTCCATACATACTCTACCCCGCTCTAGTTTTGAACCTATGACCTCTTAGGAGAAAATAAATTATCTTAACCATTAGGCCCAATTGACCCACTCTTAATAATGAGGAACTTATTAGAGTTGGAATAATATCAAATCCCTAGGAAATTGGACTAGAATTGGAATAATCTCAAATCCCTAGCAAATTGGTCGGTGGGGAGCCAAATTCCAAGAATATAATTTTTAAAATTTATTAAAGTCAATGCAAACTAAGAAAATCTGTAACACACTACAACCTTTGATAAACATTCAGACGAAGAATATGCTAAGCATATTTCCCTGAGAATCAATCTAGGCCCTCAATTTAAAAATAAATAAAAGTCAACAGATCCTCATCAACTTTAAGTTGAAATAACAAGCCTTCAACAAATATTATATTAGTTAAAATTCACTTCTTATCCAAAATATTATTTAAGTTTATTTAAAGTAAAAATATGTAATACTATCCCCGCTGGGGGTGTCCAATCACTTAATAAAATGGGAATGAGGCAGTTAAGGCTAACCTGACCCCAAGATACGTGCCCGCCAACTCACCAAGCTCGCATGCGCGAGTGGTAAAGAGCATTGGGGCTGGAGATATCACGACAGGTTGATTTTGTTTAAATGTGCGATGGACATAGCTCTGCGCATTTCGTTTCCACAGGCGATGGTGAAGGATGATGCAGTGGTCTGTGTAGACGATTACCCGCTAGATCTCAAGCCCTGGATTTAGCTCCACTGAACTGGAAAGAGCGGGGGAACAGGCTTGTTGGGTAGTGGTCGCAAAAGGTGGGAAGCGGGGAGGCCGCTTCCTAGCAACAGCACAGGAATGCATGAGCTCCACCAGGAGGAGGACGAGGGAGGTGGCGGTGTCTGAGTGGTATATGTGTTTTGGGCTGGAAGATTCGAGTTTGTACCCTGTGCACCACCTCCAAAACTTTGGACTATGCATCAACAACCCCACGGCGTCCCAGCCCCTGGGTGGTTCTGCCTTGGGCTCACGGAGTAATCGGACTTTCCTACAATTCATATCTGTGGGTTATGGAGCTTCTACACCTCCCTGGACGATAATGAAAATACTGGGGGTGGCCATGTGTGCCCCATCTACAGGACTCAGGAGATGTAGGATGTGGTCTGAGACAAGCCCAGTAGATGGTACAGGGGTGGAAAGTGGGTCTCCTAGCTGGGCAAAATTGAAGCGAATTAGCGGGTTAACGCAGCACAACGAGCGAAAGAGGAGGGCGCATGTATACCGAGAGAGCGTGGTCAGGCCCATCATGGTGGTTTTGGTCAAGGAATGGATAATCATGAGGTTCCTGAAGACTCGAGTTTCCACTCAGAGTCTATGGAGAACCAACACTCAGCAGCGGCCATGGCTTTCTCCCTAGCCCAATCCCCTAGCGAGATTGAGGCTCCAGTCACCCTTAAAGCCATCTCCGCCCAACACCAGCAGATTCAACTCAACTTGGACACCCTGTGAGAGAAAAGGTACGAGGAACAGAATGAATTAGTGGCTTACATTAATGTTGTCCAAAGCCTACAGATGGAGACCCTTGAGGCTCTAGAGAGTCTACGCCGTATACTGAGGTGCTCTCAAGACCACCTCTAAGCCCTAGAGACCCAAGTGGATCACATCAGCTACCACCTGCACCATCAAGATCGTCTCTTCGTAGCTCCTCTGCCCGGCCCCCTGCACCCACCCCCTTGATGATAGTTTTTAGTATGTTTTTTGTAATTTTGCAAGAAATAACCAAGTGCTTCGAATGCCTTAGCAAGCACCCAAGTTCTACGAGAAATGTATGTCTTCAGTGGTGACTGAATGTAATCGAGTCATGGTGGCTACTACTTTAAATTCTATTTATGATATGATAATATAATACCAGCTTTTGACTCACAAAAAAAAATGTAATACTAAAATCAGCATAGATCTATATTTACTCTGTTTTGATCAAGTGTTGAAATGGATGAAATTTCTTGAGGTGCAAACCTATTTTTAAAGTTAAAAAAATGGATCAAATTTCTTAAGGTGCAAACCTATTTTTAAAGTAAAAAAAAAGAAGTTTTCACATAGAGAAATTTGATAACTTTTAGAACTTTATTCATTTTAAGCAACACAAATAAAATGTTTTAACCATAACTTTTTTTTATTCATTTTAAGAAACACACTAATAAAATGTTTTAACCATAGTTTTTTTTCATTTTCTTTATACAATAAAAACTTAGTCTTTATAAAACAATAGATATTTACAATGAATATTTTGTGTTATTAGTATTTTTTTTTAAAATGTTACATGTCAACTCATTAAAAAACACTTGTCAATGGAAAGAATTACACATCTCATCCATCTTGACAACACACTAATAAAATGTTCTAACACCAATTTTTGTTATTTTAATTTTCTTTACATCTTGTCTCTCTATATTTATATTGATTTTTTTTGCTATTAATTTTTTTTAAAGAATCCTAGATGTACACTTCATATTAAACATTGAAGAAATTACAGAATCTCCCTCATACATTGAATTAGAAAAAAGCCATCAATATAGTTCTCTCTTTTAAGATATTTTATCTATAATTTTTTATTTTTATTTTTAAATATCACTTGTGAATTCAACATAAAATAAATTACATACCATATAAATAATGAAGAAATTAAAGATAAGTATTGCAAGATAAATTAGATTTTTTTTAAATTTCAATTATTTTATCTCTTTACGTATGTAAAATTAAAATGGAAATTGAAATATTTTATTTATGAGAGACTTTGAAATATTTTTTCTATAATTACTATTTTTTAATTTGTTAATGTAAATATTATGTTATTATTTATAAATGTAATGTTCCGTGACAATTTCTTCTCCAAACTAAAATTGACCAAACCTCTCAACTGGATAACAAATAATTTTGATTAAACAATCATAAAAGAGATCATTGCTTTTCTTTGGATATATGTAGATAGTTATCTCCATTTTCGTTATATTAACCACAGGTAGAGGATGCAAGTATTGACCAAAGTTATTGTTTTGGTAAGTGGACACTATTTTTGGTCATGTGGATTAGATTATTTTATTTGAAATTTAATTAGAAATGAAGAAAATAATATTTTTAAATGGTTAAATTTGTATAAGTAAATATTATTATTATTTTTAAATTTCTTTCTAAAATGTTTAATTTATTTCTATACTAAAAAAAAAACTTAAATAATAAGATATTTGAAAAAAATTGTGTTACCATATTATAAAAATAAAGTAACGATTAATCATTAATAAGAAAATAATTCAAAGGATCTTAACTAGAGTAGTTCAATCATGAGATATATAAAATCACTTAATATAAAAATTAGTAAATAAAATGTTACTAGAAGTTAGAATATAAAGTGAAATCACTTAATCAAATTCCAAATTCCAATAGAAAAATCTTATAGTATTTTATATTCAAAGGTTTTTTTCAGCCAAAATTTACTATTGAATGAATTAATTTAAAAAAAATCTAGGATATAGATATTAATATATCAATAAAGCTAGTCACACCCTTTTACGTCATTGTAAATAAATTAATAAGCATAATTTATTATGTAAATTTTAATATATTGGAAAATATATTCTTAAAATTATAATTTAAAAAAAATAAGGTTTATTGGAAATTTATAAAAAAAACTTTATTTATTTGGTTTTATTTGTTTTTATATAATTCACTCATTCACACTAAGTTTTATATTCTATTAAAGTTCTATTAAAATTTATGTATATGTAGAATGATAAAAAGCTAGGTACCTTGGTATTTTAGATTCCCTTTCATCTTAATTTGGTTCATTTTCATTATGCATTAGCTTCCTTTTTTACTTTTATAATGTTTGTATTTGGGATTGTGGAAATATGGACTTTCATTTTAAGCTTTATCACAATTTTGTAGATTCTCATGATATATATAATTACTTTTATAATGTTTGTATTTGGGATTGTGGAAATATGGATTTTCATTTTAAACTTTATCACAATTTTGTAGATTTTCATGATATATATAATTTTATATTTTTATTGATTTTAATGATAAATATAATTTTATAATTTTATAGACGTTAAAAAAAAAGTGAATTTATATTTTATATTTTATTTATTTTTTAAATAATATATATATATATATATAAAAGGAAAGTGAAGAAAAATTAAAAAAACAATAAATTAGTTTTCTTCTTTTTATTTTAAAATTTTAATAATTACTTGCAATAGAGCATTGCATATAGTAAAAAAACTAAATTTATATTATTTTAATCATCTTCTACTTCTTTATGCCACATCTATTTATAACTTGCAAAGTCCCATTGTTACAATTTATTGCATCTCATTTGCATCATAATTTGGTTACCAGTGTATCATTCAATGTTGTAATGTGTGGCTTAACATGTCTTTCTTTTGCATCTTATTGATGTCTTATTTGCAACTTTATACGTTCATATTGATGTGTTAATGCATTCTTGTTTCTTTTTGAATTCTTAGTTTGAGTTGTGTTTGAGTGCATCTTGGCTGCATCCTAAGGTTTTGGTCTTATTTCTTAGAGTATCATTTTTTTTATTAGGCATGGATATGTTTAGGGATTAGGTGTTAGGATCACAAATTTCGAGAGAAATCACTCATAACTTTAGCGAGTCGATATTAATTGAATAACCTTAATATTAGTTGCATGGTTTTGACATCTAAGTTAAGGCCATGAGTTTTATAACATAAATCCATGTTTTTAACCTTTGTTTATAAAGTAAATATTTCATTCCCAATTTAATAAGTTTTTTTTGGTTATATTATTATCATATATATATATAATTGTCATAGAAAATGCCATATAAATGTAAGATTTGAAAAAATGGTTAATATTTATGCTAATCTCGAGGCCATAATTATGGCCTATATGAACATTAAAAGTAGGACTGAAATATTGTTCGTTCTAGAGGTCAAAATGGATGTGATAAAAGTTGAAAATTTGATTTTGAGTTAATCCAATTTTTTTGGTTGTATGTCCATTACTTGCGGGACTAGCTCGTGATGTAATAAATCATGACATAGTGACATCTAATCCGTCTAAATCACGTAGGGATAGCATTTGGCTTGGACCAAATCAATCCTTAACATGGTTGGATTTTTTTTGGGTGTCTCCTCCTAACTACCACATGTTTTGAGTCATAGTTTCCTTATAGAATGAAACCATTGAAATCTAATTACACAAGTGGGATTTGAATTGACATGATGGAATTGATTATATATGATAAGAACTAGTGCATCTATATAAATTAAATGGATGGTAGATATCGATAAGTATCAATCCATGATAAGTATGAAACAAATTCATGATATGTATCACAATGCCAAGATTAAAAAAAATCATAAAAATTAACTAAATTGTAACTTTATTGTTATTATTAAAATAATTAATATATAAGTTAAACACATATACATTTAGAAAAACTTGTAACAATATTCTTAACCTATAAATATGATTTGTTAGAATATCATGGATTATAAATACCATATGTTGAAAAAAAAACTTAACTCATTTCTTGTTCATATGATATATATTTTTAATTAATAAATTCAATTAAAAGGGTAGAAAGAGCATAAATACTTTTGAGATTAATCTTAGCCTTTGATTTGTGACTACGACTAAGAATATTCTAGAATATTTCGTGGATGTTAGATCTCTACCATCTATCTAATGATTCTTAATAATTAAATTAATATTATGGAAACCCTATTCCAAAATACGCATATCTATCGGTGTAATTATATTTCTTTAAAATTTATATTTGTAATTGTAAAATAATAAAATGTATCAAAAATATGCAATTGCAATTGCAATATAATATCAATTTGTAATATTTTGTGATAATTTTTAATAATAGTATACTCATATAATTTAAAAGGTATTATAAAGTTTCTTTTTATTTGTAAGCTTGGTGCGAGGACTACATCTTCATCATGTCCAATATATAATCCCGATCGAGGTGGAGAATTTAAATGGTAACTTCACATCAAGGAGTGATTTAATAGAGTACCCTATTACTGTCTATCCATGGAAAGTATTAAAAAGTGTTTGAATTTTTCTCATTTGTAATATAATTGGTTGTCATATGCCATAATATATTATTTTCACCAAAATTTGTGTCACTCATCACACAAGCAAAATGCAACCACCCATGCTAGCATGCCTTAGTGCATTAATGGCTTGGGTGGGGTGGTGATCCTGCTCACGTTCTTGTGTTGAGCACATTCAATGTACAGGTGAAGGTGGAAATCATATGACACTTGAGAACTCTCACAACCTCTGATATTAATATCTAGGAGAACAATAATTCATATATTTACAATGCTATCCAAGTTGTATATATCCACCATATCCATAACATGTCCCTAAACTCTCCCAATTAATAGTCATTATTTACATAGTAATTTTTTCAAAGAAAATTGTTTACATCATTTTCCTCTAGAAGTTGGCCTATTCCATTAATATCACTTGAAGATAAACAATTTCATTGACATTCTCGGTTTTTAATTTTATATCAAGAAGAATTTTTTTAATTTTTCCTTCTCAAAGATTTCTTGTATCTTATGTTGGAACTCGATATGGTGCTTGGATTCTCTAGATTATTTCCCAATGCTCATGTATCATTTGAGACATTCATTTTTTAAGTTAATGGTCATAAACATATTAATTCAACGACCTATAAAAAGATTAGGCATAAGACATGTGATAGTTATTCTTTCAAATATAAACTTGACTAACACCATGGTAACTTTATAATAGGTTATGCTCCATGCAAAATATCAAAGGCATATATATTCTTATGGCTCTACCTTAGAGCATCAAATATGTTTGATTTATTAAGGTTCTAAGTGAATGGGGTTTTTTGTGGTACCCTGGGTTGAACGCAAAGGGTTAAAACTGTGCCACCATCCAAGTGATTGGGCCACATGATTGGAGGCCTCAAGCCATACCATACCCCATTCATGAGAACTCATACTTTAAATAATGGTGATCTAACCTGAAAATTTTACGGTGAATATTAAGCTAACATTGTTTGGGTAACTAAATAATCCTCTCTCCTTCATTGGGCCATTGCACGTTTCCTATTTTTTTAGAGCGTATCTCTACAACTATGGAGGAAACTAGAACTGTAAGGTATACTTTCTGTTCATAGAGACATATCAATGAATTGGATTTCAAATTAAAAGTTCTTCAAAGGTTATTATGTCTATAACTGACAACATTGTTAGGGTTTCAACTAGTTTAATGCTAACCTTGTCCTTTTTCACTTCACTCCCCACATTTTCCTCAAGTTATAGTTATTTTCCTGCAAGAATTAAGCTTTGGTTATTTTTTTAATGTCTAGTTTCTTTTAGAATGTGGACTTCCTTTCTAGGGTCTCAACAAAAACTACTATGTTTTTCCATGGCATTCCGCCTTCACCCTATCCTCTCACAACTTCCTAAGGTAACCAATCTTTGGATAGAAATGATATTTTTAAAAACCTATTTCTGGCCTTTGCTAAGAGATTTCCTTATTCCTTTAACTCGTTCACTGAGCACACAATCCTATTTTTCCTTGGTAGTGTTAAGGTGTTCTTCCTACTCTGCAAGGTAATTATCTGCGTCTTTTACAAAAAATTATTTGGATTATTATTTACCAAATTTCTTCATAGTCCGGGTTTCTAATTAAGGGTTATCATTGCCGGTTAGTCCTTAATCCTTTCTCATAAGTTCAATGGAAGTGGCTCTCTCAAGGGTTAACCTGCAATCGATGGTTTACTTGTTACCAATCCGGTAACCTATAGGTACTCATTCCTTATGAATTCATTCATTTCATAGGTCTTCAAGTTTTTTGACCAAGTATGCTTGTGCTCTATCACATCAAGCCATATTCCTTTCGAGAGGGTGATAGGAAAGATATATTTGAACAACTCATGTTTCTACATGTTATGTACATTATTTTTAAGAATTTTGTTTATAGATAGGGCACAGGGCCTGACTCTTGTAGCCAAAATAGTTATGAAAGTTATTGTATAAGGGTTTCCTGTTTGTGTAGACTAGAATACACAGTGCCCTTTAATTTTTGGGCTAAAACTATGAAACTAATGTGGCCAAATGGTTGAAAATATTATATTGTTGAATTATTTTATGTATGTGATTTTCTTTGTTGCATACTTTTATCGTGAATAATTTATGGGTTCATGGCGAATATTAAAAACTATAATTCCTTGGTATTTTTATGTGCATTATGTTTTCCTTAAAATTATTCTTTGCGTGCATAAATAATGGTTATGATATTTCTTCAATATAAATTAGTTTATAGTCTTTAGCTATGAGTAGTATGATTGCACAAATAAATTATGTAGGGTTTATATAATCAGTAAGTTTATAAGCTAGGGAACCCTTTAGACTCCTGTCATGCATAGGGTTCCCATAGAGCCACTATTAACAAGAGTAAGGATTGCATCCACTTGTAGGTTGGTGAGGATTTTACTTTCTTTCCAACAACCTGTTGGCATGCTAACCTTGGCTCTAGCTTTTATTTCCATTCTACTTCTAATTTCTCTCTCTCTCTCTCTCTCTCTAGACATATAAGGCTTCTTGTACATGTATATACATTTATTATTTTATGAATCAAAACATGATTTGACAAACCCCTTTCCCTTTCCTAGCTTTTATGTTAAAAACTGATTCACTCTCTCTATATTGTTGGGAATCAGTATTGGATCCTATTTTGGGTTCCCTTATTCAAATTATCACAATCAAAGGGATATATAGGGTGTGAAATTTTCAGATGTTAGCCTTAAGTCTTTTGCAAATCAATTCCCTAGTCTTCATGCACTTTTCAATACACATAAAGTTACATATATTCCATAGAAACAATTAGAAGTAACAAGAAAATAGAACTCATTATTATACACAAATTTAATACATGCTCATAAAATTTTCTTCATACATTCTCATTCCTAACGCCAAGACTTGACTTATTTAATATCATATTCCAAAATAACTCAAAATACTTATCTAAAATTTCTAGAAATACAATAGAGGCAACAAATTTCCTTCCAACTACTAAACTAAAAATAAGTAGTTCCCCTAGAGCTCTACTCTCCTTACCTTCTAGGAAAAAAATAAGAAACATTTCACAACTTTACACTTCCTCAACCTAAGAAATATCATATTAGTTCTAGGTATAGACCCAGACTTTATCTTCCATTAACACCTTCTTTCTTTTAATTCATACTACCTTTATCTTGCATAATATATTTCATACATATTCCACCCATAGCATTTATCTCCAGTCATGTTAGCTTCTTTAGCTTCTTGTTGGTCAAAACGAACTAATAAAATCATCTGTGGAAAAGAAGAGAGGATTTTTCATTTTTGTTTTTTTCCTATCCCTTCTTGGAACATAACTACTTCTAACTATTTCCTCAAAGTTATGAGTCTATCCTCTCACATGGTGGCTCCTCTTGTATTTCCAAAAATAATAATAAGTAAAAAAATATCATTTTAGTAACATAAATATGTATTTACATTGTCATAAAATTTTTACCACATGTCAAAATTATAAAATCATAATTTTTGTTTTGTTTCGTTTTTTAAACTAGGGTATTACATTTCGCCTCCCCTAAAAAGGGAACATTGTCCTTAGAGTTTTCCACATTCATATCCTTTGAAAGAATATATGACAAACCTTTTTCATTTCATCCTCCACCTCCTAGGTGGTTTCCTTAATCCCAAGGTGCTTCCATTGCACTTTAACATGGATTATGGATCAAATTCATAGTGAACTTTCCCTTGGGTCCAAAATTTGTAGAGGCCAGATCTTGAAATCTCTTTCCAGTTTGACCTATACAACATTTCGATCAATAACATGAGAAGGATAACGAATATACTTTTTCAAAAGGGACACATGAAATACATTATGAACCTTAATATGGGATGACAATGCTAGCTAGTAGGTCACTGGCCCTACCGTGGCTAATATTACAAATGACCCATAAAACCAAGGGGCTAGTTTAGTAGAATTTTCCAATTTTTAAGTACCCTTTTTTGGTTGAACTTTAATATATGCATGTTCCACCACTTGAAATTATTTATGTGTCCTCTTCAAATACATGTAAATATTTTTTTGTCTTGCGCTACTTGTAGGTTCCTCTTTATTTTCTCTACCATTTGTTCCATTTTTTACAAAATATTTGGTCCTAACAAGAGCCTATATTTAGGCTGACTCCAACTTAAGGGAGTATGATACTTCCTTCCATACATAAATCTGAAAGTGCTCATCTTGAGTGATGGACGATAAATATTGTTATAGGAAAACTCAATTAAATGCAGATAATCATCCCATTTATTGGGTTGTTTCATTTCGTACATGTGTATCATGTATTCAAGGATCTTATTAATCCTTTTAGTTTTCCTATTTTTTTGTGGGTGATACGCAATGCTAAAGTCTAGCTGTATGCCCATTCTTGTAAAAAAGGCCTTCCAAAAATTGGAAGTGAATTTCACATCCCTGTCAGATATAACATCCTACGGTATCTAATGTAGTCTGAAAATTTCCTTCATGAAAAATTATACCACATTTATAACTTTGTAAGTAGATTGAACATGTATAAAATGAACAACCTTGACAATTTGTCTACAACAACCATAATCAAGTCATGCTATTTTCCAGTTTTAGACAAACCAATAATAAAATCTATTGAAATTACCTCCCACTTCCATTCCGGTATAGGAAGGGAGTTTGGAAGACTTGTTGGATGTTGATCCTATACATTTACCTGTTGAAATTCTTGGGATTTTCCCAAGTATTAGAATACTTCTTTATATCAGGTCAAAAAAACTCTTTCGTGAGAGTTGTAAAGATTTTGTAATAACTAAGGTAGGCTGAGAAGGTCCTTTTCTGGTGCTCATCTAGTATTAGTTATTTAAGTATGCCCATATCGAGAACATATATTCTATTTATAAATTTTCATAAACCATTTTCATTAATTTCATATTTTGATTGTTCTTCATGATTAGTTCTATTTTTCAACATTTCAAAAATGTAATTATATTATGAGATTCTCTTTCAGATTAATCACATCATTAAGTTATGGTAGGCCTTTCAAACCATATAATGTGGTTCATCCTAAGGAAAATGCTGAAAAAATCAATCTTTCCAAAAGTTTAAATATTAAATATTCTTCTGGTTCCAGAGTTAGCATTAGGGAATTAGCCGTTATGAATTAGCTATTGAATTAACTATATTTTTTTTTAAATTGAATATATAATTAAGAATATATGTTTATATATGGATATTAATAATTAAAATAAATTTTATTATTATTCAACCATTATTTTTTAAAATTATTTAATAATATTAAACAATTAGTTAAAAATATTATTTTAAAAGATCACAAAATATTATAATAGGAAAGTAAAAAAGGGTTGAGAAAACAAATAATTTAACTAATTGTTTAATAATATTGAACAATTTTAAAAAATAATGGTTGAATACTATTAAACTTTATTTTAATTATTTATAGCTATATATAAACATATATTTATTAATTACATATTAAATTAAAAAAAAAAAAGTAGTTAATTCAACAAATAATTCCTAATTCCTAACAAATAATTCATAATGGCTAATTCCCCAGGACTAACTCTAAAACCAAATGCATCTTCACAATTTAAACTTTTGGATAGCTGAACTATGTCAGATTGTTAGATTGTTTGAAACGTTGACCATAACTTAATAATGTGATTAATCCAAAAGACAACCTCATAATCAATATGGATCACAAAAGTCTATGGTTAAGAAAATATAATTATAATATTTATCTTTTAAAAATTTTGTCTTAATTTGTTCTATAACATTTTTTCATCACTACTTATTGGTATCTCACAAAACTGCTTTAGACTACCATAAATTAATAATGTGATTAATCCAAAAGACAATCTCATAATCAATATGGATCACAAAATTCTAGGATCAAGAAAATCTAATTATAATATTTATCCTTTAAAAATGTTGTCTTAATTTGTTCTATAATATTTGTTTCATTACGAGTTACTGGTACCTCACAAAACTACTTTAGACTTTGACTTAGTGCATCCACCACTTTGTTTTCATTTCCTTAAATATTCTTAATGACAAAATTATATTCACTCAAGAAATCCATTCATCGGGATTGCATGGAATTCATGTTAGGTTGGATGATAAGCCTAATGGATTAATGGAAGTGCTACAGGAATAAGCCTTCTTCTTTTTCTTAGAAGACATCGAAGGGTCATGATCAAGCACGGGGTCCTCAATCAATGTTGTAACAATTTCATAGACCGTGAAAATTTTCGATTGGAATTAGCTTCTACATACACGTGTCTTTAGAACCGTAAAAGAAGATGAGTGCCGCTTGCAAAGCTCAAATGATTAGTAATTAAAGTAAAATTCTTACCAATTAAGTAGTGCCTCTGCATCTTAAGCGTGTGAATAACTGTAGCTATTTCTACTTCATAAACTGCATAATTTATATCATGATCCTTTAATTTTATGGGTTCATAAGTTACCAAATTATTTTCCTACATGAGTACTCCTCCCAATCCTTTCAAAAAAGCATCAATACCAACTGTAAAGTCTTTATCAAGATTTCCTACTTTAAGCACATGTGCAATAGTGAGTAGATGCTTTAACTGTTAAAAAATATCTTGACATTTTTTAGTCCACTTAAATTTAACCCCCTTCTTTTACAGTGAGGTTATGGGGGAAAGCCAATTTGGAAAACCTTTTTAATAATCTATGATAGTGTCTCGTGATAGCCATAAACTATCTAACATCTGCCACATCCTTAGGAATGGACAATTTAAGAATGAATTTTATGTTTTCGAGATACACCACTATTCCATCCTTAGGTATTACATGTCCTAAATATTGTATTTTATCTTGATAAGATTTGCAATTTCTAAACTTAATCTATAGCTAATGGTTTTGTATAGTTTGCATCATTATTTATAGGTGTTTTTTATTCTCCTCTAGTGACTTTTGATAGAACAATATATCATCGATAAATATTAGCACAAAATTATCCAGTAACTTCCTAAAAAATCTATTCATCAAGAAAATAAAAGTAAATGGTGCATTCATAAGTCGAAAGGAAATTACCACAAATTCATAGTATCCATATTGGGTATGGAAATATGTTTTGAGGAATATCTTATTTTTTAATCCATAATTGGTGGTATCTAAACCTTAGATCTATTTTAAAGAAAATAGTTTCTCCCCTCACTAGGTTAAATAAATCATTAATTCTAGGTAGTGGGTACTTATTCTTAATTTTTAATTTATTCAAATGCATGTAATCAATGTATAACCTAAATTTTCCATCTTTATTTTTAACAAATAATACATGGGGCACCCCATGATGAAACACTCATTCTGATATACCTTTTATTTAATAACTCTCGAAGCTGCATTTTTAACTCCAGTCATTCTGGCACACACATTTGGTAAGGTTCCTTAGGTACTGGTGAATATATTGGTATTAGTTGTATAGAAAATATATGTCTCTCTTAGGCAACAAACCATGAATATCATCTGGGAATACATCCTAATAATCCCAAATTACTTCTGGATCATCCAAGGGTCTAGATTTTGTTTCTTGTCAATTGTCCTTTTCTTGAACGGAAAATAGCTAACATCATTTTCTTGCAAACCTTTTTATCTTTAAGATGGATATTTAAAAAATATAAATGGGTCTAGGTATACCTTTACAATATGATTTTCTCCATTATATAAGGTATGGGTAATGGTTTTATCCATACAATTTATAATCGCTTTATGACCTTCTAGCCATTCCATTCCCACTAGTATTTAAAATGAACTTAATGGCATAATGTTTAGATTCATAGTTGTTTAAATTTTATTTAAATCACTAGGACATATATTCACCCAATTAGTGACTTTCCTCTATGCCAGTAGCCAACTGGACTAGCCAAGATATTTTTACTCCTCTGAGTTTAATTTACGTTTTTCTACAATTTCGGGACTAATGTAACTCAAACTGGCACTAGGGTCTATCAAAATAGAAATAGGTTGGCTTAAAATTTTACCTTCTATCTCCACCATGATGGATTGATGTTTCGCTTGGTGTTATTGCAATATTGTGTTAATTAGAAGAATATTCCTAGCCACATTCTTGACTATGGAGGCTTCTTGAATATTCTGTAAATTATGAAAAAAATTGAATTATAGGAAAAATTCCACAAAAGATGGGGATCTCCACATCCCCATCACTCTAACATTTCCCTTTCCTTCGCAGTAAATCCTTTAATTTTCAAGTCTAATTGTCTTGATCTGGTTTGATTTTGAGTTCTTTGTTCCTGATTATTTTTTTTGCTAAAGTTTCAACTTAGTTGCCCTTACTAAAATTCTTAAGATGACCAAGTTTTCCTCCCATTATAACCTATCCAAGTCTATCTTTTTTTTTTCAAAGAAGTGGTTAAAAGTTTTCTATTAGAAAAAAAATATGGATTACAGGCCAGAGCCCTTACATAATCCATCAAGCTCCATCAAAATCTTGCTCTTTGAATACCAGTACACATGCAAACTATGTTTGTGGAGTTTTTTTCCAATAGTTGTAAATATATGCTTGTTATATATCCTAAAAGAGATGCATAAATACAAACTAAAATTGCACAACATTAAAAACTAAGATTTAGAAGGGGAATTTCCAAAAAATTTCTAACAAAGGTGCACCTTCAGGGTTAACCTGATTGGTTTGGAGCTTGGGTCAACCTTCCTCTTTTACTCTATGTCTCTTCTTCCAATTTGGCTTCCAATGGACTTAAATAAATCCCAATTTCAAACATATCCTCCATCTCCACCGTTTTACAGTGAATGGTGCCTAATTATGTCCTTAATTCATGTTGAAGATGAACAATTTTGATTTTCATTAGCTCTAGATTCAAATTGGTTAACAAATGAAGAGAGTTACAAGACTTTTCCTTTTCTTCCCATCTCTATTGGAAGGTGAGTTTCATGCTATTTGTTTCATCAAGGAACCTGCCCAAAATTGCATTAATGTCTACATAATTGGTGTCATGGGAAGAGGATCCTTAATTTTCCATGACTCAATTACCTAACAATAGCACTAATTTGCAGGAACGAGATTGGTTATACCCTAGGATGTTAGAACCAATCCATGTAATGTTTAAGGACCAAATGGGAGGATAAATGCTTATTCGATGGATAGAAATCCCATCACCATATTTATAGAAATCATCATTACCTATGTTATCATGCTCAGTCTCCATTAAATGCAGGGATGTAATCTCCAACATAAAATGACTTCGAATGCCTTGCTGAAAAAACCACTTGCTACAAAGAGAATAGAGAAATGACATAGGTGTGTTGCAAATTAAATCTCTCTTTCTCAGTGAGCTAATTAACCAGAATGCAACACCCATCATAAGGTACACCAAGTCGAGGGAAAATATTTGCGCGATCCAAGTGTTAAAACTGAAATGACGGGGATAATCCGCGAGGGACAATCAAGGCTGGTTAGAGAATGATGACTTCCAAACCTTAAAGGTCATTAAAGCCAATACATTAATTCACTAACATATTTCATTCTTCATGTGATATCTAGCATTCCTCCATATTAAATATTCAAATGAGTTTGATATTATTTGTAAACATGATCTGTATTTATGAAAAAGGTATTATTGATGTCTATGTGAGAAGCTTATGTTACTTAGTGCAATAGATCGATAATATTGTGAATAAGATAAACAACATAAGCAAATGAAAACACATTCAAACACATTAACACAACAAGAATTTAATAATGGAGTTCACCAGACTTCCTGGCTACATCTCCGGGTCCCTAGCTTCCAGTGCTGACCGCTTTATTTGGTCTTCAAAATGCTTTTTGATGAAAATCTAAACTGCTATAGGGTAGTTTAACTGTCATCTTATCAATACGAAACCTGCAACCCTTCTCCAATACGTAGCAAAGTTACAAATTTCTTCATAATGCATGGACCTGTGGGTTATGGGCCCACGTATATATCGGAAGCAAAACAAAAGAACGAATTTCCACAAACCTCAACCAACAAACGTTGGTCCCACTTTGAATGCTTAAGACTGGTACCCAAATAAACCTTAACTCACATTGATAATATGTCGAGTCCGTCCAGCGTGTTAACCTCTACGCACATTGAAATGTGATTGCCGTCAGAACTAAGAGAGATCGATGGTCACAATTCTTTCCACGTTAAACTCTGATTTATAAATCATCACATATAATTCTCACCTTAAATTCTGCACATGTTTAAATGTGATATTCGTTTGATAAAAAATCTGAATGTAAGAGCCCTCATATTTATTAAGTATTGGACGGATAGCTTAATTCGTTAAATCCGATTTATAAATCATCGGGTACGATAGAAATGTTAACTTACCTGCAATTTAAATTGTGATATACGTCAGATTACAGATCAATGGTTGTGACTCCTCCAAACTCTTTACGCACCTCTGCAATTCCATTTTCTTCAACTCCGCCTGATTTTATATTATGGAAAGTTTCCTTTAACATTTCGGAAGGAAACCCGGTGAATCTAATGATCAACATAATTTTTTTGTTGTTGCAATGGTAACAATGACTGCTGTGAAGGCTTATGGGTTTCGATATTTCCACAACTCACTCGAATTGTCAATAGGCTGATATTCAAAAATACATAGACTAGAATGTACAAAGAAAGTCATACATATTCCATAAAGGATATCACGCATGTGTTTATTGCCAAAATAAACCATTTTATTCTATGTTCAGACACACAAAAATCTACATAACACATATTTCAATTATATAAAAACTCGATTGTAGTCCAAGTCATCTAAGCCTTAGTCACAAATTCTCCTGCAGATTACATTATATCCTCTCGCTCCTTTTCTTTCACACAACACAAACTCTTTATATAGAAATTTGAAAAAGTGTGGATCATCTAAGATCCACGATTTTTCTCCCTCAATCGCTCAAAAAAACCCACTAAATCTCTCGTTATGCATCCATGGAAAATAATTACGATTAATTAAACCTGATCAGTTCCATCAATTTAGTTTTGTTTGAACAAACTTTGCCCCAGTTTACAATGACTTTCTACATTTTCTCCTTTCACAGCTTTGGATTTTTATTTTAATGAGGATGGTCGAATGCTCCTACATCAAACTCCCGAGGTACAAAAAATTTGTGACCTCCTGGTCATATGTCTTCTTCATCTCTTAGAAATTCTACCCACATCCTCTGTGGAATTTCCTTTGTGATGTTTCTGTGAGCTGCAACAAAACCTCTACAATAGCAAGTCCTCCCTGCTACATGATACCTCACCAAGCTTCTCTCCTCTAAGCTTATTCTTTCAACATCTCTCTGGTTTTCTTCTCTGGAACCATTTGAGAACTCTCGGCTCTATGTTGTTTCAATATTATCACCTGCACAATAATATAAAGACCACACGCTTACCAATCTTCAACAAAACTGTACCTCTTCTTCCTTCACACGCAAACTGTTGGGTATGTGTTATATTCTTTCCACGACTAGCCCCACGCGCTGTACGTTGTGCCGAGCACAACAGGGGGGTCACAGGGGGGGTGGCAGCCCCCCTTGTCAGGGTCCGGGGCAGCACCCGGGCGAAATTTTTTTTGGTGTGTTGTCCCACTCATAGGCGGACCCACCCATGTTTTGTGCATGAGTTTGCACATGGTTTTTTTGGGGTACGATGGTTTTCGACCCCTGGTATTTTGGAGATCCGGTCAAGGCAACTGTGGAGCGATAAAAAGGTGTCTTTGTAACTCCTAAGTACCTCACATTAATTGTCAACCCAGGGACGACTTTTTGTTTCAAGAGTGTACTCAGTCTGAGGCGGCTATTTACTCAAGAGTAATGTTTGTGAAGATGTAGTATAGAAATACAAATGCAGAAATAATAAATGTTTGAAAAGAAATCTGCTTGAAAAGAAATCTAATTACAAATGACAGAAATGTAAAGACTACACTACAGCAACCTTGCTAGACATCGATTAGGGATGCAGTAGTAATAACTCTTTTCCCTAGAAATCGATGTGAGATGACCAAATCTGGGGACCTGGAATGATTAGCTCTGCCCTCTACAGTTTAGAGATCTCAAAGCAAGTGAAAACAACTCAAAGGAAATGAAATCTAAAACGCAAACCGGAAAGGAACAACAATCTAAAAGCAATGAACAGGAATTGAATAGCAGCGTAAAATAAACAGTGAATTCAATTCATAACCAAGCAAACTAGATTTCTACTCTTTAATCCTATCGACAGCCACACAACAATCAACTATCGTAATTCATAAACAAAAGGAATAAAAACTGGAATTAGATACAGAAAAACAACATTTTATAACAATTGAATCATGAATCATGCTTCTTGTAAAGAATGGAATAACAATGACTCTGTATTTGATCCAATTAGCAATAACTCAATTCTTTAATTGTAATAAACGAACTTCACACAACAAAAATAAACTAATAGAAATACAAACAACAGATCGCTCCACCAGGGCCGGGCCCTCAACCACCGGTGAAGCGTTGCTGTGCTTTACTCCAGCGCTTGAGAAATGGAACAACAGTGAACTCCTTTATTAATCAGGCATTAATAATGTTTACAAACAGCTCACACTCTCTTAACAAGAGCCAATGCACAATTCTGCAAATTACAATAATAAAAGTTTCTCCATCCTCCCAATACACAATACATGTTCTCCTTTTATAATCAGAAGGAGGAGAAATTGAATAGTAAATACAATCTCCCATAACAATATTGGATTTCTTCCAACCAATTGATCAACAAGAAAATAGATTTACATCCATCTTTCAACAACAGCAAGTCGAATTTGGCTTTGTAGCTGAGATTTGGAGGACGGCCGCAACCACAGATCTGAGAAAATCATGCTCAAAGAACTCTGCGAATCTCTCAACACAGGCCGAATTTGGGCAAACCGTTCTTTGTTAAAGTTAATTGGGTCCGTTCTGGACAAAACCCATGTTCCGGATTTTCTAGATTCGTCTCCATTTGCTCAGAATCTCAACCGCAAAACTGTCACTCCTTATTCCAGCGCATTTCTGAGTTGGCACTTTTAATGATCAAATCTTCAATCTGGAAATTATCTTGGAGGCTAAAAATGGCGAATAATGTTATAACCAACTTATTAAAACTATCATTGATAAAATAATTCATAATCATCAATTTATTAGAAATAAAGGAAGATAAATAATATTCATCCATAAGAGCATAAATCATTTATAAAATGGATTTAAATAATAAATTATAATAAATGACGTGATGAAGAATAGTAGAAATGGGTGGAATAAGCGTTCACAAGTGATAATAATAATGGCATATTAACGGCCCAACATACCCCCACACTCAATATGTTGCATGTCCTCATGCAACGAAACTGAATATATTGCATGTCCTCATGCAACCCAAAGACAAAAACCCATGTGTTAACCAAGCAATAAAAAATATGTTCATCTCAGCTCATGAAATGGATAGAACAAATGAATTCTTCCTTAATTAATGAATATTCACTTTTAGTAATCTTCATGAAGGCATAACAATTTTTATATTGACATTCAACTATATGTATATATGAAGTTGCAACAAAATATGATATAAGTAACAGCAAACTTCATTAACCATTTTCTCAAAAACTACAAACCAGCTTTTGTTGAAATTTGGCAAGTAAATTTATAATATATGAATGCCTTTATGATCCAAAAATCAGATCGTTTTGATGCATGGATCATGAGATATAAACAAAATGGCTGTAGGTGAGAGTGCATGATTTCCGAAATTTTATGAACCAATATTTCTTGAAATTGTCTGGGTTTGTATTAATGATACGTCTGTGTTTTCCAAAAATCACAAGAATTGAGTTCATATTATGGAAATCAATTTCTGCATTGTGTAAAAATGAAATTGTATGCCTTAAATGAGAAAGAAAATTGAAAACATCCATCATGCGTAGCAATTTCTCCCCCTCTCTGAAAAATTAGCATGCCCTCATGCGATGCTAGAAAAAAATTGAGGTGGTTGCTACCAGCTGTTGAATTCTATGCTTGGTGTAAAACAACATGGAATAAGGGAGGTGGTGAGAGTGAATAAGAATAGCAATGGATGATAAAGAATATGGATGACATGGTCATAAGAAAGAAATGAATGAAAGGAACACTCCCCCATACTCGAAAATGATATGTCGCTGAAAAATAGGGAGTGGTATAGATGTGGACTGAAGGATGATAAATGATGCTCAAAATGGATTTTTATGAAATTCTCCTAAATTCGTAATAAATCAAAAAATTATGCGATTTTACCTCAAGTTTTACCTCCAAAAATGTGGAATGACATATATGGACTGGCAGTTGTTGAAGCTGATGTAGGCAGAGTTGGTGCTGAAAGTGATGCAAAAGGTGGAATCCAGGTAAGCACATCATGTCTGAAGAATTGTTCACGTTCGCGAGCCTCTTCTGTTAAGTGCAATAGTGTGGTCATGCTATGAATAGAATTCTGTCCATACTTGTTGTTTTCCTGCAACAAAGCACTATTTGGCATACAATGTTCTTGAATCCATAGTGTTAGGTTTGAATAGCAACAGATAAGATGCATGCAAAACTTTCAGTCAGAAAAACTTTTGTCAAATCAACAAGTTATGGCAGAGTGTAGTAATCATATCGCATGCTATCCCATAATGCATACATTCCCCCTCCAATTGGAAAAGGAATTCCATGACCATAAAGCATATGAGAGGTGTTGTGCTGATGGCAAGGCAAGGGAATGAACAATACAGTGGTAAATGAAACAGAGTACACATATCAATGATAGGACAACGAGAGTTATGATTATAATGAGAGCAGAGTGTGTAAAGATAGTTATGAATAAGAGATAGGACACTTTGAATTGATGATAGGTGATGAAAAAGAGAAAAAGGACAGCAATATGCCAAAAAGATGCTTTGCTGATGGTATTCTAGCTGAAAAATGATGTGATTGATTATAAAACAATTTCTCATGCATAAAGGTTCAAAATAGGGAAAAAAAGTAAGGAAATAACTTCTCTGATAAAAAGAAAAAATAAGAAAGGGTATTATAGTAATAATTGACGATAAGATATAACTTCAATACCATAAGCAGAGCCTCTGCTGCCAGCAGGCGTCCATAGCCTCGACAGGGTTGCTTTTTAACCCATATGAGCCAGGATCCTCGATTTATAAATGGAGAGTTACAGTGTTGTTCTACAGAAGAGATCAATGTGCTGGCGTGGTAACCAGATAACCACACTGCCATTCACTGGGATGTAGAAAAAGTGATCAGGCCGGCTCGTGATGAGACCTCCTGTTCCAAGGATAATTTGACTATCCAATGGATCATAACCCTGGTGTGGTGGCCATAATGGGAATGTCACTTTCTTACAACCTTATGAACATGGTAGGCTGGCTCGTAATAAGACCCCCTATCCTCCATCTGTGAACAAAATTTTGTTGTTATTACACAATTTTATGATAAAAAGAGGGAGGCTCAGTACTCCTTAAGAGCAGGGATGGTGGAAGAAGTTGAACATGTCAATAGAAAAATATACCCATAACCTCATTTATTACAGACAGAGAAGATTATAATCCAGAAGGGTGGAACCAGCATGGTATTAAGATGATCAATCAATATCATGTTCAACAGAAAACAATGCAGTAAAGTAGTATATAAATAATTGTGTCCCTTTTGAAAATAATCTATCATCAAGGAGTTGTCATGTTAAAGATCATAACATGAATGATATTAACTTGCTTCAATAGAATCCATAATTCTTGTCCTCATAAGTAGTGTACTTCATGCCATGAAAGGGAATCAGTAAAATGTGGTTAAGATGAACTAGGAATAATCCCACAAGAGGAAGGAAGGGTTGCTCCCAAAGTGTTGCTTCTTTGAAGGAACAGCAAAAACACTCAAAAAAAGTGTTGTTCCTTGTAGGGAACAACAAAGGAAATGCACACAAAAAAGCAAAAATACACACACAAAAAAGTGTGAAAATGCAAATGTCGTTCCTTTGGAAAAAGGAACAGCAAAAACACTCAAAAAAAGTGTTGTTCCTTGTAGGGAACAACAAAGGAAATGCACACCAAAAAGAAAAAATACACACAAAAAAAGTGTGAAAATGCAAATGTCGTTCCTTTGGAAAAAGGAACAGCAAAAACTAAAAGTGCCATTCTTTTAGAAAAGGAACAGCAAAAACGCAAGTGCCGTTCCTTTGGAAAAGGAACAGCAAAATGGACAGTCATACAATGCAAACATGCAAAAAAACAAATTAGTTGTTCACGGTATTGATGCTGAGGATGAGTTACACTTTGAATGAAGCAATACCTGAAACACAAAATATAAGAGAAATTAGAAAAAAAAAAAAACAACAAAAACAGTATGTAAATAAATAAATTAAGTTACAACAGCTATGATGTTATGTCAAAAAAAATGATCTCTTTGAAAAATGTTTTGGTAGTAGTGATAAGACATGAATCTTCAAATTGAAATCAATTCTTCATTTCTTCTATTACGAATCCGTTGGGTAATGAGTTAGGTGAAATTCCTTTGTTTCATAAAATTTCTTTCAAAAATCACTCGTCCATAAATTGACCTTCTTTATTTTCCCCAGACCTGCAAAAAACGAGTGTCTACCTGCAAGAAAATATTAAATCATGGAGAAAGAGAGGTGCGCGGGCTCCCCTAATCCAAGAATTATGCAAAAAACTAACAAGTAGTTACTCTGTAAAACAAATCCACGGAGAAAATAACAAAGTAAAATTTATATGTTACCTGCGGGAGAGCAGTGGCCAATCATGCTAACCTGCAGTGTTTTAGTCACAACTTCTTTGTTTTTTGTCCAAATTGAGTGTTTCCAAAGCCAAATGAGAGCTAATTCAAAGGTTAATCTCCAATAGCAACAGATTTTAAAAATTCAATGATATGATATGTCAATTTTACTTAGAACAACCTGCATAACAGAGTCATTTTCGCTTACCCCACTTAGAACAACAGTGAATGTTTTAAGCATAGATTCTTCGTTTGATGTCGGATTCGAATGATTCAAATTTGAAATGAAAGTAGATTCATTTATTTATCTCCAATAGAAACAGGTTTTGAAGAAAAGAAGAATTGATAGGTGAAATACTGTAAGGAACATCCGGAAAAACAGAGTTTTAAGGGTGCTGATTTACGATAGACAGTCAGTATTTTGATCATAACTTCCCCATACGATATCGAAAATGAGTGATTCCAATTGCATTGGAAACTAGATTCATAGGAGAATCTACCATAGAAACAGGTTTTAAAAATTCATTCATTTAGGCCTCCAAAAACTGACTGTCCCAACTCTGTTCTTGAGCTGCCCGCTAGACATCCGGTCAATGTTTTGGTTCTAACTTTTTCGTTTCAAATCCAAATTGACTGATTCAAATTGGGTTAGAAATCAGACATCAAGGGCTATCTAGGGTAGAAACAGGTTTTAAAAATATGGTCATTTAGGCCTCCAAAAACTGACTGTCCCAACTCTGTTCCTGAGCTGCCCGCTAGACATCCGGTCAATGTTTTGGTTCTAACTTTTTCGTTTCAAATCCAAATTGACTGATTAAAATTGGGTTAGAAAGTAGACATCAAGGGCTATCTAGGGTAGAAACAGGTTTTAAAAATATTCATTTTTGGTCCCTCAAAACATGACTGTCCTGACTGTTTTTCCAGAAAGTTCATCAAGCCCGCAAGCCAAAAAAATGATATTCAAGCATTTTTTCAAATTGGTGATAAAAAATGAATATGAGTGTTTTTAGAGCTATTATTTCCATTATAAGTCATCTACATACACAAATGAATTAAAAAATTATCACCAATATTGATTTGCATAGCATGTTGCAACAAAAAACAACTAGTTTTACATAAAAAACAAAATGCATTTATTTATTCCCTTATTTATTTTATGTTCTATACTAACCTATTTTGATTTGAAAAATGAATATGACTACGTATAGGAGTACTTCAAATGGAACCATTTTCGAAATATGGCTTCATGTATACACATACCCAAATTTGAAAAATGCATATTAGTGAAAATTAGGGTACGAGAAGCCAACTTCCCTTGAAAAAATGGTATCAAAAATTGTTGAAGCATAGAGTGATGATGCAAACACGTGATGGAGTGAAACCAATCTTCAATATATCCTTTACATTCTTGATTTCTCATAGCCATCATATCATGAAGTTCTTGAGCTTTTAAAATAGCTTGTTGATGCATAGTAAAAGAAACCTCATTTTCTTCCATAGCTTCTACAATTTTTGCATTTGAAACAGTCTGAATCTCATTGTAAGTTTTCTCTAATAACACATGTGAGATAGAATGGGTGGGAAGGGTGGGTAAATTTGGCAGTTCAACATTGTAAGTATGTTGTACTGGTTTATTATGGTGAGGGTGTGGAATTAGTTGAGCAGGAAAATGTGTAAGGAATGGAGCATTTTGATGATGTGGTTGATTGGGTTGTGTGAATAAATTTGATATGCAAGCAGGATGTTGTGAAAGAGCTGGTGGAGAATATGGAGAATGTGCTTGTGCTACAAGATGAGGGAGAGTAGTCATGCAATCATAAGGTGAACCATGCCAAACTTGTAGATAAGATTGGTGGTTATATTGAAATTGACATGGTTGCCCTAGAACATGAGTATTCCATAATGGATTATGCAAGTAGGAGAATGGAGAAGAAGTGTTTTGAACCATACCTGTAGGCCATGATTTCCATGGTTTTGACCTTGTTGCAGCTTCCTCATCTCTTTGATATGATACTTCCATCCTAGATAAGGAAGAGTAACCATCTATGGGCTGCTCCTTTCGGTCATGAGGGAAAAACACTTCATCAAATTCTTCATTTTTATGAACCTGCAAAACGTCCAATTTTGAGCTTAGGGAGCTAATAAAATCAACTTTAAAATTTTCAAATAAATCATTGATTTCAGCTCTTATGTCTCCTATTCTTGTAGCAGATTTGGAAAAGAAAGAACAAACATCTCTAGAATTCTTACCAGCCTTGGAGATTCCTCTTGAATACCTTATGCACAACTCACAAACATCATCATATGATAACTGAAAAACATCACCTTTTCCTATCAGATTTAAGAGTTTTAAAAATTCATCTTTGATTCCTTTAAGGAGGAGTGTTTTTAAGATCTCTTTTTCCAAATGCTTATGCTTTGATTTTTGAAGGTTATAATGAAATCGATCTACATAATCCTCCAAACTTTCATCTTCCCCTTGTATTATACCGAAAATATCTTCATTGGATTTGCAATAGTCTTGGTACTTTTTGAAGAATATGTTCTTCATGTCCTCCCATGATTGGATGCAATTCCCACCTAGGCTCATGAACCATCGGAGAGCTGCTCCTTTTAGAGTAAGAGGAAACACTTTCAATCTTTGATCATTAGTACAATAATCATATCCTCTACAAAGTATTTCGAACTCAAATAAGAATGTATCCGGATCTTCATTTGCTAAACCATGAAAATTTGGTAAAGATGGGGGAATTATGTGCATTTGTGTCACTCCTCCTAGATCTTTGATAGGAAATTCAAAAGTAGAAACGTGAGCCATTTCTTACCATAATATAAGATGTTCTTCATGTGTTTCTTCGATGCTCCTTCTTCAAATGTTCCTGTCAATCGGTTAGTGAAATGGGTGGTGCTTACATCACCACTTGAATGAAATCATGTGATTCATTTTTCAAAATTTCTATTTTTTCCCTAGTCATTCACACAAAAATTCAAACATCTATTTCTACCCAACAAAGCAACAACAAATCTGTTAGGAAAGCGGACAGTAGAGTAGGGCTTTTACATGCTCCGCACGTAGGTTCTTACCTTCCGTTTTTAAGATCCAACTCTTCCCTAGCAGGCACTCATCAGATTCACACTACTCTTTAGAAATGGCTACACTCTCCCCGGCAACGGCGCCAAAATGTGGAGCGATAAAAAGGTGTCTTTGTAACTCCTAAGTACCTCACATTAATTGTCAACCCAGGGACGACTTTTTGTTTCAAGAGTGTACTCAGTCTGAGGCGGCTATTTACTCAAGAGTAATGTTTGTGAAGATGTAGTATAGAAATACAAATGCATAAATAATAAATGCTTGAAAAGAAATCTGCTTGAAAAGAAATCTAATTACAAATGACAGAAATGTAAAGACTACACTACAGCAACCTTGCTAGACATCGATTAGGGACGCAGTAGTAATAACTCTTTCCCCTAGAAATCGATGTGAGATGACCAAATCCGGGGACCTGGAATGATTAGCTCTGCCCTCTACAGTTTAGAGATCTCAAAGCAAGTGAAAACAACTCAAAGGAAATGAAATCTAAAACGCAAACTGGAAAGGAACAACAATCTAAAAGCAATGAACAGGAATTGAATAGCAGCGTAAAATAAACAGTGAATTCAATTCATAACCAAGCAAACTAGATTTCTACTCTTTAATCCCGTCGACAACCACGCAACAATCAACTATCGTAATTCATAAACAAAAGGAATAACAACTGGAATTAGATACAGAAAAACAACATTTTATAACAATTGAATCATGAATCATGCTTCTTGTAAAGAATGGAATAACAATGACTCTGTATTTGATCCAATTAGCAACAACTCAATTCTTTAATTGTAATAAACTAACTTCACACAACAGAAATACCAACAGCAGATCGCTCCACCAGGGCCGGGCCCTCAACCACCGGTGAAGCGTTGCTGTGCTTTACTCCAGCGCTTGAGAAATGGAACAACAGTGAACTCCTTTATTAATCAGGCATTAATAATGTTTACAAACAGCTCACACTCTCTTAACAAAAGCCGATGCACAATTCTGCAAATTACAATAAGAAAAGTCTCTCCATCCCCCATACACAATACATGTTCTCCTTTTATAATCAGAAGGAGGAGAAATTGAATAGTAAATACAATCTCCCATAAAAATATTGGATTTCTTCCAACCAATTGATCAACAATAAAATAGATTTACATCCATCTTTCAACAATAGCAAGTCGAATTTGGCTTTGTAGCTGAGATTTGGAGGACGGCCGCAACCACAGATCTGAGAAAATCGTGCTCAAAGAACCCTGCGTTTCTCTCAGTACAAGCCGAATTTGGGCAAACCGTTCTTTAATAAAGTTAATTGGGTCCGTTCTGAACAAAACCCATGTTCCAGATTTTCCAGATTCGTCTTCATTTGCTCAGAATCTCAACCGCAAAACTGTCACTCCTTATTCCAGCGCATTTCTGAGTTGGCACTTTTAATGATCAAATATTCAATCTGGAAATTACCTTGGAGGCTAAAAATGGTGAATAATGTTATAACCAACTTATTAAAACTATCATTGATAAAATAATTCATAATCATCAATTTATTAGAAATAAAGGAAGATAAATAATATTCATCCATATGAGCATAAATCATTTATAAAATGGATTTAAATAATAAATTATAATAAATGACGTGATGAAGAATGGTAGAAATGGGTGGAATAAGCGTTCACAAGTGATAATAATAATGGCATATTAACGGCCCAACAGCAACTACGGTTATGTTCTAATCCAGGGTTAATGGATTGGGGTTTATGTATGCTTTGGCATGTATATATATGTGTTGTAACACTAAAAGGAATATAATGAAAAATCAAGCTGGTCATCCCGATTTGGGATCCAGGGGAAAACCTCTGTGTTTATCTATTTTATGTTTTTTTCTCTCGCTATTGTTTATTTTCTTTTATAAGATTCGTGTGTAGATAATTCCTGTTCAGGGTTAAGACCTACATTTGGTATCAGAGATGTTTCAGCTTCAAGGGGATGCCTTTGCTGTTGAGGTTTTTTTTCTTGGGCCTGAGGTAGACCCTGTTTAGTGGGAGATCTACGGGATCGATTCTTGCTGTGAAGGAAGATGGCGAGCGGCGAAAAGATAGAGATCAAGAAATTTAATGGCCAGAGTTTTGAGTTGTGGAAGCTCAAGATGGAGGATCTGCTGGTGGATAAAAATCAGTGGATCGCGGTAGATCCAGGTACTAAACCAATGGCAATGTCAGATGAAGACTGGAAGAAACTGGATCAGAAGGCTAAGAGAACAATACGTTTGTGTGTATCAGATTCAGTATTGTTGAATGTATCTGGGGAAGCTATGGTGAAGAATTTGTGGGAAAAACTTGGGACTTTGTACCAATCTAAGTCTCTGGTGAATAAGTTGTTCCTGCGAAAAGAGATGTATAACCTGAGGATGAAGGATGGAGACTCGGTGACAGAGCATCTGAACGCCTTCAATACTGTGGTAAGTCAGCTGTCATCTGTTGATATTAAAATCTCAAATGAAGATAAGTGCATTAGTTTGTTGTGTTCTCTACTAGACTCGTGGGACAGTCTGGTTATTGCAATAGGTAGTAATACAACTACCTTGAATTTTGATGACATTGTCTTAGCCTTGCTGTCAGAGGAAATGAGACGGAGAAATATGGAGGGTCAAAATGGAGATGCCTTATTTGTATGAGGAAGGTCCCAAAACAGAAACAAGAATAAGGTTTTGAGTGGGAGATCTAAATATAGAGGGAGATCTAAATCTCATGGAAAGTTTGTAAAGGTGTGCTGGAAATGCGGAAAGGAAGGACACTACAAAAAGGAATGCAGATCTAAAGCTCCTGAGAAAGGAAAGGGATCTAATGATGCTCCTTCTGCAGAGGAAAAAACCACCTCGGATGAAGGTGGGGATGTGTATTTGGCTTCTTCTTCAAATACACATGTAGATCATGAGTCATGGTTGATTAACTCATGTGCATCCTTTCACTTCACTCCCCATAGGGAGTGGTTCTGCGAGTATGAGAAATATGATGGTGGTGATGTCTTCCTAGGGGATGATAGGAAGGCCAGAATCGTCAGACGTGGAAAGGTAAAGCTGAAGCTGCAAGGTGGAAGGATTAGAACACTTCTCGGTGTTCTGCATATTCCTGCATTGGCCAGAAATTTGATTTTTGTAAGCAAGATGGATGATGCAAGTGTAAAAATAGTGTTCGATAAAGATGCCTGCAAGATGGTTCGGGGAGCACTGGTATTAATGTGGGGAGTCCGGATTGGAACTCTGTACAAGCTACAAGGTAGCACTGTTATTGATGGGTGTAACAATTATGTGGTTCCTTAAAGTGGAGCAGAAAGCCTAGATGTCTCTGGAGAAAAGACCATGCTATGGCATCAAAGGCTTGGACATATTGGAGAGAAGGGCCTTCGGATACTGCATAGAAATGGTATGGTAGAAGGTATGTTTAATTTCTCTCTGGATTTCGATTTATGTGAACATTTTGTATATGAGAAGAAAAATTGGGTGAGTTTTACTTCTGGTGCTAAGAGGGCGAACAAGATATTAGAACTTGTGCACAGTGATGTGTTTGGACCTGTGTCAGTTCCATCACTGGGAAAGTCTGTGTACTATGTTTCATTCATAGATGACTTCTCAAGGAATACATGGATATATTTCTTGAGGAAGAAATCTAAAGTCTTTGACAAATTTAAAGAATTTAAGGCTCTAGTGGAAAACCAGACAGAGAAGAAGATAAAGGCGTTGAGGACAGATAATGGTGGGGAGTTCTGCAAGAAGGAATTTGAAGAGTTTTGTAAGAAGTGTGGTATAGCAAGACAGAAGACTACTCCATACACACCTCAGAAAAACAGAGTTGTAGAAAGAATGAACAGAACGCTGATGGAAAAGGCAAGAAGCATGCTCAGTGGTACTGGGTTAGGACAAGAATTCTAGGCAGAGGCAGTGGAGACTGCATGTTACTTAGTTAATAGATCACCTTCATCGGCGTTGGAGGATAAGACTCCACATGAGGTATGGACTGGTAAGAAACCCTCTCTTTCACATCTAAGGGTATTTGGATGTGATGCATATGTACATGTTCCAAAGGAGAAAAGGACCAAGTTGGATAATAAATCTGAAAGGTGCATCTTTATTGGGTATAAGGATGGTTTAAGGGTTACAAGCTTTGGAACCCAGAAACAAGGAAGGTTGTGTACAGCCAAGATGTGGTGTTTAGAGAAGTGAAAGATGTTGTTAAACATGAAGTCCTACCAAAGGAACCTGAGAAGATAGAGTTTGAGCTAAAGGAGGATGAATCAGACTCTACAATAGAAGAAGACTCAGAAGATGAAGAGCCACAAACTCTAGCTTTGAGAAGATCAGTTCGGGAAAGAAGGCAACCAGAAAGGTATAGTCCATCTGCTTTCTGTTCAGGTTTTGCCTTAACTATAACTAATGATGAACCCAGAACTGTTAGGGAGGCAGTAGATTCAGAGGATGGAAAACTCTGGAAGGAGGCCATGGTTGATGAAATGGCATCCTTGCACAAAAATGAGGCATGGGATTTGGTGGAGTTGCCGGCTGGAAGGAAGCCCATCGGGAGAAAATGGGTATTTAAAAAGAAGATGAATGTAAAAGGCAAGGTGGAGAAACACAAAGCTCGGTTGGTAGCAAAAGGTTATTCCGAAGTGTCGGGAATTGATTTTGGTGATATTTTTTCTCCTGTTGCCAAGGTTACTTCTATTAGATTACTTTTATCTGTTGATGTTGCATTTTATTTTGAGATAGAACAGATGGATGTGAAGACAAAATTTATTCACGGGGATCTATAAGAGGAGATATACATGAAGCAACCTAAAGGCTTTATGGTGAAGGGTAAGAAAGAACTAGTATGCAGGTTGAAGAAGTCTCTGTATGGGTTGAAACAATCACCAAGGATGTGGTATCAGAAATTTGATACCTATATACGGGGACTTGGCTTCGCTAGAAGCAAGGAGGATCACTGTATTTATTTTAAATTAATTGGTGACCATGTTACTTATTTGGTCTTGTATGTGAATGATATGTTGTTGATTAGAAATGACAAAGAAATTATCCAAGATTTGAAGACCCAACTATTCTCCAAATTTGACATGAAGGATCTTGGTGCTGCAAACTATATTTTGGGCATGGAAATTAAGAGAGATCGGGAAAAGAGGAAGCTCTGGTTAAACTAGAGGAAGTATGTCGAGACTATATTGCAAAGGTTCAATATGCAGGATAGTAAACCGGTGAAAGTTCCTATTCCTGTAGGTGTAAAGCTATCTGCTGAACAGTGTCCCAAGACACAAGAAGAAGAGGAGGATATGTCCCGTGTTCCATATGCAAGTGCAGTGGGTAGCTTGATGTATGCAATGGTCTGTACTAGACCAGACATTGCACATGCAGTGGGAAATTGAGCAGGTTTATGCCAAACCCAGGGAAGGAGCATTGGACAAGAATGAAGCGAGTTTTCAGATATTTACGTGGCACTAGTGATTATGGCTTGTGCTACCAGGGAAGAGAAGGATTGGAAAGAATGTTGGAAATTCATGGTTTTGTTGATGCAGACTGGGCTGGAGATCTAGACCAAAGAAGATCTAAAAGTGGGTATGTGTTTAGCCTATTTGGAGGTGCAGTCAGTTGGATGAGTAAAAGACAGTCTGTAGTGGCGCTTTCAACTACAGAGGCAGAATACATAGCAGCCACTCATGCAAGCAAGGAAGCAGTCTGGTTGCAAAGATTGTGTTCAAGTATGGGGTTGGTACAGCAAGCTATAAGGATAGGCTGTGATAGCCAAAGTGCAATTTTCTTGGCTAAGAACCCTGCTTATCATTCAAAGACAAAGCACATTGATGTTCAATATCACTTTGTTAGAGATATGGTTGAGGCTAAAAGGGTGTTGCTGGTAAAGGTGGACACTTTGAAGAATGTTGCAGATGCATTGACGAAGTCTGTCAGCACTTAGAAGTTCTCTTGGTGTAGAGAAACAATGGATGTTGAAGAATTGGCCCAATGACTAAGCTCTCCTGTGGCCCCCTGTGGAAAGAAAACAAGAAGTGGGAGAATGTTGGGTATGTGTTATATTCTTTCCATGACTAGCCCCACGCGCTATACGTTGCGCCAAGCACAACAGGTGGGTCACAGGGGGGTGGCAGCCCCCCCTGTCGGGGTCTGGGGCAGTGCCCCGACGAAATTTTTTTTGGTGTGCAGTCCCACTCATAGGCGGACCCACCCATGTTTTGTGCATGAGTTTGCACATGTTTTTTTGGAGTACGATGGTTTTTGACCCCTGGTATTTTGTAGATCCGGTCAAGGGGAATACGGTTATGTTCTAATCCAGGGTTAATGGATTGGGGTTTATGTATGTATATATATGTGTTGTAACCCTAAAAGGAATATAATGAAAAATCAAGCTAGTCATCCCGATTTGGGATCCAGGGGAAAATCTTTGTGTTTATATGTTTTATGTTTTTTTCTCTCACTATTGTTTATTTTCTGTTATAAGATTCATGTGTAGATAATTTCTGTTCAGGATTAAAACCTACACAAACTCCTTCTCGCAGGAAATCTTTTCCTGCTCTGATACCACTTGATGAAAATATAAATTGCTATAGGGTAGTTTAACTGTCATCTTATCAATATGAAACATGCAACCCTTCTCAAATATGTAGCAAAGCTGCAACTTTCTTCATAATGCATGGACCTGTGGGTTATGGGCCCATGTATATATCAGAAGCAAAACAAAACAGCAGATTCCCCCAAACCTCGACCAACAAACGATGGTCCCACTTTGAACACTTAAGACTGGTACCCAAATAAACCTTAACTCACATTGATAACATGTCAGGTCCGTCCATCATGTTAACCTCTACGCACATCGAAATGCGATTGCCATCAAAACTAAGAGAGATCGACGGTCATAATTCTTTCAACATTAAACTCTAATTTATAAATCATCACTTCCAATTCTCACCTTAACTTCTGCACATGTTTAAATGCGATATTTGTTGGATCAACAATCAAAATGTAAGAGCCGTTAGATTTATTAAGTACTGGACGAATAGCTTAATTCGTTAAATCTGATTTATAAATTATCGGGTTCGGTAGAAATGTTAACTTCCCTGCAATTTAAATTGCGATATCCTCATATTACAGATCAATGGTTGTGACTCCTCCAAACTCTTTAAAACCACTAAAATTCCATTTTCTTCAACTCCGCCTAATTTGATATTCTGGCAAGTTTCCTTTAACATTTCGGAAGGCAACCCAGTGAATGTAACGATCAAATTTGTTGTTGTTGTTGTTGCGATGGTAACAACGACTGCTGTGAAGGCTTATAGGTTTCGATATTTCCACAACTCACTCGAATTTGCAATAGGCTGATATTGAAAAATACATAGACTAATATGTACAGAGAACGTGAAACATATTCCATAAAGGATCTCACACATGCATTTATTGCCGAAATAAACCAGTTTATACTATGCTCAGAAACACAAAATCTACAAAACACGTATTTCGATTATATAGAAACTCGATTATAGTCTAAGGCATCTCAGCCTTAGTCACAAATTCTCCTGCAGATTACATTATATCCTCTCGCTCCTTTTCTGTCACACAACACAGACTCTTTATATAGAAATTTGAAAAAGTGTGGATCATCTAAGATCCACGATTTTTCTCCCTCAACCGCTCAAACAAACCCACTAAATCTCTCATTATGCATACATAGCAATTAATTAAGATTAATTAAACCTTATCAGGTCCATAAATTTAGTTCTATTTTAACAAAATTTTCCCTCGTTTACAATGATTTTCCACGTTTTCTCCTTTCACAGCTTTGGATTCTAATTTTAATGAGGATGCTCGGATGCTCCTGCATCACTTTTAAAGGTATGAGCTCAAAAATAGAGACTCAAATGAGAAAATGGACCTCACCATTACGACCGACTCAAAATTTCGCTCAAAATGAGTATAAATTTCCTATATTTCGGCACTGTGACCTCCAGACCCCCTGGAGAAATGAAAAACCACCTCTACCCTGCACAAAAAAAATTTCCCTACATAAAAAACACCTTCTCTGCTGTAATATCACCTCAAACTGCGTGCACTGGTGGTTTCATTGGTTTTCTCTACGTTGCATAGAAATGAGTTTTCGGTGGCTTGATACATAATCTCCCCCGCTTAGCACAACTGGTTAGCACTCTTGTGTGAAGTCGTTGCATATATATGTTTTGGAGGTCGGCGGGTCGAAATCCCCGCCCGACCATCCCATTGAAACTCTGGCAGTTGTGATATATATATGGAATCTATATATATATATATATATATATATATATATATATATATATATATATATATATATATATATATATATATATATATATTAATATATCGCGACGGTTCCTAACCATATATCCGTTGTTATAAAAATATATACAATGATATATGTGTTGCAATACATATGTTAAGGTTCTATATGTGGTGGTGTATATCAAATGCGGCACTAATATATCAAGGGTCCGACAGTCGTGGGGTGGACACTAGCCGTCTGACCCTTTTTCGGTGGGACCAACCCATATACAATAAAAATAAATCCTTTGCATTCAATACAAAAAGACACGGTAGCTCCACTGGTGAAATGAATTTCGACAAAAAATTATCCATTCTAGGAGGTCAGGGGTTCGATCCTCCCTAACCCCCAAAATTTTTGAAATAAGGCCAAATTGGGCAAAATCTGGGTTGCCATGTGTCAGCCCCAGATTGGCCCATTCCAACCAATCACACTTCGACACATCATTGTTCCTGCTGACGTCATCCTGGACATGTAGCATATTCTCAAGACGACATGTGTCCTGCTGACATCATTTGACTATTGACTTGACCGTTGAATTTGACCATTGACTTTGAATTTTTGTCATTTTTCCCTAATTTTCCATAAACTTTGACTTGCCATATCTTTTTCATACGAACTCGGTTTTACGCGTCGTTCACACCGTTGGAATCCTGTCGACGAGCACTTCAACTTGATTTTATTTTAATCTAAGTTTGAAGACTTTGATATGGAGGAAAAACTGAATCCATTTTGGATTACTCCTCCCCAATGGAAGCTTTTGGACCACCAAAAGTTGGTTTTAGTTGTCGAGTAAGTGAGGATATGTTTCCTTCACTTATCCAATTTCTATCCATCGTGCTTTATGTAGAAATTATATAACTGATATGTTATATATATGAGATTCTCCTGATCACACACTATTTGACTTCATGCACAATACAAAATCTCTTCTACCATTGATCATTAATTGCAGAAATAAAATCAATTGCATGCACACATTAAAACCATAAAAATTCACACATATGAACACAGTAATTTATGGGAAAGCTTAATGCTGAAAACCCCCAACTATCTATACATTATATGTCATAGATATCATGTAATAATCATCATACAAAGCTCCTCACAAGCTCTCAGTACAACCTCCAATTGCTACACACTAATCAGGTACGATCCAACAAATCCCATGCACCAATCTCTGCCACCTGCTAGCTTGCCTCTACTGCGCAATCACTGCTGAAGAATGGCTCTGAATGAACTCGAATTGGTCCAGCCTTGCTCATGCAATCCTAATTGGCATCTCCAACCATTCTGTGTTTCAAATCATGCAACACTATAGTCACAATTGATAGTTACACTGCTCTTTCACCTACCTCTTCACTGGTCTCCACTGAAACTATTTATGCATTGTAGTTAACTGATGTATTCTTCAGTTGATTAATGAGTTAATAATTAGTGAATTAATTAATAATTAATTCACACCACTCTCACTAGTGTATTAATCAGTTAGACTAGATAAAACTAGCTCAACTGTGTCTAACTGAGTTAAACTGAACACAACTCCATTAACTACTTCTACTAACTCCACCAAACTCTGTCACATGAGTTATAACTGAAGTCTCCATGCAACAGCTCCACTTAACCCTCAGGAATAGCGTAATTCCTTCTGTCAGCTCCTGTGCCACATCTGTGCACCTAACTGAAGTGCTCCAAGAGAATTAGATAATGTTTATAGTCCAAATATTATTAAGAGCTAATAATATTCGACATATCTATTTTTAGAGTGGCAATCTAAAAATAGATTCCACCAAATATGTCTAAAAATAGAAGTCCATATATTTTTCCAACTTGACCAACCATCCACAAATAGCATCCTGCAACTCATAGAATATGATCGACATGTCTAAAAATAGACTTGCGCCAAAAATAGCCTGCAGGCCCACTTAGTGAAGGTGACTTATTTCCACTAAGATCATCATCTTGTTGCAATCTCAACACTCCCTCTCAACAAGATAGGGATTATATGCCACCCCAATCCTGCCCCTAGGGTATTTGAATTTGCTCCTGGTGTGCGCCTTCATCAAGATATCAGCATCCTGATCCTCCGTGGGAATGTGTGAAAGTAACATGATCTTCCACTGCACACAATCTCTGATATGATGATACCGGTCCGTGAAGCCATGCAGCCTCAACTCATCCTCCTGTCTGTACCACGATCCATATCCCGATGTGCCTCTGAGATATCTCAATACATGCTTCCCCGCCTTCCAAAAGAGCTTGGTAAGCTTAACCATAGCTTGTGAAAGCTGGTTAACTATGTAGCATATGTCAGGTCGTGTATTGACCAGATACATGAGCGGCCCCACCAACTGTCGGTAAACAGTGGCATCCACTACCTCCGTCGAAGTAGCATCCTCTTTCCTCCAACCACCAGGAAGAGGCGTGTCGATAGGCTTGCAGCCTTGCATGTTGAACTTCTCCAGTATCTCCCGGGCATACTTGCCTTGAGACACAAACAATCCATCACTGCGCTGCCAAATTTCCAATCCCAGGAAATAATGAAGGAGGCCCAAGTCCTTCATCTCCAACTCTTTTGCAAGATCAGCCTTGCATGAGAGTATCAACTGTTCATCACCGGTTAGTATCAAATCATCTACATAAAGTACAATGATCAGCAACTTACCCTCAACCACTCTCTAGTACAGATTGGGATCCGCCTCACTCTGGGTAAAACCAAGTCCGGTGAAATAATTTTCTATCCATGTGTACCAAGCACGATGTGCTTGTTTCAACCCATATAGCGCTCTTTTGATCCTGCACACATGTGACTCACTGCTGAAGATCTCGAAACCTTCGGGTTGCTCTATGTACACCTCCTCCTCAATCACTCCATTGAGGAACGCAGTCTTCACATCCATATGATGAATGTGCCACCCCATCTGCACTGAGAGAGCTAGGATGCTCTGTATGGAATAATACCTTGTGACAGGTGCAAAGGTTTCCTCATAGTCGATCCCCTCAATATGTGAGAAGCCCCGAGAAACAAATCTTGCCTTGTACTTCTCAATGCTCCCGTCAGCTGCTTGCTTCACTTTGTAGATCCATCTTGAACGTACCACTGATTTCGCTTCCAACCTTGGGACAATCTCCCATGCATTTTTTCTGACAATTGAATCATACTCTTCCACCATGGCATCTACCCATGCAGGGTCCTCCACAGCTTCTTCGAAAGAGGATGGCTCTGTCACGATACACTTGCTCATCAAAGTCATGTATCCAGTATATTGGTCAGGTGACTGTCTCTGTCTACGCTGTGATGTAGGTGCTCCTACAATCTTCTCTGCATCAAGATTCAGTCGCTTAGCTTCTGTAGTGCGCTTCCGCCCTCTAATGGTTGGCACTGCATGAGTGGTTTCTTCCACTCCATAAACCTCCTCTTTTGGCTGATCCAAATCTTGAGGCTCATCCTTAGGAACTAATAGCTCCTCATCTGCATGCAAGTGTGGCTCCCTCTCAAGCGAACACTTCATGGATTTCTCCTCATGAAGTTTGATATCCCGTCACACAACAGTCTTCCGACTGTCTGGAAAATACACATGGTAGTTGTGGGGTGTATCAGTGTACCCCAAAAATATCCCAACCTCTATGGTCGGCTCCAGATTATTTCTGTCATCCTTCGTCACATGAATGTAAACATGTGAGCCAAAAATCCTCAAATGAGAAATATCAGGCCTCTTACAAGAAAATGCCTCCTCGAGTGTACTCATGCCAAGTATCTTGTGAGGAAAACGATTTTTCACATAAACCACAATATTTCATGCCTTAGCCCACAAGTGTATGGGAAGGCCCTGATCATGCAACATCGCCTGTGCATCACCCATAATCGTTTTTTTGTTTCGTTCTGCGACCCCATTCTGCTGTGGGTTATGAGGCGCTATGAGCTCTCTTCGAATTCCTTCTATGCTGCAAAAGTCCTTGAATTCGCCAGAGATGAATTCACCACCATTTTTCGCTCCTAAGAGCCTTCACCTACTTCCCCGACTCTTTCTCCACCAGTGCCTTAAACTTACAGAACTTAGAGAATGTCTCGATCTTCTTCTGCATGAAAAATATCCAGCACTTACGAGAAAAGTCATCAAAAAAGATCACATAATACCTGTGCTTTGCTGTCGAAGCTACTGAGAAAGGTCCACACACGTCTGTGTGAATTCTCTCAAGGATCGTTGTGGTGCGACTATCCTTCTCGTGAAAGGTGTCTTTCACAAATTTTCCCAAAGTACATCCCATGCACTGATCTGATTGCGCAAGTGTACCTTTGGGAAGCCCGATAGAAACCTGCTGCAAAATTTTCAAAGCACCATGGTGAAGATGGCCCAATCTCCTGTGCCATAGCTTGCCCTCATCCCGGCTCGCCACTCCTTCTGCCTTGCCTGCCATTGCTGCGCAACCATCTACCTGCAACTGATAAAGGTTCTTAACTTGAACCCCTATCCTCCGGGTTTCACTAGTTGCCTTACTGCGCAAGAAAGCCTTTCCTTCGCTAAAGACAACATCATATCCCTTGTTTTCCAACATGGCCACCGAGATCAGATTCTTCTTCAATATTGGAACATGCATGACATCCTTCAATATGAAAGGTTTACCAGACTCCCTCTCAAAGGAAATGGTCCCGATACTAGTTGCACTATATCTAACATCATCGCCCATCTCGATGTGCATTCCAAGATCCTTCTCATCCAGATCACTGAAAAAATCTTTGTCTCCGGTCATATGAAAAGAAGCACCATTGTCAAGAAACCACACTGAACCCATCACACTTGATACCAATAATGTGATCAACAAAAAATCTAGCTAAAACTACGAGGCTAAGGCCTCTCCAACTGCAGATCCAACAGCTTGCTTATTTTTCTTCTTCTGTGGACAATTAGTGGCGTAATGTCCGTGTTGGTGACAGTGAAAGCACTTCACCTTGGACATGTCCTGCTTCTTGCCTTTCGCACCGGATTGAGAAGAATTCTTCTTGATTTTCCCCTTCCTTGCTTTGGTAGCCAAAGCATAATTTTATTCATCTACATTCTTCGATGAAGATCTGTCCCTGGTACTTTGCCTTATCTCCTCCTGCACAAGATCCGAACAAAGTCGCTCCCATCCTGGCAGTTTCTCCCAACCATTTACAGAGTCCTAATAGGAATGCCAACTCTTCGGAAGCCCAAGGAGAGCCAAACTCACCAAGTCCTCTTCATCTACAGTAACCCCCACACTTCCCAGCTCATCCCTGCACTGGACGAACTTCATGACGTACTTGGGTATACTTTCGCCTTTCTCCATTTTTATATTCCTGAGCTTATCCTTGAGCGCCAACTTCCTTTGGTCGCTCTTTCTTTGGAACAAGTTTGTCAAAGCTTTCCACATCAAGAATGGAGAAGATTTACCATGAAGGCTGGACACTATGTGATCCTTCACACCTTCCAACAGAATCCTTCGACATTTTTCTATCTTCTTTTGCCATGCGTCAAGTGCGGCAACATCGCTAGAAGCAAGTTTTGGAATTTCTGCATCTATGAACTCCTTCAACCCATTATCCTCCAGCACTGCCTCCATCCTATCCTTCCATGCAATATAATTCGAGCTGCCCTCAAGGGAATACTCCAATCGTAATCCGTTGAAAGACATCTCAACTTCGACAGCAAGAAAACATTGTTGCAAATTCGAATTCCACCGGCACAAAACTCAACAGCTTCAATGCTTTGTAATTGATCCAATGATCAATATCGCTATGATACCATGTAGAAATTATATAATTGATATGTTATACGTCCGAGATTCTCCTGATCACAGACTATTTGACTTCATGCACAATACAGAATCTCTTCTACAATTGATCATTAATTGCGGAAATAAAATCAATTTCATGCACATTAAAACCATAAAAATTCACACATATGAACACAGTAATTTATGAGAAATATTAAAGCTAAAAACCCCCAACTATCTGTATATTATATGTCATAGAGATCATGTAACAATCATCATACAAAGCTCATCACAAGCTCTCACTACAATCTCCAATTGCTACACACTAATCAGGTCCGATCTAGCAAATCCCATGAACCGATCTCTGCCACCTACTAGCCTGCCTCTACTTCGCAATCACTGCTGAAGAATGGCTCTAAATGAACTCGAATTGGTCCTGCCTTTCTCACGCAATCCTCATTGGCATCTCCAACCACTGTGTGTTGCAAATCATGCAACACTATAGTCACAATTTATAGTCACACTGCTCTTTCACCTACCTCTTCACTGGTCTCCACTGAAACTGTCCATGCATTGTAGTTAACTGATGTATTCTTCAGTTGATTAATGATTTAATAATTAGTGAATTAATTAATAATTAATTCACACCACTCTCACTAGTGTATCAATCAGTTAGACTAGATACAACTAGCTCAACTGTGTCTAACTGAGTTAAACTAAACACAACTCCATTAAATACTTCTACTAACTCCACCAAACTCTGTCACATGAGTTCTAACTAAAGTCTCCATGCAATAGCTCCACTTAACCCTAAGGAATAGCGTAATTCCTTCTGTCAGCTCCTGTGCCACATCTGTGCACTTAACTGAAGTGCTCCAAGAGAATAAGATAATGTTTATAGTCCAAATATTATTAAGAGCTAATAATATTCGACATCTATTTTAGACTGGCAATCTAAAAATAGATTCTGCCCAATATGTCTAAAAATAGAAGTCCATCTATTTTTCCAACTTGACCAACCATCCACAAATAGCACCCTGCAACTCATAGAATATGATCGACATGTCTAAAAATAGACTTGCGCCAAAAATAGCCTGCGTGCCCACTTAGTGAAGGTGAATTCTTTCCACTAAGCTCATCATCTTGTTGCAATCTCAACACTTTACTTGGATTTGTACCTTTAAGTCCAACTCAAAGATACTCAACTTCTCCTCGTCGCAAAGTCCTTATCCTCTTGTCGATAATTGTGTCCTCCTACAACTCGTTGAGCTACTCTGGTGAAATTTTTTTAATGGAAGGTACCTAACTTTTCTCTTATGGATCTTCAATAAATTAAGGTTCATACAATCTCAAGTTTTCCACATTTACGATGAAATAGATCTGCATATAAGATGGTAGATCTAGGCGAAAAGCATTGTCACCAATTTTGTAATGAATTTTGAAAGGACCATATCTAATTGGTTTCAACTTTTTACCTTCCCCTTGAAGTATTTATTTGCTGATGTACAACCATAATTGATCACCAACTTAAAACTATGCTCAACTTGATGCTTTTCGTGCCTCACTTTATATTTTGCTTGGCTCTTTTCCAGTTGTTCCTGTAGTTCCTGGTGAATTTCCTGGATCTGTTTAATGAACTTGGTTTCTTTGTCCACATCGATGTGTCCATCAACTGCTATGTCTTTACCAAAGAAAAAATTCAAGGGAGAGTTTGGTACAAAACCAAAATAAGTCTCAAATGGAGATCTTTGAGTAGAAGAATGTTTTGCATGGTTGTAAGCATAATGTACATAACACAAATGCTCATCCCAAGGCTTGGGATGCTTGCTACAATAACCTCGAAGCAATTGTACCACTGTCATGTTTACCACTTCTATTTGGCTGTCTGTTTGTGTATGAAATTTCATGCTCTTCTTTAACCTTGTGTCAATGAGTTCTCATAAACTTGACCAAAATTTCCCGACAAATCGCGAATCTCGATCAGATACAATAGAAGTGGGTAACCCAAAATGAACCCATACATTTTGAAAGAACAAATTTGCAGTTTTTTCAGCTATGACATATTTAGTACATGGTGTCAAAATACACATCTTACTGAACCTATCCACAACTACATACAAATAATCATGACCTTTTCTAGACATTGGCAATCCCCCAAAAAAATCCATGGATAAAATTTCCCAAGGACGAGAAGGAATTGGAAGTGGATTGTACAAGCCTAATTTTTAGTTACTTGGCTTGCTTATAGCACACATAATACATCCTTTAATATATCTTGAAACTATTTCATTCGTTCGTGGCCTATAACAGGATCTTTGTAATTGTGCAATTGTTTTACTTACACCAAAGTGACCTGAAATTAGCAAAGTATGTGCTTCTTGAATCACATTAACTCTTTCCATTTGTGGAATGCATAATTTTCCCAAATGATATAAGAGTTTGTCCTTTATGAAATAATCCAATTATTCTACTTTCTTTCCATGAGTTAAAGTTTCATATACATCCTTAAAATATGTGTCTTGAGCATAATGTTCAATATAGCTTTCGTGCATTACTGAATTATGCTTAAGAATTGTGAATGCATTTATGATTGGTCTTGATAACATGTCTGCAACCTTATTATGTATACCTTTCTTATATTTGATTACAAGATGAAATTTCTGTAAGAAACCCATCCAAAGATAGTGTCTTGATTGTTGCAATTTAGTTTGTGAGTGTAGATATTGTAGTGGTTGATGATCTGTATGTATGATTTTTTCTTTTCCCATTATGTAATGTTTCCAATTTTTAACACTCTTTACTAATGCATATAATTATTTATCGTGTGTAGGATAGTTAACCACTACTGATGTGAATGTCTCAGAATGAAAGCATATAGGATTTTTGTGCTGCATCAACACTGCCCCCATGGCATATTCACTTGCATCTGTCTCAATCTCAAATGGATGCTGAAGATCTTGCAGTGCTAGTACTGGCGTTGTACTGATCCTTTCTTTCAATGTGTCGAAGGATTTCTGTTGTTTTCCTCCCCATTGAAACACCTATTTCACACTTGTCAAAGGATGTAGGGGAGCTCCACTCAAATAAAAGTCAGAAATAAAATTTCTCTAGTATTTTGCTGCCTCTAAGAAACTTCTAACTTCTCTAGCAGTATTGGCCTTAGGCCAATTTACAATGACTTCGACCTTAGAGGGATCTATCTTCAATTCACCATCCCCTACAATAGAACCCAAATAATTTAAAGATGTCCTGCCAAATTCACATTTTTACAATTTTACATAGAAATTTTCTCATTTTAACACATCTAAAATCTGCTTTACATTCTTTATATGTTCATCCGATGTCTTACTAAAAACAAGAATATCATCTAAGTAGAGTATTATAAAATCATTTATAAATGGCCTAAAAACATCATTCATGACACACATGAATGTAGCTAGAGCATTGGTCAAGGTGAAAGGCATAACCATCCATTCATATATTCCTTACTTCATTTTGAAAGCAGTCTTCCATACATCTTGTTCTGAAACCCTGATCTGATGGTAGCCGCTTCGCAAGCAGGGAAAATTTGAAGGATGGAAAATTAGTTTTAAGTTTAAAAAATTAGCGAAACTCACTAGTCCCTAATATGCAAACTATAAAATGTTTATTGATGTATTTGTAAAATTATTCAAATTTATAATGATACTATATATATTGTCTATATAATGTTGGTGATTTTTAAGGTAAAATAATTTTATATTTTAAAATTTGGGCGAATCATTTTTATAAAAAAATGGAAATTGACGAACCTTTTTTTTGGAAAAACCATGGAAAATTTTCCCACCTACAAATATTAGCCACTAAAATTTTCCATGTTTGCAAGTCTAACTTAGTGAAGTAAAGTGCATCTTTCAACTGATCTAATAAATCGTCGATACGAGGAAGATGATAACGATTCTTTATTATTATTTTATTTAATGCTCGGAAATAAATGCACATTCTCCACGAACCATCTTTCTTACGTACCAACACAATAGGCGATCTGCATGGTGAAGTTCTTGGTCTAATAAACCCTTGATCAAGAAATTCCTGTAGCTGCTTCTTTATTTCTGCATTCTCTATCATACAAGTATGGAATCCCTAGTACAATTCCACATAGTTTAGTTTTATTACAGACCCAACCCAATGGGTATGGATTTTTATGAGGTTTACTTTCAATACCCATTTTGTTTACAATTGATTCAACAATCAAATTAACTTGAGAGCCACTATCAAACAAAGTATCAATTTTAGTATGCTTGGAAATGACTCTAATATGAAATAGGTCATTTATTTTCCTCTCATCATTTTCATTATCAACAAAATGAGAAGAAGTACTTGTATATGCTTGAGAATTTTTACCTTTATACCTGTAGCTGTAATTGTTGTTTCGTCTCTTGAATCTGACCCCAAATCCTTTTGCATAGTAGCAACATTATTTCGCTCTTTATTTCCAAACTTCTTAGGCTTCAATTCTGGATGTAGTGCCCAACAATGTACCTTATCATGTCCTTCTTTCTTATAGTGAGTGCATGTAGGATTTTCTTTATTTACAGTGCTCGCTTTCCTTTCCTTCCATTTTTGTTTCTTCTTTTCTTTATTCTTGATTTCAATAGATTTAGATGACTTTCCAACATCATGAGATACATTTTTACCCCTAGCTTCTAGATGAGTTTCTTGAACTAATACATCATCTAAGCTAGTCGAATTAAACATCAGTATGGTATGCCTCAAATAACTATGTAGGCCACCTATGTATTTCAATAATGTTTCTAGTGAGTCCAATGATATGCCTAGTGTCAAAGCTCTTTTACGAAATTCCTGAGTATAACTTTGCACGCTTTGACCCTTTAACTGACATAATGTTTTCCAACTCATCATAGCTTGTTGCATATAAGCCAAAGGATGTATTTTTTTTAATAGCAGAAACAAATTCATTCTATGTCAAAATGATTTTACCATGTTTTTGAAGATATTCTTGTGTCTTACCTTCCCAGCAAACAAGTGCGGTTCCTCAAGGACGAAGGCTAGAAAACTGGATCTTCTTTATTTCTAAATCAACTTTCTATACCCTGCTATAAACTTCAATTTGTCTTATCCAATTATCAAGCTTTTCAGCGTTAAGCTCACCATCATAAATTGGAAAATCAAATTTTACATCTAATTTGATCAAAGAGGATTTCTTACTCTTCTTCTTTTTAGAAGAACTAGATTTATGAGAAGAAGACGATGACGACGATGATGGTGATGATGGAGGAGATGGTGGAAATAATGAAATAGGCTTTTCACCTAATTCTTTGTCTGGATTAGGTGATGAAGTGCCTTCACCTTTGTTCTTTTTAAATTATTTATACATCTCTTCTACCATAGCACGTATTGTCATGAAGTTATCCAAGAATTGAGCTTATGTTCCCAATACGTTTTCTTCCGTCATCTTCTTATGTGAAAATACCCTTCCAATCTTTGGATTTGCTTCAATAAGTTATCCTTCTCATCACTTGGAATTTGACCTAGTAAGCATTTAATCTTCACATGACACTATTAAACCCTTAAAAATTTAACCTTAAGCTCTTATACCATTTGATCTATATTTATGAAAAAGGTATTATTGACGTCTATGTGAGCAGCTTATGTTACTGAGTGAAATAGATCGATAAGATTGCAAATAACATAAGCAACATAAGAAAATGAAAACACAGTCAAACACATTAACACAATGAGAAATTAATGACGGAGTTCACTAGACTTCCTGGCTACGTCTCTGGGTTCTTCGCTTCCAGTGCTGACTTCTTTATTTTTTCTTCAAAATGATTTTAAAGGTATGAGCTAAAAAACATAAACTCAAATGAGAAAATTGACCTCACCATTGCGAACAGCTCGAAATTTTGGTCAAAATGAGTATAAACTTGCCTATATTTCGCCACCGTGACCTCCAAACACCCTGGAGAAATGGAAAACCACCTTTTCCCTGCACAAAACCACTTTCCCTGCATAAAAACCACCTTCTCTGTTGCAATACCACCTCAGACTACGTGCACTGGTGGTTTCACTCGTTCACACTGTGTTGCGTAGAAATGAGTTTTCGGTGGCTTGATACATAAGCTCAACATATCAGCGCAATTGGTTAGCACTCTTGTGCAAATTCATTGCATCAGGGAAAATTTTAAGGGTGAATTTTAGCCCAATGGCGAATTTTAAGGGATTTTAAATTTTAATAAGGCGAATTTCTTATATAAAACCCATTTTCTATAGTTTAATAAAGTTAGTCCAATAATTATTTTAAAAATAATTAATTATTAAATATTAGCTGACCCAAAAAAAGCGCATAAAACTGAAAAAATTGAAATTCGTCCCCGATTTTCTTTGGTGGAACAGATTTCCATGGCATTCACCTGGATTTACAGGGTCGGAGGAAGGGGTTAGAGTGATTTGCCCTATTTTTTCACTGCGCATGAGTGGTTGAATGGTTGGATTCACCAAGGGATAGGCGCGTTGGGCGATGTCGTGGATCTGCTCAGTTGCATGCATTGACGAGGGCAACTGGTTCCACAGTAGCTGGTTAAAAGGGGCGAGACAATTCAGAATGCCGTGAAAACAAGAGTTGAATTGGGTGCCCCTCTTATTGGAAGACAGGGAGGACTGTTAAAATATGCGGTTCCTATGAATAATGTGGGTACAACAATGCGAGGAGTGCCACAGAAATTCAATGGTATTGGAGCTTCTAAATTTGTGCCAAGGTTGTTGCTTCTGATGATGCCAATGCCATGAAAATGATAAAAAAGAATGTGGGCAACGCTGAAAAACCACAGAAACTGGATGATGACTTGGTCATAACCTCAACAGAACGCCTAGGGCCTGATCTGAGTGTTCTTCCAAAGGAAAGATCGGGGATATTAAGGTCCCTTTCCTCAGGAATCAGTGTGCCAAAGACCGTGGAAGATAGTATGTCAATGTTGCCACCAGCATTTGGGTTAGTTGGTATGGATCACAACATTAAAATATCTCCTTTACTTAAAATAGACTCACTTCCTTGTATATGTAGGAATCTTAACTAGTTCTGTGGTTTTGATTTACTTCTCTTCATGTTGAAGTTTGCATATTGCTTTTAGTTGCTCAAACTATGCTCATGAAGGGGTTTGCAATTTTTCTCTGTAGAGTCCTCTCAAATTATTGCAATTAAGGTAGCCTTGCATTTTTCTGCAGTACCGAAAACTGTAATATGCCGTGAAGAAGAGCTCAAAAAAGTCTTAGAGTTCTGTAAGATGTGTATAGAAAAAAAGAAAGTTGGAAGCATGTATGTATGTGGATGTCCTGGAACTGGGAAGTCTTTGCTTTTGGAGAAAGTCAATTTTTTGTCTATTGAATGGGCTAAAGAGGTAGGTAAACAGTCCTTTGGTATATTTCTTTTCTAATTAGATTTCTATTTTCTGGTTTCGAAGATTCCACTGAGGCATATAGTGGACTTATTCGTGTCATCTGATAGATAACTTTCTATATCTAGAACCTTTGTTCTATGTTACAAAGGTGAGGATATCGGTTTCATTAGTGGGAAATGTTATCAGTCAGGGATGAAAACTGAGTTTCTTATGATTTGATTTCAAAAGTTGACTCTACATGTGATCAGGTTGGGATGCCACCCCCCACTTCAGTGTTTGTTAACTGCACTTCTTTGACAAACACTTCAGACATATTCAGCAAGGTAAGTACAAGAAAAAATCAAGGGATTGCTCCAATGAATGACAGCCCCAATTTTAACATTTTACATTCAGAATAGACTTAAGAAATACACAATGAAGGATAGTTGAATTACACTGATGAGAACATGTTGGATTGATATGCTATATTAATTGACATTATGCTTCTATAACAGATATTGGAGCAATGCCAAGGAAATAAAAAATGCTCGGTAAATAGCTCTCCATTTCAGGAGTTGAAAAGCTTTCTGTGTGAGAAGAAATAGTCATATTCCAAAAAGATAATGTAAGAATTATATATTAGTAGCATTTTTTTGTAAATTAACTCCTTCCTATGTGTTTTCTTGTTAAATTTTGATGTGCAAGATAAGTATTTCTATTGAGCCTTTGACAATCAAATATGCAATGTTAAAGCCAAACACTTTATAAGTCCTCATTGATGTATTTCTGTTTTTGGTAAATTTTCTTATAGTATGTAAACAAGTCAACTTCATCGTGATCTCTTAGTGCATGCAAACAATTCAACTTCATTGGTGTTCTAATTCTACTCTGCTATCTTATGAAAAGGTTTCTGATTATCGATGAGATGGATTATTTGATTTCAAAAGATCAAGCTGTGCTTTATGATCTCTTTAGGCTTCCAACATTCCCAAATTCACACTGTATGCTGATAGGTAAGCTGAAGAGTAGTGGATAAGCTAGACATATTTTTCTTGTTTACTACTCACAGACATCATGAATTATATTTTTATTGAATGGTTTGTAAGAGAAAATCCCTGATGGATCTGTTTGTGTAGGAATTTCAAATGCAATAGACTTGACTGATCGGTTTCTTCCCAAATTATAGTCCTTAAATTGTATGAACTATTGCCCTTTGCATCATTTTATGATCAGTGTAATATTCACACATGATTAAGGGTGGGATCATAGGAGTTGGAAATTACTAGACTTGGTATTGAAAATGATAAAAAATGCACAATAGGCATGTGTCAGTGTTGAATTTATACAAAGAGAATGAAAACATGCAGTTTCTTTAATTCTAGTAGTTGGTTAGTTTTGATATTGAATTTTTTAAAGATGCTCCCTTAATACTGCAGTGTCAAGTCTCTTCCACCTATTTAGAGGTGGGATGCTGCATACATTGTACAATCACCTAGTTCGACTAAATGGTCCTTAGGGTAGATCAATGGTCCCTTTGCAGGTGGTGCATTGGCCACTTCTTTTGAGGATTTAACCTTGGTGTGGTCCATAACAGTGCTTTCTTTCACTGACCTGGGTTTCCTTTCATGGTTGATATTGGAATTTTTGGTCATGAACTATTTGATGATAGAGTTGATTAGTTTGGTCACTGGTGATGAATCCCTTCAGTTGTACCTTGTGAGGTTATGTGAGTGTCAAGGATCGCCTCTTGATTGGTCTATCCATATGATAAACAAGACATTGTTATTGCCTAAATTAATTGAAGGATTTTCCATTTGAATTCTTGGGTGTTGGCTTTTATTTGTTTACAATAGATAGATTTCATACCATCCTTAGATCAAAAATTTCTTTTTGGCAGGTAAACCTCTGGTTATGACATTTTGTGCCTATTCAAAAGATCAAATACCGAAGATACTCCAGCAGAGGCTAATGGAAATTCATTATTGTTTGATTGGAGATGCCCTTTTGTAGTTGACTGAAAATATTCTTGTATACATCTTTATGGGCATAGTATGAAAAATGCAGCCAAAAATGCTGGACATTCATTTATATTTCTCATTCCTAAGGGAATTGTCTATAATTTTTACGATTACAGTGATTTGACCTTTTCTTAGCTTACATATGGTGAAATTTCACTTGGTTTTAGGGTCTCCCATGTCAAATATTTCAACCGGAGGCATTGCCAATTGGAGCTTTGTGCAAGCGTAAGTTACTACCTGTCCAGTTAAAATTTTATTCAAGAGATTCAAGTGCTCTGCTTTTGATTTGAAAATTTATGTCTTTTATCTTTTTAACTTGAATAAGGATATTTACATTAACAATACATGAAAATACAAAAATGCCCCAGTCATACATTTAAGTGTAGGAGATTCTTTATTTGTAATACATTTGTCCAAAGACATGCTGATATCTTGATATATTCAGCCTGATATAGAGGAAAGTTAAACCTTCTGTTTCATTATAGTATATGCAAAGGTTCAACAATGTAATAAACGATGGGTAAAGAATTTAAGTTTAGAGATGAACTGCCTTTTAAAAAATTGGAAGAAGAGTTTGCATACTCGTTGTCTTCATCCAGTCCTTTTCAGTTGTCTGACCAATACTGTAGTATGCATTTTTTCCATATATGTTGGAACCCGTTTGGCTCCCTTTGGAGTCTTTCAAGATTTCAATTATAGCCCAGATTCTGTCCACCCACTCCAACTATGTCACATTTTCCCTGCCCCTTGGCTCATCCTTTTGTTGATGGAGGTGACCTTCTAAATCTATTCTAGAGATTAGGGGTAGCATGAGGAAAGTGCTCCCTTGAAAAACAATAAGGTTATTCAAGTGGCTCTGACATAACAACCAGTCAGGAAGAGGAAGCTTGCCTTCAGGAAGTTTGTATAAATTTGCTGAATAATAATTAATTATCCACCGAGACTATCCTGATCACATACAATTCGAATTCATATGCAACACATAATCTCTTCCACTCAGATCAACTTAGATCATCACACATGCGGAAATAAAATCAAGCGATAACACATCAAATCATCATACACATTAACACAGTATGTATGGGGAAAGCTTATAGCTGAAAACCCCGCAGCTATTGTGTATATTATAATGGAGAAATCAAGTAACAAACTCGGTACAATACTCCTCACAAGTACTCAGTACTTTCTCATACAGTTACCCACAATCTAGCTCAGTTTTGAACAAGTTACTGGTTCAAAACTCATCGCCAATTGCCTTGCCTCTATTGCGTGTTTCAATGCTATGGGATGGCCTCTTTATATAGATAAACCACCAGCCTGAACTGCGCAATCCTCATGGGCTTACTCCACCTATCTGTGTGTTGCAAATAACAACAGTATAGTCACAACTGATAGCTAACTCCACCCTTTCATCTACCTCTTTCACTGATCTCCACTGAACTGATCATACACTGTAGTGAACTGATGTGTTCTTGAGTTGAATAATGAGTTACTAATTAATGAATTAAATAATATTTAATTCACTCCACTCATAACTAATTGATTAGCTAGTTAAACTAATCTCAACTAGTTCAACTAAAATAAAAAGAACACAACTCCACTATCTGTCTCATTAACTCCTCCAAACTTCTGCCACTGAAGTCCAACTGAAGTCAACCATGCATGATGCCATCAAACCCTTGGGAACCACGTGATTCCTCTGTCAGATGCATGAGCCACTTCTGTAGCTCGAACTGAAGTGCTCCAAGAGAGTAAACTGCTGTTTATAGTCTAAATATTATTGAGGGTAAATAATATTTGACTTCCCTGTTTTAAGGAGAGGCAGTCTAAAAATAGACTTCGACCTCTTTGACCTCAAAAATAGAGTCTCATCTATTTTTACCAACATGACACATACTTCAAGAATCTCAAACTGGAATCCCCGAACCATGCTCCATATGTCTAAAAATAGACATAGTCTAAAAATAGATTTTGCGCCAGAATTTGCCTGCGGGCCCACTTAGTGAAGGCGACTTCATTTCACTAAGCTCCATCATCTTGCTGCATTCTCAACACAGTTAATGTAATTATGACAATTACTTGCCAATTCTCTCTCCCAGGCTCTAGCTACTACATTATTTCCCAGTTTGCCGCACCTAGTTGTTAACATTATATGTTATATGGAAAATCTAATTGGACTAAGTACCTTCATAGTTGATTTGCTAATGCTTTCCAAATTAATCTTACAGGATAGAAGTCCCCTCTACTTTGTAAATTAGAATTTAGTTATATTTGGTAAGTTGGAGGATCCTGTTCATGTTTTTTTGGATAATGGTTCCTTCTTGCACCATAGTAGTGAGCATCCACCTCTATAAAAAAGTGACACTATTTACTTTGTTGGGAGTCTGACCAAACTCATGTAAAGAACCATGACAGTTAAGCTGGCCTCCTTGAGGGAGTATACAACAGGCCACTTTTTGTGGGATTTAAACCCTGGCAATGGCTTTAACAATGCCAATTTTCACTAACCTTGCCTGCCTCTTGTGGCTGGTTCCTATAATGTTATTGTCTACTCCTTCCAACTATTGTTTATGAACATCAGAAACTAGCTATCTGGCAAGCATGTCTTCTATAGTTCTAATTCTATGATCTCACGAAATTGACATCTTTCATGAAAGTGCCCTTTCGTTGTTGTGATCTACACAGCCAGTTCTGATCCAAAAGTTGTTAATTCTCCCAACAATTTATTATTTGCCTTTGTGAAATGCTTCTTGATTCCAATTTTTCCATAAGAAGGAGATGCCTATCAGTTTGATCATATTCCACTCTTTACCTATTTATCCCTAGAAAGGACCCTTTTCTAATGAGGGGCAACAAAAAGTATTGTGCTTAACAACAATCCAGGTCCTTAAAACTTTGGTAACCTTGCAGTTCCACATACCATAATTAACCATTTCTGACTTGTGACAAACCATGTAATATGAATTTGTAAAGCCAGTATGATGTAGTTGATCCACAAATGCTAAAGTGTTATGAAGAACCATCCATCCAGGTACACTTTAGAGCTAAAAGAAGAATTTTACTTCTAGATACCTTGAATTGTTATTTGGGCATACACTCGGATACACGGCCCATAAGTTGCTTATCTTTATTCTCAGACATTAAGATAATTATTTTCTTGCAAGTTTCTTGTAGTCTTCGTGGACCTGTAGGACAGCACTCAACATGGCTTTCTTTTGTCGTTTTCTATCCTAAATTTCCATAGAACTGAAGGATTTTAGCTTCTAAATTTTGGTTCTGCATTTTATATAAGTCAGCTGCTTTTATTTGCTTGCATGTTGTTGAACGGTAATGGAGTAAATGAGCATTGTTTAGAACTTGAATGTTATGAAAAACTCAGTTATCTAAAATAAATTCATGCTGAGAACTGGCTTTTTGAATTTTCAAGCATAGAGGCATAATGAGAGAACTTCAAAAGAGGAAATCCCTCTACTTTTTATAAAGACCAGCAAGCATTGATGAATGAAAATCGCTCTATCTCACTCATTATTTATTTTCAGGCTATTGATTATTTTTTATTGTGCCATGGTCCTTTATTTGTGGGCCACATCAACAATATTGCTTGTTTATTTATTTCTTTATGTTATTTTCAGCCTTTTCTAAAAGCAGTGCTTGCACTTCCACATTGTATTCATACTGATTATACTCTTTCAGTTCCACTGACCTACTTATCAATGTGATCATTTGTTGGACTCTAATAAATTATCATATCTTTTACAAATTTTACTTTTAGTTTTAAACAGTTGTGAATACTCTAATGCTTAATTTCTTTGGACACTGTAGAAAGTTACTGTTGCATCAGGGGATATGCGCAAAGCTCTTCATGTTTGCAGGTAGAATATTTCCCCCAGTCTGATAAGTGTTGTCCATGAGTGTTCTTGTCAAGTTAAATAAAAATCTATAGTCAATTGATATGTCCACTCCAAATACTATTTAGTATTAACTGTCTTGACATGTAAATATATATCTGGATTTTGTCTTGACATATGCTTGGGATGCTTAGGTAACCTTTTTTGTGGAGAATTTTTTTCCAGGCTACAGAGCTTGGGGAAACCCCCAATGTACTTCCCTTCATTGTGAGGGTGGTACCTAGGATAAAACCTAGAATCTTCAGCTCACAAGGCCAGTCAAGAACAAGATTCAACGTCATTACAACAATATATTTGTTAGGAGCTCAACAGGCCACTCATGGGAATTGAAACTGGGTGGGAAGGATAATGATGATTCCTCCCAACCACTAGAGATCAACCCAATTAACAACTTTCTTTGTGGAGCTTATAGTCAATATCATGATAATCACATTTTTTTTAAGAAAATTCATTCTACTCTTTGAATAATTTAAAGCACATTATTTTGACAAGGCTAGGAGACTAGGAACCTTTTTTATTGTATTTAAAACAATTATTTGTCGTCTTTGTCAGGAAAACTAGTTTTGTTTGTAGTTTTAATATTTATCAGTACTGAAAGTTTCAACTTATTATATTCTATTCATTTTGGATCATGACAGAGGTGCTGTTGAGATGCTTGAAGCAGAATTAACCAGTGGGATACATGAGTTGGATAATATTTTTCATGAGAAGTCAATGACCAATGGATTGAATCTACCGCCTGAACGATTAACGAAGCAAGAAATAAATATGGTGAGCATTCTTCTTGTTTTTTTCTTTCACGATGATGGATATATTTTGAACTAGAAAAAGCTGCAGCCGAACTGGACAATGGTGTAAAACACACACACACACACATATTAGAAGCAAGAAATAAATATGGTGAGCATTCTTCTTGTTTTTTCCACAATGATGGATATATTTTGAACTAGAAAAAGCTGCAGCTAAACTGGACAATGGTATAATACACACACACACATATATATTATTGTTTTTCTGCAGCCTGAGACATTATTGTATCCAAAATTCCCTATTCTTGCCCACCCTATTCTATTCTCTGTCGGCTTCGAAGGAATATTTCCTTGCAAAATGAAACAATGACAAAATACTATATATATAAAAAACAGATTAGAAATGCTCTAAAGTTTTAGTCCCACTTGAGTCCCCATTGTTTCTTTTGTTGAGTGCATTTACATGTCAAATTATTCCACAGGGTTGATTTCACTTGTAGGATCCTCCAGTTTTGGTTTTGGAGTGTTAGATGCACAAATCCTCATCCCTGGCCATGGGAAAGTTGCAAAATGAGGAGTCCTAAAAAATTTAGAAGTTGACGGGGTAGGAGATGAAACCATCTCCTATGGGAGGTAGAGGTGACTCGAGATTCTACTAACTAGGGATTTTAGAGAACCAATCTGAAACTCTAGCTTCAATCTGCATGAAGTTGGTGATCTCCTTCATTTCCTTAAGGTTCTGTAGTTAGGGTGTAGTTTCCATTGCACATGGACCTTTGCCCTATTTTTGGCTTCTAATGTACTGTCACAATCCTCTTGCTATTGATTGCAGTAAATGGTGAAATTCATCACACATCATTGGGTTTGGACAACCTCAATCTCACAACACTTAACCCCTTGTTGAACCTCTCAAAATTCATACAAGTTGCATCATTTATGCCTACAATGATAGTGGCCCATTTTTACTGAAGAGAAATACAAGTTCCAGATTGGGTTACCCCTCACCTTAGCACTGCAAAGAGTTGTCTTGGGATTTAACAAAATTCCACCACATTATTCCTAGAGCAGAATACCCTTGCTTGCTACTAGTGTTAGAATGTTGTACAAGTCGAGAATAGGGGTGAAATCAATGGAATTGAGTCCTTCCAGAATTGACATAAAAATAAACCCACATACATTTTCCAATTCAACCATTGTATTGAACATAAGCTCACATGTCGATGAGAGAGTAGTATGGACTCTGGAGTAATGGGTGTTGGTGGAGACTTAACTCCCCATCTCTTGGAGCTTGCATGAGAGGGCACTTGTTGGTGTGTGCACTATGACATAACCTTCATAATGAGTGGCCATTTCAAGGGAGGGGCATGAAATATGAAGCCCCTCGTTTACTTTATGGAAACCTTCATTCAAACTTGCTCTTTTGTAATTGCAAAACATGAAAAAAATTATGTTTTTGTGAAGTATTGAACCAATCCAATAGTTCTTTGTGTTACATGAGATAGTTTGAAGTTCTAGAGAGGGGTTTGATGAAACAACTGCATGGCTATTGAAGAATCCCCAATTTCTATCTGATGGCATGCCTTCTTACTAAACCCACATTAACACTCTTGTGTATATAAAACTGCACTTCCAGTTTTTGCCCCAATAATGTTAAATCTGGCAAACTCAATAATTTCAATGCGGAAGAAATTTTCTTCATTCACTGGTCTATAGGTGACGTGGATATCATGGCAATCCATGTGCAAATTGTGCTTCTAGAATTTACCATAAGATCACATTGTTGTATGAACCCTATATATTTTTTAGCATGCCAGTTAGTGAAAACTGTTACTGCACAAGGCAAGTTGTTTATAAAGTTAACCTGCAGGATACTTTGACAAGAATACTTTCCTTTTGTAGGTCCTTAGCAGTCCCTCAGCTACTCTCTACAATTGCATCATGGCAATCCATGTGCAAATTTTGCTTCTGGAAGCTATAATAAGATCACATTGTTGTATGAGCCCTGTATATTTTGTAGCATGCCAGTTAGTGAAAACTATTACTGCACAAGGCAAGCTGTTTAGAAAGTCAACCTGCAGGGTGATTTCACTAGAATAATTTCCTTTTGTAGGTCCTTAGAATTACCTCAGCTTCTCTCTACAGTTGCATCATGGCAATCCATGTGCAAATTGTGCTTCTGGAAGCTACAATAAGATCACATTGTTGTATGGGCCCTATATATTTTTTTGCATGCCAGTTAGTGAAAACTGTTACTGCACAAGGCAAGATGTTTAGAAAGTCAACCTGCAGGGTACTTCGACTAGAATACTTTCCTTTTGTTGGCCCTTAGCAGTCACCTCAGCTGCTCTCTACAGTTGTAGAAGACAGAGCTCAATCCCTACCTACAAATGCTTTTTGCAAGTAGCCCTTGGCATATTTGTATTTCTGCACTTGTACAACATGATAAAGTTGTCACCATCAATGATATGTTCATGTTGTTTCATCTAGATTACTGTGGAATGGGCTCTTCAAAGTTTTCCTGTAATAATGGAAACTGATAATATTATATCAAATGCTTGAAACTGTTTTGTAGGTAAGAATTGATCATATGGCCAGAGCATTGGCAAAAACATTCTGGTCAGCTGTTGTTGACACAATACAATATTTACCATGACATCAACAGGTATTATTTTAATTTTTCTTTAAACAGGTATGCTTTTAAATCTTCTTTAGCAAGGAATTGTAGGCTAGTATTATCAAATTGTGAAAGGAATGTGACATTGAATTAATTATTGTACAGATAGTGCTATGTTCAGCAGTTAAGTTTTTTCGACGTTGGAAGAAAGATGCCACACTAGGAGAGGTAAATTTTGTTTGATTTTCTATTGTTAAATCTATTTTGCTTCTTTGTGCCTTTGGTTTTGTAGCTCATTATTTGTTGGAATGAGCATCTTACATGATGACATGTTTAATAATTTATTTGTATTTCATACCATAATTTTACCTTATGCATGAGCTGCGAATTTTGAAATGTTGGGACACGATTCTCTTGGTTCTGTTAGGTATCCTGTGTGTTTTATTATTATTATTATTATTATTTGTGACTTGTTTCATTTGTTCATCATATATTTCTTCCGATGCAGCTGAATGCAGCCTACTTGGACTTCTGTAAAACAACTTCAATGTACCCTCTCACTGGTCCTGAGTTTTCAAGCATGTGTAGGGTGCTTAGTGATCAGGTATGCATTTGAACCCTTAAAATATGAGTCAAAAGGGCTACTAGCTTTTGATATGAATGAAATGTGTTAAATATTATGTGGGTTGCAAACTAGGCCCTTCTTAACCTTGGTCAATCCCGAGAAGATAGGCTAAGGAAAGTGACCTTAAGAGTAGATGAAGGAGATGTAAATTTTTCCTTACAAGTATACAACTCTACCACATTTCTAACAAGTTCAACATACATTCTCTTTATTTGGATCCTTTCATACGTTCTCTAGATTATTTTAGGTTGCTCTTCATATTGGATACTTGTGGATCATGAGTTGTTGAAACTCAAATTGTAGGGAATATGGTTCTTCAGAAACTGTCTTCAATAATGCAACAGTTGGAAGGTAGATTTTGCAGAGATTTATTCATTTTCATTCATCTTAAGATATCTTCATTAATCAACTAAAGTTCTCAAGATGCAAGGTATCTAAATGAAATCTTCCTTTTCGTCAATTCATCTCAATGGATAATTACTATTTTAATTTTTAAGGTTGCTTGTATTGAATCTTAGAAAACAAGGAATTGGAAAATGTACATGCAGCATGTACATTCTCTGAAACTTGTCAAGATAAGTTAGTTTCTTGATACTGTTTCTATTAGAAGTTAGAACTTTTTTAGCCTGTAAATATAATAGTAAAATAGGTTATGGTGGACTGAAGTATATTTATTTTCAAGTAATAAATTGCTTAAAAGGTTATCACTTTCTTGCAGGCATTTCCGTTCCATGCATATGTGGATTGCTTCTTATATATGATCTCTTTGTAGCAGCTTTCTTGCATGTCGATCATAGAGAGTAATTTCACGAGTCTGGATTCAAAGGTGATAGTAGGCAATCTATCTATTGCATGAAGTCCATTGCTGTTGTTGTAAGGAATTTGGTGGCAACGATTTTGAGTTAACGAAGCCCCGAATCTCATGGCTAAAATCTATGTATGTTCTTGTAAGGCACCCATGTTCTCACTATGGTTTGGGAGCTCTGCATTGCCGCTGCATATGAATTTTCGATCATCATGGTCTATCTGTGATGCAAGGGCATTAGGCTCTAGAAATACTTTGTAATTTTATAAGACATAGGGGGGTCTTATGTTTTTAAATTCTCATGTAAATATTAGTATTTTGAATAAAATGGTGAGGAATTGTAAATTTTCTCTAACCACTAGAGAACATGAGGAATGTGAAGAGTCAGTTTAGTTACTTTAGGGATTTTTTTCTAAAATTAGGAATTTTGGAATCTTAAGTGTTTGTTGTGTTGTTAAAATAGATGAAGCGATTCATTATCTTCTAAGCCAAAAAGGCATTAAGTATAGAGGTCTGTAGAGTAGAGTTAGGAGCTGTTCAGAGGTAGAGTATTGAGAATAGAAGGGCCACTGATTGAATATCAGGCCAAAGAGGAAGATTGTTGATGTAAGTGCTGTGTGTGTTAATACAGAGTTTAGTTTTCTGAAGATTATGTTTCATTCCTGAATTATGTGTTGTGTGAATGAAATGGAGTTCAATATTGATTGAGTGTGATTGGAAATTTGTGCGAATTGATCGATTCTGAGAGAGGAAGAATTCTGTGTGAGACATTTAAATGTGAATCGAACTTATGTGTTAAATGTGTGAAAGGAGGGTTCGATTCTTTTTGAATTCTTGAGTTATATATGTTATGGAAGTATTTGAATCTCTGTGTGAAGGGTTTTGTTCCGAAAGCATTGGGATTTTCGTTCTAGTCTTGTGAGAATTGAACGCATTTAAATATAAGTATTTGGTTGATGAATTGTTGTGTATTTTATGAGAAGATCTCCATAAAAACAACACACTTTTGACCTTTTGAATGGGCAGCGCAAGCGATTTCTGTATTAGATGACTGGGCATGTTTTTGTTTTGAATTGGGTTGGTTCAATTCACAAGAATCGATATCGATTCTGGTAATTTCGATATTACCGTTTGACCTTTGCGTACGCATCGAACTTTGATTGATGAGTTGCTATCAGAGTAAGGTGAATTGATTCCAAGTATTAGGTGGGTAAGACATGGTTTGAAAGGAGTAATTCACTCTGTTAGGTGAAACCGGAAGGAGAAGAGAAACCTGGAGCTAACGATAAGGCGGAATCGTAATTGGTGAACAGTGAAGGCAGTTTGAGAAACCATTTATGGTTTTCGCAAAACTTAAAAGCGGTAAATGGAATTCCAAGAAAAAGTGCGATCACGATATGCATTATACCCGTCCGATCACGGGCTTGTGGAATCAATGGTGGTCACATCGTCAAGTCGCGAAGGGGTTAATGAGGTAAGAAGACCTGTGGGGCCGAGTGTTATTATATATAATTCGGGTTTAATATGTGTTGAGTAGTTTAGTTATATGGAAAATATGTGCGGATTATTTGATGTGCATTGATGCATTATGTAATGCCGAGGGTTTAAACTCAAGGTCGAGGATTAATTTAGGCGTTGATATATATTATGTGATGGCGGCCACGGACATATATAGTTAATGAGGTATGGTGAGCAGTTAATTTAATTGAAGGTTAATGGATATGTGGGACCCAATGGCTTAAGGTATGGTGAGCGTTTATGTTGTTGGTGTCTTGTATAAAGTCAAGAATTTATTACAATGTTCCTTGACATTTGAATGGAAGCGTAGTATATATTCATATATTATGGTTGAACTGTATGCGTGGGTCGAACTCTTATAAGGTGAATTTAAGCACATGAAGGGTTTGTGTTACATGGTTTTATAATCATTGTTCAAGAAATAAAGCTTCCACAAGGGATATTGAATCTGGCTAGATGGTTTGGTTCTTAATAACCATGAGTTCAAAATTTGCTTCTGTGTAGTTTAAGATAGCTAGGTCGAAAAGGAAATTGTCGGGGTTGCAGATTTAAAATTGTTTGGGGAAGAGATTTGGAATGCATTTTGTATACGAACAAAGAGTGTGATGTGGGTTAAGTAGGTAAGCCCGGGCATCAATCTGCTTATCACAGAAGGCACACCTCTATTATTGTTTTCACATAGCCCATAAACAATAATATGCCTCAACTTTATAGGTTGGTGAAAAATTTAATTTATCTGGATCATTGATTAAAGTTATAAACCCATTACAATCAATCCCTTTGCTGCTTTCATCTAAACAACACGAAGCCTGTTAATCTCTTGGTTCATCAGGAGCTAGGGATGAGCCTCACCATCTCTATGTACTGCAAGTAAACTGCAAGGCCCAAGCAATTATTGATTCTTTAAACAATAACCAATTGTGACTTCATGTGATTCATTTCGAGGGCATTTTAAGATTTCAGTGTATATTGGATAAATAATGGAAGGGAAGAATGAGGGTAAATGAGAGTACAGGTCAAATAAGGACACTTTTAATTTAATGATGAGAGCTTCAGTCCCAATGGAGCTTGGGACGAGCCTTGATGTCTTTACCTACTGTAACCAATTATTGATTCTTTTATTAATACCCAAATGGGACTTGAAGGTGATTTGGTTCCAGGACAGCTTAAGCTTTCAGTGCATGTAATATACGTAAGAGAATCACAGAACGAGGGGAAATGAATACAGGTCAAGGTAAGGACACTTTTAAAATGACTATGAATGCTCAAGTTCCAAAGGTAAAGTCCATCATAGAAATTTATGAAATTTCAAATATCGCCTAAAGCCAGCCTTTTATATGTTTTTCACTGCTTTTGAAATGCATAAACCGTAACGTTGCATACCTCTACAATAATTATAAAATCTTCCACCAACATGTAACTCTGTTCAGGAGCAGCAGATTTACTGGTTTACAAAGAAGACTAATACTTGAAATTTTTGACTCTGAAAGTGCCATTAATTTTCTAGAATTGTAAAATTATATTATTTTGCAGAAAAACTCAGATAAGAGAAATTGTAATTTCATGCCTTCATCCGTTACGATTGATTTGAAATGTTTTATCAAAAAAAGAGATTAATACATGAAATGACCTCCAATTTTTTAGAATTATAAAGTTAAAATAAAAATCAATGAATTTGTTATTTTGCAGAAACCGTAATTTCATGCGTCCATTCATTAGGGTTTTGGATGCGTCCATCCATTAGGGTTTTAGAGGTAGCTGCAGTATTAGAGTGGTTAGGTTTATAAACCCAGTCCATCTAGGTGTTATTTCAGCACCATGCAGGCTCCTAATATTGAAATGGGTGAACCCATGCACAGGCAGGTTGGAATTGTTACTCATTTACAATGACAAACGTAATTTTTGAGTCTACAACTCATTCTATACAATCCTATACAATCCAGTATGAGGATATGCAAGTATAAATAATAATAATAATAATTTTCAATCAGACAAAAAAATTAAATAACCATATAAATAAACAATTAAAAATCTATTAACACAACAATTAACTTAGTTGTTAATATTTCACTTTCAGTCTTCAAGTAATAAATAGTAATTACTTCTTGATAAGAGGAAAATGTGTAACTGGTTCAAATTTTAATATAAATATTAATAATGATACAATATAAAAATATACAATTAAAACATTGAAAATTTACCACTATAGATTTATATTAATCACATATTTACCAAGCACTAAAATGGATTAATAGATTAATTGGTGATGTGTAAGTATGTATGTCCCACTTAAAATAAAAATAAAATATTCTCTAAATAAAAAAGCAATGTCCTTTATAATAAAAAGGAAAAACAATATATCCTATGTATTTTTAATTAGTTATCCATATGACCAAGCAATGTCCCTTATAATAAAATGGAAAAGCAATATATCCTATGTATTTTTAATTAGTTATCCATATGACCAAGCAATGTCCCTTATAATAAAAAGGAAAAACAATGTATCCTATGTATTTTTAATCTAATATCATGTAAAGTAATTGGAAGTAAAAAAAATAATGTAAGATGTTTGAACCAATATCAACTTGATATATATTATTATATAGATTTTATTTTTTAAAGAAAATATTTTAATGTCGTATAGAATAAAATATCCAATGTGAGTTATGAATAATATATTTTAATATGAATTAATAAAATGGTTCAATACACATGTTATGTAATCTCTATAATATTCAAAAATACAATTTAAACAGTATAAAATTACACATTGTTTTTTGCTCTCTAAAATAAGTTTGCAACAAAAGAAATTTAATCCCTCTCGGCTCATGTTAGATCCATACTTTAGATGGATCTATGCTGGTAAATTACTCAAAACATTAACTTTATAACAAAGTATTTCATTACACAACATCCATTAACAAACCAAGTTATTACAAAGAATAAGTGTTATTACAAAATGTCTATATCAAATGTTTCGTTGTTCACATTGCATGATTTTATATAATAATTTAACGTCAGATTGGTCCAACGGTAATTTATTCCACCTCAAAAGATTAGCCGTCCATCCTTAAATTAAGGACTTGGTTAGAACCTTTGATGGAGGTCATTGGTCTGCTTATTGCCTATTCAATTTATGGTATTTGAACCTTTGATGGAGGTCATTGGTCTGCTTATTGCTTATTTGGACTTATAAGTTATAACTACCAGATTTGAAAAGATGCATATACTGAAAATGTATCTCTCCTTGTACAAATTTAAAACAAGACATCATTTGTACAACAATACTAGGAGAGCATTGGCAAGTTCTAGAGTGGACCTCCTCTCCAATCAATGGAGCTATCAGGTAAATACAGGGTGCCACTGCTACTACTTGTGGGATTCTGCTACAAACAGATTCATGGCATGGCATGGGCATGACATGGGGAATTCCGAATCGAGTTTTTCTAATGGTTCTCTTCATGTTGATGGTTATAATTTTAACAGATTCAGCAGGGTGGCTGCAACTGGCACACATTCCTTTCAATATCCAGATTTTGAAGGCACAAGAAGGAATAATATTTTGAAGAAGTGAGAAGCAGTTCACCTTATTATAGTTACCATGCTAGGTCTTCCTTTAAGAGATTCCCAGCATAAAATCATTTCCATAAATATGGTTGTGTAAGAGTCGTGATGGTGTTGTAATGTAAATTATGTTTCCATAGTTGAACATCTGAAGTATTTTGCGATATTGTTATTGTACCATGGCACCTGGATCGGATCCAATGTTTATCAACACTTTTTTAATATCATGTTTTCTTTTCTTCCCATTGTTGTTCATTTCTCCTCAAACTCCTCTCCAACCTAAATATTAGTGCTAGTAGTAGCATGAGCAACAACACTACGCTTAGCAGAACTAGAAGAATGTGTTTTCCAAACTACACGAGAACTACTTCCCTCACGAGTCACCATGTGCCATGCTTGGTCTCGGTGGTTCTCTTCCTTCTACTCTTGGTTCAACTACCATATCTTCATTGGAACCAACGCCCCGAACTCCACTAGACAACGATTCACCATTTTGTAGTAGTGATTCGCCATGATTTTACAAGATAATAAAATCTCATGAGAAATTCGCCAAAAAATTATATATACATATTATATTATTAATAAAATCGCCTTCCATTTTTCCTATGTATCATGGGGATTCGCCCATTTATTATATATATAAATTTAGGGGGGTTCTTAAAATTTTCCCTGCATTGCATATATATGTTTTGGAGGTCGGCGGGTCAAAACACCATCCAACCATCCCGTTGAACCTCCAGCAGTTGTGATATATATATGGAATATATATATATATTAATGTTAATATATTGCGGTGGTTCTGAACCATATATCCATCTGTTATAACAATATATACGATGATATATGTGTGGAAATACATATGATAAGGTTATATATGCGGTGGGGTATATGAAATGCAACACTAATATATCAAGGGTCTGGCGATCGTCAGGTTGACCCCAACCATCCGGCCCTTTTCCGGTGGGACCAACCCATCTACAATAAATATAAATCCTTTTCATTCAATACAAAAATACATGGTAGCTCGACCTATGAAACGAATTCCGATGAAAACTTAGCCATTCCGGGAGGTCAGGGGTTCGATCCTCCCTGACCCCCAAAATTTTGGAAATAAGGCCAAATTGGGCAAAATCTGGGCTGCCACGTGTCAGCCCCAGATTGGCCCATTCCAACCAATCACACTTCGACACATCATCGATCCTGCTGAAGTCATCCTGGACATGTGACATATTCCCAGGACGACATGTGTCTTGTTGACATCATCTGACCGTTGACTTTGACCATTGACTTTTACAGTTAACTTTGAATTTTTGTCATTTTTCCCCTAATTTGCCATAAAATTTTACTTGCTATATCTTCGTCAAAAAAACTCAATTTTATGCACCATTCGCACCATTGGAATCCTGTCGACAAGCACTTCAACTTGATTCTATTTTCATCTGCATTTGAAGGCTTTGATATAGAGGGAAAACTGAATCCATTTTGGAAAAAAAATCATGGTAATATGGAGAATAAATGATAATCATTCTTCAATTATAGAGCCCCTTATGCCAACCTTGTTCCTCAATTTTCTAATGTATCTACTAAGAAATTTAAATTCCTTAGCATGTGGAAGAGATCAACCTACTCAAAATTCCAAAGTTGAAGAAGGATCTTCAACTCCATGGGAGAGATGATTTATTTAGGATGATGTTTCCCATCCCATACTCACTGAATCACTATCATTGAGTTTCCAAATATCCTAATTCTTTGAATTTTCTTTTCGATTTCCAGATTTTATCCTTACCAAAGAGCGAGGAAGTGTATATCCTCATGCAAATTGAGACTCGGTTTATTCTTTAAGGCCAAGAATCATCCCTTCCACTCCTACCATCCATGGGTTTCCTCTCAATGCTCCATAGAAGAATAATGGGAATTGATGTTGATTAGCATGCCAATTCTGAAATTTTTCCAGATCTTGTCTAATAGAAATGATTTTTCTTCTAGGTGGACAAAGCCTGAAGTTTCTAGCTTGATTTGATGGATAACCTACCCTAATCCGGTCCCTTTCAATAGAGGTGAGATCTTCTAAATCAGAGGCTTTCAAGTCCCAAGAAGTTATTACTTCGAACATCAGGGTGGTTGCCTTAACAACCACTTTAGAGGGAATGTGTTTCTAATTCTTTAAAATTATGGTGTTTCTTGCCAACCAAATAAAAAAACAAATATATTTAGATACCGTTGACCAACATCTCAAAATTAAGGAAGAACACTTTCAGGACCATGGGAATTTACTTTTCTAGGTTACAAACATTTCCACCCATTCACTTTGAATTTCTTCTAGTCTAATTAAACTCGCAAAGGCCACTTGCTAGACCTCCAAGGAGAAGGAGTAATGTTTAAATAAATGATGTATGTTTTCTTTCACAACCATGCATAGAGGGCATTGAGACGGGCCTTGAATATTCCCTTTTTATATGTTTTTTGTTGTTAATATTTTTTTATCAACTAGAATCCAACAAAATATATTAATATTTTGGATGTCATCCCTTTGCGAGATTGGTTTCCATATCCTATCTTGGATGGATAAGGAAATTATTTTACAATATAAACGAATCCTTATTTAACATAATAGATATGGAGAGGAGTCAATTTCCATGATTGAATATCTCATTCAGATCAAGAGATAGGGGCCATACCTTTGAGGCAATGAACAATAATCTCCGAGTGCTGAAGAAGGTTAAGAGGAATGTTTGGGCAGGACCAACTAATCTAGACACCCAGTTCATCCTAAATTTATATGTATTTAAGCTTGGTGAATTCATTCTAAAGCATCTAATCTATGGTGAATTCATTCTAAAGCATCTAATCTACCAACTCCCGTAATTTTGCTTGATTCCTTATTGGGCCTTGCTCATTGAAGCTTTCATTCCAAATATTGATGCGAGAACCATTACCTTTCCTCCAACTTAAATGTTCTATCACAAGAGGAGATACATTTTTTTCACAATTTCAATATTTTTGATCCTAGGTGAGTCCAATCTACTATTTTTACTCTTAGAAGGTGAGTTCCATGAAAATATTTTTTGAGGAAGGCTTGCTTCCACCATTCCTTGGAGTCTAAAATTAACCTCCACACAATTTTTTCTCTGAGAGGCAAGTTCATAGGGTGTGGTTCTTTAATTGCAAAGCCTCCAAAAGCTTTAGGAAGATGAATATTATTCTAATGGACTAAATGGAATCTTTTATCATTGTTTTTTCCACCTTTCCATAAGAACTTGCAAATAAGCACATTGATTTGATTGATAATTTCTTTTGGAACCAAGAGATATGAACATAATAAGAAAAATTTTATCATTACAATTCTTCTGGATTGATTTAGCCATAATTGGGAATGACTGATCTCATTTACCTTACTAGTTCTGTTGAGTCTCATTAATCACCCTTATGATCTTGCAACTTCCAGATTTGTATTTCAAGAATATCTCAACCATAGACCAATCTAGGAAGCTAACTAGTCTAGACCTCAACAAACTCCTAACTAAAAGAAACATACTCATTATAGAGTTGATAAACACACCAAATACAAATAAAAATTATATTTTCCAAATAAAATAAAATTAAAAAAATAAAGTATTAAAAAAAATCCCCAAAAAAACTATTACTAATTGAAAAAAGAAAATAAAAACAAAATTTTCCTCCCAGATAAACAATGTGGAATGACGGTTTTATGGACTCGTGTGGATGCTTTTATGATGAACATATTGAAATGCGACTCATGTGGACGGTTTTATGGTCAACATATTGAGTGGGTCTAATGGTGAAGAGCATGTGTTTCCTCTTAAGAGGTCATACGTTCAAAACCAAAGGTGGGTAGAGTATGTATGCCTTCATAGACTTAGCTTTCAAATTGATGCATGGAGGCGGGTCCCTTGTCCACAAACAAGGGGGCCTCAGACACCAATTTGGTGTCCGACTTGGCTGTGCCCTTAAAATTGGATAACAATAATAATAATAATAATTGAAATGCTTAAGAAAAACACATTTAAAGAGTTTTTTTGGGGTTATTTTAATTTGATCCCTTTAGTTCCATTTTACTCCTAGTCTTGAACTTGATTGTTGATCAATCTTGAGCAATGCCAAAATGACACATTCTGAGCCTAAGATTGGGAAAGTGCATCAAGTGGACGAAAGAGTAATAAAACAATTTCATTTCAAAAGAATAATAACTCACATTTAAGATTATAACATGGTGACAACTTTAACGCGGTAAGTAATGGAAAATTTATCACATCAGTTAAATAACTCACTTTCATTTAAATTAAATATCTCCATTTCAAAAATTATATTATAATTATTTTTATTTTTAAATATAATTACTTTTTAAGTTATTTATAAAAGAGTTAATCAAATTCACGTTTAATTAGCAATATTTAAAAAAAAATCACATTTAAATCTTTATATTAATAAAAACTTGATAACCTTATTTTTTACAATTACATTACATATTTAAATTATTAAGAAATAAAAAACAAATATGCATCACTATAATATGACATTGAAAATAAAATATAAATAAGCATGCTTGTGCAAAACTTTTACAAGAAAATAGTTCTTATTTTATTAAAATATAATGAATTATATTCATCTTGGAACTAGGAAAGGTACAAGGGTTTTACATAGGCTGATTCTAATACCTAAAGTGCAGTCAAATATTTATTTATATATCATAAATAAAAATTAAATATACTCATTTTTAGGATGTGGCTATGGAGCTTCATGTTCAAATTCCATGATACCTGTGATGTAGTGGGAACAGACACCTTAAATTAAATTCGATTTAAACAAATCATTTTTGGCATGGCATTTTACATTATTATTGATGTTACAATATTAATAAATATGATAATATTTACATTAAATTATGTATGTTTAAAGATTTCTTTTAGGTGTTTAAGGAATATTTTTAAGTAAAATGATATAAAAAATTTAATTCAAAAATTAAATGGGCTTGATTTTGATTTTTTTCAACCAATTTATAGTGACATCATAACCTAATCATTTTTTTTTAAATAACATAAAATATCTAAATTTTTCATCAAGTTTGTGTAGAAATTCCTCCTTTGAGGACTCCTAAGATAACTCCAACACACAATTACTTTAACTAATTATGTTAAAGTTGTACTTTAGTCATTGTGGGACTGGCACGAATGTTAAAGTCGTACTTTAGTTATTGTGGGACTGACACGAGTTGTGAAAATTCAACTGAGGAAATATTAATTACTTCTGCAAAGATGAGAAAGAAATAAATAAATTTTTAACGTCCATAAGGCTAAAGATAGCATGTGGGACCTTTTTAGAGTAAAAAGCTTGAAAATAATTGTGCACCTCACGAGATTTAATCCTCTTGAAAATGGATTTATATTGGTTCTATATATGCATATAGCATGTGTAAATTTTCATTTTTAAAAATGTATTTTTGAATGCATAAATGGATACAATTCCTTGAAAGTTTACTTGGACACTTGGATTGTGTAAACTACACCACGTAAATTTTCTTCTTCAACAAATCTTTGCTAGACAAAATTTAAATTTAAATTTAAAACTAGAATTAATGGCTCCAAATTGATATATTTTTTTTAAAATGAGATAGCTAAAATTCTAAAACAAACCCCCTTCTTTATGTTGATTGGAGAATATCATGGAATCTAAGTGTCACTCCTTTGAAATATTTCATTTCCTTGCATGTTATAACTTGGATATAATATGCATATAATATTTTGACATAATGGCATGATTGGAAAAAAATGATTTAGCTAGGTGGTTGCAACAACATCTGTCAGAAAGGTATTTGCACAAGTGTGATACTATTGGGTATTTGCACAAGTGAGAGACTATTGCAAATCTAAATGCATTCCCCCCCCATCCTCCACCCCTTAGGTTGTTATTTTTGCATGCATCCTATAAAAAGTTTATGGGTACTATTGCAAATCTAAATGCTTTCCCCCCCCATCCTCCACCCCTTAGGTTGTTATTTTTGCATGCATCCTATAAAAAGGTTATGGGTAAATTTTAACTTTAGGAAAAATCCTCGATACATAATCTATTTCTCTCTAGTTTTGAACCTATGACATCTTAGGAGGAAACACATGCTCTTAACCATTAGGCCCACTAATCCCACTCTTGATAATGAGGAACTTATCATGGAAGAATTTATTAGAATTGGAATAATGTCAAATCCCTAGAAAATTGGTGAGTGTGGAGCCACCTGGCAAGAATATAAATTTTTAAATTTATTAAAAGTAGTGGACCATTTTGCTAAAAAAAATTACTTATATATAAATTAATGTTATAAATAATAATGAAGAACTTATCATGGAGAAACTTATTAGAATTGGATAATTTAAAATCCCTAGAAAATTGGTGGCCCGAGCCACATGGCAAGAATATAAATTTTTAAATTTATTAAAGTCACTGCAACCTAACAAACTCTGTAACACACTACAACCTTTGATAAACATGTAGAAGAAGCATATGCTAAGCATATTTCCTTGAGAATCAATCTAGGCCCTCAATTTAAAAAAAAAAAAAAAGTCAACATATCCTCATCCACTTTAAGTTGAAATAAAAAACCTTCAACAAATAAAATATTGTAAAAAAAATTTCCTGTGAAGAATTTTTTGTGGACGCGTTTCGAACCAGCCAGTGTGGTTCATCATCAGGACAAAATGAGAAATATGATCAGGAAACCAGTTTAAATAGAATAGGACTGCTCCAATTAGCCGTTGGAAAAACGGCTAGTTTGACTAGAATAGGAAAATTATTATTATTATTATTATTATTTTATTAATTAATTTATTTTTATTATAAATTCTATATAAATATAAATAAAATATAAAATCAAATCAAATCAAAACAAATAAATAAATAAGTAATAATAATAATACTAATTGATCAATTAATTTAATATAACTAATATAACTAAAGAGATAAGATGATAAAAAATAAATAAATAAATAAAAATTAAAAAAAAAAAAAAAATTAACAAAAAAAAAAAAAAGTAAAAGTAAAAATATAAATAATACTAATAAAAATTAAAATAAATAAATAATTTTATTTAATTAATTAAAAATATAATAAATAAATAAATTAAAAATAAACAATAAACAATAAAGAAAAAAATAAATAAATTATATATATATATATATATATATATATATATATATATATATATATATATATATATATATATATATATATATAATAAAAACAAAACAAAAATCCTAATCAAAACCAAATTAGAAAAATAAAAGGAGCATAACTGGAAAGAGGAATCAAGAACGACTAAGACTGAAGAGCAGGAATCCAACATCTGCTAACATTCCACCCATCATCCCTATTAAGGTTAACCAACCTCTTTTCTATTTCCAAGGCTTCCCTAAACTTTCGGTGGTGGAAGTGGTCAATAGTTGCAATAACCTTAGTATTTTCAATACAAATATGGTGATTTGTGTTCAAAAAGCTGAGAAAGGTCCTAAGGTTAAGAAAGATCCTTGCGATCGGTTATCTGGAGTTCACCTTCCTTTTATCCAAGGTACTACTGATAAATTCGCAAAGATTTTGAAGAAACACAATGTCTCTTCAAATTTCAAGCCTCTCCACACTATCCGTGGTTCTCTTAGGTTGGTTAAAGACCCGATTTGCCCGATGGATGGTAAGGGTGTTTATTTGATTCCATGTTCCTGTGGGACCCCTTACATTGGTGAAACTGGTCGATCTATTAACCAAAGAATTCGTGAACATGTTGCTGACCTTAGACATGGTAGATCTCGGTCCTCTGCATTGGCAGAGCATGCTGAAAAAACAAATCACCATATTTGTATTGAAGATACTAAGGTTATTGCAACTATTCACCACTTCCACCACCGAAAGTTAAGGGAAGCCTTGGAAATAGAAAAGAGGTCGGTTAACCTTAATAGGGATGATGGGTGGAATGTTAGCAGATGTTGGATTCCTGCTCTTCACTCTTAGTCGTTCTTGATTCCTCTTTCCAGTTGTACTCCTTTTATTTTTCTAATTTGGTTTTGATTAGGATTTTTGTTTTGTTTTTATTATATATATATAGATATATATATATTTTTATTTTTATTTTTATATTTTTAAGTTATTATATTTTATTTTTATTTTTATTATTTATTTATTTTTTTCTTTATTGTTTGTTTTTAATTTATTTATTTATTATATTTTTAATTAATTAAATAAAATTATTTATTTATTTTTATTTTTATCAGTATTATTTATTGATTTATATTTTTACTTTTACTTCTATTTATATTTATATTTATATTTTATTTTAATTATTTATTTATTTATTTTTTACTTATTTATTTATTTATTGATTTTTTTTAATTTTTTTATTTTTATTTATTTATTTATTTATTTTTTATCATCTTACCTCTTTAGTTATATTAGTTATATTAAATTAATTGATCAATTAGTATTATTATTATTACTTATTTATTTATTTGATTTGATTTGATTTGATTTTATATTTTATTTTTATTTTATTTTTATTTATATAGAATTTATAATAAAAATAAATTAATTAATTAATTAATAAATAAAATAAATAAATAATAATAATAATAATTTTCCTAGTTGGAGCAGTCATGTTCTATTTAAACTGGTTTCCTGATCAGATTTCTCATCTTTTCCTGATGATGAACCACACTGGCTGGTTCGAAACACATCGACAAAAATTTCTTTTATGTGATTTTCACCGGAAAATTTTTTTACACCATTTTATGGATCACAGAAGCCAAATTCCTAAAATAAAATATTAGTTAAAATTCACTTCTTATCCAAAATATTAGTTAAGATTTATTTAAAGTAAAAATATGTAATACTAAAATCATCATAGATCTATCTTTACCCTCTTTTTATCAAGTGTTGAAATGGATCAAATATCTTAAGGTACAAACCTCTTTTTGAAATGCAAAAATTGAAAAAAAGTTTTCACATAGAGAAATTTGATAAGTTTTAGAACTTTATTCATTTTAAGGAACACACTAATAAAATGTTTTAACCATATTTTTTTTCATTTTCTTTATACAATATAAACATAGTCTCTATATCAAACAATAGATATTTACAATGAATGTTTTCTGTTATTAGCATTTTTTTAAAATGTTACATGTCAACCCATTAAAAAACACTTATCAATGGAAATAATTACACATCTCATCCATCTAAACAACACACTAATAAAATGTTTTAATGCCAAATTTTCATATTTTCATAATTTTTTAGAGATAAATCAGATTAATAAAGAAATTAAAGATAAGTATTTAGAGATAATTTTTTTTTTTTAAATTTAAATTATTTTATAAAATTAAAATGGAAATTGAAATATTTTATTTATGGGAAGTTTTTTAAATATTTTTTCTATTATTATTATTTTTTAATTTGTTAATGTAAATATTATGTTGTTATTTATAAATATAATGTGATGTGACAACATCTTCTCCATACTAAAATTGACCAAACCTCTCAACCCGATAACAAATAATTTCCATTAAACAAATAATTTCCATTAAACAATCATAAAAGAGATCATTACTATTCTTTAGATATATGTAGATAGTTATCTCCATTTTAATTATATTAACCATAGGTAGAGGATGCAAGTATTGACCAAAGTTATTGTTTTGGTAACTGGATACCATTTTTGGTCATGTGGATTAGATTGTTTTATTTAAAATTTAATTAGAAATTAAGAAAATAATATTTTTAAATGGTTAAATTGGTATAAGTAAATATTATTATAATTTTAAAAAAAAATTGAGAAGGTTTAATTTATTTCTTTACTAAAAATAAAATTTAAATAATAAGATATTTGAAAAAAAATTGTGTTATTATATTAAAAAAATAAAAGTAATGATTACTTATTAATAAGGCCATAGTCTAAAAAAAAGCAATTGGTATGATTATGAAAAATTTAGCATAGATTTTTGAAAATTTGGGTTACAGTAGTTAAAATTTAGTATTTTGGGTGCTCTAAGGGTTTTTGATCGTGCTGAATCCATTTCCACCATAAAAATTGCAACACTCCAACTACTTGATTTTTTGAATTTTTTTTACTGGATTCCGGCTAAAAACTACCGTCCAGGCTATTATGTTGGGTCGGTAAACAACTCCATTAATAAGTAAATAAAGTCAACGGATCTTAACTAGAGTGAAAAAAATTGTGTTACCATATGAAAATAATAAAAATAATGATTACTTATTAATAAGCAAATAAAGTCAAAGGATCTTAACTAGAGTGGTTTGGTAATTGTTTGCCTAATTACATTGATTAAAGTTTTTAAAAACATGTGGCAAGTGAATTCTTTGTTGTATTTATGAAATAGTTGTTCTAGATGTATGAGTGATATAGTGGCAACCCATGTTTTAGAGTTATCAATTTTCAATAAATTCTTTGGTAAACAATTGTTTGCCTAATTACATTGATTAAAGTTTCTAAAAACATGTAGCAAATAAATTCTTTGTAGTATTTATGAAATAGTTGTTCTTTATGTATAATTGATATAGTGGCAGCCCATGTTTTGGAGTTATCAATTTTCCATTAAAAAATAAAAAATAAAAAATTTCAGGTTCACAAAATAAATAAATGAATAAAGAATAACCTTCTATGGATTAAATGGATTTTTTGGATTATTTTATTTAAAATTTAATTAAAAGCTAAGAAAATGGAATCCTAGGTCTTCGTGTTCTAGAACACCCAAATTGAGTAGTCTTTAGTGTGACATTTTGAAGGCTTTTACGGTGACTTTTTACGATGTAATTTCTCTAAATTCCAACAGGAATTTATTGAAAAGAGAAGTTTGATTGCTAACTTTGCACAATCGAAGTGCCCTATAGGTTTTTGAGGGTGCTGAATCCATATATAGAGTCAAAAAACCAGTTTGAATAACAAAAACCAAGATTTTACATCAAAAATTTTCACCGGATTCTGGCACCTGAAACTTCAAAAAGTCGCACTAAAGACAACTCCCACCCAAATGGCCAAGATCTGACGAGGATGCTCTGGATTGGGACAAAAAAGGACTCCGCCTTCTTCGTGTGGGCGAGGCTTATTTCCTCTGCCATAGGCCCATAAATGCGCCCAGGCAGGAAATGCCCGTCGTCAGATTAAAGTTGTAGATCATCCTGCGGCAGGCATTTCCTGCCTGGGCGCATTTATGGGCCTATGGCAGAGGAAATAAAGCTCGCCCTTCGCGCATCCATCCATGTGGCAGCTTTTTGGCCATTTAAAAAACGCACAGTTCCGATAAATGAGTGGAGAAAGTGGTGTATGGAGACGCATCTCCGCACGGTTCCGATAAATGAGTGGAGAAAGTGGTGTATGGAGATGCATTTCTATGGGTATGTGATTTTACAGGGAGAAAATAAAAGAAATGCTGATCATTAAACGAAGGTTGCGTCGTTGAAAATAAAGGAAAAACCACGAAATTGGATCTCGTGCGCAAATCGGTGTTACAAATATTCTAGGGTTTGACAACTTTTTCGTTCTTACAAGCAGTTTTGCCTACGTACGTCACGTCACGTCACGTAAATCAATTGAGATCGTTTGTCAATTTCCTTAGGTCATTTCACCTTAACTCACATATGTACAAACTACGTCATTCTTCGTTGTTTGTTCTATTTGGCTGTTCTATTTGGCTGATGGGCTCGACATCTATCAAGGATTATTTACATTATGCTGCTTGCTGGATTTGATATTTTCTAATTTTTTAACCAAGTTATGTCAACATGTTTTTGGATGGAATGACACTGTTATCATTGTTGGAATTAATTTCCAACTGCCCAGAAAAGGCAGCGAATAGACAAGGCGGAAGGCCAATTCCGCGGGGGTCTGGCAAGTCGAACAAGGGGAGTTGTGGACACCCCGGAGCTGCTGACGTCATCCGCAGCGGGGTCCACACTTGACGTTAACAAATATTTGGGTTAATGTTATTTTCCCATCGCATATGTTTAAAACAATAGTTGGTTTTTAATGTTGTAATGTTATTTGTTTAAATTTGGGTTATATATTTTATATTATAGTGTTATATATATATGTGTGCCCAGCACATTGTAAAAAGATATATATTGTTCTTATTTACATAAAATAGATATATATGCACAGCAGTGTGAGAGTGTTGTAATTTTTATTTCTTAATACACAGAACAGAAGTGTATTGCACAGCAGTGCGGGGAAGAAAAAATCTAGGTGCCATGATGCAAAATTCGACATCAATGTGATTTTCAAGTGGTGTCGGCGGAGTTTATGATGCCATAAATGAATTATCAAGCGGTGATTTTTTGTCAACGAATGACATTAAATTAAATCTGAGATATTTTGTTTATATACAGAAACAGAGTCATTTTTATGTAATGTTTTTTTTATATACACAGCAGTGTATTGTTTGTAAAAGACAGAGAGTGCAGAATTAAGAAATACACAGCAGTGTATGTTCTTTTTTTTTTTTCTAAGTAAAGCTATTCTATTAACAGAGTAAAATATTTACAGCAGGCCAGGGCCTGAACATTGCCCTATGCAATGGCATTTGAACAAAAAATCCTAAGGAACACTGCCCTGTCATAGGGAAACCAGTGACAAAATAGTATTCACGAAAAAAACCCTCACAGGGGAGATATAAACACCAGTTTTTGGATCACAAAGCTGATAACAAACTGAAAGGTAGGAAAAACATTGACATAACAAGCTGATAACATAGACATTGAGACAAACAATAACAGGCCTAGAAGTGAGGGCTGAGCCAGTGCACAAAAACCAGAAGGAGAGGGTGGAATTACTCATCGGGAGCCTCTTCAACGACCCTGCACCAGAATTCATCAGGGTTCCCATCTGCATCGTACAGGTCCGCAGTTGAATGGATAACCTTCCCGGCTGAAGGAGGAACCATCCCTCTACAAACGAGATCAGCAGTGTTCCGCTCCGGGCTCATAGGACCACCAACAGTCTGCCCCCCGCTCGCTTGACCTACAGGCTCAGAGAAATCCATCATCTGCCCTTGCTGGGCGGAGCTGCAAAATCCCTGCAAATTCAAATTATCATTGTGCAACGACCCTTCCCGCATGCCGGAGGACAACACCTGGCCAGAAATGGGGTCCACGCTCTAAGGTTCTTCATGAAAGGCAACCGTGATGGAGGCAGTGACACGAGGTCGGTTCAGAGAACTGATGAAGGTGAAATGCACAGTGTGGGTCTGTGCAGGAGGAGGAGAAGGAAAGGGGGATCCCAGGAAACGACCAGAGCGAAGCCTACGACCACAAGGAGCTTTGGATTGACTATTATCATGAGAAGAAGATGACGAGGAGGTGCTAGGAGCGGGTGAAGGACGTCGCATCCGGCCACGAGAGGAGCCTCTGCGGCATCGCATTCGATGCCGGAGGCACGGCATGAGGATAGACTCAATGGGGATATCAGGATGTGGAGAAAAAGCCTGCCTAGGGGCAGAGACCAATGCGTGAGGAAGCAACGAGAAGGACGCGAGCATGCAATTTCCAGCAAGAGAGAGGTGAAAATTGTTACTGAGATCAAGACAGCAGTTCAAACTGCTTCTCTTACCTGTGGAAGTGCGCTTGCCAGAGATACTAGCGTCCGAAGAACAGTTCTGTGCAAAAGGCATGGGAACAACCTCCATATCAATGCAATTCTCCATAATTTCTTCAGTGTATCGAAGAATCCAGAGCCAAGGGCCTGCATTTAATTGACCAGAGAACCAAATCATCGCGCAGTGCTTTGAATCATATCGAGAGTCGGACATAAGATTGTTACCGGTGCCAGGCATAAATGCCATAACACAACACACAACCAGAATTAAATGGCCTTCGTCCTCGAGCTCGCGGGGTGGCAGGTGGCACTCAATCTGACTCCACCCCCATCCCATCAACTTAAACTCTCGCCTCTCCACTCGCATCCGAGGTTTCTGCATCAGACTGGACCATTTTTTTGCACTGCTGTAGTTGGTCATGGTTCTGGATAATGTCGATGGTGCCGGTTAGAAGACTGTTCTCATTGTCAACTCCCAGGTTAGCAAGAAAATCTGCCACCTTGTTGCCTTCCCTTTTGGTGTGTTTGAAGAGGAGTGCTCTGTTATTGTGAAGCCACCTTTCTAAAGCCATAAGACGAGATTCCAATCTCCAACTGTTGGCTATTTTTCTCGCATGAGTCCCATTAAGGAGGTGATTGGCCATGTTGATGAGAATTTGGTAGTCCCCTTCAGCTTCCAAGGGGAACAACCCTAAACAATTGGAGAGGAGAAGTCCCTGCCATAGACCTTCCAATTCTGCTGAATTGTTCGTATCCCATCCAAGATTCCCAAAAAATATAACCAAAGGAACACCTTTGTGATCTCTGATGAGGCCCCCAAAGCCTGCTTTACCCAGATTACCTTTGGAGGCGCCATCGAAATTAAGTTTGTAGGTGTTCTTGGGAGGAGGAATCCAAGAGATCAGGGCTCTGCCAGAGGTTCTTGGAATGCTGTGTATGGTTTTTCCCAGATCAAGATGAAAGCCCCAATTATCCCAAATTGTAATCTCTGTAGCTAGTTGTTACACAGTAATTTTTCATCGTCCCTACCATTCCCCGTCCCGCACAATGGAGGACCCATTTTGTGACCTGTGAACATTGTCATGCCTTGAAATCATCATCAATGCATTCCTCTAAACATGAGCTTCAATTGCCCTAAAGACATCTCCTTGCAAAAAACCATGAAAACATCTCCTTTTGCATTGGCGCGGGCAGACAGTTCATCACTCGCGCCAATGGGGAAAATCCTACAAAGAGGCCGCGCCAACTGGCGCTCTGTCCCAGAGCAGCAGTCGCGCCAACCAATTTAAGGAGTGTTTTTTTAAATAAATATGGCGGAAGTTGTGTTTCAACAAACTCAGAAACCATTGCCTATCTTGAGTTGGGAGGTTTGGCTACGGGAGTTCCATGGAAGGGAAGTGGTTTTCCACCTCTCATGGAACCTTCCTTGTTGATAGGGCCAATCCCACAATAATAGGGATCCCAACTCCCACCTTCCCCATCTATAAAATCGTGCCTATTGCCATTGCAAGCTAGTCTTGAAGTGCCTAAGCTTTGAATCTCCAAATTTCCAAGAGCCTTTGTGCTGTAAAAGCCCTCTTTCTTCCCTTAAGGCCGACTCAAGTAAGGAGACTATCGTCGAGAGACTCTAGAGAGGTTTTCCCTTTCCCTGGCGAGCTTTGCGAGACGTGAACGACTGGAGACCCATCCGAAGGAGACCGTGACGTCAGAACATTGGTTGTACTCTCTTTCGATTGTTTATTAATGAATGACTACCGGTTATGGTTCCACTCTGTTTTTCGCTTATGTTAATCATGAGTTATATCCTTTCTGACTGATATATAGTTGCGTATTCTGGATTTTATGCTTGTATTCATGTTGTTCTTGCATGTGCAGGTGTCCATTCAAAGAGATCGTGGGGATCATGATCTGCCGAAGCTGAGGAACGAGAACGCTGTCTCTTCTACGAATCATAGCACTGGACTCCAGGTAGGCCTCCATCTTTGGCTTATTTATTCGCAATTAGGAACTTGCGCTGTAGCATTTGATGATTGTTGCTAGACCCCTGCTGGGCTAGTAGGGATCGCCTCTGTCTGCAGAGGGGATTTACCTCCTCAACAATTTGGCGACTCCGCTGGGGAATCGTCTAGTTTTCACTGTCTCGTTTGGATTGTCTCGTTTTGATTGTTTTATGATTTTCCTTGCTTGGTTAGCCTTCTGGGCTGGGTTCTTTTGCTGTTTTTTGCTTTTTGGTTTGCTTAGTTTACATTGATCTGCCTCTGGAGTAGTTCTTTTTTGTTTTTGGCTGAGAAACTCGACTGGCGCGCTTTTTAGCCCGACAGTCGCGCCAATTCTCGCATGTTGCTTTTGTATAGCCCGCGCCAATTGCTTGCTGGCGCCAGTTGCAGCCTTATAGTCACGCCACTCCTGTAGGGTATTTGAGTTTGCTCAGTTTTGAGCTCTCTAGGTCTGGTCAGTGTTTTTATTCTTGATTTTTCGACTACCTGAGTGTGTTGGAGTCCTGTTTGACTGGGAATTTGCCTTCGTCCTTTGGTTGTTTGCTTTTATCTATCGATTTCACGTTTTAAGCCCTAGGGCATCTAGTGGCTTTGTGTATCGAGCCCTCCTTGGGAGTTTTGGTGTTTCGTTTATCCAGTCAGCTCTCTGATTGCTCCTCTGCATTCTTTTAGTAGTTGTTCACTGTTTTGTTGCGATTTTTGGGTGATTGCTCGTTTCTTCATTCAAATTTCGTTTGGTCTTGCTTTGGGCCTAGATCACACGGTCCATTGGAGCCTTTGAGTCTTTTTCTTGGTTTTGAGAGACTTTGGTCAATTTGAGATCTGATTGCTTGTGTCATTGAGTGAAATTTGTTCGTTTTTCTCTCTCAATATCGTTTCTCAAGTTGCTTCTCTTTTATTTTCAGTTTGTTTAGTGCATCTAGCTATCAAACATTGAAAATTACAAAAAAAAAATCTCTTTTGCTCTTGGTTGATTAGTGCAAATTGAAATTTTTCGATTTTACTAGTGATTAGTGATTTGAAAGAAAATTTTCGATTTCATTAGTTGCATTAGAGATATCGTTGTTTGTCTTCCGATCATTTTGTTTGCGTAAAAAACTCTCAACTCTTTTGTAGCTAGTTTTCATCGAACGAAATGGTGTACTGTGGCATGTAGTTTTGCATTTAGGAGTTTTTGAAACAACACATTCGTTAGGGCCTGAAAACTGAAACGTAATTGAAGATCAACTTTAAAATCTACTCAATTTACACTAAGGCAACATTGGAATCTAACGAAACATATTTAGAGGTCTAGGCTAGAGACGTGTTCCGGCGTCTTTAAACCTAGCAGCTGTCGTTCGCCTTTTGGCTTTAGACAGCGCTAGTACGGACTTGTGCTCCCCATACCATCGCGTATATAAAGGGAGACCCCTCTAGGTTTTCAATCCTTTATCCACAGGAAGTCGAGTCTGCCGCCCTATACCCGTGATACACCGAACACAGCATTTGGGGAGATTGCCTGCACGTACGGAAAGTCCTTGGTTGATTTCTTTTTCATTATTAAAACCAAGGTGTATATTGCAGTTCACGGTTATTTGGTACACCCTTTGTGCCTAGTATTCCTGAGTAGTCATTTGGTCTTTTTTGACTCCCTAAATTTGAAAAGACCATCAAGCACTTGTCCTTTCACGCTTGTGTCAAATCTGAAAGAGATAGAGTCATCTTTTATCGTTTCTCGACTCTTAAAACATGAAACGGTGAAGTTTCTTATTTTTCAATGTGGTAAAAATTAATCACCCACGATTATACGCCCTGTTAAATATTGCTTGTTGACTGTTTGATCATGTGTCTTGACTCTTTTTCAGCTAGTGTGTGTGTTTGCTTCTTTTTCTCTGGTCGTTTGCCACAGTGGCGGAACCTTCGGTTTCGTCTACTGGTAGTCCTTACACGGACGATTCTTCAGAGGCTTCCCAATCCTCTGCTGAACCGCAGCAGCCTATTGTTTCTGAGTTTCCTGACGGGGGAACGGTTCTTGCTGAGCAACCCTTTGGAGGACCAGTTGAGTTCAATTAGCCCTTTTCGGACCCTGTGTCTGAATTGAGATTAGGAGTTGATTTCCTTTCTCTTACATCGGGTTCGCCTTTTGTTGCTGCTGTATTTCCTCCTAGTCCTCGCCGTTTCTTGCGAGATTTAACAGCAGGATCAACCATGAGTGATTCTGGTGAGGAAATCCCAACGTCTGGTGAAGACTATCAGCTCTTCCCACGAAGATTGTTTTAGGGAGACAACTCTGAGCTGGCTGACATGTCAACATCCAGTCCCTCTTTACCACAGGGATATAGATCTTTGGTTCAGATCATTTCCACCGCAGCCTCTATGGGAGTGTCAGCTCCTTCTCTGAGGCCTGCTGCTACTACGCCCGGGGTGTCTCCTCAGACGCCCGTTACTTCTGTTCCCGTTCGGCCCACTATCTGTGTGGCCGCCTCTTCTCCTGTTGTCACAACATCCGCTGCAAGGGCTGTGCCAACTCCTGAAGATGTTTATCTAGTGACTGCTATACCGGATAACATCTCTCCGGAGGAGTATCGGTTGTCTTTGCAACAGTCGAACGCCGAGGTTGGACCATCCTCCCAAGATCCTAACCGCTCTTACTTTTCGCACTATGCACAGGATGGTACTCCCGTGTATGCTTTCCCAGGTCAGTATGATGAGCACGGGGAGATTTTACGTCTACCCGCTCCTGAGGCTTACCTCTATGCTCAAGGTTTACCTTATAACCAGTCTTACAACCCGCAAGGACAGCCTTTCCAAGGCCAACTTGTGGGCCAACCTGGCTATCCTTACGACCCACAGGGGCAGCCCATTCAAGGCTATCCTGCAGGCCAGCAAGGGCCACCGTACGGTCCGCAAGGACAGTATTATAGCCCTTCCGCTCAACCTGTTCAGCCTCAGCCAGGGTATCAATTGAGACCGGTCTATGGTCCTGGGGGGCAAATCCAGCCTTCTTTACCGATGCAACCGCGGTATCCTGTTGTTTCTAACGTTGCATATCAGCCAGGACCATCCTATGGTTCCACTTCGGGTCAAACCGGTTTTCAGCAGGCACCTGGCCCTGTACCACCACCAGGCCAACCGGCCCATCCGGCACAACCTGGTGTTCCGCCTCCAGGCCAACCGGCCCATCCGGTACAACCTGGGGCTCATTCACAACCAGGCCAGCCTGCTCAACCGGCGCCACCTGTTTATCCGGGCCAACCTGTTCATTCAAGGCAGCCCTCTCAGTCGGGTCAACCTGTTCATTCAGGGCAGCCCGCTCATTCTATTAACCCTGCTCAGCAGCCGACTCATTCAATGTCGCAGCCAAATCAACAGCTGCGCCTTACTTATCAGGCTCCGCAGGGTTCCACTTTTCAGCAGCCTACTCATCCTCAGGGTGGTTATTATCCTCATGGTCAATCTCAACCGAATTATAACCACCCCAGAGGCTCTCAGTATTATCCTCCTCCACCCGGTTTTACCTATACTCAGCAACCAAATCCAAACACTACTTACACCAGGCCGACATATAATCAGGGTCCATACCCTGGTTATCAGGCCCCACACTCTGGTTACCAGCATCCAAATCAGTCTGGTTACATGACCTACACCCCCTACGGTCAGAATCCTGCGGGACAGAACCCATGGGGGCAAGGATATTCACAACCATTGTGGAGTATAGGTAACGGTCCTCATCCTGGGTCTGGCATGCCGGTCAATCCACCATTGTCGTTCCTGGCCACCTTGGAGTTGCCGGATGTTTCAAAGTTGACCAATGATCCGATTTTACATAATCCATATTGGCCTCCGGTTCCCACCAAGATACCAGGTGATTTCCCCAAGTTTGAGGGAAAAGCTGGAGAGGACCCCCAGGCGCATGTGATGACGTATCATCTTTGGTGTTCGTCTAACTCTTGGGTTGACGATTCGATTCGCCTGCGCCTCTTCCAACGTACTTTAACTGGAGCTGCTGCTAAGTGGTACATAGAGTTATCCCGCGGCATTTTCCAAGATTTCAATTCTTTAGCCATGGCTTTCCTCATGCACTTTCAGTTACCGGTTCGTTATGAAGCCGGGACGCACCTCCTAACTTCTCTGAAGCAGGATAAAGCCACTCACATCTCTAATCACATTCATGAGTGGCGGCGCCGTCGTAGACTAATCAAGTTTCACATACCTGATCAGATACTGACTCACTGGTTCACCACCTCCTTTGTGAATAAAATCGCTCAGGATATTGTGATGGGAGCGTGTGTGACGGAGGAACAGGCCATTGCGCGTGCCCAATATCTGGATCTTGTATATTCTCAGTCCGGCACGCTTTATGATATCTTGCCTGATGCCCCGCGGTCCGGAACCTCTAAGGCTCCGCCTACCCCTGCGGTGGATGGTGTCATTGGTTCTATCTCTCAGAATTCGAAGAAATCTTCGAATGGGAAGCAGAAGTCTAATTCTTCCAACAATGCTCCTGCTAATCCCGCCCCGTCCGATTCTGGCAAAACCGCGGAGGTGAATGCCGTTCAGGCCAATCCTACGGAGAAAACTTCCAAGGGGAAAAAGAAGGGCAAAGGCAAATCTAAATCTGATGCCCCAAAGCCAGAATCTAAATCTCGCACTGAGGATGGCTCTCAGCATAAACCGAAGTACCCTTGCCTCATTTGTGAAGGGGACCATTATACTAGAGATTGTCCACGACAATCCAAGGTTAGTCAAATTCTCAAGGGCCCTAAAGGGACTCCGGTTGTTCTAAAAGAGCCATTCCCATCTCAGCAGACCCAGATGGTCGAACAGCCGTCACCATCTGCACCGTTTGGGTCTCAAGTTTTCATGATGAAGAGTGTTGCACCTATCTCTGTCGCTACGCGGTCGAAGGATTACAACGAATCGCTGCAGGCACCCGGGAAGGCAGTCGCGGATGGACCGCCTCCCCTACCTGCCTCCGGTTCATTGGAAATCGAGAAGCCTACTTCTGAACCCGTTGTGAAGCCACCTTCTAAAGGTGTCTTACGAAGATCTTCTTATAATCCGAATGCTCGTGCCGCAAGACATTACAGCATTGTTGAGGATTTGGCACAGGCGCCATCTGCTATGTCTGCGCTAGAAGTTCTTCAAAGTTGTCCTTCGCAACGGAAGGCTTTATTGTCTGCGATCGGGGGCATTGATCCCGCCGACTCGAGTCTTCTCACCTTCGATTTAGAGAACTTCACTCCCCTGCTTCCACATCAAATCGCTCTTATTATTCAAGTCGGGATTAACGGTCCGAACATTCATAGGGCCATCGTGGATGAAGGTGCATCTACCTGGGTTATGTCCTCCGCTTGCTGGAAGGCCATCGGCTCTCCAGCCCTTTCGTCATCCCCCAATGCCCTAGAGGCATTTGCTGGTCGGGAATCCAAACCCCTGGGTGTTCTTGAGAGTCTAGCGATCACATTACAGGGGAAGACTGTCAACGTGGAAGTAGAAGTGGTTGACGCTAAACTCAACTACAATATACTTCTTGGCAGCAGCTGGACCCATGCCATGCTCTGCGTGCCGTCCACCATTTTTCGATTTCTTAAGTTCCCTCACAAGGGAAAAATTGTCACGGTGGATCAGTTGTCATTTTTCACCTCTACCTCTGAGAACAACGTGCCACACATGGATCAGATTTCGAATCCCCCGGACAGTGTGGGACCTGGTCTCTTCAAAGACCCGGTCCTCATGGGTATTTTTCCCACACCGCCACCGCACACCGCTCAAGTCAACATGATGTCCATGTTCGATGACCCCTGGCTTATTCCTACGCCTGAGCAGGTGTTTGAGTTTGGAGAATCAATGCCCTTAACGCCAGTAGAGATCAGCTACTGTGAGATTGTTTCCGCATCTGATCCTCCACCTCCTCAGCATGCTCCTTTGAGGATGGCTCTCGACGTCTACTCTCAATCCCCCTGGCTTGGTCAGGCCGATTCACCTAATCCTCTCAAAGAGACTTTTCCTTCCGATGAGGCTATCATTGAAACTATGTCTCTTGAGGAGCTGCCTTGGGGCGATGGACATCATCGCTCCTCGTTTATGCCTAGCTTGGGGGCAATGACTGACTGTCTGGAGCGTTATGCTACTCAGGTTCCTACCCATCCTCTTCAAACGCCCATTTTGACGCACGAGTTTTTTTCGGAGGGTAACCTGAGTAACATCACTCAGACCATCCCGATCAACATCTCCGTTAAACCGGGGATCGTTGAGAATATTCATGTGGGTGTGACTTGTTCTCCCGATGAGATTCAAGTCTATACTGATATTTTTAAGGAATTCAGAGATGTTTTCACGTGGTCCTATGATGAAATGCCGGGGATTGATCCCAGTATCGTAGTGCATGAGATTCCAACCTACCCTGGTGCGAAGCCCGTGCGCCAACGCTTATGCCCCATGCATCCTCGGAAAGCCGCCGCAATCAAGGCAGAAGTTGAAAAACTTTTGAACACGGGCTTTATTTATCCCATCCCCCTCACAGAATGGGTGTCTAACATTGTCCCTGTCGATAAAAAGCAGGGTACGATTAGAGTCTGTTTTGATTATCGCGACATCAATCGCGCCTGTCCAAAGGATAATTATCCCACTCCGTTCATAGACCAGATTATCGACGAATGTGCCGGAAGTGAGATCTATTCCTTGATGGACGGTTTCTCAGGATATAATCAGATCAATATTGCACCTTATGATCAACACAAGACCACATTCATCTGTCTGTGGGGTACTTTCGCGTATAAAAAACTCCCATTCGGCTTGAAGAACGCTGGAGCCACTTTTCAGCGTGCGATGTCCTACGCTTTTCATGACATTCGCCATATCGTTCAGCCTTATCTGGACGACTTGCCAGCCCATTCGTCTAAGCGAGAGGACCATCCTGAGCATCTCCGCCAGATATTTCTTCGTTGTAGGCGCTACAATATTAGGCTTAATCCTCATAAATGCGTTTTCTGCGTTGATTCTGGCCGTCTTTTAGGATTCATAGTCTCGAAGGACGGAATTCGCCTTGACCCTTTAAAGGTCGAGGCCATCATAAATCTCCCATCACCCTCCTCCCTATATCAGTTACAGAGTCTGCAAGGGAAAGCGAACTTTCTTCGGCACTTTATCCCGAATTATGCCGAGGTGGCCAAAGGATTCACTCGTTTATTAAAGTAGAACGTTCCCTTCCATTGGGACGAAATTTCTCAGCAATCCTTTGAGAAGCTGAAGACGTTGCTTGTCAATGCTCCGTTGCTTCGTCCTCCGGACTACCACCGCGACTTCACTTTATATCTTGCCGCCGCATTTAGCACCATAGCCATGGTCTTGGTGCAGGATGACGATGACGGTGATGAACATGTTGTTTATTATATGTCACGGAACCTTCTCGATCCAGAAACGCATTATGCTCATGTCAAGAAGTTGGCATTAGCAGCAGTACACACTGTACAACGCTTTCACCATTACATCCTTTTGCGTACGATAACAGTGGTTTCATACTGCAACCCTATGACGTATATTCTCTCTAGAAAATTACTGGGGGGCAAGTACTCCAAATGGATTGTAATCCTGCAGGAGTTTGAATTAGAGTTCACTACCGCTAAGTCAACTAAATCACTGGTATTCGCGGATCTGATATGCTCTCTCCCTACAGACTCTGCTCCCTCACACTCTGAAGACCATATACCGGACGAAACGCTTTTCCTCATCAGTACTCGTGACCTTTGGTACGGTGACATAATAGTGTATCTTCAGACCTCGATATTTCGATCTGAATTGGATAAAGCTGCCCGCTGTCGGATTCGGCACCAGTCCCAGCCCTACCGTATAGTAGGAGATACCTTATACCGCATTGGAGTAGATTCGGTGCTCCGGCGATGCCTAACCTTGGAAGAGGCTGAAAAGGTCCTAAATGACTGCCACCGTGGCGCCTGTGGTGGACATATGTCCGGGTATGCTACTGCCCAGAAGATTCTGCGAGCAGGTTATTTCTGGCCTTCTATATTCAAAGACTGTATCACTGCAGTCCGTAAATGTCATGCGTGCCAGATATTTCAGCGCAAGATGCGCGCGCCGCCTTTACCCTTGCATCCCGTTATTACCGTCGGCCGTTTTGCGAAATGGGGCGTGGATTTTATGACGTGTAACCCTCACTCGGCCGGGGGGCATGCGTATATAATTGTCGCCATCGACTACTTCACCAAGTGGGCCGAGGCGATGCCTACACTAGCTGCTGACGGTAAAACGGCTGCTCAATTTATATTCAACCATGTTATTGCACGGTTCGGGGTTCCTCAAGCCATCATCACTAATCACGGTACTCATTTCCAAGATTATATGATGGCGGAGCTGACTTCAAAGTTGGGCTTGCGTCACGACAGCTCAACACCATATTACCCTCAGGCGAATGGTCAGGTTGAAGCAGTGAACAAGGTTCTGGTCACTATGCTTCAGCGAACAGTTGGCATTCACAAATCCAATTGGCATCTCCAACTGTTCTCAGCTCTCTGGGCATACCGAACATCTGCAAAGAGTGCAACTGGGTTCACACCATTTCAATTGGTGTATGGTCTGGAAGCAACTCTTCCGGTTGAATGCGAGATTCCTTCTTTGAAATTAGCTGTGGAACTTCTACCTAATACTTCTGCTGAGGAAGAACGTCTTCTGTATCTGGAACGGTTAGATGAAACCCGTCATCTGGCTGCTTTGGTTATCGAAGCACAAAAGAAGAGGGTCAAAACTCATTTTGATCAATCTGTTTCTCCTCGTTCCTTTATCGAAGGAGACCTCGTCCTCCTGTACGATCAAGCGCATGACAAGCTTGGAGCCGGTAAGTTCCAGCCTATGTGGCATGGGCCCTATATAGTAAAACACGTTTTGAAAAACGGGGCCTACGAGCTGATAGATTATGAAGGAGTTCCGCTGGCGCAGCCCAGGAATGGGTTGTACCTCAAAAATTACTATGCCTGAAGTGATTTCTTGGTGTGGTGTGTGTACATAGGTGTGTTTTTCATTTGTGTGCATGTATGGTGTGGTGTGCCTTGTAAACATCTTTCTGCTGATCGGGTCTTCCTGGTTGTGCAGATGTCCATTCATCCATTTGTTGGTTTCGCGGATGGTGCCTCCCGCAGTACCAGGAATCTGTCTTCAGCAGCCTGGGTAATCTATGATCCTGCTGGTGAGTTGGTCAACCTGCAAGGTTTGTGTCTAGGACGTACTACGAACAACATCACGGAATATAGTGTTGTGTTAGAATTATTAACCGAGGCAGTAAACCTTGGTATCCGTGAATTGCTCGTGTACCTAGATTCGCAACTTGTAGTATTACAACTGAACGGACACTATTCGGTAAGAAACCCGTCCATTTTACGTCTGTATCTGCGTATTCGATTACTAGAAATAAATTTTGACTATATTACATATCATCATATACCCAGGCATTTGAATACATTAACAAATGCAGTAGCAAATTTGGTATTAGACAGACATTTGTGCAATTTGTAAATCATCATCACATGTAACGAAAGATCCATCCAGAAATAGATATATATATATATATATATAGATATCTAAATGTTTACATAGAGTGTGTCACATAAGGTCAAAATATACATAATCGTCTTAAGTACATCCGGAGACGATATGTCTCTCAAAAAATATGTGTGGTATAATCCCTAAGAGCTAATCCACATGGTGCTCATGATAACATGTAACTGCATGCACTAAGTGTCTTAGGATTCAGTGGATCCGACTTGGAACTCCCACCGTATGACGCTGGTACGCCATCGGTACGTCCGCCAGCCGAGCATAGTCCGGGATCCCTCGGGCAATGCCCTCGAGATTCTGGATCAACTCCTCTCCTCCTGTGCCCTCTCCCTGAGGATCAGGGGCGAGATGAGTCCTCCGCGAGATTGGAGACATTCCAGCTGGTCTCTCAGGGCCCACATCTGCATACATATATAAAATGAGTTAGGACAAATGTGTATTAACAAAAAAAACATAAAACATAAAATCAAAAAACATGAGGTCTTACCCAACTCCTCGTCCCAGTCATCTCCTTCTGGCAGTGGGAGATCTGGGTCTCCGGTGAATTTAGTTCCTACATATGGCCAGTCCTCCACTACAATCAACTGGCGCTGTAACCACCTAAAAAACTCTGGCCTCCAGGACATCTGTTGGCCGCCTCCAGCTTTGGGCATTAGTGCTACCCAGCGAGCCATTCTTGGCTCTCATGGTATCGGGTCTGCTACTATGACCCCTTGGCCTTGGAAGATTGGTAAGCATTCCAGAATGAATGATACCAGGATGGAACCATAGCCAAACTGTTTCAGTTTAGCTTGCTTGCATTTTGTGAGCTGTATTTTCATGTTTATTGTTACTGCTGTTGCCCAGTCAAACAGTAAGGGACTCATGCATTCTGAGGCTAGCAGGAGTTGGGCCTTTGTGGCCTCGTGCGGTGCCTGCGATCCTGTAGCCCGCGTGATGGTATGTAGGACAACTCTCAATGCCAGGTCGGGGATAGTGTGGATATCCACCTTTTTGCTCCCTGATCCCATTTTTTCTCTTGGGCACACTTGTGCAATCACTTCTTCCATCTTCTCGCCAGATGGTCTACTTCCAGTCAAGACGGGGATCGGACCTCTACGAGATAATTCGGTTATGAAATACACATCGGAAACCTCCAGCTTCAATATCTGATCTCGCAACTTGAACACTTGTTCATGTTCGTCCCAAATACTGATCAAATACTGGAGGAGCTCGGGCTAAGCTCGTAAACAGGGTGTAAGGAAGAACTTATTTAGCCCACAGTTTCTAAGGGAATTCATGCAAGCCTCACTTTATATGGCCTGTTCATCCTCTTCTCCATGCTCTCTTTCTTTCCACTCAATTACCATTTTGCTTGATTTCCTGCATCCACATGGTCATAAACCCTTAATTAGATCTCTGATAGGCTTCAAATTTCATTCAATTTGGTTAAAATCTCAAATTTTTAGGCGTAAATTTAGGTTTGGCCGCTGGCGCGGCTATTTTGTGAACAGTCACGCCACCTGGCGCGAGGCCTTTGCATAGAAAAGCCCATTGGCGCGGGTCCGTGCCCGATACCCGCGCCAATGAGCGCAGCCCTAAAAATTCAAATAGTGGCCACAGAGGGCTGATACATAAGGGGAAACTATTAAAAAATGGATTGAAATGAAGTACAGGGAAGCACCTCTTACCTGTAGCAAACGAGAATCTGAATGGTCAACCGGATCTGTCGCAATTGCCGTCGGAATTTTGCACTCCAAATGGACCACTGCTGCTTTTTACCAAGGTAAATAGTAAATGTAATTTTGTTTTTACCATTTTGGCATATTTATAACTTTTTTGACATAAGATGAGTTTTAAAAGTTATTTTTATCAAATATTTTAATACGTTATGTCGAAAATGGGTTTTACGCTTGCTTGGTATGTGCAGAAGCAGGTTTTTTGCGACTTTAACGATGGAAACGAGTTGTATTTTATACTTTTTTGGACTCGGTAAATACACGAAAAAGTCACTTTGGAGTCATCTTTCAGCTCTTTTCTGACTCTTTAAACATGAAAAGATTGTCGAGGCCCTTGTCGTTTCGATCTCGTTAAAATGGACACGAATCAACATCTACCCAGTATACGTTTACCCCTTTTTCGGGCTGGGATAGATTGATTACGAAAAAGGAATACCCTAGCCTATCGTGACTAGGAGGTTTTCTCGGATATTGTTTTCTACCTTTTCGGATCTGAGTAACTATCTACGAAAAGGGACCTGTGGAGTTTACTTTTTGCTGTCTTTTCAAACTCTCTAAACATGAAAAGACGCCGATTTCTCCCTTTGTCAGACTCGTTAAACCCTGATGACATCGGATCCAGTCGAAATGACGTTCTCCAAGTTTCTCCTTCCTAGGACTCGTTAAATGCACTAGGATGGATTCGCCCGAAGGGTGGACTTATATTACAAGCATATGCTATCCCCTTCAAGCTTGTTATCAAAAATAATTGGGGTACTCGCCAGAAATGGTGGGGGGGAAATGGAACCATCATCGTTGTCGTCGGCAGTATGTCGCTCTTGAACATGGCACTTGTCTGCATTCGTGTCGGGTTGGGGACATCTCATCTCATTTTCTTCACTTTGCCTCCGTGGGTTTGGATAATCCCTTTTGACCTCTCATCTACTCATTGCCTCGTCACCATGACCTCTGATCCGTTGATGTCAAATACTGCCAAGTCCACTGTTGTGTCGTTTATATGTTCAAGAGAAGTTGGCCTCTACGAATATCAACCTTCCTCTGATTCTCATATGATCCTGATTCACAACAAAACATCATGTTCCTCTGTCTCGTGTCGATGATGTGGGAAACATTATGGCCCACCTTCGATCAAGGTCACTTCCTGTCGACTTCAGCTCATTATCCAGGAAGCTGATCTAGAGACTCTTTTATGGTACCTTGGAGCCTGCATGCCTCAATGGTGGGTTCGTCGCATTCGACGTGGGGTTTTCATCATTGGCCTCCGATCGAGTGATTCTACAGGTGTTCGACGCCAGCTCATTGATTCGCACGCCGTAGATTGTACCTGTAGTACCTTGAGGGCCATTGTCATTATTGGTGGTTCCTCTTGCGTCTGTTAACAGCTCTCCTCATTGGCTGGTAATCAGACGATGTTCTTGCATGTTCGACTTCAGCTCACATATTCGCATGCTTGAACTTGTACTTTATTTGGGTCGAGATGGAGCGCAAGACCCTGGATTGTGTCTGTTGTAATCCAGGCTGTGATTGTGGATTATTATCATTATGTACATGACTCACTGATTGGATGGTTGTGACCATACCTGAGTCTATTTATTTGATCCTCGCTGGATGGCTGCGCCCATACCCTGGATCTGGATTATAGTGTACTCTGTTTCGGATGGCTGCGCCCATACCGCATATACATCATGTACTTGAGATATCAGTTGTATTTTTCTACGCAGGTTTTCCGACGGCGAGGCTTCAGTTGAACATGTTCTTGTAAAGCATTTCACCCCTCTCTCTCTCGGGCCTCATACTTTAGGGGGCATCTGCTACACAGTAATTTGTCACCGTCCCTACCATTCCCCATCCCGCACAATGGAGGACCCATTTTGTGACCTGTGAACATTGTCATGCCTTGGAATTATCATCAATGCATTCCTCTAAACATGAGCTTCAATTGCCCTAAAGACATCTCCTTGCAAAAAACCATGAAAACATCTCCTTTTGCATTGGCACGGGCAGACAGTTCATCACTCGCACCAATGTGGAAAATCCTACAAAGAGGCCGCGCCAACTGGCGCTCTGTCCCAGAGCAGCAGTCACGCCAGCCAATTTAAGGAGTGTTTTTTTAAATAAATGTGGCGGAAGTTGTGTTTCAACAAACTCAGAAACCATTGCCTATCTTGAGTTGGGAGGTTTGGCTACGGGAGTTCCATGGAAGGGAAGTGGTTTGCCACCTCTCATGGAACCTTCCTTGTTGATAGGGCCAATCCCACAATAATAGGGATCCGAACTCCCTCCTTCCCCATCTATAAAATCTTGCCTATTGCCATTGCAAACTAGTCTTGAAGTGCCTAAGCTTTGAATCTCCAAATTTCCAAGAGCCTTTGTGCTGTAAAAGCCCTCTTTCTTCCCTTAAGGCCGACTCAAGTAAGGAGACTATCGTCGAGAGACTCTAGAGAGGTTTTCCCTTTCCCTGGCGAGCTTTGCGAGACGTGAAAGACTAGAGACCCATCCGAAGGAGACCGTGACGTCAGAACATTGGTTGTACTCTCTTTCGATTGTTTATTAATGAATGACTACCGGTTATGGTTCCACTCTGTTTTTTGCTTATGTTAATCATGAGTTATATCCTTTCTGACTGATATATAGTTGCGTATTCTGGATTTTATGCTTGTATTCGTGTTGTTCTTGCATGTGCAGGTGTCCATTCACGGAGATCGTGGGGATCGTGATCTGCCGAAGCTAAGGAACGGGAACGTTGTCTCTTCTATGAATCATAGCATTGGACTCCAGGTAGGCCTCCATCTTTGGCTTATTTATTCGCAATTAGGAACTTGCGCTGTAGCATTTGATGATTGTTGCTAGACCCCTGCTGGGCTAGTAGGGATCGCCTCTATCCGCAGAGGGGATTTACCTCCTCAACACTAGTGTGGGGAAGTCATCCGCTTCCCAAGAGTGCAGGGCTAAGGTCTCTGAGAGGTTGAGACAGAAATTCTCCCAAATGATGTTAAGGGGAGTAGTTTGGTCCTTGAAGATGCGTTTGTTCCTCTCCTTCCAAATAGTCCAGAAGAGTAGACCTGGGATAATTCTCCATAGGTGGTTGAGTAATTCACTCTTGTAGGGTTTCTGTTGCCAATTTCGAATGGAGCTGGAGATGTCTGCAGCAGGCCTACAATTTCTTTGACATCGAAAGCTGACTTTCTCCCAATGTTGAGTCGCCAAAGGGCATGAGTTTAGGAGATGCTGCTGCGTTTCCTCCTGATCCTTACAATTGGGATAGATTGAAGGACCATGAAAGCTTCTCTTCCTTAAGTTATCCCACGTGAGGATTCTTTGGTGCCCTAGAAGCCAAAGGCAAAAGGAGACTTTTGGCCAAATTCCAGCATTCCATATTCTGTCCCAAAGTGGATCTTTGGGAGTAGGATCTCTACATAAGATTCTGTAGGCTTCCTTGGTGGAAAATGATCCTTTTGGGGAGTATCCCCAACGAATGATGTCCCTGTCGCTGGAAGTCCTGATACATCTGGTTTGCAGTTCCGAATTTAGAGCATCCTTTGTTCGCTCATCACTGTTCTCCAATATCCTTTCCACCGGCTTCCACTTTCTGAAATTCTGCTCATCTGTTTCCATCCATTGTCGTTGAACTGATTCCATCTGCTGCATGTCCCATTCTGGACTAGGGGGCGGTTGGTAGATGTTGGTGAATTTGGGAAGTTGGTCCCAGGAGTCCGTCCAAAATCTAGCAGTACTACCATTCCTAATTTCCCAGAAACTGTGTTGTTGAACTAGCAGGTAATACTGTTTAGCCGCGTTCCATATTAATGAACCTTTCTCTGTGGGCGTAAATCTGATGAGTTCTTCCTGTGGTCTGTTGTGCGCATATTTAGCAGTCTAGATGGTTGCCCAGGGCTTCTGGGGGTAAATGAGCCAGTTCCACCAAATTTTAGCACTCATGATGGCATTGCTGTGAGTGGGATCACGCAGACCAATTCCTCCCTGATCCTTAGGCAAGCAAACCGAGGACCATTTGACCAGAGCCCACTTACGATTAGTGCCATAATATCCCCACAAGAAATTCCTTTTTAGGGCTTTGATTTTTTTGAGGACCCATTTTGGTGCTGCCAATATAGAAAACAAATACAGGGGCATTGCCTGTAGCACTGCTTTAATTAGAACTAATCTGCTTGCAATATTTAGAGTTCTGTGAGTCCAAGAGGAGAGGCGGGCTTCAAGCTTTTCAAGGAGTCTTTGCCAAGAGGTATGCTTTAGAGCTGAGTCAATAAGGGGGGCTCCCAAATAAGTAGAGGGGAGTTTGGCAATGGGGAAGCCCAGAATGTGGGCAATAGCTGATTGAGTGATTTGTGGGGTGTGAAAGAAGAAAATTTGGGATTTGACTGAGTTGATGCACGCGCCCGAGGCAACCGAGAAATCATTCAAAAGGGATTTGAGCTGGGTGGCTTCATGAACTGAAGGATAACCAAAAAGCATGTTGTCGTTCACAAACTGTTGATGGGAAAGGGCCTGGGAATTGTGGACAGAGATACCGCGAAGGAGCCGAGATCTGAGGGCAGATTTAAGATGACAGCCCAGGCCTTCAGCCATTAACACAAAGAGGAAGGGAGATAGGGGATCCCCCTGTCTAATACCACGAGAGGGGCTGAAAGTTCGCGAGGGAATTCCATTAATGAGGATAGAGAAGAAAGAAGAGGAAATAAGGCTGGAGACCCAGCGAATCCAAGTGGGGGAGAAACCAAAAGCATTTAACATTTTTTGAATGTAATTCCAGCTTAGTTTATCAAAAGCTTTTGAAAGATCGATTTTTAGAATCATACCTGCCTGCTTGGAGTGCTTGAGGGAGTGTATGATCTCATGCGTGAGGATAATGCCATACAGAATTTGCCTACCCTCCACATATCCCGATTTCTCAGGCGAGATAAGCAAAGGCAGAAGCGGCTTCAGTCTGTTAGCGATCACTTTTGAGATAATTTTATATATTACATTGCATAAGGTGATTGGTCGGAATTTATCGGATGTGCTGGTATTTTCTTCCTTGGGTATGAGAGCTATGAAGGTGGCATTAAGGGATGGAAGAAGCCAATGCATGGAGCGCGATTCCTCCACCACCAGCCACACCTCTTCTTTTATGAGGTCCCAGAATTTGTGAAAGAAAGTGGTGGTGAAGCCATCCGGCCCTGGGGCCTTTCCCTCTTTGAGCTGTTGCATGGCTAAATCAACTTCCAAAGTCGAAACCGGGCGTAGGAGAAGCTGGTTATGCTCATCTGTGATTATCCTTGGAATGTTTTGAGCTATTTTACCTATGGCTTCCTGTCTATCCATTGGAGGTTCTTGATGCACTTCTTGAAAGTGTCTGATGAACTCCTTTTCAATCTCTTCATGGCTTTCTAGGCTTTCCCCTTCCTGATTTTTTATGAAAGTAATTGTGTTCTGCATTCTTCTTTGGACTGTTGTTCTATGAAAGAATTTGGTATTTCTTTCTCCCTCTCTTAGCCATCTGATTCTGGATTTCTGCCTCCATAGAATTTCCTCCTGCTTATGTCTTTCCTCCAAGCGTGTGTGAAGATGTTTCTCCTGTTCTAAGGATATTTCCGTGTGTCCTTCTACGATGATATGTTGATGGAGATTCCTCAATTCTTTATTGAGGTCCTGCTGAGCCTGGAATATGTTGCCAAAAGTGGAATGATTCCAGCTCTTAATGTGTGCTTTGAGGCCTTTGAGTTTTTGTTGAAACTGATACATTTTGGATCCTTCTGGCGACATGAATTTCTTCCAAAAAGTGCAGATGGAGGTCTTTGAAAGCGGGGTGAGAGAGCCAAAAAGCTTCGAAGCGAAAAGGACGATGCACAATATTACCCGGTCTTTGCCTTTGGAGGGAGATTGGCCAGTGATCAGAGCCTGAGTAAGGGAGGATGGAGGAGGAAATGTCTCCACCCAGATGGACAGCGTTATCCGAAATTAGAAATATATCAAGCTTGGAGCTTATTAAGTGCTTTCCGGTGCGCCTGTTGCTCCATGTGTGAATTCCATTGCAATATTGTAGATCAATCAACAAATTGCTTTATATGAAATCTTTGAAGTGGCCAGTTTCTTGGTCCAATTTGTCTCTGCCTCCCATCTTTTCCTCCAGCTTGGTGATCATATTAAAATCCCCACCCAAAATCAAAAGGGGGTGAATTTTGTCAAAATTTATCGCTCCTATTGTGTCCAGAAGGGCGATTTTGCTTCCTGCATCCTGAGGAAAATAAACATTAGTGAGGTGACCATGTATGTTTGTTCAAATGATGTGAAAAGTAGCTTGTATGATGTAGTGATGTGCATGGAAATCGGAGAGAGACATGGCTTGAGAATTCAATGCAATAGCCAGCCCACCAGAAGCGCCCGAGGCATCCACCGCGACTGAGTGACAACCCGGCCAAGCTTTGGAGAGAATATGCTCAAGAGTGTGGCTATTACACTTAGTTTCTTGCATGAAGAAAATCTAAGGCTGCTCTTGCTTTATCATGTTTTTTATCATTCTGAGTTTTCCAGGACTGTTAAGCCCTCTTAAATTCCATGAAGTGAGCTTCATGACCCACTATTTGGGAGAGGTTTATAGTACTTTGTCAGCTTCACATATCTACCGGAATCCACCAGGATTTTGCCCACTGTGATGGTCCTTTCCAAGTCTGTTTTCTTCCCACGCTTCTTAGAATCTTTAGGGAGCTGAGTGCCATCCCATCTGCTTCCCGGCTGAATCTCGAGCTCTTTCTGTCTGTAGGCTCTGGAAATGACTACTTCCAGGGTTTCAAGCTAATGGTATGGGATCTTGTCAAACTCTTTCCTTTTGCAGGCTTGTTCGAGTTCAAATATGTCAAGCCCATTTAGGTCGATGCTTTCCGGTTCCTCCTCCATTTGCTGAGCTTGACTGGTGTGTGGCAAAAGCTGATTAGGAATACCGTCAACATCCATTCCATTTGGTTTCCAGTTTGGATCCATCACCGAGTTTGCAATAGGCTCTATCTGAGCCTCCCGGAGGGGAGGTAAGGGGGAAGAGTCAGGCGGCGATGGAAGCGGGATATTTTTGGCCGCTGGGATGCCTATAGGGTTGTCTGGAGGATTCGAGTCATCAGCATTGGCTAGGGCTTCGAAAATATTGCTGGTGGAAGGAATCGATGGGGTAGCAATGGAAGATTTTTTCCCAGATGACTGTTTCTTGTGAGCCTTCTTTCGGTTGGGAACTTTGGTGAATCCTTCCAGAACAGAAGAGTCTGGTTGATCAGATGCTGGAGGCTTGATATTAAGCGGGCAATCCATAAAAAGATGACCATGAACATGACATTTACGACACCGGAAGGGAACATGTTCAAAGTCTAGGGGTTGGATCCATTCAAAATCATCATGATAGAGGCTTACCGAATCAGGGAGGGCTTGGTCTAGGCGCATGAAGACACAGATGCGGGCATAAGAGGTATATCGACGGAGCTTTGTTTCCTCAGCAATTTTGATAAACTCCCCCAGCCCTTTGCCTATTTCTGTTAGAGATTCTTCATCCCAGTACTCCAACGGAAGCGAGTACATCCTAATCCAAACGGGAGCCCAACTGAAATCTTCCTTGTCATGGTTGAAGCGTTCTACCCAGTCCCTTAGGTACAAGCCTGCTGAGTTGAAGAAATATGGACCTTCATCCATAACCCTGTTATGATCTTCGATGCAGTTGAAGACCGAAGTGAAAAATCCTTTAGGTCCAAGCTGAAGGGTCACATGCCCTTTGGGTTTCCATTTGGCAGAAATCCACCCTTGCAGAGCCTTTTCAGTGGGCCAAAAACCAATGAATTTCCCAATGAGGGCATGATCCTTCATATACTGGATTTGACCGTTGATTCTGTGACTTGGGAGCTCGATTTTTGGCCTTTCAGATGCGATGGGCTTGCAGGTAGCAGAGGTCACCGAGGGCTTTTCTTTACGCCCTGATTCTTCGTCAAGTACAACATTGCTCTTTTCCGCATTGACATTTTTTGAATCGTGCTGTGGGATACCCTTGTCCTTTGAAGACTGTTGCTTCGCATCAGAGTTCTACAGGGGATTTTGGGAAACTTTTTTGTCGCTACTTGAGGGGGAGGACTTGCGCCCCCCCCCCCATTGAACCAGCCATTGCCGTTGAAACAAAACAAAACTGCGCGAGATTAGGCTGGAAGATCCAGAACAGTGCAGGAGGCGGATAGTGTCAGCGAATGCAGTTGCAGAGAACGGGTGGGAAACCTAAGCAGTGTATGTTCTTAGGAAAAATAGAGATTTGTTTTTGTAATAAACAGAGACAGAGATAATATTATAGTGCTGTGTGAGTAAGCAGCAAAATTGAAGGTTTTATCCTGTGTATCCAGAACTCAGTTCTGAAGAATTGCAACAGCAGTTTTTTTTTTAATGAGATAGAGTTGATATTTCATATCTCTGTCTGTCTGTCTGAAATTTAATTTTATTTTAAAATCTCTGTGTTGTAAAAGAAGAATTTCTATTTCCTCTGTTTTGTTAAGGAATTACCCAAAAAATTCTGACATGGTATCGGAGCTAGTCCAGGCTATTTCAAGGTCAAAGAAGCTGAAGGAAAGGCGTTCTTCGTTGCAGTAGCTTCTCCAGTAGTGTGAAGGTTCAGACAAGAAGAATCCAAAGGTATTTCTCTATACAATTTTGTGTTACTGTTGCAGTATAGTTAGTTAATTTTAAACACACAGTCAAGTGTTTTTGAATCATAGTTAAGAGTGCAGAATGGCTGGAGCCAGCAATGGTATGGGTATGGGAAATATCCATCTCCCAATGTTTAATGGGAAAAATTATGACTACTGGTCAATAACTATGAGAGCTTTATTTGTCTCCCAAGACTTATGGGAATTTGTTGAGGATGGCTTTGAAGAGCCAGCAGATGAACATGAGTTTAATTGTTAACTCAGGCAGAAAGAGAGATGCTGAAGAGCAATAAGAAGAAAGACTCCAAAGCTCTTTTCTTTTTGTATCAAGTAGTTCATGAGAGTGTGTTTCCGAGGATAGCAGCAGCTAAGAGATCCAGAGAAGCATGGGAAAATCTCAAAACTTCTTATCAGGGTATGGAGAAAGTGAAGACAGCAAAACTTCAGTTGCTGAGGAGAGACTTTGAGACTCTCTGTATGAAAGAGTCAGACACTATTGACTCATTCTTCACTCATGTGATTGGAATGGTCACAAAAATAAGATCTCATGGAGAGACTCTTGAAGATAAGAGGATTGTTGAAAAACTCTTGAGAATTTTACCCTCAAGATTCGATGTGATCATTACCACCATAGAGGAGACTAAGGATCTCACAAATTTTTTAGTGGATGAACTTCATGCATCATTGATGACCCATGAACAGAGATTGGGTAGGAGTGAAAACTCATCTTTTGAACATGCCTTTAAGACCCAGATGTCTTTCGGAAGAGGAAGAGGGCAAGGCAGAGGAAACAAAAGAGGAAGAGGCATAAGCCAAAACAGAGGTGGAAGGAAAAACCCTTCACATTCACATGGAAGGTGCAACAGTGAAAGTCACAGACACGGCCAAGACAACAGCCAGCAAAATGGTCAGTATAATGCTCAAGGACAAAGGTATGACAAGTCCAATGTCCAATGTTACCATTGTAAAAAATATGGTCATTATGCAAATGAATGTAGAAAGAAGAAGCAAGATATGAGAAGCAGAACTAGTGCAAATTTCACTAGAGAAAATAACAGCCAAAATAACTTGTTTTTAGCTTGTAATATGGCTAAAGAAAAGAATGAGGATCTATGGTTTCTAGACTCCGGTTGTAGTAACCATATGACAGGAAACTTAGCAATGTTTTCTATGTTAGATGAGAGTGTGCAGTCACAAGTCACATTAGGAACTAATAGCAAAGTTTCTGTTATGGGAAAAGGAGATGTGAATGTTTTAACAAGATTAGGTGCAAAGAAATCCATAGCAAATGTTTATTATGTTCCTGGAATGAAGTGTAATCTGTTAAGTATTTGATAGCTTGTCCATAAGGGGTATAATGTTTTCTTTGATAATGATGTTTGTACCATCATGGACAAACCACCCAGCAAACAGTGTATTGCTGAAGTGAAGATGACAAGGAACAAGATGTTCCCTCTCAGAATGAGAGCAGACTTGAAGAATGGTGAAGAGAAAGCAGTAGTTGCACAAGAGACTTTTCAAAGCGAACCAAAAGATGAAAACTGGTTATGGCATTTGAGATTTGGACATCTCAACTTTCGAGGTCTTAATTTGTTGAACAGAAAAGGAATGGTAAGTGGTCTACCATTGATAGAGAAACCAGACAGCCTTTGTGAAGGTTGTATCTTGGGGAAACAACACAGAGAAAGTTTTCCTTCCGGGAAAAGTATAAGGGCAAAAGCACCCTTAGAGATTGTCCACTCAGATGTATGTGGATCGATGCAAACTCCATTGCTTGCTAGCATCCACTATGTATTAAAATTCATAGATGATTTTACAAGAAAAACTTGGGTTTACTTTTTGAAAAATAAAATTGAAGTGTTTGAAAAATTTTGCAATTTCAAAGCACTTGTTGAAAACCAAAGTGGGCTGCATATCAAAGTCTTAAGGACTGACAGAGGAGGTGAGTATATATCTAAATATTTTCTACGGTTTTGTAGAGAAAATGGTATTCATAAGCAGTTTACAACTAGATATACTCCGCAACAAAATGGAGTAGCTGAAAGGAAGAACCGAACCATAATGGACATGGCAAGGAGTATGTTAAAGGAAAAGCATTTGCCTAATGATTATTGGGCTGAAGTTGTACATTGTGCAGCGTATATCTTGAATAGGTGCCCTACAAAAGCAGTTATGAACAAAGTGCCGGAAGAGGCATGGAGTGGCACAAAGCAAGATGTCACACACATGAAGGTTTTTGGATGTGTAGCTTATGCACACATTCCGGATCAGCTAAGGAAGAAGTTGGAAAACAAGGGGGAGAAATGTATTTTCATTGGATATAGTGAGGAATCCAAGGCTTACAGGTTATATAACCCATCCAGCAAGAAGTTTATTGTGAGCAGAGATGTTCAATTCATTGAAGAGGAAGCTTGGGATGGAAGCATAGAGAAAACAGTGAATGTTAAACACTGTTTATCTCATGATGAAAATGATGATGAGTTGGTTGAAATACATCCCCAAACAGTAACACCAACAAAAGAGCAGCAGAGCACACCCTTGAGGAGAAATGACAGTGCTTCTCCAAGCACACCACAAGGAGGAAATTCAAGTGCTTCTTCAAGCATTTGTACACCTACTGAAAGAGGTAAGAAATTCAGAATTTTGAAAGATATTTATGAACAAGATATAGCTAATGAAGGTATCAATTCTTTGTTTGCTTTATATTGTCATGTTGATGAACCTATTCATCTCGAGGAAGCTCTCAAGGATAGGAAATGGATAGAAGCTATGGATGAGGAGATTAATGCCATAGCAAGAAATAAGACATGGGATTTGGTTGAACTCCCAAAAGGTAAAGATGTCATTGGTGTTAAATGGGTCTACAAGACCAAGAGTAATGCTGAAGGCAAAATAGAGAGACACAAGGCAAGGCTTGTTGTCAAAGGTTATAAGCAGAAGCATGGGATAGATTATGAGGAAAATTTCGCACCGGTTTCCAGAATGGAAACCGTGAGAGCAGTGTTGTCCATAGCAGCACAAAACAAGTGGAAAGTTTACCAAGTCAGCATTCCTAAATGGAGTGTTAATGGAAGAGGTTTACATTGATCAACCTCTCGGCTATGAAAAGAAAGGCCAAGAGCACAAAGTATGTAAGTTGAAGAAAGCTCTTTATGGGCTGAAGCAAACGCCAAGAGCGCGGTACAGTAGGATAGATTCATATCTACTGGAAAATGGTTTTGAAAAGTGTGAGGGAGAACCCACCCTCTACATCAAAGAAAAGGATGGTAAAATCTTGATTTTAGTCTTGTATGTTGATGATGTTATTTTTACAGGTAATGATGATTGCCTTATTGAACATTTTAAAACAGTCATGAAAGAAGAATTTGAAATGACTGATATGGGTTTGTTGAGATACTTCTTGGGAATAGAAGTAGAACAAGATCAAAATGGGATTTTTATCTCACATGAAAAGTATGTTAATGAGGTGATTGAAAGATTTAACATGCAGGAGAGCAAAGCAGCAATCACTCCCACAGTGATGGGATTAAAACTCAGCAGAGAGGACAGCAGTAAGGATTTTGATCCTAGCTTATACAAGAGCATAGTTGGCAGCCTTATGTATTTGACTGCAACTAGGCCCGACATAATGCATGCTATTAGTTTGATTTCCAGATTCATGGAGAAGCCAAAGGATGCACATTGGCAAGCAGCAAAAAGAATTCTGAGGTATGTTAAAGGTACTAAAAGGTTTGGTATTTTTTATACTGCTTCAGAATGTTCAGATTTAGTTGGATACACAGATAGTGATTAGGCTGGAGATGTGGATGATCGGAAAATTACTTCTGGTTATGTTTTTCACATGGGTTCAGGAGCCATTTCATGGGCTTCTAAGAAACAGCCCATTGTAGCATTGTCTACAGCAGAAGCGGAATATGTGGCAGCTACAGCAGCAGCGTGTCAAGCAGTTTGGATGAGAAATATGTTGAGAAGCTTATGTCAAGAACAGGTAAAAGGGACAGTGATCTTTTGTGACAATAGCTCAGCTATTGCATTGTCTAAAAATGTTGTTTTTCATAAAAGGAAAAAGCACATTGACACCAAGTTTCACTTCATACGTGAATTGGTTAACAATGGTGAGATAGTTTTGCAGCATTGCAGAATATAGGATCAATTTGCTGATATCCTCACAAAGCCACTTGCGCAGAAAAGCTTTGAATATTTCAGGAAATGCCTGGGTATGTAGGAAAACCCAGCAGTTGAAATTAAGGGGGAGTGTTGGAATTAATTTCCAACTGCCCAGAAAAGGCAGCGAATAGACAAGGCGGAAGGCCAATTCCGTGAGGGTTTGGCAAGTCGGACAGGCGGAGTTGTGGACACCCCCGGAGCTGCTGACGTCATCCGCAGCGGGGTCCACACTTGACGTTAACAAAGATTTGGGTTAATTTTATTTGCCCATCGCACATGTTTAAAACAATAGTTGGTTTTTAATGTTGTAATGTTATTTGTTTAAATTTGGGTTATATATTTTATATTATAGTGTTATATATATATATATATATATATATATATATATATATATGCCCAGCACATTGTAAAAAGATATATATTGTTCTTATTTACATAAAACAGATATATATGCACAGCAGTGCGAGAGTGTTGTAATTTTTATTTCTTAATACACATAACAGAAGTGTATTGCACAGCAGTGTGGGGAAGAAAAAATCTAGGTGCCACCATGCAAAATTCGACATCAATGTGATTTTCAAGCGGTGCCGGCAGAATTTATGATGCCATAAATGAATTCTCAAGTGGTGATTTTTTGTCAACGAATGACATTAAATTAAATCTGAGATATTTTGTTTATATACAGAAACAGAGTCATTTTTATGTAATGTTTTTTTTATATACACAGCAGTGTATTGTTTGTAAAAGACAGAGAGTGCAGAATTAAGAAATACACAGCAGTGTATGTTCTTAGGAAAAATAGAGAGTTGTTTTTGTAATAAATAGAGACAGAGAGAATATTATAGTGTTGTGTGAGTAAGCAACAAAATTTAAGGTTTTATCCTGTGTATCCAGAACTCAGTTCTGAAGAATTGTAACAGCAGTTTTTTTTTTTTTTTAAATGAGATAGAGTTGATATTTCATATCTCTGTCTGTCTGTCTGAAATTTAATTTAATTTTAAAAGCTCTGTGTTGTAAAAGAGGAATTTCTATTTCCTCTTTTTTGTTAAGGAATTACCTAGAAAATTCCAACAATCATAAAGATTGTATGTTAAGTGGATAAAATTTACATATTTTTTTTTATAGAAAAACTTAAATTTAAAATAGAATAAAATGAGATGTTATCATAAAGTTATACTAAATAAAATTCACGGTTTTCAAATAATTTCATTCTTAAAAAAATAACTTTCATAATATCAAGTATTTTACTAACCTGAATAAAGTTTGTACGCTTTGAAAGAGTTTAATTCATTAAAATAATAATAATAATAATAACTTCCATTCTCAACCCTTTTTATTAAAAACTAACCCAAACTTAAGTTAAGTCTATAATAGTATTATTAAATTCATTTTGTTTTGGTTCTAATTTGGCTACCGGGCTTGACCTTTGTGCAGGATCGTTGATAGATTCTAATGAGGCCCATGACAATCGGGCATGAATGGCTAGCTGGAAACCTGGTCGGATAGTTATCAATTGGCACGGAAGATCTGATGTGCCTAGATTTCAAGTAATGCTTATAACGTAATATTACATATCATAAAAAGTCTGATAGAACCTTGCACTCGAATAAATTAATGGGAGCAACTAAAATACTTATCACGTTCACCCTTTTATTTGATTTATTTAAATAAAAGTTTAAAAAGTTTATTACCAATAAGATTTTTTTTGCAATATGCTATTTAGTTCCTATCAATTTTACAAGAACAATCTAGATGAGAATTGTTCTTTCAATTTTTTAGAAAAAAGATATTTCCAATTTGAGAATGGATGGTAATATCCTTTTACTCGGAGACTTTAATACTAAAACTGCTATTAACCAAGCCATTATATTAAGCAACAACTCTAACCCCGACTCGTTGTGGCTTGATGACGATAGTCACTTAGCATGCTCATGGATACAATTCTTTAGCAAATTCAAGAGAAAATATGAAGACATTATCGAGAACTTATTCAGCACTGAGCTCCTCAAACTTTGCAGTTCCCAGGACCTAATTATTTGAAATGGTATTTACAAGTGGGCCCTCTTCGGTCAGAGGACATGTTTCCATGGGCTGGGTAGCAGTATTGTGGATTATGCAATTTCTGACATCCTCGTCCTCAACCATATTACAAACTTTAAGCTTCTTAATGGATTTGATTGTAACTCTCACCACAGACCTATGTCTCTATCCCTCAATATGGCTATGCATACCACCCACATGCAGGAGACCAATGAAACAAAAAGACACATTCTCTTCAATAGAAGTAAAACCGACCTCTTCTTAAGAGATTTAGGCTCTATGAATTATAATAATAACATTGATCAAATTTATTACCATTTCACTACTATCATTTCCAACACCATTAGCAAGTTTTCTAATGAGATTTTGTTTAAGCAGTCTAATAGAATTTCCAATCCATGGTATGACAAAGATTGCAAAATTTTCAGGAAAGAAATAAGAGACGCTAATAATGAAATAACTAAGCTCCAAAATATTAATATATATAAAATATCATCAAGAGGAAGAAAATATCATATATTAATAAAAGACATTATTATCTTCTCAACCTTTCTAAAGTTGCACCTAGAATTTTTTGGCAGAATGTTCTTGTTCTTAAAACCAAAGATAACAACTCTATCCCCTTAGAAACCTGGGAGAACTATCTTAAGAAGTTGTATGACTCTCCAGACACTATGGGCACCACCTTAATCACTCCAATTAAGGAGGATTTATTCTCTCTTGACAAAATTGAGTCTCATATTAATAGGCTCGCTAATGGGAAAGCTAAATATATTGAAGGATACCAAGTTGAGATTTTTAAAATGGGCAGATCTATCCTCATTCCCTATCTCCACAAGCTTCTCAATTTGGTTGTAACACATGGCTTCCCTCGGCTTTGGACATAAAGAATTATTGTACCAATATTTAAAAATGGGGACATGAGTGTTCCATCTAACTACAAGTTCATTATGGTTAGCCATATCCTCGCCAAGGTTTATGGGCTCATTTTGCAGAATATGCTTAGCCTTTTTCTTGAAAGCCGGGGAAAAAGAGCTAAAGGACAAACTAGTTTTAGGAGACATCACTCGATTATTGACCATCTGGTCACTCTTAGAATCATTACGGAGGAATGTCGCAATAGTAAAGCCAATCTCTTATGTTGCTTTGTGGACTTTAGAAAAGCTTTCGACACTGTTCCTCAAGATAAACTTTGGGAGAGACTTAAAAGAGATCATGGTCCCTCCTGAGTTGAGGATTTTTGTGATCCGTCTATATGAGACCATCACTGCCAATCGTAAGACCAATGAGGGGTGGTCTAAAGACATTAAATGAAATATTGGAGTTAATCAAGGGTGTCCCCTATCCCCTACCCTTTTTGGCATAATGTTTGGAATCTGCGGGGTGCAAGGGCACTGAGCTTGCTGGTGTTCTCATTACTCTTCTCCTCTATGTCGATGATATCGTTCTTCTTGCAAAAAGCCATGATGAACTTGACAAGTAGCTCCAGATTCTTCATGACTACTACTCCAAGATGCGTATGACAGTTAATGCTGACAAGACTAATGTCATGATAATTAAATCCAAAAATATCACCCATGGTAGATTGATGTATAATAACCAGTGCTTAGAGCGGGTTTCTTCTTATAATTATTTGGGCATTGACTTCCCTCATCATCTCAACGGGAATTATAACATTGAGAAAATTATTAGTGGGGGTTGGAAAGCTTATTATGAGCTTGAAAACAATTATAAGTGGTCAATCTTTACATTTGGATTAAAAATAGGTTCCTCTTTGAGACCCTTGTCACCCTTGTTGTCTTATACAGATGTGAAGTTTGGGGTTGCAGTATATCCAGAGAGTCATGGAGGAAGATTGAGATGATTCAAAAGAAATTCATAAACTACAACCTTAAGATGAAGGGAAATACTCCCTATCCTATCCTCTTGATCAAATCTAGTTTGTCCCCTATTGAAATTACAACTATGTTTATATATATGATGTATAATAAGAAGCTTGACAACATGGAATAAAAAAGGCTCCCTAAAATTGCTTCTAAATGTAGTCAAAACCCTCACCTTCGCCTCAAATGCAGGTGGCATAAGGATGCCCAGTCCTGGTTCAACCATTGGGGAATTAAGGAGGAGCTCAATATGGGAAGCAAAGATAATATCAAAAGTACTATTACCTCCAATTTTAAGGACAAGCCGTGGGAGGATCAGAAGCTGGAGGTTAAACGGAAGCTAAGATACTATAAGGAAGTGATCAACCCCACCCTTGATAATTAGAATTATCTCTCTGCTTTATCCAGCAATAAGAAAAAAAATGAACATCACTGAGATAAGAACTAATTCCCATGAGCTTCGGAGTGAGATCAGGCGATGGTCTATTCCCAAGGCCCCTTGGAACGATAGAATCTATCAGATTTACGATTCTAAGCAGGTGGAAGATGAAAAACACTTCATTTTAGTCTATTCGACTCCTACTCACATTCGCTTTCAATTCCCCGCCATCTGCCACACTTCCAATCTTCTTGACCTATTAGGCCATCCCACCTATAGTGATCTTGGAGCACTTATTTCCCTTCTCTTTGACCATAGAAACAAGATTTTTAAGAATCAAACATAGATTCTTTCTCCTCTCTTAAGGTCCGATAGACCACATTGATATTAACGGACAATCATCATCATCATCATCATCATCATTAAATTTAAATATTTTTTTAAATATTAAGTGTAAATGTAAATTATTATTTTTTAAATATTAAATAAATTTATTTTAAATTAAAAAATATAATTACAATTAAGAAAACTATATCTTCATACTTACTTAAAGTTACTTATATATTTACCATTTCAATAAAGAGGAGACATTACTATATAGGGGTTTTAAGACAATTTTTGAGTAAATATTCTTAACTTGAGACCATAAAAAAAAATTCTTGTAAATTCTCTTAAATTTATCTTTAAATGAGTGTCTCAAATTATTATCTCAAAAAAAATTCTCTATAAAGACAACATAGAACACAAGTATTATTGTCTCTTAAGTGACAATTCATTTTTATCTCTCAAGAGACTATAACTAACATATTATCTTTATAGAGACAATATATCTTTAAACCTAATTATTGTCTCTATAGAGACAATAAATATTTAATCTGAGTTATTTTCTCTCTACAGACAATATAATTTTTTCTTTAGAAAAAAAGTATAGAGTGAAAATCGTATTGTTTCTTCAGTGTTTAATTCATGCTAGGTAAGATGGAATCAAACCACCAACCTCCTGTTTGCAAAGCACATGCTCTTACATTGATCCAACAACCTCTAAAAAAATGTGTTATCTCGATAAAAAAAGATAAAAATCATAAAAAATTCCCTGATAAGTGATCAAATCAAGGTTGAAAAAATAAAATTGCTTATTAATTCAAATAAACTAGTAATATGATTTAAAAATCACACAAAATAGCATTAGGGTTGTTTTTAGTCACACAAAAATAGCCAGCAAGGGTCTCTTTAACTAGGTAAAAGGTTTTCTAACTTGTAGATATGGAAATACTTATTCTCAAGTTCCTAAGAAGTATTTAATTACTTTAAGCATTCAGTTCAATATCTCCGTCCTTGTGTTCAAGAAAAGAGTGGGACTATCCTTTAGTGTTTGTAACTTAGGGACCGATTTCATATGAACCTTCTATTAACTCTATTTTTTCCGGAGCACAACATGGGTGGATTACATACATCCTTAGCTCATTTTGGAATCACTGGTTTGTATTTCAGCAACTTGGCATACTCAGTGAGGAGATGTAACATGTAGTCATATACATTCGACATCTTCAACTCCTTACTCATGAAAATTTTCCCTGCCACCCCAATGGCCTTTGCCTACAAAATAAAAAATGCATAGTATGGATATTATATTTTGCAGCAGGAAATTAGTAGAGAAATCATATATATATGGGATTGTGTGTAATCACCTTGTCTATGTGATTGTTTCTCCAAACAGCGACAAACTTGATGGACTCACATTTTCTGTCAAGCCTAACAGGATAGTAATGTTCAAGGGCCATAAGTTCCCTTGCCAAGAAGTCATAGCATATCAATTTCACCATAAGGGTTGGATAGTAACATGATAAAATATTCTTCAAGCTCGCTGACTAGGTAGAGCCTTCAATGTATATTTTGTATCTGACAACACCAGAGACATGTTAGAATGACATTTATAAAGACACTCAAAATTACTATCAAATAGACTTTGCAGTTGGGATACAACAAGAAAAACGTGGTAATTGGTTCAAATCAATGCTTATTTCCTTCCCATATTTATTTTCATGACCATTATGGATTTTTTCAATAAATAAAAAAATCCAGAAAGGGTCTCTTTGATTAGTGCAATAACCGGTTTTCTAACTTGTAGATAGGGAAATCCTCATTCTCAAATTTCTAATAAGTATTTAAGTACATTGAGTAGTCAGTTCAAGATCTTTTTCCATGTGATATTTGTCCTTGTGTTCAAGAAAACAGTGGGACTTTCCTTTAGTGTTTGTAACTCAGGGACTGGTTTGATATGAACCTTCTGTCAACTCTATTCTTTCTCAAGTTCAACATGGATTGAGTACATACCTCCTTAGCTCATTTTGGAATCAGTAGTTTGTATTTCAGCAACATGGCATAATCTATGAGGAGATGGTGTTGAAAATGCAGCAAGATGATGGAGCTTAGTGAAATGAAGTCGCCTTCACTAAGTGGGCCCGCAGGCAAATTCTGGCGCAAAATCTATTTTTAGACTATGTCTATTTTTAGACATATGGAGCATGGTCCGGGGATTGCAGTATGTTATTCTTGGAGTATTAGTCATGTTGGTAAAAATAGATGGACCTCTATTTTTTGGACCTATAGGTCGAAGTCTATTTTTAGACTGCCTCTCCTTAAAATAGGGAAGTCAAATATTATTTACCCTTAATAATATTTGGACTCTAAACAGCAGTTTACTCTCTTGGAGCACTTCAGTTAGAGCCTTGGAAGTGGCTCATGAATATGACAGAGGAATTACGCTATTCCTAGGGTTTGGTGAGCACATGCATGGTTGACTTCAGTTAGGACTTCAGTGGCAGAAGTTTGGTGGAGTTAATGAGACAGCTAGTGGAGTTGTGTTCTGTTTATTTTAGTTGAACTGGTTGAGATTAGTTTAACTAGCTAATCAACTAGTTATGAGTGGATTGAATTAAATATTATTTAATTCATTAATTAGTAACTCATTATTCAACTCAAGAACACATCAGTTCACTACAGTGCATGATCAGTTCAGTGGAGACCAGTGAAAGAGGTAGATGAAAGGGTGGAGTTAGCTATCAGTGGCGACATCAGTTGTGCATGAGATTTGCACCACAATTGGAGGAATTTCCCATGATGATTATGCTGTCAAGCCAAGGAGATTCGAACCTTGGTTCTCTATATAGACAGGCCATGATTGCGCAATAGAGGAAAGGCAATTGGCGGTGAGTTTTGAACCAGTAACCTGTTCAAAACTGAGCTAGTTTGTGTGTAACTTTATGAGAAAGTACTGAGTACTTGTGAGGAGTATTGTACTGAGTTTGTTACATGATTTCTCCATTATAATATACACAATAGCTGCGGGGTTTTCAGCTATAAGCTTTCCCCATATATACTGTGTTAATGTGTATGATGATTTGATGTGTTATCGCTTGATTTTATTTCCGCATGTTTGATGATCTGAGTGGAAGAGATTATGTGTTGCATATAAATTCGAATTGTATGTGATCGGGATAGTCTCGGTGGATAATTAATCATTATTCAGCAAATTTCTACATGGTATCGGAGCTATTGAAGCAGAGATTGATCATCACAGTGATTACAAACTTATTTCGGTAGACAGAGTCTGCATGCGGGCCAGGTAGCCTCCGGATTCATCTTTCTTCGGAAAGTGAAAGTTCTGGTAAATGCCCCTTGCAGTCAATCTCTGTGCTAGAAATAATTTGTTCTCACAGATCTAGAGCGGTTGAGCTTTGAGGTGGAATTCAAAATTTTGCAGCAGTTTTGTTTTTCTTGGTGCCGGTGTTGAAAATGTCTTTCAACGGTTTGCGACTCGAATATGCTCTTGAAGGCAGTTCGAATTATGTTGCATGGAAGGATCGCATGGAAGCAGTATTAGAAGATAATGGTCTGAAGGAGTTCGTAGATACGGATTTCCAAAAGCCCACTGATCCTGCTGAAGTCGAAGCATGGCAAAAGAAGATGGCGAAGTGTCGAAGGATCCTGTTGGAGGGCGTCAAGGATCATATTGTATCCGGCCTGCATGGAAAGGCTACTCCATATTTAATGTGGAAAGCTTTGACGGATCTATTCCAGAGTAAGAGTGACCAAAGGAAGCTGGCGCTCAAAGATAAGCTCGGGAACATCAAGATGGAGAAGGGCGACAGTATCGCCAAATACCTCACGAAGTTCACTCAATGCAGAGATGAGCTGGGAAGTGTGGGGGTGACTGTCGAAGATGAGGACATGGTCGACCTGGCTCTCCTTGGTCTTCCGAAGGCTTGGCACTCATATCAAGATAGTGTTAATGGTCGGGAGAAGCTGCCGGGATGGGAGCGCCTTTGGGCGAATCTCATGCAGGAGGAGATAAGGAGGACTACTCGAGATGGATCTTCATCAAAGGGAGCTGATGAAGAAAACTGCGCTTTGGTTGCCAAAGCAAAGAAGGGGAAGGGTAAGAAAACCTCTCATTCTGGTGCAAAGGGCAAGAAGCGGGATATGGCGAAAGTGAAGTGTTTTCACTGCCATGATCACGGACATTATGCTACCAATTGTCCAAAGAAGAAGAAAAACAAGCAAGCGGGAAGATCTGCAGATGGAGAAGCTTTGGCTTCACAGTTCGAGCATGAATTTTCACTGATCGCATGCTTGGTTTCAAGTGTGATAGGATCGGTGTGGTTCTTGGACAGCGGTGCGTCATTTCATATGACGGGAGATCGGGATTTGTTCTCAGATCTGGAGGACAAAGATTTGGGTGTGCACATCGAGATGGGCGATGATGATAGATACAGTGCGACTGGTATCGGTACCATATCCTTTCAGAGGGAGTCTGGTAAACCCTTTGTATTGAAGGATGTCATGCATGTACCTGGATTGAAGAAGAACTTGATCTCTGTAGCGATGTTGGAGGATAAGGGGTATGATGTGGTCTTCAGCGAAGGAAAAGCCTTCCTGCGCAGTAAGACTACTGGAGAGACCCGGAAGATAGGGGTTCGAACCAAGAACCTTTATCGGTTGCAGGTAGATGGCTGCGCAGCTATGGCATGCAAGGCGGGAGAAGTGGTGAGCCGGGATGATGAGGGCGAACTGTGGCACAGGAGATTGGGCCACCTTCACCATGGAGCTTTGAAGATTCTGCAGCAGATTTCTACTGGGCTTTCTAAGGGCACTCTTGCGCAGTCAGATCAGTGCAAGGGGTGTACTTTAGGGAAGTATGTGAAAGCCACCTTTCACGAGAAGGATAGTCGCGCCACGACGATCCTTGAGAGAGTTCACACAGACGTGTGTGGTCCTTTCTCAGTTGCTTCGACAGCAAAGCACGGGTATTATGTGATCTTTGTTGATGATTTCTCTCGAAAGTGCTGGATCTTCTTCATGCAGAAGAAGAGCGATACATTCGCGAAGTTCTGTGAGTTTAAAGCACTGGTCGAGAAGGAGTCGAGGAAGAAGGTGATTGCTCTGAGGAGTGATAACGGTGGTGAATTCATCTCGGCTGAATTCAAGGAGTTCTGCAGCGCAGAAGGGATTCGGAGAGAGCTCATCGCACCCCATAACCCACAGCAGAACGGGGTGGCTGAGCGGAAGAACAGAACGATTGTGGGTGTTGCACGGGTGATGTTGCATGATCAGGGCCTACCCCTTCACTTGTGGGCTGAGGCATGCAATACAGCAGTGTATGTGCAGAACCGTTGTCCTCACAAAGTTCTTGGCATGAGTACACCGGAGGAGGCTTATTCTGGCAAGAGGCCTGATATTTCCCATTTGCGGATTTTTGGTTCTCCTGTCTACATGCATGTGATGAAGGATGCGAGAAGGAAGCTGGATCCAACTGCTGAGGTTGGAATATTTGTGGGGTACACTGATACACCTCACAACTATCGGGTGTATTTTTTAGACAGTCGAAAGAATGTTGTGCGACGGGATATAAAATTTCAGGAGGAGAAAGCCATGCGGTGTTCGCTTGAGAGGGAGCTACACTTGCATGCAGATGAGGAGCTGTTAGTTCCTAAGGAGGAGCTTCCGGATGTGGATCAGCCACAAGAGGAGGTTCAGGAGGTGGAAGAAACCACCCAGGCAGCGCCAACCATCAGAGGGCGCATGCGCACTACAGAAGCTGAGCGACTGGCTCGGGATGCAGAGAAGGTTGTAGGACCACCTACAGCATAGCGCAGACAGAGACAGTCACCGGATCGGTACACTGGATACATGGCTCTTGTGATTCAATGTGTTGTGACGGAGCCATCCTCTTTTGAGGAAGCTGTGGAGGAACCCACATGGGTTGATGCCATGATCGAAGAATATGATTCGATCGTCAGGAACAGTGCATGGGAGATTGTCCCAAGACCGGTGGGGAAATCAGTGGTGGGTTCGCGATGGATCTACAAAGTGAAGCAGGCGGTTGACGGGAGTGTGGAGAAGTACAAGGCGAGATTTGTCGCCCGTGGCTTCTCACAGATCGAGGGGATTGACTATGAGGAGACTTTTGCACCTGTCGCAAGGTACTCTTCCATACGGACGATCCTTGCTCTCTCAGCGCAGATGGGGTGGCACATTCATCGGATGGATGTGAAGACTGCGTTCCTCAATGGAGTCATTGAGGAGGAGGTGTACATAGAGCAGCCTGAAGGTTTCGAGATCTTCAGCAGTGAGTCGCATGTGTGCCGACTCAAGAGAGCACTGTACGGGCTGAAGCAAGCACCTCGTGCTTGGTACACTCGAATAGACAGCTACTTCACCGGGCTTGGATTCTCCAAGAGTGAGGCAGATCCAAACCTGTACCATATTGTGGTGGAGGGGAAGCTGTTGATCATCGTACTGTATGTAGATGATCTGATTTTGACTGGCGATGAGCAGTTGATACTTTCATGCGAGGAGGATCTTGCACGAGAGTTTGAGATGAAGGACTTGGGCATCCTTCATTATTTCCTGGGATTGGAGATTTGGCAGCGCAGCGGAGGACTGTTTGTTTCTCAGGGCAAGTATGCCCGGGAGATTCTGGAGAGGTTCAACATGCAAGGTTGCAAGCCTGTTGACACTCCTCTTCCTAGTGGTTGGAGGAAGGAAGATGCTACTTCAGCGGAGGTAGTGGATGCCACTATCTATCGACAGTTGGTGGGGTCGCTTATGTATCTGGTCAATACACGACCCGATATATGCTATGCAGTTAACCAGCTTTCGCAAGATATGGTTAAGCCTACCAAGCTCTTTTGGAAGGCAGGCAAGCATGTATTGCGCTATATCAGAGGCACATCGGGATATGGATCATGGTACAGACAGGAGGATGAGTTGAGGCGGCAGTGCTTCAGGCATCGGTATCATCATATCAGAGATTGTGTTCAGCGGAGAATCATGATGCTTTCATATGTTCCCACGGAGGATCAGGATGCCGACATCTTGACGAAGGCGCTCACCAGGAGCAAGTTCGAATTCCACAGAGGCAGGATAGGGGTTGCAGATAATCCATATCTTGCTGAGAGGGAGTGTTGAAAATGCAGCAAGATGATGGAGCTTAGTGAAATGAATTCGCCTTCACTAAGTGGGCCCGCAGGCAAATTCTGGCGCAAAATCTATTTTTAGACATATGGAGCATGGTCCGGGGATTGCAGTATGAGATTCTTGGAGCATTGGTCATGTTGGTAAAAATAGATGGGACTCTATTTTTTGGACCTATAGGTCGAAGTCTATTTTTAGACTGCCTCTCCTTAAAATAGGGAATTCAAATATTATTTACCCTTAATAATATTTGGACTCTAAACAGCAGTTTACTCTCTTGGAGCACTTCAGTTCGAGCTAGAGAAGTGGCTCATGCATCTGACAGAGGAATTATGCTATTCCCAAGGGTTTGATGGCATCATGCATGGTTGACTTCAGTTAGGACTTCAGTGGCAGAAGTTTGGTGGAGTTAATGAGACAGCTAGTGGAGTTGTGTTATGTTTATTTTAGTTGAACTAGTTGAGATTAGTTTAACTAGCTAATCAATTAGTTATGAGTGGAGTGAATTAAATATTATTTAATTCATTAATTAGTAACTCATTATTCAACACAAGAACACATCAGTTCACTACAGTGCATGATCAGTTCAGTGGAGACCAGTGAAAGAGGTAGATGAAAGGGTGGAGTTAGCTATCAGTGGCGACATCAGTTGTGCATGAGATTTGCACCACACTTGGAGGAATTGCCCATGATGATTGTGTTGTCAAGCCAAGGAGATTCAAACCTTGGATCTCTATATAGACAGGCCTGGATTGCGCAATAGAGGCAAGGCAATTGGCGGTGAGTTTTGAACCAGTAACCTGTTCAAAACTGAGCTAGATTGTGGGTAACTGTATGAGAAAGTACTGAGTACTTGTGGGGAGTATTGTACTGAGTTTGTTACTTGATTTCTCCATTATAATATACACAATAGCTGCGGGGTTTTCAGCTATAAGCTTTCCCCATACATACTGTGTTAATGTGTATGATGATTTGATGTGTTATCGCTTGATTTTATTTCCGCATGTATGATGATCTGAGTGGAAGAGATTATGTGTTGCATATAAATTCGAATTGTATGTGATCAGGATAGTCTCGGTGGATAATTAATCATTATTCAGCAAATTTCTACAGATGGAACATGTAGTCATACACATTTGAAATCTTCAACTCCTTTCTCATGAAATTTCCCCGTGCCTCCACAATGGCCTATGCCTACAAAATACAAAATGCATAGTATGAATATTAGATTTTGCAACACAAAATTAGAAGAGAAATATTATATATATATGGCATTGTGTGAAATCACCTTGTCTATGTGGCTGTTTCTCCAATAAACAACAAACTTAGTGCACTCACATTTTCTTTCAAGCGTAATAGGCCAGTAATGTTCAAGGTGCTTAAGTGCCCTTGAAAATAATTCATTATATAACGGTTTGACCATAAGAGTTGGATAGTCACAGGCTAAAATATTCTTCAAGCTCACTGACCAGGTAGAGCTTTCAACATATATTTTGTATGTGAAATGCCAGAGAGTCGAGACATGTTAGAATGAAATTTATAAATATGCTCGGACTTACTATCAAATAGAGTTTTCAACCGGGAGACAACAAGAACGTGGTTATTGTTTCAAATCAATTCTTATTGCCTTCCCATATTTATTTTGATGAGAATTAGGGTTATTTTCAGTCAAACAAGAATAGCTAGAAAGGGTCTCTTTGATTAGTGCAGTAAATTTTTTTCTAACTTGTAGATAGGGAAATCCTCTTTCTCAAGTTTCTAACAGGTATTGAAGTACTTTAAGCAATCATTTCAGGATCTTTCTCCTTGTGATAAAGAAAATAGTGGGACTTTCCTTCAATGTTTGTAACTCAGGGACTCGTTTGATATGAACCTTCTCTCCACTCTATTATTATGGAGCACAACATGGATTGAGGACATACCTCCTTAGCTCTTTTTGGAATCAATGGTTTATATTTCAGCAACTTGGCATACTCGGTGAGGAGATGGAACATGTAGTCATACAAATTCGACATCTTCAACTCCTTTCTCATGAAAGTGCTCCCTGCCTCCCTAATGGCCTTTGCCTACAAAATAAAAAATGCATAGTATGGATATTAGTACTTGCAACACTAAATCACTAATTTAATCAATAGATAAATTATATATATATATATATATATATATATATATATATATATATATATATATATATATATATATATGGCACATTGTTAAATGACCTTGTGCAGTGTGATTGTTTCTCAATCAATGACAAACTTATTAAGACTCCCCTTTTTTGAGTGAAGCTAATGTGGAATTCAGTAATGTTAAAGGGGTATAAGTGCCCTTGAAAATAAGCCATAGTATAACGATTTCACCATAAGGGTTGGATAATCACAGGCTAAAATATTCTTCAAGCTCATTGACTAAGCAAAGCCTTTAATGTATATTTTTTTATCTGACAACGCTATTGCAAAAAATTATTGCAACACAAAGAATGCCTTACTAATGCACACATTTACCTCATTAATCTATAAAAAGGTTATGGGTCAACTTTAACTTGAGAAAAAAATGAATTACACATTTTATTGTAAAATAGACCATTTTGCTAGATACGATTTTCTTATATAATTGAATGTTATAAATAATAATGAGGAACTTATTAGAATTGGAATAATCTCAAATCCCTAGGAAATTGATGGGTGGGGAGCCACGTGACACAAAAATAATTTTAAAATTTATTAAAAGTAATGGACCATTTTGGTAAATAAAATTTACTTATATAGAAATGAATGTTATAAATAATAATGAGGAACTTATTAGAATTGGGTAATCTCACATCCCTAAGAAATTGGTGGGCGGGGAGCCACGTGGTACAAATATAATTTTTTAAATTTATTAAAGTCAATGAAACCTAACAAACTCTGTAAAACTCTCCAACCTTTGATAAGCATATGCTGAGCATATTTCCTTGAGAATCAATTTAGGCCCTCAATTAAAAAAAATCAACATATCCTCATCCACCTTAAGTTGAGATAAGAAGCCTTAGGCAAATATTATATTAGTTAAAATTCACTTCTTATCCAAAATATTAGTTAAGATTTATTTAAAGTAAAAATGTGTAATACTAAAATAACCCTAGAACTATCTTTACTTTGATTTTATAAGGTATTGAAATGGATCAAATTTCTTGAAGTGCGAACCTTTTTTTAAAGTGCAAAACTTGAAAAACTAGTTTGCACCTAGAAAGATTTGATGGCTTTTAGAACTTTATTCATTTTAAGCAACACACTAATAAAATTCTTTAACCATAAATTTTTTTATATTCATTTTAAGCAATACACTAATAAAATGTTTTAATCATAATTTGTTTTTCATTTGCTTTATACAATATAAACACAGTCTTTATATAAAACAATAGATATTTACAATGAATGTTTTGTCTTATTAATAATTTTTTAAAAATCTTACATGCCAACTCATTAAAAAACACTTATAAATGGAAGGAATTACACATCTCATCCATCTAGACAACAGACTAATAAAATGTTTTAACACCAATTTTTCTTATTAAGCATTGAATGTTTCATGTACACTTCATATTAAGTATTGAAGAAATTACAAAATCTCCTTCATACATTGAATTAGAAAGAAGCCATCAATAGGGTTCTCTTTTTTAAAATATTTTATCTATATATATATATATATATATATATATGAAAAAATTAAAAATAGATAAATTAATTTTTTTTGAAATTTCAATTATTTTATCTCTTTACATAAAGTATAAAAATAAATTGGAAATTAAAATATTGGACCATTTTATCAAATATTTGACAATATTTTATCAAATTAAGTATGACGAAGGGAAAAATATTTGACAATTTTATCAAAATCTTATTTGAATTTCCATTATTTTCATATTGAAAACTTAATACACTACCCAATTTCTTATTAAATTTTATTACCTTAATAAATTTTATTACCTTGATAAAACCCATGCAGTTGTAATTGACGAGAATGCAATCGTGGTCTTCCTTTTCTAGAACGCCTAAATGGCCAAGATTTCACGGGGACGTTCTGGATTGGGACAAGAATGTACTCCACCTTCTTCGTCGGCATCCATCCACGTGGCAGATTTTTGGCCATTGAACAAACGCACGGTTCCAATAAATGAGTGGAGAAAGTGGTGTATGGAGACGCAGTTATGTGGGTATGTGATTTGAGTGGGAGACACAACAAACGAAATGGTGATACATCGTTGAAAATGGTGACAACAAACGAAATGGTGATACATCGTGCCCAAATCGGTGTTACAAATCTTCTAGGGTTTGACAACTTTTTTGTTCTAGGGTTTGACAACGGCATAAATGGTTAACTGGAAACCTGGAAGATCTGACGTGCCCAGATTTCAAGGTATTTCAAGGTATGCTTTACACATCATAAAAAGTCTGATAGAACCTAGCACTCGAATAAATTAATGGAATTAACTAAAACACTGATCACGTTCACCCTTTTATTTGATTTATTTAAATAAAATTTTAAAAAATATACTCTTTTACCGATTATTAAATTTAAATAAATTTTTTTTCACTAAAAATTTAAGTGATTATTTTTTTAAATATTAGATAAATTTATTTTAAATTAAAAATTATAATTGCAATTAAAAAAAAACTATGTCTTCATACTTACTTATAATATGGGAAAAACACTTACATATTTATCATTTTAATAAAGCGGAGGCATTACTATATAGGAGTTTTAAGACCATTTTTGAGTAAATTTTGTTAATTTGAGACAAAAAAAAAAAAATCTTGTAAATTCTTTTAAATTTATTTTTAAGTGAGCATCTAAAATTATTTTCTCTATAAAAACAACATAAAACATAAGTATTATTTTCTTAAGTGACAATTCATTTTTGTCTTTCAAGAGACTATAGCTAAGATTAAAGATTCTATTGTCTCTATAGAAACAATATATCTTTAATCCTAGTTATTGTCTCTATAGAGACAATATATATTTAATCCCAGTTATTGTGGCTCTAGAGACAATATAATTTTTTCTTTAGAAACAAAATATAGAGTATGAATCCATTTGTTTTTCCAGTGATTAATTCATTCTACGAATGATGGAATCAAACCACCAACCTCGTGCTTGGAAGGCACGTGCTCTTACATTGAGTTAGCACCCTTTAAAAAAATGTATGTGTTATCTCGATCAAAAAAGATAAAAATAAAAAGACAAAGTGTATTGTCATGGGATGTTTAAAATCATAAAAAATTCCCTCGTAAGTGATGAACTCAAGGCTGCAAAAATACAATTTCTTATTAATTCAAATAAACGAGTAACACAATTTAAAAATCAATCTAACACCAAACTCTAATAAGTCGTGGGGAAAATTAGTGATTAATCTCACTACAACATTATAAAATCACATAATATGCTTGTGGCTGAGAAAAATTGACTGGGGATTCCACTAGTATTCATGAGAATTTGAAATTGAAAAAAGATAAAAGGCCAATGTGGCCAGCCATTCCATTGTCTTAATAATCTTAGAGCCACATGTAAGTATGAATAAAACAGGAGAGGTAACTCACCGACAACACAAAACAAGTTTTCTTTAGGAATATTGTAATATCTTCTTGGTAATCAAAAGTTATAATCTTTGTTGGTTTTAATTAAATGGATCTCTTATACTAAGAACACTCGTGATAATATTGATCACATGCAATCCAATATCCATGTTGTCTGTGTCATATCACATAACGAATAAATTGATTGTTACTGACATGTGTTGTAATATAAGAAGGGGAAAACGAAACGTAAAAGAAGACAACCCAATTCATGTTATAAAAACTTATCACTATCAATTTAACATCTCAAGAATGTGATATTTCACATAATGAAAACTTGATTGTTTTCTTTTCATACCTTTTGGATTCCTTACTCTAGGATACCAACATTCATTATTTTCCCTATGGCTCTCCCTAATAAAGGATAACAATATGTAGGCTTATCCTATTTGAGGATCACTGTATTTATTGCCACAAGAGTAATATAGATTCCATACATTATAGAAGAAGCAGTTGAAAAATGAAAACAATTGTAAAGGAAATAATTCTATTAAAGCCAATGAATATATCATTAAAAAGGCTGAAAGCCCATCCCTAGAAAACATTTCTTATCATCAACTAAATTCTATTGGCAGAGAAATATATTGCATGATTTGAACTAAACACAAAACAAAATTTGGCCATTGACAATATAGGTTGGTTTTCCATGGCCTTAAATAAAATAAAATAAAATAAAACAAAATTCTCTTGTTAGGCTACGCCAACAAAGACGATGTTGGCTTGGCTTGGCTTGGACATATAAACTAGAAATTGCCTCAAATAGGTGCAAATGTACGCCAATAAGATACCTAAATTAGAAAAAGGTTCTATTTTGGTTTCATAATAATGAAAATAATATTGATTTATTAAATTTTAGTGTGTTTTTTTAGTGTGTGTGTATATATATATATATTTATGAACCCCAATATTGCAACAATAATGTTGCAATTCCTAAGACTATCGACTTAAATTATCAAAAGGAAATGAAGCAACTTCCATTGAACAATATCTGGGTAAGCTGCCAATCCTAAGGTAAATAACAATAAGCAAACCTATTATACTTTTCTAGAAAGTAAATGGTAGAAAGAACATCGATTCTATTTGCAAAAATGTAAAACAGAATGATAACTTAAGAAAATCTAATATATCTTACAGGAGAATAAATGGAATTAAAGGAAATCAATTCTATTTTGTGGGAAAGAAAAGTCTTATGTTACTTTTGCAAGAAGGAAATAAAACTTTTCTTGAAGTAAATTATAGAAAGGAAATCTAGACTAATTGCAAAAATCAAAATTCAAAAAGAAAGCAATGTAAGAGCTAAATGGCGACCTAACCAAGCCTGATCTCAACAAAAGTTGCCTCAGAGCATTCACAGGCTATAAATATACTTCTATAATAAATTTGTAGTGAATTTTGGCAAGGAAGATCTCTAAAAAGAATTTATATTGAACTACTATAGGATTGTTACAGAAATGATAAGTTTACTACATGAGTGCTACTCCTCGAGATAATTTGTTGAATTCCCAAGAAAATAAGATTCACATGATACAAGAAATTTTTTGTTATGAAGTAGGATGTCCTATGACTCGATTCCAAGTGGAATAACTAAAAAAAACCCTTGTTAACATGTGCTAAAAAATAACAGAAAATTACTACTCTAAAAACCGAAAATGCCAGAATTAGTGAGCTAGTTAACCTATCAAATGGCTAACGTGATCAAGTGAAAATTCTATGGGGTGATTTTTTTTATTAAATTGATTTTTTTTATGACTCAACATAGGTGGAATCAATTGTAATGAATCTCATTAAAATGTTATAAACAAATAGCATAAAACTACCACTATTTTTCTACAAGAGACTTCTAGAAGTTTTATATTTGTGATCTAGTAAACCAAGCCAAGTAGCTCAATGATGAATATGAATTTTCAAAGTTTTTCTAAGGATGCATCATGTTTGTGACTCTGTAATTGACCAAAACAACAACTCAATTCAATAATTTAACCAATGTAACCTACAATAAAAGAGACATGAACACTAAATGTAGAAATAAGAGATGCAAGTGAAAAATACATTCAAAGGAAATAAATAAATTGTACAAGAGGCATCTGAGGCTCCTGGGATGACCAAGCCCAAGGATAATTATATCCCTATGAAGGAAACAAATCTTTAGAAGTTAAAAATGGCACGAAACTTCAATATTGCGCCAAGAGGCGCTCTATGACCTAGTATGGGGGAAGATCTCACGTAAAAATGTAGGAGGGAGGGAGGGAGAGAGAGAGAGAGAGAGAGAAGTAGGAGAGAAAGAGAGAGAGAGAGAGGAAGGATGAGAGAGAGGAATTGAGAGGGAGGAGGAGAGAGGGAGGGATATAGAGATGGAGTTGGAGGGGGATAAAGGGAGAGAAGAAGAAATACATAGAGATTGAGAAGTGAAGAGAGAGAGGGAGTGAAAAGGGAGAGATGAAGAGATAATGTGTATGTTTATGGGTGAGATAAAGAGACAAGGAAGGAGATATTGAGACAATGGGGGGAGAGAATGAGAGAGAATAAGAAAGGGAGGGATATAGTACGATAGTTGGAGAGAGAGAGAGAGAGATGGGGGAAGAGAGAGGATTGAAGGGAAAAGAGAGGGAGAGAGAGAGGATTGGATGGAAGAGAGAGATAGACAGACAGACAGAAACATTAGAGGAAATCTCAACTTAAAAGTGGCCTCCTAAGGAAAAATAATAAATTAATATTTAAAATAATAAAACAAGAGTTATGAATTTTGGAGGGAAAATAAAAAAAAACTACTTCTTTTTAATTGTATTTTTGGCTTATTTCCTTATACGTTTCCTCAAATTTCAAGTGTATACACTCATTGGATACAGAATTAAAGTATGCATCCAACAAGTACCCAATATGCATACTTTTGAGAAGACACACATTGATAAAAATTTAAGATACACTGAAAAAACGTGTTGAACAAATTTTTTTAATGTATCTTTAATTTTTATCAATGTGTCACTTCCCAAAAGTACTCACAATGGGTAATCATTGGATGTGAAATTTAATTTTGCATCCAACGAGTGTCTACACTTGAAAATTGAGTAAACCTATAAGGAGATAAGCCAAAATTACAATTAAAAAAAGTAGTTTTTCTTCTTTTCCCTTTAAAATATTTACATGTAACTCTTTTTAAATTTAAAGGGTTTTTATTGGTTTACATTTTATGACATGTAAATTACGTGAAAATTGTTAGAAAATTATATATTACAGAGCAATGCAACACATAAAATATGTGGAAAACACAAGCACACAAAACACATAAAACTAGAGAGACACGTATATACGTGGTTCACCCAGTTTGGGCCCACCTCGAACAGCCAGTCCTTCCTTTCTATTATCCGACAAAGTGAAGAGACACAACCTACATCAGATCCATTGTAATATCCTCTGTTCTCTCTCACAGTCTCCCTATCTGTTTCTCACTCTGAGAATACACATACAATACACAGCCGCAATACAATACCCTCATACAAAGCGAGGGGTTGCCTTGTAGGGCAGATAACCCTAAGCTAAACATAACTTCTACCGTCAGATCATTCGCCTAATGAATGACCCAGCTTGACTATAAATTACTATACTTTTACAAGGCAATTTTACATCTGCTTTTAGCTTTCGGGGCGCTGCCCCCGAAACCCCCCGCCAAGACCCCTCCTGGACCCCCCAGGCAGCATTTAATTTCGGGCAGCGTTGTCGCCCCATTAAGGTACAGGGGTCCAATGCTGTGATACAAAATAAACAATATAATCAGGCTCCACAGCCAACAATCTCTCACTTGGAGACTGATTGTAGTAACTCCACCATTGCTTCATTTTTTCGACAATGAATCCTCTTTGGACCTTTCTGTTTCTCATCTTCATCGTCATCCTTGAATACCAACTGAAACTGAGCATAATCTCGGTTTCTCCCTGGTTACAACTTTTGTTAGCATATATGCAGGATTCTAGCTAGTGTGTATCTTTTTGAGCTTCAAATGTCCGTCTTCCAATACTAACCGTATGAAACGGTACTTGATATGTATGTGTTTAGTCCTGGAATGAAATGTTGAGTTATTTGTAAGATGAATGGCACTTTGGCTATCACTGTATAACGTGTCCATATCATGCTTCTTACCCAATTCATCCATAAACCTTTTTAACCAAATCATTTCCTTACTAGCCTCTGTAGCAGCAACATACTCTGCTTCTGTTGTTGAAAGTGCAACAACACTTTGGATTTTTGAAACCCAACTATCAGTTGTTCCACCTATAGTAAATACATACCCTGTAGTGCTCCTCCTGTTATCTTTGTCACCTGCCATATCTGCATCAACATATCCCTGTAGAGCAATGTTTGAACCACCAAAGCATAATTCTTAATTTGTGGTACCTCTCAAATATTTGAGAATCCATTTTACTGCCATCCACTGTTCTTTTCCTGGATTTTTCATGTACCTGCTTACAACTCCCATGGCATGTGAAATATCAGGCCTTGTGCAAACCATTGCATACATTAAGCTTCCAATTGTTGATGCATATGGAACTTTAAATATATAATCCATTTCTTCTTGGGTCTTGGGGCACATCTCCTTACTAAGTTTGAAATGGATAGCAAAATGTGTACTAACTAGTTTTGCATTCTAAATATTAAATCGTTTCAACACTTTTTGTATGTACTCATTCTGAGATAGTGTTAATTTGCGATTTTTCCTGTCTCTAGTTATTCTCATATAAAGGATTTGTTTTGCAGCTCCCAAATTCTTCATTGCAAATGTATTTTCCAAATATCTTTTGAGCACATTTATTTCCTGCATGTTAGACCTTGCAACAAGCATGTCATCTACATACAATAACAATATAATATAGCTGCCATCATTTTGCTTTTTCAAATAAACACAATGATCAGAGTGACATATAGTATAACCTTGTTCAGACATAAACATGTCAAATTTTAGATACCACTACCTTGGAGCTTGTTTTAAGCTATAGAAGCTCTTCTTTAACCTGCACACTAATTTTTCTTTCCCTTTGACTTCATATCCTTCCAGTTTCTCTATATAGATCTCTTCCTCCAAATATTCATGGAGAAAAGTTGTCTTTACATTTAACTGTTCAAGATGCAAATCTTCCACTGCTACAAGACGTAAAATAGTCCGGATTGAAGTCATATTAACAACAGGAGAAAATATTTCATCAAAATCAATACCTTTCTTTTGTGCAAACCCCTTCACCACAAGTCTAGCTTTGTAACTTTGTTTTCCTCCAACTTCTTCCTTCAGCTTGTAAACCCATTTATTTTGCAATGTATTTTTACCTGCAGGCAACCTGACTAAGTCCCAGGTCTGGTTATGCATTGAGGAGTCCATCTCTTATTTCATGGCTAGGTCCCACTTCTTCCTGGTTTCAACCTGAATTACTTCTTCATAACATTCGGGTTCACCAGAATCAGTCAATAATAAATAATACAATGAAGGAGAGTATTATTCAGGGGGTCTACTTATCCTGGTAGATCTTCTAACACCACTTTCTGGTGTTTGAGGTGCCTGTTGTTGTTGTTGTGGCTGTTGATTATTATTATTTTCAGGCACCTTTACTTTTTTTTGTGATCTCATCAATAACTGTGTATTCTTTGTTTTCTTTTTGCTATTTCTTTTCCTGCAACTGATTCTGATATAATATTCATTGAATATTACATCTTTGCTCCTAATGATTTTGGTATTTTCATAATCATATAAGCGATAACCAAAATCATTAACACCATATCCAATAAAGGTAAATTTCTTTGATTTTTCCTCAAGCTTTGTTCTATTTTCTTTATTAATATGGACAAAGGCCTTACAACCAAAGGGCTTTAAAAAAGAGTAGTTTACCTTTTTACCTATCCATGCTTCCTCTAGAATACCACCATCCAAGGAACTTGAAGGCCCTTTGTTTATTAGATAAACAATAGTATCTACAACATCTACCCAAAATTATAAAGGCAATCATGTATGCAATATCATGCACCTTGCACACTCCATGATTGTTATGTTCATCCTTTCTGACACACCATTTTCTTGTGGTGTTCTTGGAACTATCTTCTCTCTGTGAATTCCATGCTCTGAATAGTACCTATCAAACTCTTTGTTGCAATATTGACCTCCATTATCTGATCCAAGACACTTCAAATTCTTTCCTGTCTCAATCTCAACCAAATCTTTCCGTTTCTTGAAAGTATCAAATACATTAGATTTATTCTGAATACAAAATATCCAAGTTTTTCTAGTTGATTCATCAATAAAAGTAACATAATAACGAGAGACACTGAGAGATGATACCTGAGCAGGTCCCCATACATCTATATTCACAAGCTCTAATTTTTTTCTCTTATTTTCTTTCCCAACTCTAAGAAATATGACTCTCTTCTATTTTCCATAAATACAATTCTCACAGAAATCCAAATCAACATTCTTCAAACCCGACAACAAATTTCTTGAGTGAATAATCTTCATCCCCTTCTCACTCAATCCGAGCCTATGATTCCATATTGCTGCATCTACTCCTCTGGAAGTTAAAGCATTAACAGAGTTAGAAATACCATTGCATAAATACAATGTACCAACCTTTTTGCCTTTTGCTATTACCAGGGCTCCTTTGGTGAACTTCCAAGTTTTATCTGTGAAAGTTGTCACACAACCTTCACTGCCTAAATTCCCTATTGAAATCAGATTTTTCTTCAGATCTAGAACATGCCTTATCTCCTTTAATAGCCACTGGTTTCCATTTTGTTGTTTTACAAGAACTTTACCCATTCCAATAATTTTATAGGGTTTATCATCACCCAAACGAACTTGTCCAAAATATCCTTGAACATAGTCATGAAAATATTTCTTATCAGGTGTGGCATGGAATGAGGCCCCTGAATCTACTACCCACGAATCAGTAAAATTTTCGAAAGAAAGAATCAAAGCATCTTGTAACACATCACCTGTCACATTTGCTTCATGATTTTTTTCTTGTTATGCGTCTCCTTCTTTTCCCTTTCGAGATCTACAGTCTTTCTTCAAGTGTCCTTTCTTTCCACATTTACAGCACACTATTCCCAATCTGGACTTGGATCTGCCTTTCCTTGATTTACTGCGATATCACAAGCTCTTTCTTCTTTCCATTCTTCTTCTCCTAGAATCTGCACTCAAAGCATTACTCGATGTCTCACTGGAGCTTTTCCGTTGCATTTCCTCACTAAGGATAGCACCAACAACATCATCAAACTTTAAAGTACTAGATCCAGAGACAGAGTTACTAATGGCCATAACTAAACCATTCTAGCTTTCTGGAAATGAGCACAGAAATAAAAGAGCCCTAACTTCATCATCAAATTTTACCCCTACAGAACTTAACTGACTGGTAATTTTATTAAAATCATTTAAATGGTCTACAACAGATCCACCTTCTGACATCTTCATATTAAATAAACATTTCATAAGAAATACCTTGTTTGAGGCCAAGGGTTTTTCATATAGCTTCGCCAATGCCTTAATCAAACCCTCTGTTGTTGTTTCCTTCAAAATATTGAAGGCTACGTACGCCACGAGGCACAACCGTACTATTCCGAGTGCCTTTCTATCGAGAATCTCCCATTCTACATCTATCATAGCCATTGTCTTCTTTATTTTTTCGCTCAATGGTAGGTACAGATATTTCTGATACAGATAATCTTCCATCTGCATCTTCCACAGCGGAAGTTTTGGCTGTTAAATTTCTCGACCCTAAACTTACCATCTTCCGCCATTTCTCCCACTAGAACTAGGAACCCTTCTTTCCTACGAGTTTATCAGCCAAATAGACCTTCGGCTATGATACCAGTTGTTAAAAAATTATATATTATAGAGCAATGCAACAAATAAAATATGTGGAAAACACAAGCACACAAAACACATAAAACCATAGAGACATAGATATACATGGCTCACCCAGTTCGGGCTACATCCACCCCAAACAGCCAGTCCTTCCTTTCTATTATCCAAAAAAATGAAGAGACACAACCTACAACAGATCCATTGTAATATACTATGTTCTCTCTCACAGTCTCCCTATCTGTTTCTCGCTCTAAGAATACACATACAATACACAGCCGCAATACAATACCCTCATACAAAGTGAGGGGTTGCCTTCTAGGGAAAAAAACCCGAAGCTAAACATAACTTCTACCGTCAGATCATCTGCCCCCCTTGGACCCCCCAGGTAGCGTTTAATTTCAGGCGGCGTTGCCGCCCCATTAAGGTATAGGGGTGAAATGTTGTGATACAAAATAAACAAGATAAACAGGATCCGCACCCAAAAAAAATTTCATGGACACTTTTAGGCTAAAATTTCCTCTTATGGAGAGAGAGAGAGAGAGAGAGATGGGAAGATAGAGGTAGGCATGAGAGAAAGGGAGAGAGAGGAATGACGAAAGAGAGGACTTGAGAGAGAGAGAGAGAGAGAAAGATGGGAAGATAGAGGTAGGCATGAGAGAAAGTGAGAGAGAGGAATGATGAAAGAGAGGACTTGAGAGAGAGAGAGAGAGAGAGAGAGAGAGGCCTGAGAGAAAGGGAGAGAGAGGAAGGACAAGAGAGAGGACCTGAGAGATGGAAAGAGAGTGATGGGGGAAGATAGAGAGAGAGAGAGGTAGGAGAGAAAGGGAGAGAGTGGAAGGACGAGAGAGAGGACTTGAGAGAGAGGAGGAGAGAGGGAGACATATAGAGATGAAGTTAGAGGGAGAGATAGGGAGGGAAGAAGAAAGACACGAAGAGTGAGAAGTGAAGAGAGAGAGGGAGTTACAAGGGAGAGATGGAGAGAGAGTGTGTATGTTTGGGGTTGAGATAATGAGACAAAGAGGGAGATATGGAGAGAAGGGGGGAGAGAAGTAGAGAGAGAGCCATATAGTAACAGAGTTGGAGGGTGAGGAGAGAGAGAGAGAGAGAGAGAGAGAGAGAGAGGTGAGAGATAAAGGGAGAGAGAGGAAGGAAGAGAGAGGGGATCTAAGAGAGTGGAGAGAGGTAGGGTAATAGAGGAGATGGAAGGGGAGGTAAGAAGAAATACATAAAGAGAGAAAGGTGGAGAGAGAGAGAGGGGGAGTGATAAGGAAGATGGACATAGATGAAGAGATGACAACATGGGGGAAGAGATATAGAATTGAGGAAGAGAGAGAGGGAGAGAGAGAGAGAGAGGAGAAGGGAGTTATAGATATATAGATTGGAGAAAGAGAGTGTATTTTTAAGGGGCGATACAGAGAGATAAATAGAGATAGAGATATAGATGGAAGGTGAAGAGAGGGAAGAAGAGAGAGATGAAGACATGGATGGGGGGACAAAGAGATTGATAGATGTGGAGCAATAGAGCATGTGAGTTTTGGGGGGTGAGATATAGAGAAAAATAAGGAGAGATGGAGGGAGATATAGATATATATGGAGGGGGGAGAGATGTAAGATGATTTCTTGAACTAGATGCGTTGATTTTAGTGTAGACAGTAATTTCTAATCGTATTTTATTGCTTGCACTAGATGCATTAATTTAAATGTAGATGATTTCTAATCCTATTTGATTGCTTGCACTAAATGCATTTATTTCAGTGCAGATGATGATTTCTAATCCTATTTGCTTGCTTGCATTAGGTACATTGATTTCAATGTAGATGTTGATTTCTAATTATATTTTATTTCTTGCACTAGATGCATTGATTTCAATGTAGATGATTTATAATCCTATTTGATTTCTTGCACTAAATGCATTGATTTAAATGTAGATGGTGATTTCTATTCCTCTTTGATTTCTTGCACTAGATGCATTGATTTTAGTGTAGATGTTGGTTGTCAATCTTATTTTCTTACTTGCACTAGATGCATTCATTTGAGTGCAGATGTTGATTTCTAATCCTATTTGATTACTTGCATTAGATGCATTGATTTCAATGTAGATGTTGTTTTCTAATCTTATTTGACTGCTTGCATTATATGCATTGATTTTAGTGTAGATGTTGATTTATGATTTATGTAATTGGATGATGATGGTACATTAATTTTAAAGTGATTGGATTAACATTGTGCATTGATTTCAATGTAAGCACGAAAAATTATTAACAATGTACATTGATTTTTTTGTTATAGTAATTCAACCTATTAATATTGGAGATAAAGAGAGACAAGGTATGATGTTTACTACAACAACTCAAGCTAAAGATTTAAATGGTTTACGATTTCAACTATCCTTTTCATATAATTGATATGAATATATGAAAAAAATAACAAGGGTGACAATAAGAATAGTACAAGAAAATAGTTTTATACTTATCATTCTGAATACCATTTGTAATTGACTAGATTATTATTATTCAAATTTTCTATCATTCAATACTATTACATTGTCACTTTCCATTCAATTTTTTTATTTCATCATTAAAGTTATTAACAATATTTATCATCTCAAAAAACTAAGATAACCAAGAAAATTTAAAATTAAAATGACCAGATAGATCTCAGGCATATTTAGCATTTTTATAATTATTATATTAGTATTATATGTATTTACATATTAGTGATAAAATTAATCATATGTTCGATAGATTTTCCTTGGCTGCACATGACTGAAACCAGCCTAGATCCATCTTAACTCCATATCTATCAAGCGCCAATAGGGATCAAATATCTCCAGGTGCAAACCTTTCCTCAAGTTTTTCACTCAAAAAAGAGATTTTCACCTTGATATATTTGATATCTCACCTTGATATATTTGATCCCTCTCGGCGCTTCATTGATTTGAAGTTAAGATGAATTTAGGTTGGTTTGAATTAATCCAAGTACATCCCTGCTAGAGATGAAATTAGAGTTTTCAAGTAACAAGTTTTCTCCACAAAAAGACTAAGAAATACATGCCACTAGAGGAATTGAAATTTTCACTTACACAAATTGATGGGGAAGCATCCTCAATTTCCCCTCCAAAATACCTCAAAAAATGGATCTGGTTCCCAACACTACGAGTCTTCATTAAATGATAGGGAACACATTCCTATATTCCTCAATCAGTGGAGCTACAAAATTTATTTAATAATTTCATCATATCAAGTTCATTTATTATCCAATCTTGGTCCTCCTGTAGCAGGGGGCAAATCCCTAGATTATATCATCCTCCAAGTCTTCATAATCTACCCAATATTCTCATAATATTCTACAAAAATAAGTAATACTAGGCACATAATATGAAATTAACTCTAAACCTTCCTAATGAACATATAAAAGCTAAAATAATGTCATATAATGCAAAAAGAGAGGTTTAATGTGTTGAAATATGGTCAGATGGGCCTTAATTTATGTCTAATTTGCAGGTTGACCATACTGCCCTACTGAAAGCATTGTTCATTCTATGGGAAACTTAGTGACCTAAAGTTTCCTCATTCATGTCCCTAGTGGCCTCTCTCTTGCAAATTACTTAGTACTTTCTCTTAAGAAACTTTGTTGTAGGTTTTGCATAGACAAGCACAAAATTGTAGTTCTTTTCATGCATTTGTTTAACAATATTTCAAAAACATAACTTTCCCCTTTGCAAGTGAAGTATGTTGGATTGTAGGTAAAAGTGGCATCATATCCATTGCATTCACACCCTCTTCCTTGAAACATTCATTCCATTTTCACTCATTTGTCCAAAAGAATTTATGCATAGAAAATTCAGAGTTTTTCTAGAGACCATTAGCCTTCCTTTTCACCTTGTGCAATATGGGTTCTTGAATATTTTTCTTTTTGGAAAGGTCTTCAACATCATTTTCCAACCTAATGCTACCTTTTTCCACCATTTGGACACCTACGGAACCCTCAAAATTCCACTAGATGCGATCCTGCAACAATACAGAGCATCGTGTAGAATTTTGTAGCAAAATTGTAGCATCTTGTAGCACATCACAAAATATATCAGATCTTCTATGAGCTCTTCTTAGGCCAATTATTCATATTCCCAACATTGCTCCTTACTTGCCTGCTACTTTTTATCTCCGACATGCGTTTAGCTTGCTCATAGAAAATTTTCAGCTTCTTGATGGCATCTTTCACAATTTGAGGTTACAACAATTCAATTTTATCTATGAATGCCATAGGAAATATGATAAAGAATCTCTAGTTTTTTACTTTTTCATATTTGGGATAGGGCGCATACCTCAATAGCTCTAAGAACCTGGTGACATATTTTTCATCATTTAGTTGACGCATCTTGAGCTCATAGAACTTTTTTTCCTTGTTATAATAATAACCTTAAAACAAGTATTTCTCTTTGAAGATATTTTCAAACTCATCCTAGGTCAATTCTTTCTTGACAATGCCTCCAATGTTCTTCAAATATTCCCATGATATATTTTTTTTTCCCTTCAGGCTATAGGTGGTGATTATAACCTTCATATTTTCAAATAGCCATGTATTATGAAAATCTTCTTCATACCCTATATCCAAGTTTATGTATCGTCTACTTTATTCATATCCCCATTAAATGTTTGTGGATTTTATTTTGTTAAATTATTCGAGCATGTATTATTACTTCATGAGTGAATATGATGGTGGGAGGGTTGGTGGTGCATCCTCGCAACAAAAATAGATGGTATGCTAGAATGATGCACTTGTGTACTAATCCCTCATCTAGGGGTGCTCAAGGGTACATCTCCTCACATAGTGTCCTCAATTCCCTGCTTGTGCCTCTTCCTAGACCTGCCACCATATGCTCCATTTTTGTTCTCTTCTGTCTCTATGACTGGACCTCATCTCATATTTCCTCGGCTTCTGCCAATATAAGAGACTTTTCAAGATAACTGCATTGATCTCTTACCAACCTCTCATTGTCTTCATTGAAAATTTTGCATTCAGCCCTTAGGCTTATCAAAGTGTCCATCCAATATAGAGAGTGATTCCCTCCCCCTTTTTCAATTGATATTTCATCCTCATTAGCCCTAATCCTTTCACTTCCATTTTTTGATTGATCAAAACTGTAGTCAACCATTTCGGTCCTCATTGGTGTCTTATCTCTATCTTATGTTTCTTGTGGTTTGTTTTCAATCACCCACATTGTTAGATGATTCAATAAATAAATACACAATTATGGTCGTGAATGTTATACTCATGAGACCGCTATGGTGATCCTGCCATGAAAAATCCACCACATTAACTTGCTCATGAGATTTAAATAATTCATATGCATCAATTGCAATTCAAACCATCTAGACTATTAATGTATCATCAATAAAATAAACAACCAATTAAACATAGGTCATGCCCTTACCGAGTTTCCATAAAAATATTCCTACAACACAATGACCATGTTAGAACATAATTACAACAAAACAAAAAATTTCCCTCTGTAACTTACAACCTTCAAAAGTCATAATTTAACATAATTGGTAACCCATTCAGTCATGCTAATTGTTTAACTTATTAAAGTTCCCAAAATCTCACTTAATGAATGATACCAAGTTAGGTTTATCACTAGTTTATTTATATCAGCTTTTAACACCTAAACAATTCTTTTAGGTAATTTCTAGAAATATTCATTTGCCCATGATAGAGCCCATCAATTCCAGTGTTGAACCTAGATTCTCTAATACTGCCTTTAACAACCCACCCCACCTTACTTACCTTAGTGGGTTAGGTTTCATTTGTTAATCCAACTCCTCTTGTGTTTTAATAGGAATGTATTATTATTATTATTATTATTTTCTCACTTTAGTTATCAATTCTCCTTTTGGGCTTGGTTTCATTGTATAGGCTTCTCGATATGGAAAATTGTAGGGGCTAATACTCGCAGGTGGGATAATTTTCCCTTCCTTTTCCAAAAAAAAGACTCGTCGAAATTAATTTTCTCTAAAAATGATACACCCAAATTTTATAGTATAAAATTATTTCACCTTATAAATCGTGAAAATCGTATAGACACTAATATGAAATAATTATAAATTTTAATATTTTTAGAAAATTTTCTCCAAACATTTTATACTTTTCATATTAGACATTGGTATGATAAGCAAAGGTTTCTAAACATTAAGATAAATTTCCATCCTTAAAAATTTCCCTGTTCTTGACTCATCCTCAAATCTTCATAACCAAGGCCCCCTTAACCTTGTATGTTTATATACATATATGTATCAGATGCCAAAAAAATATAACAACGACCATTCAACCACAAAATCCAAACACCTTTGTGCTAGTCAGTATCCCTGGTGGGTCTGATCGGACACATCATCTTGTCTTCCATACCACTCTATAACACACTCGCCTAACCCCATAATTCAACCAGAGTTAGTAGGAGGTAATTACTATGAAAATCCAGCTCCCAAGGTATAGTTATGGGGACGGGACCTCAAAATTTCAACCTTTTTCATACTTCTCTAAACCCAGAATGACCATCACCATTTTGTTTGTCTCGTGACGAATTCAGTGATATAAAAATTAACCTCAATTCAACCTCCAAATTGGGAGATATGGCCTCTAAAATATTGACCCCATTTTATCCTACCATATCACCTAACTACCACATGACATCCTGCCATTAGCCCATGTGGCACTCATGATCTTGGAGCAGCCACGATCAGTCTTCTCCACAACACACAATTCCACTTTTGTCTTTGTCTGACCCCCAACTCTTGACCTAGTCGAGGTCAACCTACACTGCATGTTGATTACCTTTTTAATGCCTACTTGACCTAAGTAGGTGATTATTTCTTACCCACCAGGGCATAATTATCAGGCTTGCATGTAAGGTGGCCACACAACCTCCATTCCCCATTGGTCGACAACTCCACCATTGGGCTAACATTTTAGCCTATGCCACATCACCTTGGCTTCCTTGTCTCGACGCCTCCATAAATACGTTATTTAACTCTTTTAGGGTCATTCAATCAAGATGATTTATCAAATGAGACCATTCATTCACCAACCAGGGTGCGTACTCAGCCAACATGACATGAATTATGTCATCCCGCTTGTTTGATCCTGATGCTCCCATTTTTTCCGCCCTTTACGCCTCCTGGGTGAGACCTCTGGGCCTATCGGGGATGGTGGGTTTCACCTCTGCACATCATTACCTTTCATTTTCCCAAGTAACTACCTCACCATGCCACCCCAATCCCTATGCCCCAACTTCTGGTTGTACGCTCAATTTCATTAATCGGTTGGGTGGGTTCCTTCTAGGACACATGGGACAATGGGTTGCACCCTCGCGCATCCCTCTCTCTCAATTAGTGCACGAGGCTATAGCGCCACTCTTTATATAGCTTGTTGGGACCCTCCTATATACATTATACCAATTCTTTCCTCTGCTGCACTCCCTTATACCTCTGGGTTCGTTGGAGTAGGCTGAATTGTCAGATGGGATCTCCTCCCCACTAATTGGCCATGTACCTTTTTTTAGTCATGCGATACCCACCCTTATGTCATCTCGTTGGGCCTTTAATTTTGTGTGCTTGCATTTCCTTTGGGATTGAACTATCAAGCTATGTTGTCCTATAGGCACTACCTCCAACCAGTGGTAGGACCACCGAGCTTGCATGTTAATCAATTCATCATGATGCCATTCTAGTCGATCCCACTCCTAAGTAAAACAAACCTCCAAGGTATGATTTTTGAATCACTTCGTCACCCCCTCATATAAGCACATTAAGGGGAAAATCATTACAAAAATATGAAGCCTCCATAACTAGGGTTCCACCTAGTTGAAGGATAATTTTAGCCTAAATTATCGTATACTTTTAGGGCTCCTCCCTTCCTTCATTGCAACATTTTATTGCATTCGATCTCGGACATGGCCCGAATTGAGGAAATTTTCCCTTTATTAAGCGATGCACCTGATTTGGATTTCGATGAGCATCATGAGAGATTTATCCAACTCTCCATAAAGCACCTTCCACTGGTCACTTCAACCATGAATCTACCACAATGGTGTTGTAAACATAAATATCAACACCAGTGCTCGGTACTGTCGGTGGTGTCTTGTTAAATAACCCTACAATGCGGCCCCTCCTAAGCTTGGGTAAAACACATTCCAACAAGTTTCAGGCCTTCAAATATTCCCTATTTTTGGGAATATATATATATATATATATATATATATATATATATATATATATAGTTAAAAACGCAGTTCAATAGTTTATATGGAACAAAATTTTAGTTTAGGTTTGTAACATGATATTTGTTACCATGTAAGCATTACACATTATGTCTTATGTATATGTGTTACAAATAACACCAAGAATCATTTCACACAACACTTCATTCTGAGTCCAAAAGCACACACTTGCTTGACTAACTTAGCAACACAATTCATTTGAAAGATGAAATATATTTATATGTATGATTTCACCACAACTATAAGTTCCATTTCAACACAAGGATGTAATCGCATACTCATTAAACTAACAAAATTGTTACAGTCAAGAAATCTAGATCCATTTCTAACCAAAAACACTGAATATATTTAGTAACCTTTAAACAATTACAAAATGATACTTATCTTTAAATTTGCAAGGAAACTTAGTCAGGAACAAGGACTCTCCACCCAAAAAAACACAATTGTAGCCAAGCTCACTTGTAACGGTCACCCCCAAGCTAGATTCCAAAGACTCAGGGGGACTGCTTCAGGGATCAAAACATTAACTGCCAGTTGAAACAGGGAATCTGTAGGACCTCCTTCATCCACCCACTAGCCATTCAATAGTATATTAATATATAAGGAATACAGATGCCAACTACCTCTACCCTCCAACTACCCAATGACAACCAATTAGTCATCCAAGGAATCCATAAGTTCACAAACTCCACCCAAGCACATAGGGAATTAAGAGATTTCTTCTCCACCCAAGTATGCACAGGGAATCCAAAGAACCATTTCCTCCACCTGAAGAGTCTCAATGGAATCCGTAAAATAAGTCCCCATCCTAACAAAGTGGTTCTACCCACTCTGGGGAATCTAGAACTCGCTGCAACAATAAGAGGTTTCAGAGGCTCTCCCTCGAGTATTCCAAGGACACAATCCTCCACCCAGACCACTAAGGGAATCTAGAGAACACCATCTCCACCCTATAGCTTTATGAGGAATCCAACGACATTGTTCCTCACCAAGGAGAGACCATCTGTCCACCAAACTTTCCAACCAAAATTAGTTCATGTACTCTGTCTTCCATTCTCTTTTGAAACTTTATTTTTTTCATGTTCTTCCTCCTTCTTTTGATCTATGTCTGCTTAAGTCCTTCGTCAATGATATTTCTTTACGTCCTCCCTAATTGCTGCCAACATGAATGTGAATCCCCATATTTCCTCTCTTGACTTATTTTATGGGCTTGCATTTACTACCTCGTCCTTGTTTCTTGCAATTTGCAGTTTACTTCTTAATATATTATCATTTTTCACTATCATTATTCCCAAGTAACATGGCCATGTTTAGTTAAATTTTCAACCCATTTACTTTAGGAGATAGCTCATTAAGAGAATAAACCAACCAGTCTTTTAATAGTTTCTTGGAAACAATTCAAATTTATGCACAACAACCCATAGACATCCCTAGCAAGCAACATCCTCCTCAACTCTAGAATCTGTGTCCCTTGACATATTTCTATAAAAATATTTGCAATGCATTTTTATGAGAGAACCATAGTTAGGGATGTAATAGAGAAAAGGAATACAATCTCTCTAACATTTTGTAATCTCATCATTCCTAGAACTCTATCCTTGCCACATTGAACCGATTTTCAAAGTTAAATAGCAACAAAATAGAAATTTAGAAAGCTCAAGATTCTATCTCCTTCATTCCAATAACCGTACACAACTTTATTCACATGTTAATACAACTTGTATTTTGTTCTAAAGTAAAATTAACTGTATTTAAATTTTTAAATAACAATTTCTAGTATCTAACTACTACAAGAGAATGGCATAATTGGATAAATTTCACCTTTTCATTGTTGTTGAAATCAATATTCCTTACGAGTAGCCATTGTGCAAAATCCTGTCTAGACAATAATAGTCGACAACCAAAGTTTAAGATGGGTTCTCCCAACCTGATGCCCATGCAGATGTTTTTATATTTTTAAATAGAGAATCCATACAGGTGAAGTAGATTAAAGAGGAGAGGAATACCTGCATTGCAAAATCCTCCTTCTCCATGTTTTCATAAAAATTAATTGAAATATTTCTAGCATCTAACTACTACAAGAGAATGATATACCTAGATAAATTGCACCTTTTCTTTTCCATTGAAATCGATATTCATTACAAGCAGCCATTGTGCAAAATATTGTCCAGAAATTAATAACCGACAACCATAGTCTAACATGGGCTCTCCCTCCCTGATGCCCAAGTAGATGTTTTTTTATTTTTATTGAAACATCCTCCCTCTTCATGTGTTTATAAATCTTAAGTGCATGCTTTTCTATAGGTTTTAATGAATGAGAAAAAAATGAGCTTCTATTTATTCATGCAAAATTAATAATTGAATATAGATAAAATAGAATAAACAATAAATAAATATATTAGAAATAACGAACAATAAACCCATTTGAAACCATATAAGCATAACGATCGAAGGTTTTGAAATGGACAAGAACAAAATGCCTCTTCAGAAGTATTGGAAATGAATTACAACCATGCACTTGGAAACAAATTATCTCTCCTCCAGATGTGTGCAAACTTGGTGCTAGATGACTCTGATGGAGCCTTTACTAACCTGAGAGGGGGGGGGTGTGGGAGGTGAATCAATTTACTCCATTCAGGGAAATTAATATTCTTTTCAGTAATCGCATCAATTTCAAACATTACATGAGAAACTTAACAAATAATGATCAACAAACTGAATATGTGAACAACAAGTAATAAGTAGACAAATACACCACATCAACACATAATAATAATGCATATGGACACCAGATATAAGTGGAAACCAACAAGGGAGAATACCACAATTTTATTATTGTTGTGTTGCAAAGACAAGCTCCTACTTCTTATTGCATATGATTTTTTGTAGGCTCCAACCTACATGAGGCTAATACCTCAAATTTGTGCAAGCTACACCATGCAAGGAATCTCCAACTCCCATGTGCTTTATGTAGGTTACCACCCACAGGAGGATCCTACCTCAACCAGCTCCAACTAAATATTTTATCAAGACACAACTTGAAATGAGACCATAATCCCCTCACACAACATGAAAACAATATGATGATTTACCTGGTTATCAACTCTGCATATCTCCATCTTTACTTCTGCCTCTTCTCCCTTCAAATCTGCTTCACATCAGCTCCATATCTACATAATATCTCAATTAGCTCTCTCACATTCTCCAACTCTCTAACCTCTCTTATGCCTTCCAAAGTCACATTTTTTATAAATATAGTTTTCTGGTTGTTTGTATCCCTCAAAGGAATATGAAGTGAATATGCTTGACTCTTTTCCTTCCACTCATTCGTTTCCACACACTTAATATCTTGATATTAGACAAAAAAATACATAAATAATCCAATATTAATTTCAGCCACATGTAACGATTAAATTCATCAAATCAACGGCAACATCAAATAACAATTTTTTTTCCTTGGAGTCTTCCCTTTGCCTTAGATTCTTTCCTTTGCATCACAACAATTTAGTTCAAAAACAATTTCAAATTATTACAATTTCTTCAATGTAGTAGTTTCACTGCACTTTTGTCTTCTTTGCCTTGCTTCTCATTTATAACTCTGCAATAAATGATAATATTTCCAAGAGTCTCCCCCCTTTGGAATTGATGGAATCACATTTGTCCTCCCCCTTTCATTATGAGAAATGTCTTCCTTCCTCTGATTACATTACCTCCCCCTTTGACATCAATGGCAAGGTGATTACCAATTTTTCATTGTAGTTTCCATCATTGCATTACTACTTCCTAATGTGCAATGAACATTACTGCACTCTAAGTTCTGCATAAACATTGTTCATTCTGTCATTCTGTTATTGAATGAATGCCACTTCATATGGCTTGTTGGGGCTGCTCCAATTTGAGACAGTGTTGCTCGAAGATGAATGCTTTTCAAAAATGACTGCTCCATATGGTATATAATTATTGTTGGGAGAACACTTTGTAAATAATTTCAATTTCACATATATACCCAATAAGAAGATACCATCCAAACAAGTGCCTTGAATTTTCATAATGATGAAGATGATAACATAGTATATTGAGAGGAACCTCATTAATTGGGATGTGTGAACTTTGAATAAATTTTCCAACACTAGTATATAATAGATAATAATAAAAAGTTAAAAAATTCCACAATGGTGATCATATATGTGCTCAATTATCTGAAACAATACTTTGACAAACGTGACTCGGTAAAGTTCAAATATTTTCATGTTTGTAGCAACAAATATAGATTCAATAATTGCAACATAACACTGATATGTTCTCGAATAACATCTCTAGATGAATGCAGTAAAGAAGTCGTGCTGCAAGAAATTCAATCCATCCAAGGGCATCAATTATCGGACATATGAACACATAAATATAATATTTTCTCCTTTATCTTCTTTGAGTGCACTCTTTTATCCTGACCATCGTTGAATATTCTTTGGCTAGGTGTTTCATATTGATAAAATAACCATTGTGGCATATTGATATAATAGTGAAACTTGTTGGCAATGATCGTAATTCGAATATATCACAATTGTTTGAATGAAATAGAGGTAGTAGCACTTGAATAGAGATTTACAATCAATGTAATAGAGCTTGGAAGATCAATATAATATATTCCTTGGCTGCAATATAGAACTATGAAAAACACACACTATAATGTAGCACTTTCAATGCAGTATAATCGAACTCCGTGCCATTCTATTGAAGAAAATATAGTGTCATGCCATGCTTCACTATCACCATCTGCTCTATCTCTTTGTACACTTATTCATTCCATTTTCACCATGTCCTTTGTTGGTCCTAGAAATGCATGAGATTTCTTAATAGAAAGAAAAACAACATAGAATTAACACATTCATTGAGGATTCACATATATACATATATATATATACACACACACACACACACACACACACACACACACACACATATATATATATATATAGATGTATGTATGTATGTATGTATGTATTTATGTATGTATGTGGGGCTTGAGATGGGAACTCTCATTTCCATGTCAAAACTGAAAGCAATCAAAACTCTGTGCAAAGAATAGGTTCTATTCTATTGTCTATGATAGAGGAATGCTTCTAAGGTGTTGAGGTTGTGATCAATGTGACAATTTATTATGGGACAAGGCATTCTTGGAGTTGCATGATGGACCAAGGTGAGCGACAGAGCCTCTATGCCAGCATGTCTGTGACCAACATTATTTCCGATATAAAAGACATGCAAATATTTGCCATCCGAAGCATAAACTGAGTTTACATTGATATTGACATGGGGGTATACACAGTATCATCGATGTAGCGTGGTGTTGTGTGTTTGTATTTGAAACATGGGGAAAAAATTATGGTAGATATGAGGTATAACTCAGTTGGATGCAAAACTTCCACATACATCAAATCATAGTAGTTGTAACTGATCCATCCCAAGAACACTCTTCTCACAAATGATAAATAAATGCAACTGATCTCCACATGTGGAATTACTGATTGCAAAGAGACTTACTATTCAAATTAGCATGCAATACACCCATTTGTACTTGAATAAACAATATTAGCAACCAAATTTTTATCCCGAGAAAACAATCTTAGAATCAAGATTTTATGTTCTATCACTTTCACTAATCAATAATTCTACGAGCTTACAAATCGTCCACATAGGCAGTAGTGATGTATATATCCACATGGGTGTTGAATTATTGGTATGAAGAGGACTCAGACTTTGTGGTTATAGGGAGGAAAAAATGGCATATGAAGTGATGATGGGTTACTTAGATAGAGAGGGGTCTTATACAGAGAATAAGTATGGCAGGGATGATGCCAAGAAACTTAAGGAGTTTATCGTTGTATCTTTGTGGTGGATCTCATATTGAGACTACAACATTGTCCACACAATGTTTTCCATGGAGAGGTCAACCAATGGTGATTCATTGAAACTAAGAAATCTAGCCACTACTACAGATGCAAGTTCTACATAAAACTTAACAAATTTATCATACATCTGTTGTCAATAATACGTATAAGTCAGTGCCATCTTAAACTGAAAGTTTCCACCTTCTGCAGAAAAATAATTAAACAAAAAAAAAAAATGTTTAAATATCAAACTACCCCCGAATTTCTAATTTCTCTCAGAGAACCAGTGCCCGTCTAATTCAAGATCAAATAAAATACCATATTTACAAGCATTCTCTAAAAACCTGCCAGTTTACGGTTCCTTTAACAGGATCGAATTCCATTGGGCTACTGCCTAAGGATTTTACATCAATTCTAAAACAACTCTTTCGAACTATCTCTTTCTCGGAATTTCAGCGGGCGACTGGTGAAAATTTTAATGAATTCAATAAGAATATGTGAAATGAAAAAGCATAATTAAAATCGGGCTCCCTCCTCAACAATGCATACTTGACTAATTATTTGAACGAAGAGTATTGAAGGAACACCAGGAACTCTGACGTTGCTGGGTTGCATCGCATATTTGATTAATTACCTCAACTGAAAGTTTGGTAGAAAAGGTGATAAGGTAATATAACACACCAATAACTCAGACTGTGATACTAATTGATTCCATGCCACAGTTGGGACACCACTGCACCACACCATTTTCTAATATTATTCCAATCTTAACGCTCACATTGCCCCACTTTTTGATACCATTCAAATTTTATCACTCCCACTGAACCATGTGTTTTATTAATCCATTCGTTGCATAATAATTTTCTAAAAAACAAAAAGAATGTATTAACTATAGCATTACACACAGTGTTCTGTATCATAACATTCCAAATTGGCATTACGTTTTTGTTAATACCGGGTTCTATGGTTATAAACACAATTTCATTAATGCATTCTATGGGGCGTTTTATTTTGCACTGGGGGATTGTAACTCCATATATCTATGCCCTTCTCTATTGGCTCTCTATTTATTTTCTGGTAGCTGTCATACATTACCTGTAATATATCTTCTGCCACCAATCTGGCACACACACCTTCTGCAAGAAATCTGAAATACTCTATCATAAAATTAACCATCGACATGGCATGTTCAACTACAAACTCATCCAGTGTCGATGGAATTCCACATATTTTAAGAAATTAATTCTTATCTATAAGAACCCTTTTGATACCTCCACTAGCATTTTTATATATGGTAAAAATGGATTCCATTGCAACGCACTAGGAATTTGGAGTTGTAAACTCAATTTTTTTTCATGTTTATTCCATATCACCTAAAATGCATCTCTAAATCTCTCTTTATCTACTTTAATGCATGCATTTTATCCCAATCATTAGAGTCAAGATTATTATTAGGAGCACTTCTAGAGCGCCAATGGCGAAAAATCGCAAAGTGCAGATAGTTTGCAGACATGAGATTTGTGATATTAATCCTCCTCCTCGATGAAGATGATGATGGTGGAAACTCCCTTAAAAATATTTCGTTTTATTCTTTTAAAATTTCATTCAGAAGCATATTCTCCTTTTCATGGGAGACTTGATCGTTGGCAACAAAATCCATTGATTCCAACCAGGCTTACCTTAACAACAACCAATGTAAATTCATATTCTTAACCTCACAACAACCATTTGAAATCTTCTTGATGGTCTAGTATTTTTATACATTTATTTCATAGTTTTCATCAACATTCATCATATCGTTTGAAAGTAGCACACTAATTTGTAGCAGCACACTGGTAATTATTCACGGGGACCTCAAATTTGACAATGGGAGTAGGAAATAACTCTGCTTGTTTTACAAATTCTAGTTTCTTTCATGTTTTTTCTCTTTCCAACTCCTTTTTCAACTTCAGAAACTTGAATAAATAATATCCCCCTTATTCCAACTCTATCACGTCAACACTACTCATCTTTTCTTCTTTCCACTTCTATAGAGTTATTATTCATGAGTCATATAAGATATATTGTGAGATTTTATTTATTTATTCTTCTCAACAAGATATTGCATTCTTTAAAATACCTCTCACTTTCTAGAAGGTAACATTATTAGTAGATATTTCACTTCCCTTTCAGGCTGGCTTTATTCTCCATGTTCATTGCAAGGGTATAAATAATGACTTCAATTTTATTTGGTTTCCTTGGACCCCCCTAGATTTTCACTTACTTGTTTTTCTTCTCTCCAATGAGTATTAATGACACTGTTCTCCCCCTAAGATGGTGTTTCTTAGCCATATAATGGATTCATCTTTTGTTTTTGTTTTTTGAACAACTCCCCTAAAACCATTATGACTTCATTACGTCATTGGCATAACATATTGCTCCTTTTTCTTCTTCTTCCACACTTTAACATATTTCATTTTGTTATCCACATTTTATTTTAACTTAATGTTTGGTATACTTGCAGTAGTTTTCATATTCTGTCTAGATTTCTTTAGAGTGCAGGACAAATTCTAGTCTTTGGCTATGTAACCTAGATTATTACGCTTATAACACCTTGTGTCGCCCAGAAAATGTTTGTATTTTCTATTTTTTGTTTCAGAATGTTTGCAATCAACAAAATTATGTCCAAATGCATAGCAGAAGAAGCAATAGCCATGGAAGGAATTTATGTACCTAATGACATATGATTTTCTAGTAGATAGAGGTCTCCTTCGATTGCTTTCTTGAGGTAGCTTCTTTTTCTTTTGCATCTCTTGCTGATAATATTTGGTTTGGTTTCTCCAATAGAGTGTTGTTGTGTGGCCAAGTTTATGGAAATGGAGGCACGCGACACTGCTCTTTTCAATTCTTGCAAGCTTCATATCCTCATATTTAAGAGTAGATTGCACTTTCTTCAATCCATTGTTTTCATCTTGATTATGTTCCTTGCCTTTGTTTGTCTCCTTGTTAACCACACTAGTTGTCTCATATTCTACATGAATTTTCAACATTGTGGTGTCCTCTTGAATAGATGATTTTTATGATTTCTTCATGGAGATATTTTTTTCTTCTAACCTTATATATAATATGTTCTTTTCAACTAGCTCACTTTTAATTGAAACAATCTCAACCTCTAATCTCTCACAATGTACCTCTTTCTCCTTTATCTGATTATTCATCATCACCTCTATTCTCCTTGCTTCTTCAAGTTGTGTCCTTAGGCTAATGATTTCCTTATTTTGTTCATGTTCTCTTTCATCACATATCTGCACTAATTTATTCAAATATTTGTTTTCATTCTTCAATCTTCCTATTTCAGTCAAAACAAGGTCAAGTTTTGCTTGTTATTCAACAGTAATTTCTTCATGGCAATCATGTCCATTCACACTAGCAGGTATCTCATTTGATTGAACCTTTTCCTTTTGAAAGGGATCTTTATTCTTCTTGTTTATCTTCTCCTTCTTGACAATGCAGTTGCTAGTGTGTCCTTCATGCATGAGATGCAATCTATTCCAGATTTCTTTTGCAGAAGTTAAATCCATTACTATATCAAGATCATTGTTATGAAGACTATTATACATTACTCATTTGTCCTTGCCATTCCACTTTTGTTATTTCAAAGAGGGATATTCTTTGCAGTAACCATCGCATACAAGCTTCCATATCTCAGGTCCATAAGTCATTAAATCTATTTTAACATTATCTCTCCATTCATGGAAGCTTGTTGAACTCAACACAGGTACACTTTGATAGTCCATGACTCAGCTATATCTCCTTCATGCTATTAGACTTACACCAAAGGAACCTGCTCTGATACCAATTTATGGACCCTTGACTAAACTGGGGGGGTGGTGAATCAATTTAGTCCATTCATGGACAATAATATTATTTTCATAATCACATCAATTTCAAACATTACATGAGCAACTTAACAAATAATGATAAAAAAATTGAATATTTGAACAACAAGTAATAAGTAGACAAATAAACTGGTTCAAGATCACAAGATTGATGCGAGAAAATTCTCTCTGTGCGTTCTGAGCTACGCTAGGGTTTCTGCTGCGTGGTTGCCCCAGCGGCGGCCGACCTCAGGCCTTCCCTATGGAGACGCTGGGTCCTTCTAAGGATCTGCCTTCTACTCCTACCATCGACGCTTTCAAACAACTTCTTGCCGGTTTGCCTCAGAAGAAAAGAAGCGAAGCATCCAAATTTGTTAAGAAGCTCGATGAAATCCCTGAGATCTCTTTGCCTCCGGAGGCCCCCATTCAAGTAGCTTTATCTTTGGCTGATCATGGTCTCATTGGCCAATTCACGGGACTGTGGCCTTCTCCGAAAACTACTGAGCAATGGGTTAACAGGAACTGGGCTCCTCTGATCAAGGAAAATGTCACCACTTACTTTCTGGGGCGAGGGTACTTCCTCTTTGAATTTTCCTCCAAAGAAGACAAAGATTTGATCTTTCAAAATGGGTTGTATTTCATGGGTTCTCAAGGCCTCTATCTGAATAAATGGACTCCGGACTTTGATCCGGTTGTCGATGTTCCCAAGGCTGTCCCAGTGTGGGTTCGTCTTCCAAATCTGCCAGTTCACTGCTGGAACTGGGATTCCTTGAAACACATTGGCAACACTCTCAGGAAATTCATAGATCGGGAAAACAACAAGGACTAGTATGACTGTGCCAGGATCTGCGTAGAAGTAGATCTAGAGGTGGGTCTTCCAGAGGCTATCAAAATCAAAGTCGGCAGCTGGTCTCATGTGCAGATCTTGGACTATGAGAAACTGTCGTTCAAATGTAGGAAATTCCATGTTCATGGACATTTTGCTAGAAACTGTCCGTCCAACGCAGAGCCAGAGAAAGGGATTGAAGAGGGTTGGAACCAAGTCAAGCGAGCAAAAACAAATCACAAAGGGAAAAAACCAGGAGGACCCTCTGGAAAAGGCCCTCTACAGGCTAATGTTCAACGCCCCCCTCCCAAAAAGGCGCAAGAAAACAAATTTGACCCACTAAGCCAGCAGACAGAAGCTACTCAGGAGATCGAGACCCAAAATCTAGTTTCTCCAAGCAAAGGTACTCCCTCAGCCTCCCTTAAAGGAACAAGTGCTGAAGATCCCAAAGGTATGAATTTAGAAGATGAGGAAGAAGAGCAGGAAACAGACGAGTCAGAGGAGGAAGGAGAAATAGGAGAATCCCAAACCTTGATTCGAAGATCTACAAGAGTTCGTAAAACTAACAGGGAAAAAAGAGAGCAGGAGACTTATAAAGATAAGCTACAGGGCAGCCAGCCAACTCTAGAAACATTGCTAGCCTCAAAGCCTAGGATGTTGAAAAATCAGCCCCAAGGCTCCAAGGGAGCCCACCAGAAACATAAATAATGAAGGTCATCTCCTGGAATTGTAGAGGTATGGGGAGTAAAGTTAAGGAAGAAGCCATGAGAAGCTTAATAAGAACAGAAACTTCATACATACTTCTCATCCAGGAGACTAAGCTGGAAGACGTAGTCTTCCTGCAAGCAAGCAAGAAACTATGGTTCAAAAGTGAAGCAAGAGCAATCTCTGCCTGGGGCGCATCAGGAGGGATTGGCACTCTATGGAACCCCAGCAAATTTGCAGTCACCTTTGAGGCTAGTAATACTCACTGGTTGCTGCTGAAAATGAAGAATCTGGATACTAAGGAAATATTTTGCCTCTTCAATGTATATTCTCCAGTCAATGTCGGGGAAAAAAAGGATTGTTGGGATTCTATAAGGCACCCAGCAGACTTGAAAAATCTAGAAAATATAATTATTGCTGGAGATCTCAATCTCACTCTCCACTCGTCTGAAAAAAGAGGAGGCAGCGATGTCCGAGATCCGGCAAGGGAATGGGCAAAGGATCTATTGTAGGACTGGGACTTGCTGGACATCAAACCCTCCTTCGGTAAGTTCTCTTGGTATAACAAAAGAGTGGGCCCTGGTCATATTGCTGCCAGATTAGATAGATTTTTCATTCAAAGCTCCTATCTGTTACTAGGTTTAGAACCCAAAATGCACATCCTTGCTAACAGCATCTCGGACCATAAGCCTATAAAGCTAGAGCTCCTGGCCCATCTAGATTTGGGTCCTATTCATTTTAGATTTAGTCCCCTCTGGGTCAAGGAACCAGACTTCATGAAAATAGTCAAGGATTGTTGGAGTCAGCCTGTCAATGGATCTCCTTTCTATATCTGGGAGGAAAAACTTAGAAGGGTAAAAGGCGATCTAAAACGATGGGTCAAAACCCTGTCCAACCCAACTACAGAAATAAAAGCCATTAAAGTCTCTCTTGCCTCTCATCAAACTCATATGGAGCACGCTATAGTCACAGAGGAGTTGTTAGACCAAGAGGCTCATCTGCAACAACGCTTTCATAAGGCCTGCCTAGCTGAAGAAGAACACTGGAGATTAAAATCTCGAAATCTCTGGCTCAAAGAAGGGGACAGGAATTCTGCTTTTTTCCACAAACAAGCCCAGGCCAAGAAATGCTTCAACATTATTTCTGATATTAAGGAGGATAACGTCACCTACAAGGATTTTGAAGACATTAAAAAAGCAGCCTTTTCTCACTTTCAAAACTTGTATAGTGAGGATAAGGACCCGGACCAATACTCAGATCTGCTAGACATTATTCCTTCTGAAATTTCTCCTCGTATGAATGAGATCCTTGAGGCCAAAGTCACCAAAGACGAAGTCAAAAAGGCCCTTTTTGATATGGATCCAGATAAGGCCCCTGGGCCGGATGGCTTTTCTGCCAGATTTCTTCAAGTTTGTTGGTCGATTGTTGAAAAGGATCTGCTAAAAATGGTTCAAAAGTCTCAAAATACTCAGAAAATAGGAGGCATCACAAACTCCGCTTTCTTAGCCCTCGTACCAAAGGAAAAAGGCGCCAACAATTTCAGCAGATTCCGCCTGATTTCCTTATGCAATACTGGGTACAAGTTAATCACTAAAGTAATTTCAAATAGACTAAAGCTCATTCTTCCCAAAATAATTCCGGAGAATCAAGGAGGCTTCATCCAAGGAAGGCAGATTGTGGACAACTTCACCCTTGTTCCAGAGGCAATTCACTCAAGTCTTCCTCAAAAAGAACAAGGTATGGTGATTAAACTTGATTTAGCAAATGCTTTTGATCGAGTAAATCATAGCTTTCTTTTAAAAGTCAAGAGCAAGTTTGGTTTTGGAGCAAATTTCATCAAATGGATCCGGGCATGCATCTCGGAGCCATGGATTGCTCCTCTTGTAAATGGAAGAGCCACTGATTTCTTCAAAGCCTCAAGAGGGCTAAGGCAGGTGTGTCCTCTTTCCCCTCTGCTTTTTGTCATCCAAGCCTCTGTACTCAGCTTCCTGTTAGACAAAAAGATGCAAGATCAAGATATCAATGGACTGTGTATTGCAAGAGGGGTCAAAAACATAAACCACGCCCTATTTGCGGATGACACTCTGTTTTTGGGAGCTGCCTCTCTCTCCTCTGCCTCTAAATTTAAAGCAGTTTTGGATGATTTCAGTGAAGCCTCAGGCAGCGTTGTAAATAAGAACAAATGTCATATCTTCAGCTGGAACACTTCGCCCAGATTGCTCTCCGCTATTTCTAGATGTTTGGGGTTTGCAGCCTCCTCCACTTGGACCTCCTTCAAATATTTGGGCCTTCCAGTTTTTCATAAGAAATCTACAAGCAAAGATTGGCTCCCTCAGCTTGAAAAATTCAAGTCTACGATCCAAGCCTGGGGCTTCTCTTGGCTCAAATTTGCAGGCAAATCTGTCCTTATTAAATCTGTGCTCTCCAGCCTTCCTCTATTTCAATTTGTTGTGCTTCTCGCTTCGGCAAGCATATTAAAAAAAATGGAAGAGTTCATGCGGAAGTTTTTTTGGAAGGGAGGCAAACAGAATGAAAAAAAGATTCCCCTTATCAGTTGGGAAACCATCTCCAAGCCACTGTGGGAGGGTGGTTTGAATTTCAAAAACCTCTGTCAGCAAAACGTGGCTATGGCAGCTAAGATTATTTGGAGGATCATTGCGCCCAAGCCTGGCTGGGCCCAATTGGCTCTCTGGAAAAAGTATTTCAGAGGTCCTCATTCTACCTATTTAGACAATGTAATCCATTTGCCTAATTCATCTTTTCTCAAACTGTATGTTAAAGCTTCTCCCTTAATCAATGCGCACTCCTATTGGATACTAGGAAACGACAAAAAGATCAATATCTGGACTGATAAAATCATGAATAAGGAACCAATTGAAGACAGAGCCTCCATTAGAGCGCTGCGATGCTGGATGGATAGAGAGGGGTTGTGTTCATTGTGGGATCTTTCTCTTTGGAGCGATTCTGTCTGGGCAGGTTGGAAACGTATTGAGGTGTCAGTTCATCTGACCAACGAATGGTCCACGATGCTTGACCTCCTTCATGGCTTGGCGCCCACGCGCATGAGGAAAAGAGATATGAAAGGCTGGGGGCTGAATGCCAAAGGTTACGCTGTCTCCATGGGATATGCCAAGCTGAAAGAGAGGCCATACGTCCCCCCTGACCCTGCACCTTGGCAGGGGGTCTGGCGTTTTCCTTCATGGCCCAAATTCGACTTCTTTTCTTGGCTTCTCTACCATGGCAAGATCCTAATGTATGACATCCTGCAGAGAAAAGGGTTCTACGGTCCTTCCATCAGCTCGCTGTGCAACGAAAATGTAGAGACAACAGTCCATTTAATCCTTGAATGCAATTTCTCTAAGCAGATCTGGTTCTCCTTTATCCACGATTTGGATCCTAACTTTTTGCTTCCTTGTTCCACTGCTGATCTCTTTTCTAATTGGGCAATCAGATATCCTGGCCCTCCTCCTAAAAATTAGATAATCAGATCTGCATGGGTTGTCCTTCCAAAGGTTATTTGTTGGCAGATCGGGCTAGAACGAAACAGAAGAATTTTCAGAAATATTAAACAGAATCACAAGGTCTTAGAAATCAAGATTAAATTTCATTTAAAGGAGTGCTTGACTGATATAAAAGAGCCAACAGGACATTGCTTGGGGATCATTCCTTGACTTGCAATTTCAATCAATAGTTAGAAACGTCCCTCCTCTCAAAGATTGGAAAATAAGGAAATCTGAACCTGACTTTCAAGACTGGCTCAAATCTCACTCAAGGCACTCTCTCTTTTTTGATGGGGCAGCAAAGGGAAATCCGGGCAAAGCTAGTGCAGGAGGTGTTGTTGTAAGTCCAATTGGGGAAAAAATTCATACCTTTGCTTGGGGGCTTGGACTTTCATCCAGCATTCAAGCTGAGGCTTTAGCCCTCTTTCAAGGCCTCAAGATCCTCAAATATTTAAATATAAGTGAAGCTAATGTTATAGGTGATTCCCAGATCATTATAAACGCAATGGTTTCCAACTCCCCAGCCTTGGATCTCAAACTAGCAAGGCTGATATCCAGAATTAAGGGTTTGGAAAACGCTTTTCAGAAGTTGAATTACTACCATGTGCTGAGAACTCATAATAAAGAGGCATACATTGAAGCCAAAAAAGCTGCCCTCCTCTCTTCCGGGGTCAAGATGAAAGATGAAGAAGAATCATGGGAACCCATCCCATAAGCTTATTGTTGTCATGTTTTACTGCTTGCTCTTAAATAAATTTGTTTGTATCTTCAAGTTGGGGAAAATCTCTGAAATCAAATTTATATATTTCTTATCATGGAAGAAGTCTGCAAGCTTTGGCTGCATTCTCATTCTTAGCAGTGAGATGCAACAGGATTTAGACATCCTCAATGTAACCAGATTTTCAGCATTCAGGCCAAGATGAATATAAATACTCCATAACTGTTTCTGTCAAAAAAAAAAAAAAGTAGACAAATAAACCACATCAATACATAATAATAATGCATATGGACACCAGATATAAGTGGAAACCCATAAGGTATAAAACCACAATTTTATTATTGTTGTGATGTAAAGGCAAGCTCGTACTTCTTATTGCATCTAATTTTCTATAGGTTCCAACCTATAGGAGGTTGCTACCTCAAATTTCTGCAAGATACAACTCCCATGTGTTTTCTACAGGCTCTCACACACAGGAGGCTCCTACCTCAACCAACTCTAACTGAACATTTTATCAAGACAAAACTTGAAAGGAGACCACAATCCCCACACACAACATGAAAAAAATATCTTGATTTTACCTGGTTATCAATTCTGCATATCTCCATATTTACTTATGCCTATTCTCCCTTCAAATCTGCTTCACATCAACTCCATATGTGAATAATATCTCAATCAGCTCTCTCACATTCTCTAGCTCTCTAACCTCTCTTATGCCTTCCAAAATCACATATTTTATAAATATATATTTCTCACTGTTTGTATTCCTCAAAGGAATATGAAGTGAATAGACTTGAATCTTTTCCTTCAACTCATTCGTTTCCACACACTTCATATCTTGAATATTAGACCACAAAAGACATAAATAATCCAATATTAATTTCAGCCACATGTAATGATTAAATTCATCAAATTAATTCCAACATCAAATAAAAAAAAAAATTCCTTGGAGCCTTTCCTTTGCCTTAGAGTGTTGCCTTTGCATCACAACAATTTGTGTTCAAAAATAATTTCACATTATTAGAATTTCTTCAATGTAGCAGTTTCACTACACTTTTGTCTTCTTTTCCTTGCTGCTCATTTATACCTTTGTTGATCCTGATATACTCCTTTGCCATCAATGAAAATATTTCCAATAGTGTCTCACTACCTATCCCAATGTTTCAACTCTTCAAGCATCTAACTTAGCCATTTGTCCAACTCTTAGAAAAATATTTGTTTTCCTTATCTGAAAATTTACTTTATTTTATTAGACAAATTACTTCAAACATAGAAGCAAAACTACACCAAAATTATATCTAAACTCATCTCAAAAAATTCCTTATACAAACCTGATAAACTTTGATACCCATTTTCTCACAAATCTTGTCAGACAGTTCTTTCATCATAGATGCAACCAATTAAAAATTTATAACAACAAAGGGTGAGTCCTAAAATGCTTATCATTTTTTAAATTCAACATCAAAATTTATGAAAAGGAACTTCATTAACTTGGTAGCACCATGGCATGCCAAAGCCTACCCCTCAAAAACTTCTGGGAAAGCATGCCAAAATTGTCTAGGAATTTGTCAAATGTTCATTTATAGGGATATCCAACACAACTAATCAAAATTGTCTCTAGGATACCCTAGAATATGAAAATATTGATAATTTCAGTATTGATTGTTTGCAGACATTAATATTTTGGTCTTAAATGTATCTTCCTTTCATGTATACTATGTATTTGAGCTTAATCTGAAGGAATAAGTGCCAAAAGTCACTTACACCCAAAACTTATTTGTTTCCAGGCATTAAAATTCTTAAAAATAAAACTTATTTGTTTCCAGGCATTAAAATTCTTAAAAATCCTTTGCTTGAGGAGACTCTTTTTTTACACATCTGATATAGTTAGGCTCCAATGTGTTCAGGGCTTCCATAAGTGCTTGTAATTTTTGTTGGAAAAATCATAGCCATAGTTAAAATGTATGCGATCGAAAACAAAGCTATAACAAAGGAATACATAATGTTAATTTTACTAAAGGACTATATTTTATAAACTACATGCCTATGGCCTTTTCAAGTTGAGAGATCATAACCTATAACACACATGGAAAATGAAAATGTATAAAAATAATGAAAGGGAACCTATGAACAAAACCAAAGTGTAACAAAATTTCATAATGGGAAGATTCATTTCCTATGGTTTCCCTCTAAATTGTGTTTCGAGAATCCTCATTCAGAAAATCTTTTCACAAAAAATCGAGAATTTTTTTTTTCTCCTCCTCAACTATCCCTTAATTGCTAAACCCATCTATCAATACATCATATCTTGCAACATCAACCTTTTAATATCCTTCCACCATATCTTGTATGAGATTTTCCTCCAATATTTTTCCTTCTTTGCATAAAACCCCAAACCATTTATTATAAAAAACAACATTTGGTTTGAATCCAACCTCAATCAATGTGCCAAATATCTTCAAGGCTTCTTCCAATTTACCCAATTTTGAATACTCATCTATCAACATTTCATATGTGACCTCATCAAGATCACGTAGTTTTACCACCATCTTGTCAAGCAACCTCTTAACATTTAAAATAATCCCCTCTTTGAAGTACTTATCCAATAACATGTATATACCAAAATATATAGCGCACATTCCTTTCCCACAATTGATCCAAAAATCCTCTTGTCTTCCTAATATTCATTGCATTCAATATAACTACTCATCAAAATTTCATTTGAGGAACCATTATGGGTTATTACCATCTCTCCCATCTTCTCCAAATAATATAGGCCCTCCTACATTCCCCCAACCTTCTAGAACCTATCGATCATGCCATTATATGACATGATAGTTGGGCTTGAACATATTCATAATAAAGGAAAACAAATACAATGTCTTTTGAAGCTATCCTACCTTCATAAATGTCCCAATCAAATTACAAAAAAATGGTCAATGGAAGATTGAATCCCATATCCTAACCTGCATGTACATGCCCTCTTCATGTTGCATTGTTTCTCCTTCAGAAAACCCTAATAGTAACAACATATGCAGGAGGATCAACCCCATGCCATTTATATAGCATTCCCCTAAAAAGCCTTATTACCTCCTCATACTTACTGAGCCTAAAATGGGCCTTCATTAAATGATTAAAAATCGTTGTAATTTTCATCATCTCAACCTCGTAGATTATTTTCAACATATAGAATGAGGCTCCCATGTCCAACCTCTCACAATGAGTGCTCACAACTTTCTTATATGTAACAAGATTCTATAACACCAATTTTCTTGATAAATTTATAAAGAGAAACAAAATTATCATGTTGACATACTCGATGTAGGTTTCCAGTAAAATATTTGTAGGTGAATTTGGATGGGTAGAAATTAGATTAAACATGGCATGGTTGACTCCTAGCATGGCCTCTTTAATCTTTCCATCCCTACACAATTTTTGGATGTAGTCGTGGATGCTTAGGTGGTCACTGATGTGGACATTAATGCGCTGCAAGAGCTTAGAGTTCTTATTTCTAATGGCCTCCCTCTGAGCATAGTCACAGTTACATTATAGAGCATTCAAGTGTGGCTCGATGCAGAGTTTCCTCTTATGTCGGGGCCTCTAGGCTACTGCATTGAAGGCCACATATTATCTCGCCACCATCTGTATGCCCCACATAAATATTATCGCAAATAATAGTGATGATGGCCTACCCTGTATTTCCCATATGGGTAAGAAGGGATGAGTAGTAAAAGATATGATCACCCTCCTACCCCAATGGATGTTTTGCATGTCTCTCGTGTAATGTGAGCTAGAAGAGAGAAGAGAAAATTGCTCAAAACACTAAACTCTAGTCCACTTAGATCTGAGCCTTAATATCATGGAGAACAGTATTAAGAAATATAATTGCAGATGCTCCCATGGTTTCTCTGCCTTTTCTGTTGTAATGCAATGTAATATAGAAGAGGCAAGAGAAACTCACTCACTCTTCCACTGACGTGGTATATGGGTAGTTTCTTTTGAGTAATTTAATATGATATGCCTTAAGAAATGTCCTGAATTTCCCCTGGAAGTTTCTCTTGAGTAATTTTATGTAGTATTGATAGTTGAAACGAAATGGTTGAGACAAAATGAAAATTTTAAGATGAAATGATAATTTTTTCTTAAATAAATGTCTTAAAAAACCCATTTGTGTAGTAGTCAGACATGTGTAAAATTATTAGATGCATATTCCTATCCAATTCTTGTTTACCTAACTTACCCTAAAAAATTATCTTGTTAGATGTCCCACAAAAGTTTCTATTAGACGCCCAACAAGGGAAGGAATAAGACCCATCGTCATAGAATAAGGAAGAGAGATGGTTATTTATGTTGTTACATTGATTAATTTAAACATGGGAAAGGAAGGGAAGTAAAGGAAAGATTAGAACATAAGAGAAAGGCGTAATTAGAAGGTGAGCGTTCAAGCCATATTAATAGTAATGGCCTATATAAATCGATTATAGGCTTCAAGGATGGTGTTAGAGTGATTTTTTTATTTTTTATTTTAATTTATTTACTAATTATATTGATAGTGTAGTTTTATATTGGAAAAATAATATTATATTTTAACGTTGTTTATTGAAAATACTATGTATATGTATGTTCAAGATTCTTATTTTTATACGCCTGTTTATATTGGAAAGAGGGTGTTAGATTTTACAATTTTTTTTATTATTAAAAAAATGTAAGTGCTATAGTTTTTCTCTTGTAAGTAAGCACATGAATTTATATTAGGAAAAAAAAATTATGTATTCTATAGACATGAGATCACTGAAGGATCAAGAGCCATAGTAATCTCTGCAATAGTAGATTTGGGACCATCTGCCCACCGAGGGAAAACCAGATGGTCTCTGCATGAAAATATATGTCTAAAAATGTTTGGTTCATACACGTTACTAGAGAAAATGACATAAACAATTGTTGAAAGAGATAAAAAATAATCATGTGATTGTTTTCTTGAGTGCATTGGTCATAAAACTAAAAACTAAAAAGAGTTGGACAGAAAAGATTGTTTGGTTAGACCATATGTTTTCCTTTGGATTTTGAAGAGACCTATTATTCCTTGTTTCTTTTCATTAGAGCCATTGCATATTTTGACTGCTCCTCCACAATGAGGAGGCTATTGGCAATATGATGCAGAGTGTTGTCCTTGATGGCAACCCACTTAATGAAGATGAAGACATGAGATTGTTGGCATGTGTTGTCCTTGATGGCAATCCACCTGATGAAGATATTCATAACATGATGGACTTGGTAAATGATGTAAATATTATGTGATATGATGTTTGTTGACAATATGATGCTGAATGTTGTCCTTGAATGGCAACCCACTTGATGAAGATGATGGCAACCTACTTGATGAAGTTGTGCTTGACAGAATATGTTCTTGATGAAGTAAATCTGATGTATCTACAGTGAGTACAGAAGGGAATGAAGAAAGAAATTCAAGATGAAGCAGATCTGTGGTAAAGAGAGAGCCCAAGGTATACGCCGATTATCTAGGAGAAGTCGCGACGTGAGTTCTGAAAGAACGCCCAAGTCGCTGAGGTTAGCTACTAAAGTACAAACCGGGGTGGGTAACCACCATGGTATTGACCCATTGTATTGCAATGATTCGAGGATAGGGACTTCAGTCAAGAATATCTGCTTGGCAGGTGGTTTTGGCTCATGGTATTGAAAAAGGGTAAACCTATATAAAGAGAAGAAATTCATTGTGCAAATCATGAGTGTGGGAGCAAGATGTCTGAGCTTGAATGAATACTTCTCTGTGAAGTATATCTGTATGGAAAGGGTAAAGGTTTGATGATAGATCTGAGATCTATGATGCACTATGAAGAAATGATGAAGCGGGATATCACAGATACGAAATGTATGTGTATTTGCTAGATCTATTTATGGAATGATTAGATCTGAGATAAGGCGAACATCTGTCTGAAGTAAAGGGTTAAATCTGTGTGATGTATCTGTTCTGAAGAATTGCAATGACCTAAATGTCTGAAGAACCATACGCTAGTTCACCGCAAAGGAAGCGTGTATATACGCGGCTTCGCTGAAGAGAAAGCGCATATGCGCAATGAAATTAACTCTGTAATATGTACAGAATTATACGTTGGTTTATGTGAACGTAAGCGCGTATATACACGATATCAGAGAAAGGAAAGCGCGTATGCAAACTAGGGTTTTCTAAAGTCTGTGGTAAGAAATGTCTGATCTGTTCTGATGGTTTACTGATATCTGTCAGTGAGTTATATGTATCAGTTTCATGTTTGACTGTGCTTAAAAGTATGGAGTGGGTCCAGTATGAAAATATGATGAAATGAGTCCTGCAAGTGGTGTCCTAAGGAAGCTTTGGATCCAGTGTGAAAATTGATGAAACGTGGTCCGTAAAGGTGCTGAGGGTCGTAGCCTTCAGTCAGGGGGTTGTAGCTCCCTTCCAGGTGAGGCTGGTAAACGAGATCAGGGGGTCGTAGCTCCCTTCCAGGAGAGGCTGGTAAACGAGTCAGGGGGTTGGAGCTCCCTTCCAGGAAAGTGAGTAGCAGCGCGGTGGGTCTGCGTCTTTGGTGGTACCCATTTTATATGTTGTAAGATGTTTTCTCTATAATAAAATATTGAAGGTTGAGCAAGCTACTTGACGGTGGTTTTCTCGGGTCTTGGGTTTCCACTAAAATCCTGGTGAATTGTTAAGTGTGATGCTTATGTGTGATGGTTTATTTTGTTCTTACTGCACATGTTTACTGTTTATAGAACATCTAATGAATGAATGATGGAATGATATAAGTGAAGAATTAATGGCATAATTAGATCTCTGTGTATATGCGAGTTTTATGAAGGATATCCGCGTGTATACGCTAGTTGGCTTCAGCAAAGTAGAGTATGGGTTTTAGAGCATGAAAAAGTAAAAAGTTTTAGTTTGCCCTAAATACTGATTCACCACCCCCTCTCAGTATTTTTCCCAACAATTGGTTTCAGAGCGTAGGTCACGAGTTCGATACACACCTGGCTCGCGTTGGGGGGGAGATTGTTGGACATTGGATAAACCAACACTCCCTGTGTGTTTCGCGACATGGACTAACCGCCTTTCGTGGATCCTTATCTCTGGCGATGCGATCGTTGACTAACACCTGCGGGTTTTGGTCTAACGGCAATCGTGATTCACAACAAGTGGTATCAGAGCGGGTCCTTCTGCAGAAGCTTGATCGCTTGAAGGAGATCCGTCGCAATGGGAAGTCTTGAAGGAGTAATGTCTCTAAAGCCACCTTTATTCAATGGAAGCAATCTGATATTCTGGAAGGTACAAACAAAATCATATTTGCAAAGTCTTGGTGCAGAAGTATGGGCAATCGTGGAAGAAGGCTATCAATATCCGGCAAGTATTCCTACTGATACAGCAGAAAGGAAGAAGTATGAAATCAATGCCAAAGCAGTAAATGTCTTATTAGGAAGCATGTTTGAACCAGAATTTGTTAAAGTGATGCAGCTAAATTCAGCAAAAGAAATATGGGACAAAATCATTCTGAGTTATGAAGGAGATACAAAGGTAAAAAGTGCAAAACTCCAAACTCTTAGAATTGAATATGAAAATTTGAAGATGCATAGTGATAAGAGTATTGCCCATTTCTTTCTTCGTCTAGATGATATTGTAAATCGAATGAGAAATTTGGGTGAAACCATAACTGATACTACTCTGGTGGAAAAAGTCTTAAGATCTTTGACTTCGAAATTTGACTCTAAAGTTTCAGCTATTGAAGAAAGGCAAGATCTGCAAACTCTTACTATTGTTCAATTACATGGTATTCTGACTGCTTTTGAAATGAGACAAGGAGGTCCTTCTCAAATCAAAGAAGCTGCTTTTAAGGCGTATTCAAAAGGAAAAGAAAAGGAAGTTTTCAAAGAATCCAGCTATATATTCGAAGAAGAAGAAGCGAATTTTGTGAGAAAACTCCAACTAGGAACTGGAAGATTCAAAGGTAAGCTTCCTTTCAAATGTTTTGAGTGTGGAAAAGTTGGTCACTATGCTGCTAAATGTCCTTATAGAGAAAAACATGGTAAAGGGAAACAATTTGAAAAGAGGAAGCGTTATTATGCAAATGAAGATGATGATGAAGTGTCCACTGAAGATGAAGAAGATTCTGACCATGATCTGAAAGTGCTCATGGAAAAGAAGCAAAAGAAGAAGGCTACTCGAAACAAGGAGATCTCTCAGAAAACATGGATAGCAGAAATTGAAGAAGATGAATCAGATAGTGATTGGGGTCCTTGTAATACTCTCCTTTGTGCAAACAATAGTGAAGATAGTGAAAGTAAAGTTGTGGATCTAGAAGAAGCTCTCAAGATTAAAGTTGAAGAACTACAAAGTTCATCTAATAAGCAAGAAACTATCTACAAAGAGATGATCTCTCAAATGGAAAAACAAATAGAAATGTTGAATGGATAGGTGGACAAGTATCAAAGGTTTCATACTTATGCATCCAATCAAATTAAAGGACTAGAAGCAGAAATCAACGATATAAATGCAGATCTCGAAAAATCAAGCAAGAAGAATGAAGGACTTGAAGCTGCAATCATCTCTCTGCAAGCAGATCTTGAAGCATCAAGTAAGAAGAATGAGGAACCTCTACAACCATTTGAAAAGGAAGGCCTTGAAGCCGAAATCATCTCTCTCAAAGAAGATCTGGAAAAATCAAATAAGAAGAATGAAGAGCTGCAACAAACATGTGAAGAAAATGAAAATTGGTTGAAAGAAGAGATTCTAAATCTGAAGGATCAAGTAGAAGATGGAAGAAGGAAAGAATAAAGCATGACAAAGCAATGTCAAGCCTTGGAGGTTGAGGTAAACATTCTCAAAGGTAAATTAGAAGAAAAGTTTAAACTTTTGAGGTTTCAAGATAGTACTAATATTTTGGACAATATTCTGAGTAATCAAAGGTCTCCTGCTATCAAACTTGGTCTTGGTTTCCATGAAACTGTTAAAGGAGAATCTATCTCAAAAGGAAGTGCTAAAAATTCGGAGGATGTCAATGCAAAACCTGAAGTGTTGAAAGAGACAAAAGGTCAACCAACAATGATGAAATCTCAAAGGAAATCAGTCAATAATGTTGAATGTTTTAAATGTCATAATTATGGGCATGTTGTAGCAAATTGCAGGAGCAGATCATTTCAGCCTCAAACAAACAGTTCCTACATAGAAAGGTACTCTGGTTTCTTCAAGGGATATTGTTTTTCATGTAACAAGTATGGACATAAAGCAGATGATTGCAAAAGAAGGAAGATTAGAAATACTCATTATAATTCTTATGCTTATTTCTCTGGACACATGAGATGTTATTCTTGTAACAAGTATGGACATGTAGAAAAGGAATGCAGGTTGAACAGATCTGAGAAAGTGGACAATTTTCAGCACACAGTTAGGAAGTTCAAGCAAATTTGGAAAAAGAAGGAGGACCAATTAGAAACGTAGGGAATTCTGACCCTACTGCAGTCATCCGCTTCTGAAGCTTACTTCTCTTATTGACTGCAGGAATGATGTGGGATACATTATAAGATTTAGTAATGTATCGTCACAGGGGGAGCAATGTATGATGACTCTCATGGTTGATTTAAATACTCCGGCTATGTTCATTTCTGACAGCGCATCTGATGTGG